>CM060899.1:11825000-12464250 GCA_030762935.1 Hymenopus coronatus | reverse complement strand
TCATGCACACACAAGCACACGCACTTGCACAAATTTGAATGCACGCGCACACGTATACACGAATGCACACGCAAACACACGAGCTCATACACTCATACACTTATATATGCATACACATATGCACACCTTCTCATGCACACATTTGTATACCGCATGCACGCACACGCATGCACGCACTCATATACACTTGTGCACACATGCACGCACACGCATACACGCAGACAAGCTACCAGAATTACACCTGATGACTTATAAAAATATGTATATATAAACAGGCTTTAGAAAGAGAACAATGGGCTTATTATTATGATTTTTTAAAGACTTTCAGAAGCAATGAATTATTCAGGGAACAAGAGAACACACCAATCAGTAGGGGCTAATCAAGCGGCACAAGCTTATGCTGACTGCAGCTGCAGCATCCTGCTGCATGATTCGCTTCTTCCCATAACCGGTAAGATATCCAATCTCTATTTATAAAATATATAAGCCATGCATACTGCATCACCCTGAACATAGATAAAATCTTGATTCTTTTTGTATATATTGCAGAAAACGACGGTCCGCTTGAATTGACAAAGAGGGGTCCTAACCAGCCTGCACTCCCTCTTGATCTGGTAACATGCAGGACACCTGATGAAGCCCAGGAGCCACTAGATCTTTCTATCAGAAGAGGAGCGCAGGCAATTCCAGTGTCTGAAGAGACAGCAACTAGATTTCCTCCTCCTAAAAACATCGCGGCGGAGGACGCCCTTTGGGAGGAGTCGTCGGGGGACGAGATGTGGAGTGCACCAATTGTTGCATTGATATATGATGATGCTGTCTCAACGCAACTACCTCGACAGACAAAAACCGAGCGTCTAGGTTCTCCAGTTCCAGGTCCTTCCTGCAGACCCGACCATTTTGGGTTTGCTTGGAGGGACGCCAACAAGTCGACCACCTCAGGGATCGCCACAGGAGCAGGGCTTCAGGTTGAGATTCCATCCACGATAAATGGGCACAAGAGGGGCCATGACGAGGCATTATCATCTTCCGATGAGGACGAAGACGCACCCTCATCACCTAACATTCTAAAGGGTAGTCATAGCCATCTTCAATGTAATACAAAGAAAAGGCATTCAAGGGACGGATTTTTAAGACTAAAATAGAAAATACACCTAAAATTACAGACCCCTAGGCATTCCTAGAGAGATGCAGGCCTCTAGTTATCAATGAGATAAGCTCAATAATGGTCAGAAATCAATCGGGATTTAAGATAATTTGCTCTTTGCAGTTTACGTATATGATCCAAGCCCCTGATTCTGACCATTTTGAGAATATCCATTTTAATAGTGATACTAAACTGGTGATGCAATCATCCGATTTGGATTCCTTATTCTCCACTATGGTGAATGAAATGCTTGAAAACATTTCAAATTTCCAAGGACAAGCCAGTTCAAAATCTTTACTGTCTGTAAGCTCCCTAGTTAATAGTGCACCTCTCAAAGCGTCACGCTACATAGAACTTCCTGCTGTAATTAGCATTAAAAAGGCTGTTATAAACATTCATAATGATGATGAATACTGTTTTGCCTGGCGTATGTTGGCCGCAAGATATAGTGTAAAGAAGAATGCACAAATGATAAGCAAATACCCTAAACATCTGTTATTCAGTGAATTAAATTATACAGACATTGAATTCCCTGTCAGCCTACACCAGGTAAATCAGTTTGAAAAACAAAACCTAGGAACATCGGTCGCTGTATTCGGCTTATATGACGATAGATCTGTAATCCCACTATACCAACCACAAACAGAGCATACATTTCATGTTAATTGGCTTTTTATCTCAGAGGGGGGAAACTCCCACTATTGCCTCATTAAGAACTTGCAAAACCTTGTAAAAGGTCAATTCACGAAGATTCGTAACAGCCACTGGATCTGCGAACCCTGCATGAGACACTTTAAAATTGAATAAATGTACAAGACACACCAGCTGAGATGTTCCAAGGCACAAATTCTGAAGATACCTGCAAACGATGATTACATCCGGTTTTCATCCTATTCAAAGGGTACCATGTAAGCTTTGTAATCTACGCGGACATTGAGAGTGCGCTAGCAAAGGTCCACTATTTTGAGTCCTCTACTAATGAGAGCTGGACCCGTGCTATCCAGCATCACAATGCCATGTCAATATCGCTCAAGCTAGTATGTCGTCATGACAATACGCTATCTAAATTTATGCGCTTCAGAGGTCCTGATGCTATTAAACATTTCTTTATCGAGCTTAAAGAGATAGCCGACATGGTAATCTCGCATTACAGTAAGATAGAGGAAATGAAATTGACGGCTCAGGGTTGGGCTGATTTTCAGAGCGCTCGTCATTGTCACATATGTAGGAAGGGGTTTGAGGAACATGATCTGAAAGTTAGGGACCATGATCATTTATCAGGGGCCTTCCTTGGAGTCGCTCATTCTGCCTGCAATTTAAATAGAAAGGTACCGAATTTCATACCAATATTTTTTAATTGCCTGAGGAATTATGACAGCCACTTTTTAATAGAGCACCTGGCATTCAATGATAATCCGATTTCGTGTATCGCAACCACTTTTGAGCGGTATATATCGTTTTCAAAGTGATGCAGGAACATAGATTTCAGGTTTCTAGATAGCTTCAGGTTCCTAGACGATACCTTTGTTGTGTAGACCAGAAGTTTAATATTTGCAGCTTTTATTTTGTCTAATTTTTTTATTTGACAGATAAGAATAGTTAATGAAAATCTTAGATGTGTAAACAACATGTTAAATTTAAGGAAATTGTTATAGGAAAGCATTATATTAAATACAGAAGTAGGTTTAATGAAATGTTAATATACCGCTGTTTTGCTATTGGCCCAAATTATTTTGTAGTTGCACTAAATTAGCATGTTGCAAATACTAAAGAAGCCCTGTTAACTTAATGGAAAACACAGTAAAATAAACGATATATTTTTAAATCTGTAGCTGCTTCAATTTTAATTCAAATAATTTCGAAAACCCGAAGCAAGTTAAATTAATTCTGCCACGGGTTTCCCATTCTTCCGCCAGAAAATAAGTTAAATACCTAGTTCAATATTTTTAGGATGAATGTGTAGACAAATAAATGTCCCGCAGAAGAGCTCAGCTCTACTGCTGGCTAAAGTCCGTGGCTGGCGACCGGAGAGGTCGCTGAGGTTGCGGCGGCGGCGGATCCTCTGGGTCCGCACCGCCAAATACCTTGGAGTCCTCCTCGACCGCGGCCTTACTTTCACTCCACATGTCAGGGAGAAGGTCGGTTTGGGACACGCTGCCCTGCGGCAGTTGTTTCCCATCTTCCGCTCCACCATGCCTACATACCTAAAACTACGGCTGTACCGCGTAGTCATCCCACCCCTGATGCTGTACGGCTGTGAGGTCTGGGGTTCGGTGGCTCGTTCCACCATCCGCAGGCTGCAGGTCGTGCAGAACAGGGCATTGAGGATGATATACGGCACAGACCGCAGATTCCCGTCCCACATTCTCCATTCCCACTCCGGAATCCCTTACATAGTGGACGCTGTGCGAGAAAGAGCTCGCACAATATACACTAAACTTGCTCCCCACCCAAATCCCCAGGTGAACACTCTCGGTCTTTACGACCACACGCTGCCTAGGAGACGCGTAAGCTACCGCCTTCCCAAGGACGCCTTGGGATGGTAGTTTTCCGGCCGCCTCTCCCTTTATTGTTCTACCCGCCAAGTTAAGCAGCATCGGGCATGGTCACGACTCGGACGGGTGACCATCCAGTTGTACTCCGACCAGATCTGCAACACTGGCTTCCCCCACCCCGTACCTATATCCCTTCAGGTCTCCCCGCTAGCCGGCACTGCTTTCCTTGACAGCCCGCAAGCGGCTGGCCAAGGTAAGCAGCATCGGGCCTGGTCCCTCTCTGGGTGGGTGGCCACTCAGATAGGTAAGTCAGCCCGCGCCGGCTGCACAGAGGGAAACACCCAGCCCAATTACTATGACACAGACAAAAGCGCTTGCATAAGACTACATCTACTATATCACACGGGTAAATCCGCGAGAAAAGCGGATAGGTACCGTGGTGATTTGCCCCGGCCCGAGTACACTCGGGCGACTAGTTCCTGCTCCTGGCTCCTATTGGAACGACTTTGAGCAGAAATGGCGGACGATTAAACCTAATATTTAAAGAGCCCTGTTCTCACTGTTACGTCATGCACTGGACAGGCGGTATGGGAAACCAATGTGCACTAAACGAATGATCCAGTACATTGGTGAGTCAAACAAACGTGTTCACTCATCGTGTATCAGTTACAGCAGTTCTGACATTGTAGCATGTGGGTAATAATAAATCCCAAAACTATTGACTATTGCCTAGTATTAATCAGCTGAATGGAAAGTCAAAATAAATTTTCGCTGTTTATGGCATTACGTGACGAACTGTGCCGTGCGCTCGATCCGCGCAACTCCCCGCGGCCCTCAATAGTCCACATTCGTTAGGCAACAGCATAACTAGTGACACCATCAGCGATAGCTTAAACTGGAACGGGCTATAAGTACTTGTTGAAATTTCGGTGTGCCTTTACTGCTAAATGAGAAACCCTTAAGTGGATATTTTTTGAGAACTATGCTTCCTTTGTTTTATGCTAACATACTAGTAGAAATAGCATTTTGTCTCACCTCATAACGAATGAAATATTTTTAGGATAAATTTGAAAAAATAATAAAAAAAAAAAAATAAATAAAAAAAAAAAAAAAAAGAAAACTATGACAGCATTGTTTCACTATAACTTGATTTTGAAGAATGAAACTCGACTCTATTTGCCGAAGTAAAGAAAAGTTACCGAAAAAAGTTTTTCCGAAAGTTCAGGATAGTCATTTGAATATCTAGGCTCGTGCTTAAAAATATAACGTGCTATATGAAATAAAAGAACAATATAAAGTGCAAACAACCCAAATAGATCTTTAACACCTGACAATGAGTCAAGGAAAGCAAAAGAACGCATTTCTGCTTTTACACTCAACAGATCAAGTCATTATTGTCAAAAATACTTTTGTTCAATTTCTTTGAATAAACAACATTTTTACTTCCGTTCGCTTTCTGTTCAATTTTTAGAGCAGGTTTAGGTCACCCTGCAGTTTTTATGCTGATTTTTTCATATACTTAATGTTCGTCTTAAAAAGGGAGTTTTCAATAGCTCATCAACTACGCCCATTACCTATTGTATAAAGCTTTCTAACATAGGCACATATACAGGATGTTTCAAAAATACGGGGCATCATTTCAGGTATGTATTTCCCACATGTAGACAATCAGGTTAGTTCATTATAGCATGTGTCCGGAAATGCTTCATTTCCGAGCTATGGCCTTCACAACATTGAAATTCACTGGAACGTTTTTCTTTCCGCAGGTTATTGTCATTACAGAAGATGTTCAAAATGTCCACCTCCTGCTTGAATACAGACCTCACATCGATGTCTCATTGACCTGCGAACACGATCCCAAACTCCAGGAGTATTGCGTATGTCCTCACAACTTGCCACAATTCGATTCCGAAGGGATTCTAAATCCGGCACCGGAGACGAATAAACCAATGATTTTAAATGGCCCCACAAGTAGAAATCGAGAGGGTTCGGATCAGGTGAGCGAGGAGGCCAAGCAATTGGGCCACCTCTACCTATCCATCGATCAGGAAACCTTCGATCCAAGTACCGGCGAGCCGTAAGACTGAAGTGTGCAGGAGCGCCATCATGCAAGAAGTGAATGGGTTGATGATTGATCAGTGGAGTGTCTTCGAAAACGTCAGGTATGGTGTTTTCCAGGAAGTTTGTGTACGCCTGCCCCGTAAGTCTGTTTACAAGTACATGGTGTCCAACTAATCGATCACCAATAATACCGGCCCACATGTTGAGGGAGAACCGCACCTGGTGATGAGATACAACAGTTGCACGTGGGTTTTCATGCGACCATACATGCTGATTGTGGAAATTTGTTATGCCATCTCTTGTGAACTGTGCTTCATCTGTAAATAATACGACGGCAGAAAAGTTCAGATTTACATCACACTGCTGCAAGAACCACTGACAGAACCTAACTCATGCAGGGTAATCTGCTGGTGACAGGGCCTGTACACGTTGCAAATGATAAGGATACAATTGATACTCGTTCAACAGTCTCCAGACAGTCGTGTGAGGAACATTGACTTGCAACGCTAACCGTCGTGTGCTGATAGAAGGAGTTTTGTCCACAGCCTCCAGAATCTCCTCCTCTGGGAGACCTAGCTCATGGTGCACTCATCCTCGTGAGCTCCCTGGGGGGGGGGGGGGGGCAATTGAGAAGCTACGTGATTGAGAAGTAGCGGCTCCAGAACACTAGTGTGCAAGGCTAATGTTAAAACAGGCCTAAAGTGTGAGAATTTTAGAAAGCATTATCATCCAAGTTGTGCTAAATTGGTTAACGTCGTCTTTGTCGATGATAAAACAACAGAGTGTTGTGTGATGGCAAATTATAACTCACTGTTTTCGAATAGTGAAAGCGAAAGAAAACATAAATTGTGTGAAGCTATTCAGGCTATGTCTGATGCCAAAGGTATGATAGATACCCGAATTATTACCTATTTGTTGCAGCAAGAAAATCAGATAATAAATGAACTGCGCAAAAAAGTTAGTATTCTCATTCAACAAAATTTATTATTAAAGAAGTATATGAAAAATGAATCTTTAGTTAATCCAAAATGGTGCCAATATGGTTAAATCTTAAAAATTGGTAATACTGATGGTGATAACAAAGATGTGTAAGAGATTAATAATATTTTAGATAAAGTGCATGAGCAATCTCAGTTAATAACGAATGATGACAAAACAGTGCAAAATAGTGAAACTGATATTCTTGATCATCAAGGTGGTTGGTCTACTGTTGTTAAACAGTCAAATAGGACAATGAATAAACAGTCCCACATTTCAAAGCAGAAGATTGTAGGTGGAAATGGCAACAGGACAGATGTTAATTTAAAGACTCTACCAAATAGGTATTTCTTGTTTGTGTCAAGATTGGATCCTTCTACCAGACAAAATGAATGAACAGTATTTAAAACCAACATTTCTGGAAGTAGTTGATGAAGAGTTAAATGCTAAATATCCTGAATTCTCTTCTTTAAAGTCACAATTAATGCTGAAAACTTGGATAAAGCAATGGATGCAAAGGAATAGCCCGTTGGCACTTAGCTGCTAGGTATTTTTTAAAAATGCTATCAAAAGCTCAAGAGGTAATGGAGGCTTAATGGATGTAAACAGTAATACTATTTTTAATTTTGTGTTCTTAAACATTCAGGGTCTAAAGAGAAAAGTAAATGTTTTAGATACATTTTTGAATAAACTTACTTGTAATTATATATGTATATGTGAACATTGGATGAATGATGTTGAAATTCAATATGTAAAGTTAAACTGTTTTAATTTACTAACCAGTTTTAGGAGATCAACGTAAAGAAGAGGTACTGTGATGACATTCAGTGTAAGACACTGGACATGGGTGGTTTTAGTTGTGAAAAACATCTTGAAATTTGAGCTTTAATTATGAATGTTAAATTAATTTTAGCTGTGATGTACCATACTCCTGATGGTGGCACTAACATATTTTTATTTAAAGTTAATGGATATCTTCTTTTAGTCTCATGTTGGATGCAGTATAAAGTTGTAATAGGTAATCTGAATTCAGCCTTTGATGTAATAAATAATAACAAAAAAAGTTTCAAACTTGAAGGATTTATTATGTCAGTTTAACTAATTTCAATCCTACACAGAAAAGTGCATGCTTAGACAATATTTTTGTTAATATGCCATCTGAGTTGTACGAGATCATGTGAACAAATTTCCTTTTTCTGACCATGTTGCCTTGAATTTGAAATTAAAAATTGAAACTATAAGAAAGATAATTTAAACCACAAAGAAACTATTAGGAATATTAGAAAAATTACTCCTGAGGCTATGGCTTTATTCCATGAAGAAATGTCCTCATCCAAAGAATCAGCGTTGGGTGCAAGTGAAGCAATTAATTTATTTTTTGATACTCCTCTTAGTATCTTTAGTCAGTATTTTCCTAACAAGCTAGGTGGAGTTAATTTAAAAAAAAGAGGGAAATTCTTGAACACTTTTGAACTTTATCAGTTAAAAAACAAAGTGTTGTTATTATATTCAATGTATAAAAGAAGTAATTCCAATGAACTAAAAATAAGACTACAAGCAAAAGTAAGAAATGCAAAGCTTACATACATCAAGATAAACTTAATTATTATGTTACTCAGATTGAAAATGCACCAAATAAATGCAAACCTGGCCTGGTCATTGATTCGGATCTTTTAAAAGAATCACAATTTAAATGAAAAAGTAAATATATCTTCACAAGTTTTTTGTGATTTTTTCATAGATTCAGTTAAGTCCATCAAAGATAAGGCTGTTAAATCACACCTGTGCCCAATGGCTCTTTTTAAAAAGAAATAGTGTTGTAACAAATTTGCTTAATTGGAAAGATGTAACTTGTGAAGAGGTGCTACAAATTGTCAGATATGAAGAACTCTCCTAGTAGAGATATATGTAATGTGTCAAATAGATTTTTGAAGTCATTATACACACATCTTACTGCCGTTGACATGTTATAAATTTGTGCCTACTGTTTGATATTTTTAAATTGGCTAAGGTATGCCCAATCTAAAAAGGTGAAAGGTAAAACCCTGGTATTTTTAGGCCCATTTCATTAATACTGTTGTTGCTAATGTTTTAGAGCATGTTATGTTCCATCAATTGTACATGTATTTTGAATCCAATGAATAGTTTAGCGCTAACCAGTTTGGTTTTAGAAAAGGAAGAGCTACCATTGATGCAATCTATATGCTTCTATGTGAAATTTATAGCAATTTTGAAAATAAGTTAATTTCAAATATATTATTTGTGATTTGACGAAAGCTTTTGATTGCATAGATCATGATACAACTATTACCAAACTTGAGTATTATGGTATTAGAGGCAACACTTTATGATAAATGACTCTTGCTCTGAAGAAGCATGTATAAACTGTGGTGTACCCCAGGGTTCAGTTTTGGGCCCTTTGCTTTTTATAACAACAATCAATGATCTACCAACATATGCTAATAAACTATCAATCATGTATGGAGTTGATACATCTTTTGTAATGAAAGAAAATAACATTAATATGCTGCAGAAACTTACTGCAGACACATTGAGTAGTATTTCACAGTGGTTTATTACCTATAGTTTTATGAAAAGACAAACCTTGACTCCGTGTCTGAATTCTAATAGTAATAGCCAAAGTCAAATTAATAAATATAAATTTTTAAGTGTAATTTTAGATTCAACTTTAACATGGTCAAAACATATTGAATTGATTTCAGCAAAACTATCAAGAGTGTTGTATTTATTAAAGGTTTTAAGTTACAATGTTCCACCTATGTATCTAAAAAGTGCCTATTTTGCATTTTTTCAGTCAGTGCTTTGTTATTCTATGATATTTTGGGGTAACTCTAGTCACCTGATTTAATTTTACAAAAATAGGCTATAAAAATTTTGATAAATAAATCTGATCATGAGCATTGTAAGTTCTTTTTAAAACTTTAAATTTATAAACAGTAATAAGCTTATAATCTAGGATTTAACAATATACACCTGGTAGAGGAAAGAGAGTTTTAAAAATTGTTATGATAAGCATACACACACATAGCACAAGAAATAATTTTAATTTAGATTATCCTAATTTTAGATTACATAAGATGGCATCAAGTTATCTAATAATGGACCTAAAGCCATATAATAAAGTATCTCTAAACTGTCACAGGTTACCATTTCCTATTTTTAAAAAAGTTCTATATACTGGCTAGTTTTTAATCCTTTTATGCTATTGTTGATTATGTAAATATGACAGATGTTTCCTTTTAAATCATGTTTTTGTGTTATGATGCCACTGTCCATAAGATTTACATCTTAATAAAAATTACAATTAAAATCGAGAAGACCGCATTAACCGGGCGGAATTCAAGGTGCTGATCACATCTCACCCTCCAGCACTGCACCCCAAACATGTTGCCTTCAAGCCAAGATGGGGGAATGCAGCATTCAGGTGGTAGGTCTTGATTCCTTGCAGACTGTTGTGCCATGGAGTTAAGTTTAATTAAATTGTTTTAGCATGCTTTTTTTTATCTTTTGTCTTTTAACTCTAATGTTTTATGTTAAGGGTGTTGAGTACCCTTAAAGCCCAATCATCATCATCTACCAGATGTAGGGTTCCCGGGGTGCGAGGGTTATTTACCCTCTCAATCAAGTCGGTAATCTTAGGGATTGGGAACTCAAATTGGATTTGGCTTGCAAGAGGTACAGAAATGGAAAATGAAGGGTGGGAAACGGGATTATCTAAACCTAAGAGGGTTTTTGAAGATGATCAATGGTTAAGAACAAAAGAAGCATAATGCAGCTAACTTTAATATTGGCAATTTGAAATGTTCAGCTAGGCCAAATTACTTATGAGCAGAACCTTAAATCCTGTTTTACCTGGGCAATTGCTGGCTTCAGACACTATTACAAAGAGCCCTGTAAGCCACATTTCAAAAAAACTACAAATCCTCACATTTCCATGTTTGTACATTTGTACCTGCCTAATGCATCCAAAAAAATAGCTGCACCAGGAAAAGTGAACCCTTCATCACCAACATAATATACATAATTACAAAACAACACGAAAAGCAGACATATATGTACCAAGAACAAACATAGTAACATATCAGAACAGTTTTAACTACATGGCCCTTAAATTTTGTAATAAATTATCAGAAATATTAAAAACACACAAAACTTAAAGTATTTAAATCAGAAGCATTGTCATACCTGTTACATCATCAGTTCTACACAATAGCTAAATATATTATGGCTTAAGTACCTTTATTTATTTTAGTTTATTTGTATATAATTTTTACTTTAGTTTTAGGATCTTTGATTGATGCATCACCTGTTTATAAGCATTGCTCAATACTGTAAATGTATAAGATGAATAAATGAACTTAAAATAAGACTGTCATAACCATCACAGAACTTCAACAACTTTGCATAGTGTGAAATTTTCACACCTTTTCTACTTCCTCTTGTTATAAAATTTGGACCTTTCCAATAAGACAGGGCAATTGCTACAATATCTGATACATTATTGAACCAATATGGCGATGGCAGGAGGAAGCAAGCAACTCAAAATGTGTAATAAAGGTAGAACATACGCTGAATTAGTATCTGAAGATGATGTAAATGTGAACAACAATAGTGCAGTCAGTTGTGCAAATGGAGAGAATTCTGGGGAGAAATGCAATCCCAAGAAACAGGCCAAAAATCGAGTAGCTGAAACAGTATTCGAAAACCCATGTGAAAAGGAAATGGCGGCATTGCTCCATGTGATAATTCATCTACTAAACAAAGACCTAAGAGAAGCCCAAAAGGAAAACACAAGTCTACATAGGGAAATCGACATGGTAAAAAGAGAACGCTCAACTAGCAGAGATAAGGAAGAAACAGTTAATGCCTTAAGAAGTTAAATAAAAAATCTAAAAACAGAAAATGCTGAATTGAAGCAGACAGGCATTGGATCTTCAAACAAAGATGGCAAACGTGAATAAGGCTGTACTGAGGTAAGATATCAGAATAGATGATTCTTGAAATCAATTCTAAATAGCTGTGTATTGGATTCAAAAAATAATCCGGAGGTGCGTATGAAAAATCGGTTGGAAGTGCTGAGTAACGACGAAGTGAATGAAGGAAACTGCAAAACTCGGGATGTTAAGAGTGACAAAGTTAGCAGTTCACCCAAGGTTTTAGTAGTAGGGGACTCCATCCTAAAATTTTCAGGGCAGCAATGTAAAAACCGTGGATGTGATGTGAGATGTTTTCCTGGCATCAAGCTATGAGAATTGCAACACCAAATTGAGAGGACTAAGATGAAGGAAGAAGCACCAGATGTGGTGGTGGTGCATGTGAGGACCAACGATATAAAACCTGGTATGTGTGCAGAAGAAATTATGGGGGATGCTATGGACCTCATAAACTATGTAAAGGCACAAGTGCCGGATGTTAAGATTATCATTAGTGGCATGATAAGAAGACATAATGTGACAAAAAGAAAAGTGGCAAAAGATCTAAACTGGCTGTGCTACACTAAAAAGTGTACTTTCGTAGACGGAAATTTCTGGATGGGAGAAAATGATATTGGAAGGGATGGGGTGCATTTTAACTGTGTAGGTGCAAATAAATTTGGAAATCTTCTGTGTGCTAAAGGGAAACTGACGAACTTTGTGGTGAATGACAACTCAACGAGAAGAAATTCAAACCATGTCAACAAGAATGAAAATGCAGTAGCAGTAAATAAAGAAGTGAACTCAGATGAATGATGCCATGACCTCAACACCAGGCTGGATGATGGGATGCTGGACGACAAGCTGGATACTGTCTCTCCTAATGCAGGTAATGTTTTCAACCACAATTATATATTTAGCCTTATGCATTTAAATGCGCAATGTGTTAGGAACAAACTGCATGAGCTTGAAGTCATTTTATCATCCACTTGCAAACATGTGAATGTGATTTGTCTCACAGAGCATTGGCTTCATGAAGATGAATATCCCTTGTATAGTATTCTAGGCTATACTTTTGCAAGTATATATTGTCGTTCTAATAAAAAAAAATGGAGGTGATGGTATTCTTGTTAAAAATAATACACATTCTAAAAATAAAACACACACAGCACATCTAAATAACGAAACAAATTTTGAACATGTTGTTACAGAACTAAGTGTGGGAAATATAAAAAATCTCCTTGTCTGCTTATATAGGTCACCCAGTGGATTATTCACCAGTTTTGTACAGAAACTGGACATGCTTCTGTCTATACTCTACACGCGAGAAAAAATATATTGCTATATGCGAAGATCTAAAAGTCAATTTTCTTGTTGACTCTGCAGAAAAACATAATCTTTGGAATGTTGTAAGAAGGGAGGTAAAAACATCTAACTATTCAAGTAAAATCATGTTATCTCATGGTGGAGAGCTAATCTCAAACTCTCAAAAAGTCTCCAATGTATTCAATGAATACTTCACTAAAATAGCTAAAATCTTATCAAGCTCAATAGGTAAGTGCTTCCTTAAATCCAACCAGCAATATTGCTGTAAGCAGCAATACTATGTTTCTCTATCTGGTCACAGAGGATGAAATTCTGAAAACAACAAGGAACCTGAAAAACAAAAACTCTCGTAGCATCGATGAAATTCCAGATTCTCTGGTTAAGCAATGTGTACACCACCTCTCAAAGCCACTAATGGATATTTGTAATGCCTTGCTTGAAACAGGATGCTTTCCAAATGTTTTTAACATGACTAAAGTCAAACCTTTATTCAAGAAAGGGGAAAAAAACAATGTAGAAAATTATAGGCCCATTTCCTTAATATCTATCTTTTCAAAAATCCTTGAGAAAATTATGTACAGTAGAATTGTTCCATTCTTAGAAAAGATATGATTATATCAGAAACTCAGTTTGGCTTCAGGAAAGGAAAATCAATAAATAGTGCAATTTTTTCTTTCATAGAAAATATCCTTAATGCTAAGGACAAAAATAAGCAAGTAGCAGGTCTATTCTTAGATTTAACGAAAGCATTTGATACAGTCGGTCATAATATTCTGATACAGAAGCTTGATGCCTGTGGTGTCCGAGGACCAGCCAACAAATGGTTTGTCTCCTATCTTGAAAACAGATACCATTGTTGAAATAGGAGGTGTACGTTCAAATTCTACTGCTACAGAAACCAGCATTCCCCAAGGATCCATACTAGGACCAGTTCTATTTTTAATCTCTTTGCAGATGATGCAAACCTTATTTTCAGAAGTAGTGAAGAAAGACTTATGCAGGCAGAAATCAATTATACTACCACTGAATTACAGAAATGGATGACAAGTAATAAACTTCATATAAATATAAGTAAAACTGTATCTCTTAGTTTCAATCAGCAATTGGAAGTTCATAATCCTGTTCAAATTTTAATTTTTAATACATTGATTAATGAGAGTCATTCTACCAAGTTCTTAGGGATTGTTATTGATTCAGCAAAGCTGGACAGAGCATGTCAATTTTCTTACTAATAAACTAAGTCGTATATGCTATGCTTTAAGGCTACTAGCTAAAGTGTGCAGCTTAGATGTCCTAAAAACAGTGTATTTTGGTTATATATACTCATTATTGACATATGGAATCCCCTTCTGGAGATCTTCCAACAATTGTATTAAGGTGTTTAAACTGCGGAAAAGAATAATAAGAACACTCAATCAAGTGAACCAATGTATCCCAAGTAAACCACTTTTCTTGGATTTAAGAATTTTACCATTACCATGTATTTATATCTTAGAGACAGTTTCTTTTATACATGACAACAAGAGGATTTTTTAGCTTAACAATGAATACCATTCTTACAACACAAGAACATCAACAGCAATCCATCTCCAACAACACAGATTAACTAAAAGCTTAAATTCAGTTTCCCCACAAAGGTGTTAACTTATATAATAAACTCCCTGATGCTATCAAAGTTCCACAGAGCAAAGTATTTAAGAAGAAGGTTAAAAATCTTCTCCTAAACTATATGTTTTATTCCGTTGATGAATTCATGAATACATCTTTTTGATTATGTGCTGAAAATACTTGTTTATTTGGAAAACTTTGCCACACGAGCCATCCAGATATTTATGTGTAAATAAGCTGATTTTTCTAACACTGAAACATTGTTTGTTACATGGGTCCTGCTCATCTGAGGATGTACTTCAGCACAAGAGAAACCTTAACGACTGCCTCAAGACAAGATTAGTTTACCAACAGTGGTACTCATTTTGATCAATATTATAAAATATAATGTATGTAGAAGTGTAAGAAATTTGTTAAATCATGTATTATTTGTTTTTGACAGAGTCATGAATTCATTGTATTTCTTAAGGTGAATAAATTCTATTCTATCCTAATCTATTTCACTCAAGCATACTGGTAGGATAAACCTTAATCAGAACATACTGCCAAACTTAAGATTGACAGATTAGATCTTCCTGTTGTTTCATGCACTGGAAGACAATGAACCAGAGTTGGATGAAATCATTTGGAAAACAATGTGCCATAAATGCAATGTACGGTTTTGTGTGCAGTATTTTTCAAATTATCATACAAGACAATTCACTTTTGCAGAAATATTAAAACACTTCCAACCTCTGTATACCAGTATCCATTTTACTTACAGTGTGACTACACTGTGACCCAGTGGTTAGACCACTTGCCTCTCACTAAGGCAGCCCAGGATCAATTCCAAGCGACTGCATGTGGGAATAGAGGTGGAGAAAGCGGCACAGGGGCAGGTTTTCCCTAAGTTTCCCCCACCATTACATTTCACCAGTGCTCCATTTTCGTTCCATGAGTACCTGTGGTACCAGTAAAACCAAGCATTAAACATTACAAAAACAATTTACAGTATTTTATTTTATTGAAGTATAATAATGTTGGCACCCCAGAATACAATATGACATTAGAAAACTAATTATAAGTGGAATAAACATTTTTTAAAATATTTCATGTTTTCCAATGTGTTTGAGCATATATATGCAAAATAATCCTTAAAATGAAAAACAAAAAAGTATGGGCTTTAATGTGTAAATATGTCTTTCTACAGTTGTCTTCCATTTAACAACTCGTTTTATTTTATTCATGCCCAGTGATTACATAGTTCTAGTTTTGTATGAGACTTTATGCTCCATTTAATGTCTAAAAGAAAAGTTTTGCAGGACATCATGGCCTGTGTGAACAAAGAAAGAGATTGAGGCAATAAAAGAGATATTGGAGTCTGATTCCAAAATATCATTCAGAAATCACAGAAGAATGTGATAGAGATGTAATGATGGTGAGGGTGTGAATGTAAATTAAGAATAAGCACTAGCACTGTTTTGATATATCAGATAATAATGACTATGAAGCTTATTTACCAATTATTTGAGATATAATATAACAGGTCCCATCTTATCATTGCTGCATCATGATTTGGACAACATTTTCATATCTTTGACTGCAACAGATATAAAAATCAACATTCATTAAAACCTGAAGAACTGTAAGGATTTATTGGAATCATCATAGTGAGTGCTTTATTTTTGCCAAGGAATGAGTAACCATATTATGGAGAAATGACCCTTTTACATAAGACCTATTTTTCAGTGTTCAACAGATTTTAAGGATTATTTTGTTTATTCATTTCAATGATGAAAACACTTACATGAACAGAAAAATAGGGATGAATTACTTACAATTTCAGATTTTGTAACATTTTTGTGGTTTCCTGCCAAAACAGTTTCAATCCCTGTTAATCATCTGGGGCTGAACAATTAATTTCACTTAGAAAAACTACCCTTTTAGAGTATGAAGGAGGCACAACATTTTTAGAATGCTTGTTTCTCAAAGCAAATGAATTTTTTTTCACATTTGACAGATCATTTCTAATGTTTAATGATTTAGTGCCAAGTAATCTGTTTCATTTGCTCTAAAAGATTGCTAATAAATCATAATTTAGAAACTTTGTGTTCAACCCAAAATTAATTTGACAAGAGAATATTTCTGAGCTAAGATTTCTTACAATCTGAAACTTTTCTTAATGCCTAATAATATGAAGATCAGTTTAGAATGGCATTTTGTGAAGAAGTCCCGCCTAACACAACAATTTATAATTAGTACGGCAAATTCAAAAGAGATTGGTTTTTTCTTACTGAAGAATTTGATGAAGACCACCCAAGAACTGCTGTTACTAATGAAAATATTGGTTTTAGACTATGCTTAAAGAAGATCAAAGATCCACTTATGAATTTATTCATAGAGCATTGGTATGAGTGCGTGACGATGATGAATGGGGTTTAAGGGCACTCAACTGTTAGGTTATCAATGCCCTTAACATAAAACTTAGGGGTTAAAACACCTTAGCTAAAAGTATGCTAAAGTGTATCTCAATGAAAAGAGCTGAAATATAGATAAATTCAGTATAAACAACTAAAACCAAGATAAAATAACTGTATTGGTATGAGTCAAATTCAAAACATTTTACATCAACACTTAGATAGAACATTTTGTTGTTGATGGATTCACATAAACTGACCACCAAACAAATAAAACACCAACACATTGATTGGCACACAAAACTTACACCCTGACACAGTTATACAGAGAGATTAGATTGGAAATATTCTATCCTGATGCACTGTGGTTGGTGAAGCAGTATTTTCATGCAGCTGCATAGTTAGTCACTACACTTTTGAGATGAGCATACAAAAATAAGATTTTGTGGTGTAAAATGTTCACTTAAGCAGAAAATTTAGACTGTAATTTTTAAACCAGTATAATGGTCAATATGTGTTTATAGTTTCTCGAATAGCAGAAGCAAAAACAAGGAAAGGGAAATGTGTTTCATTAAGAGCCGGTTGTATGAACTCAGAATAAATGCTGGAATAGTTATTCTTGGAATACAGTATTCACGTTATAAATGTGATGCCGGGTTGTATGATGCAATTTTATTCCTTAGATATCTACTCGACTGTTTGTAGATTTAAAACTAATGTTGTAACGTTGGCTATATTACAAGTCATTCATGGGCAACTTGACACATAATAACTGCTTTATTTTGCTGAAAATTTGCATTATTTTCACAATCAGCTGTTCCTAAGCTATGTAATATTTCTTATTTTAACTACTTAGAGTACTATGAAATAATTATGAATGTTCGCAAGCATGTTCGGATGTAGAATTGCTATACACTTCACAAAACATAAACACATGTGTTTACTGTGATTTCTTGTGGTAGGTTAGGAGTATGGGAATGAAACCTTACCATATGTGCAAAGTTGAATCTTGTGCTGATATATGACATCTTTCCGTTTCTGTACTCAAAACTGCTAATGTACTTAGCCTGATTTCTGCCTTTTATTCGTTAAAATACTTGGCAAGTGAATTTTGAACGTTACCTTTTAGTGTTGCTAATGCCACTATCAACTTAAGATATTCATATTTGAATTGTTGGACCAAGATAAGTAAAAAACCAATTTGCTATACAGGTATTATTAACCAACAGAAATATTAGTAGTTATGTCGAATAGTACATTAAACCGTTCCCACTACAGTTTGCACTTTGATGATGGCAATATTTAATACAGCAGCTAGAAATTGTCAACCAAACTAATAAAACCAAGAACATATTTAACGTCTAACAAAGGTTTATTCTGAGTTCATACAACTGGCCCTAAGTGCTAAATTGTACAGTGATCTACGCTACATCTGTATCCTATTACTTTATGCCATTTTCATTATTAGCTGTATTACGAGGGTCGGCTGATAAGTCCTGGGTCTCTCAATGAAAACAGCATTTAAAAGAATTTTTTTTGCTTAATTTCTCAACATAATCTCCAGAAAGGCTAATATATTTGTCATATCTGTGTTCTAATTAAATTAAACCATCTCTGTAGGGTCCTAAAAATAGCTGTTTACTGCATCAATGTGAAATCTTTGTCCTCCAACAAATTGTTTGAGGTTAGGGAATAGGTGGTAGTCACTGGGAGCCAGATCTGGCAAATAGGGTGGATGTTCAAGCAATCAAACTTTAATCTGAACATTTTTCCCATAGCAATGACTGAACAATGGGCTGGAGCATAATCGTGAAGAAACACATTTTTTTTTTTTTTTTTTTTTTTTGCCAAATGAGGTCTTTTTCTTTTCACCTCATCACTCAAACATTGCAGTAAGCTTGCATAGTAGTCACCAGCGATACTTTTACCCTTTTCAAGTAATTAATAAAAATAATTTCCTGTGCATCCCAAAAAACATTCGCCATTTCCTTGTTAGCTGACAAAATTGACTTTGCCTCTTTTGGAGTTGATGCACCTGGTGCAATCTACTACTTTGACTGTGATTTACTTTCTGAAGTGTGGTGATGTATCCAAGTTGCATCCATGTTAATAAGCCATCTCAAAAATTCACTGGGATTTTTACGGTGGAGCTCCACATTCTAATAGAAAGTTTTTCTTTGTAACTTTTGATCAGGTGTCCACAAATGTGGCACCCACCTTGCACAGCCCTTGTGAAAGCCCAAAACATCACTTAAAATATTGCCTGCACATTCTTTTGTTGTTTACAGCCTCTACTCTCTCAAACTACTTTATCTGCAGTCTTCCAGCACTAAACAATGAATTTTTTCAACGATCTCTGGAGTTGTCACTTCTACAGGGTATTCAGAGCAAGGCTCATCACTAGTGCTTGTATGTTCCATTTTAAACTCTGCAACCCACATTTTAATCATTGAATATGAAGCGCCAGAGTCCTTTAATGTAGTCCATTTCCTCCTTGATTTCTTTAGGCATTAAGCCTTTCAAATGGAAGTATTTAATCATTGGTCCATTTTCGTGGAAACTCTAAAGCTATCTTGTTTAAAATGCTGTAATTCGAAAACTAAACAAGCTATTGACCTGTAACTATGGATACAAGCTGGTCTAAAGCTAAATTATATGATGGTACCATCTAACTGGCCTAATAGCGCCATATCTGTGTGAGGCTCAGGACTTATCAGCTGACTCTAATACGTTGATGTGTGTGTAATTTTTTTCAGATGTAGATTTCATGAATTTATTATTTGTATTTTAAAGAATAAAACACCAGACCAAAATAGATTGTGGTTTTAATAAAGGGATGTCTCTACTTTCATTTGATTAACCTGAGCTTTCAGTAAAGTAAGGCTTTGTATGTCTAATTATTGATTATTTTGGGATTTTTTATTCTATTTTCAAGGTTTTATTAAAAATGTTGAAGAAATGTTTGAACCAAATAATACATATTATACAACAGAGAAATGGGTTTACTATACATAAAAAAAAAAAATTCAGATCCATGCATAATTTGGTACTCATTTTATCACTAATAATTGCAAACCCTGCATACTGCTCCAAAATTGCTTGGCATTTTTCAGATACCTCTCTATTAACCAGGCTGGCACTAAAAGGGTTAAAGTGTGGACCTTACCTGCTAGTAAAATTTCATGTGCTGAAATAAGCTACAAGCATACCTTAAAAAAAGAAGGGCACCACTGTATAGGTACTCAGGAAGAACAAAACTGAAAATTCCTTCTAAACTCCATGTAAGAGCAGAGGTCAATTGCCTTCAATTATACTTGTCCCAAGAAAAGAATCAAGCAATCATATTAAGATCAACTGATAGCAATGCCATTGATGAGGGAACCAGTAATCCAGAAAGGATTCTATATTACAAGAAAGCAACACAAGTTATAGAAATACTAAATCAGTGTCAAAATATTATCCATTATTAAAAAAAAACTATTAGTTATTTTCTTCATTATTGAATGTACTGCAATAAACTCCTAAGTTCTGTTCTGATGTACCAACCAAGCCAGCAATAACAATGCTGATGCAAGATGTGTTTCTCCTGAATCTTAAATGAGTGCTCATAAAACCATATGTCACAGAGAGAATGAAACTCTGGGTTACATGCAGACATCAGTACAATGAAAAATTTTGTAGAAGAGAAACTGTCACATCATATCGACAAGACAAGTTGAAGATATTAAAAGGCAGCTTTCTGATTTGCTTGGGAATCAAAGTTAGAAAAATAAGAACATAATTCAGTGTTTTAAGGAATTTTCTGTGTAAAGAGCACAGTCAAACTAAAATTGTTTATCAAAAATTGGTGAGTCAGATAAAGTTTTGGGTGTAAAATGCAATAGGGTTGTTTTTGTAGAAATTCATCACAGTATGGTTAGGTCAGGGCACATTTTACAAATTTGTGACATCAAACAATAAAAATGGAACACTGGTGGAAACTGAAGAACCCTATGCCAACTGTCCCACTTGCAGAAGCCGGGTCACCTGATTGATTTGGTAACGGTAAATGTAGAGTTGTTCATACATGTAAGAGGGAAGGTGCAGATGGGTGTATATTTGGGAGAAAGATAAGGAGTCATAAATACATATACAAGGGTGCAAGGAAACACACGGCATTTAATATCAAGAGATAAGGTGTGATTAGGAGTGAGAGAACCCAGGGTTATCCAAACCCCATTCAACTCCCTGATACATTGTAGATCTTGCAGTTTACATTTTTAAATAAAACTAAGCATGTTCAGTGGATGTTGATCAGTAAGTCTCACATCAGTAGCTCAGATGAACAAGACTCTTATGTCCTAGCTACTGAAGCTTTTATAATAAAATCCTTGCTTTTACCAGCTATGCTTTAAGAGAACAGTAATGTTAGCATTCTCACATCTTGCCACTTAATACCTCTTGCTAAGTTAAATATAATTTATTCAAAATGACTATACAAGATACCTACAATATGATGTAATTTGATTATGCTTCATAATAATTACTAATTCCACATTAGTAATCCATTTTGGGATTGAACTTCTAAAATTTGCTGAGGCTTAAGCTTACTTAGAGCAGGCATTTTATGATCTTGATGAGCGTGCAAAATGCACATTTTATTGTTTTTCCACCTGAAAATATTTCTTTAATTTCTAGCTGATTGAACATGCATGGCAAAATCTGCTACCACGTAGCATTAACCATATGCCAATTTATGTAATTATATAAACATGGCATACTATTTTGAAAAGGAAGAAAGAAAGAAACAAAAACAGTTTAAAACTGGAGGGGATTCATTTATTCCAATGTATACCTTAATACTCCAGCAAGTTGATAACAAAAGACCTCAGTTAAACATATGTTTGCTGCTCCTCTGACCTGGTGCAGATATAAGATTTTGAACATCATTATAAAACATTTCTTTAAATAAGATTTAAGGCAAAATTATAAAAAATGGTAAAAGTTGTTTTTCTTTATACATTAAATAATATGTGTATCCCAAAACCCTGTGTATACAATTGTTTGATCCTGTAAGGTATGCTATATGTTTAGTATGTGACAATATTTTTATTTTTGTAATCCCCTCCCCTATGATTCCATTATGCATTTTCAAGCTGTAAAAAATGTAACCAACCCTCTGTTCGCAAATGTGACACTTATGTGGCTTAATGATTCTGATGAATCAAATTATGCCTTTTCAAACTTGAAAAGTGAGTAAAATTCTTATTACAAGTTTTACACTGGTGTGACTTCTTACCCTCATGAATCAAATTATGTGTTTTCAAATGTGACATCTGGGTGAAGCTCTTTCCACAATTTTTACATTCATGTGGCTTCTTACCCTCATGAATCAAATTATGTGTTTTCAAATGTGATGACCGAGTAAAGCTCTTGTTACAAGTTTTACATTGGTAAGGCTTCATACCATCATGAATCAAATTATGCCTTTTCAAATCTGACAGTCGAGTAAAGCTCTTTTTATCACAGGTTTTACATTGGTATGGCCTCTTACCCTCATGAATCCAATTATGTTTTTTCAAATCTGAAAAATGGGTAAACTTCTTTCCACAAATGATGCACTTGTGTGACCTTTCACCCTTATTAATTAAATTCCTTTGATTCAAGCATAAAGTCCTGCTGTACATTTCTTCCACATCACTTAGTTTACCAGGTTGTTCTGATTGAGAATGATCTTCTGCAGTTGGTATTTCTGTGATTTCACTTTCTTTACTTTCATATTCAAGACAATCATTTCCATTATAGAAGCTGCTGTGTCTGCCTAAGACTTCGTCAGAGGGAAATGGTGATTTACCACTGCCCTCAACAGAAACATCCGTTGTGCATAATCTGAAATGTCAAAGGATTTAGTATCTTTAATTATAATAATCAGAGAATTAAATTTCAAGACAGAATCTCTGTTTGCTAATAATAGGTATTTGCTCGGAAAGAAGTGACATTTATCATTATTTAATTTAAAACAATTTTGTTGTTTATTACAATTACATTAACTTTATTAATTCATAATATTCTTAAATAACTATTATAAAAATGTTTCAAATTAACGACATAGTAATGGTAAAACACTTGTGACAATCAAAGCAATGTTTGTTTCATTCATTGAGAATTGCATAAACTTATAGGCTTTCTTTTAGTAATATTAATTAAATGTAGTTTTGTAACCAATTACCTAATTGTTACAAAATAGTTAAAAACCAATTGGAATTAACACTGTGAAGCACTGTAGCAATTTATAAAATAATACAGATTGAGTTGACCAGACCCTCTATGGCTTCACATACCTAAACCTTTTCCTGATGCGTTTCACCTTCGGTTGAAGGCATCATCAAGGCGTTGACTGGCTGGAACCCTGGTGCTTCTGTGGGTCTTTCTTCTCTGGGGTGGAAACATCTGATGGTGGTTTTATGAGGCTTAGTAGTGCGTTAACTTCTAGTAGGATGTCAAAGTTCATAAGGAAATCACTGTGCTTTTTTATATAAATTTTTTCCCAAATATTTAATTCTGACGTAGGACCATCAATTTTAATAGATGAGTCTTTTTTTCTATGTTATGATGGTCATTCCAAAAGTGTGCTGCCACTGCAGATTTGTTGGTTTCTTTGTTCTTGATGTTGACGAAATGCTCCTAGGTATGTGAGGCCATAGAGTGTTTGGTTGACTCCATCTGCATTATTTTATAAACCAATTACCTGTTAACTACATTGGCAAAAATATATATTCATAACTAAATCTTCATTGAACATGCCAGAATGCTATTTCAATGATTCTACAGGAAACAAATGTACAATAACTTTAAAAATTATTAAGTGTAACAACTTTTAAATCATGGGCAAAAAAATACTCACAAATGCACTTCACAGACTGTAAGCTTTATGAAGTTTGATATTTTGAAATTAGTAATTCTTTGTTTTAAGTCTATGATATACCATTAATACAAAATTAAATTCATTCAAAATGAACATGACTTCAGAGACTCCACATTAAAAATTTGCTTAAATTTTTTATTGGCCATAAAATTTATTGAACACATAATATTTAAATCAAAACTGTCAAGAGACACTTTTCAAAATCATACATAAGTACAGATTTTCAATGCAAGGATTCATTGACCGATTTTCTTCAAAATAATTATGTGAATCTTTAAAAAATCATGACCAAATATAACTTTGAATACGTTTCTGTATTAACTGTCCACAGAATTAATATAATTACAGAGTTTTTTCACACATCTTTAGTTCATTTATTTTCTTTTTAGAGAGCCTCAAGACATGCATTTCCAATTTAATGCTGAGTTCTAAGTTTTGCTTGGATCGTAGTACTTTCTTTGCTTGCCATGACTAAGTATGGAGGAAGTAATTATGTAAGTAAACAAATTTTGAGTTTTAATGAGCTACACATTTTAGCTAATCTAAATTTTTGTCGCCCTCTGTGGTGTATTGGTTATCATGCTAACTCCATATACCCAAGGTCACGGGTTCAAACGTGGCAGAAGACAATGGATTTTTTTCAGCAGTAAAAATCCTTATCATTGCTTCCTTTGGAAGGGAAGTAAAGCCATTGGTCTCATGTCATAGATTTACGGCACATAAAAGAACCTCAAGCCTGATAAATAGGCCTTTGAGCAAAATTAAGTGATCTTTCATGCCCAGTATAGAATGGGGCACTGAGAACCACAGTCTATATATAAAACTCCATTTCATTTTAATTAAAATTTTGACAGGCAGTTTTGAGACATGGATGAAAAGAATTATGCATAAGTAAAGAAAATGCTTGTTATGAGGATAATATAAGGAACCAAGATCAATGCCTGCATCTAAAAATCTCAGAAGAAAGATTTTGCTTTAAATTCCGAGCATAGGATACACAAAATTAGTTCACCTTTGTAGTTCATAATTATGCAGATAAAACACAGATGCATTTCTAAAATTTTCCTTTATTGAAGATTTAAAACTGTGTTTTGCTGTTCAGCTGTAAATACTGAAATTTTGGGTGGAACAAAATACTTTTTGCATAAAAAGGGTTTGAAATTATACTACTGCCACCACAAAAATTGTAAAGGAACATTCCTATTTGTAAATAATGTTTTGAAATGTGTGACACATTACAATTAAACAGAAATAACATAAAAAGAGGAACATATGCTGAGTCAACCTAGGATTCTTTGTTTAAATAAACCTGCAAGCATCCACCACATTTTGTTCTATTCTGGCCCTCAGTGAAGAAAGAGTAAGTAAACTCTTTATTGTATCAGTTAATGCCCACAAGATACAGCAAGTATAGATTTGGTTATTATACCATAGAGTGATATGTCAGATGTCCTGTAGTGTAAAGAAAGCACTATTTCTTTTACTTCCCTGCCACTTATCTCTCATAAGGAGATGAAATATTGTATTCAGTACTCCACAGCTACTACTATACCTGGCCATTTATTAGATGCACCTTGATTTTTCACTATAACACAAGATTAGCAGGCAAAAAGGCAACTAATATTTCTTTTATTTTTATTAGCCTACATTGAAACTCTATAATTTCTTTAACACTGATGAAGAATTTGAAATATAATATACACGCTTATGGTGATAATTGAATATATTTCTGAATTGTTATCTGATGCTTACAATTTTATGGAACTTTTAGCACTGAATTGAGTCATGTTTGGCTGCCATCAATGCTTTAATGCTTCAGGTACTAAGTGATTACAAAGTTACTGAGTCAATGATTTGATTCCAACCCTAACTCTCTCAGACCATGAAACCTAATGAGATAAAAAGATTAACACCTTATATTAGTAAATCCATTAATATAATTCTTCTGCTTGTAACCCTGTAGAAAAATCCAAATGTGGAAGTAAACTAATATAACCAATATTCAATCACTTATTGTTCATTTGTAAACGCTTATTTTTAATCATATATAAATATTCTCAAAATGTCTTACTTGAGATTTATTCTCTACAGTCCATAGGTATTTATGGTCATGCAGTACCAGTTTTTCAATACACATGTTATACTCTTCTATCACCAAAGATCTTAACCGTTATGATGTACTGCTGCTTTGAGGTTGGAAAATTTTTTCACCCAAAAAGTCATGTATGGTGTCCAAAGTAAAACACCAGTATTTCTGAATTCTTTTATCAATATTTACTTTCAACTCCTCCGTAACGATTGATAAACTTCCACTCTAGTCTTTGTCATGCGTACTTGTCCTTGCTTGATTACTCTAAATTATGCACTATTTCCTTACTGAAAACAAGTTCTTTTCACTATCACCATGCTATCAGCCTGTAACATTCAATTGACTGAACATTTTCTACATTAAAGAAAAGAACAAATAAGTCCTTTGGCAGTAGAAAAGTGAAACAATGGCATTGAAAAACTGGTACTAAGTGACAAAAAATGCCTTGAGAGAATAGAAACTGTAACTTTGTAAATTAAGTTTTGTGTTGATATCTTTTGTTTAGTTATGCCAAAGCGTTTGTTACTTTCTAGATGACCCTCATATGCTGTCTCAGCTTTTAGATATTTTTTTCACTCATTAAACAGCCAAAGTATTGATGGCTAGTACTATTATGTGTGATAGATTTTGTACTACCTACTAATATTTTTTTCTCTATCTTCTATGTATCAATAGTTGAATTAAAAAGCTTAATTTGGTCCAGGGGTAGCATATATGATACTCCTAATATCACTGATACTACACACAAAATAAAATAAATTTATATGGAATTGCTTACATAATAAATAAAACACATTTATCCACAGAATGAAGCATATAACTGTTTTAAGTGTCATTCAACTATTTCCCAAGTTTCTTCTCACTGACCCATAGAAACACATTAACTCTTTCGGTAATGTGAATGTGATATGACATCCTGTGCATGATTGTTCAATAACACATTATACCAATGGACAACACTGGATAACTCCATTAAATAATGCAAACTTTGACATCTGGATTTATAGTATACTGTCATACAATAGGAGTAACTAACCTATCAAAACCAGGATTGTGGAATTGAATCCACTGAAAATGGATGTTCTGCATTCAAGCGAAACTGTGGAAAAGAATGGGGAGGGCACAAGTAAAGCAGTCTGTGTGAGAGTGTGGTTATATACTCACAGGTTTCGATCAAATGCGGATACATGCATTTTACCAATTTTTTTGTTAATGAAAAAATATTCAATCATACAATTAAGCAGCATTATAAGATTATAAGTCATATAATGCTGCATATAGGATGTGTCCGAATGGCTGCATGGTGCAAGGCATTGTATCTGAGACCTAATTGTATGGTCTGAAGTTCGTATCACAAAGGACCAAAACATTTCCGTTTTTGGGTATCCTTGAATAGGTAAAACACAAAAAATATAGGCACTGACTCCTACAAAAAACACCCCCTGAGTCCAAAAACAGCATTTTTATAAATGTGTGTGTGTGTGAGAGAGAGAGAGTTGATTAAATATCAAAATTGATATTTAAGTTCAGTATCTTCCAAGGATGCGACACAAAGATTTTCACAGAAATCCCCCCACTCCAACTACCCTTTACATGGAACATTTTTCAAAAATTTGGAATTTCTCAAAAATGGTTCTAACGATTTGAATTAAAATACTGCATATTAAAGACATTTATATAACAAAATGTATATATTGAATTTTCTGGGAATAGCCTCTGAAGCCTTCTTTATTCTGGATGAATTTTGCAAAATTAGTAAACCATAAGAGATAGACAAAAACTTAGTACGCAAAAAAGGTATATGGTTAAAATATGCAAAGTATGTGAAATATATTTTTTTCATGGAGTTGACCATGTTTGAGATATTCCTTGTCATTGGTTTCAGTTTTAAAATACTTCAACTTTTTCTCATACAGAAATTTGTCAACTCCTGGCAATCCAAAGAAACAGATTTCAAATTCATAGCAATTAGCTTTGAAATGATTTGACTATCACTTTAGCATACGGTACTCCCTTATTCCCCTTTTACTTACAAGGAAGCCAATAATGAGACCACTTCTTCTAATGTTTATCTTGATTAGCATGAAGTACATAGAAGTATAAGTTTTTTAACAATCATTTATAAGAGAGATGTAGAGAAAGTCATGTAAATGAAACACATCAGATTTTTTAAGTTTATGGAGGCTACAGGATGCTGAAATGAGTCAAAACCTTAACCCTTTTAGTGCCAATCATGATCTAACTGTGATCCGAAAATTCTGCGAGAATTGCCAATCAAGATCTAATCATGATGTCATTTTCGTACATTTTTTACTCTATCCAGTGTGTGTGTACTTTCTATGACATAGCCAAGGAGAAAAGTTTTCTAGGGTGTTTCAGGACCTTATCTTCACTCCAAAGCCCTAAATTAGCTCCATATTTAATTTCACCAGCCAGTGTTTGTATATGTTGATTGAAACATGGCGTCGTCTAACTACAGGTTATGAACTAAAGAGGAAATGAAAGATGCAGTTTTGTGGTGCATTAGAAGAAAGCAAGTGATTTTGAATTTTCAGACCTTGATGAAAGAATTTCTGACATTGACGTAAGAGAGGAAGATAGCTTCACCAATAAAAATGCATCTGATAACAAGGGCCCTTGTATGCATTGAAATAATTGGTGTACTTATCAAAATGGATTTCTGGAGGTGTCATAATACCATGTGAATCAATTACTCAGCTATGCAATAACACAACTGCTAAATTGTATAGTAATCTACATTAAATTTATATACTATTTCCTGAAGTCATTTTCATTAATAGTGGTATTATGTGCGTGGACTTTTGGTGATTATTTTTTTTTTTTTTTTCAGTTTACAGTCTTCAGGTTACTTAACTTCAGCTTTTTGCATTTTAAAAAATAAAGCACCAGACCAAAACAGATGCTTCTTTAGTAAAGAAACAGCTATACCTTTATTTAATTACCTTGATCTTTCTATGTAGTGAGGTTTTTATGCCTAGTTATTGATTCTTTTGGGATTTTTAATTTTATTTTCATATTTTTCTTTTGTTTTTAATTTTTATAAAATATTGAAGAGACTTCTCATCCATATAATGCATATTATACATACAGTACACAAAAGAGCTTACTAAAACTGAAAAAAGTTTCAGCTCTCTATACCATTTGATACTCATTTTATTTCTAATGATTTAAAACCCTACAGTCTCTTCTAAAATTGCTTGGCAGCTTTCAGACAGCATTTTGCTATTTGGGCTGGCACTAAAAGGTGATTGCTATAAGCTGGCTTTGAAATTCAATCGTGTTTACACAACACAAGAAACACAAAAATATATCATATGGTTAATGTCTTAAAAAGAATTGAGATAACTTATGTTTTTAATGAGATGGGCATTATTTCTGTATAAGTTATTATCTCTCCCTTAAGGATTACATACAAAAAATATATATTCATTCAAAATGAAACAGACCACAAACTTTTCACAGATAATTGAAGATATGTTTCATTAGTTTGCAAATATCTTAAAAATATGATATTGTAACTAAAATTGGTAGAGCCAAATATGCGAAAACAGAAAATAATGAAAAATCTTCAGCAGAAAGACTAGTTTTGACTGGTAGAATTTTCTAGAAAATTTGAGTGTTACATATTGAATATTTGCAAAAGTTTGGTACCAAGTTTGGCACTTATTTGTTTCAGGAAGTTTAACACAGATTTCCTGTGAAAATTTGTTATTGAGTTTTTGGGTGGAAAATAATAGTTCTATTTACTCTAGGCAGTAGCACAGAAAGTCAAAATTGGTTTGTATTTGATCCAGTTTCATAAAAAGCTAAAACATGTTCCAATGTAATCCATGGACTCAATGATACAAGAAGATTTAGATACAGAACAAATTTCAATAGGCAATATGATGGATTAATTATTAAACTCCCATATGTATCATTTTAAGACCACAATGAGACATCTCCTACAACATAAATGTGAGAGTTTTATAAGAAAAGGCACCACAAGGAGAAGGTTTTTAATTGGAATATTAGCCAAGAGACAAGTCTTACCTTGAAGATTTTACTGGAAGGAGATCCTTAAACTGTAACAGAAGAATTCAAATGTTCAGTTTCATAAATCATTTATGCAACTCAGTTGAATGTCCTACATCACATAGTGATTCTCTAAAGTATGAGTTTTTTTTTTTTTTTTTTGGTAGTGTTTAATGCCCGCTTTAACTAATTATGGAACCGCAGGCAGTATATCAGGTTTGATTTGTTAATTAACTGGAATATGATATTAGGGGATATGTGGAAACAAACACTTGATATTTCATTAAGTATTGAAGTATAGCAAAACAAGCAATGGTTAAAGCATTAAGATCCAGATAAATTGTTTTATCCTATCCTAAGGACTTCATGTATACTTTTATGTATCCTAGGAAACAACAAAAATGAGTCTTTATTTCACTATGAAATAAAGTAAGTACCTTACTTCATTGTAAATTATTTTAACTCCTTCGGAAGCTATTCATTATTTAAATAAGGAAAAGTCCTTGTCATATAAGTCCTTTGACTTGCAGGGTAACAAGCTAAGTACAGCTGTTTTAGCATAATCTTAAACTTCTTTGGGAATATCCATTTTCATTCATTATTGATTTATTTGGTGCAGTTTAAACAACTAGAATTGAAAGTGTTTATTCCTGAGGGGTTATGCAACAACAAACAAAGCACCACCTATGTCATGACTAAAATTTAACTCCTCATAATGACGACTCTAATAATGTTAATATTAATAAATATAAAAGCATTTCAGTTAATATTAGGATATCATAAAACATACTACATATGGCTTATTAGATTATGAGAAATTAAAACACTCGCATTTACGTGCTTGTCTACTAAACATCCCACTCACAAACAGTAGTCTATTTAAGCAACATATAATACAAATAACTATGGTTTACAAAACAAAGGACTGGCAAAAAAAAAATTTACAAATATACAATACATGACTCCTTTAAATATTTAGGAAAATTAATGCAAGAACATTTAAGATGCATGAGGAGACAATGCAGGGAAGAGAGGAAGTATAGCCTGGATTCTTCTTTGCCAATAATTTGGGGGAGAGAGAGAGAGAGAAGTTTTAGGGTGCCTATACTACAGGATTATTAGTGCCCTAAAAAGAAAATAAAACCATATAATGATAAAACTTCAGGTTAAAAGGTCATGCTAAAAATAAGTCTAAAATGAATATTAAAACATACTAAAATCATCCTCTAAAATAAAAGCATTAAATATGTCAAGGTAGGTTAAAAGAATAAATAAAACTACATAGTGCCAAAGACATAAAATGCAACTAAAACTATATAGCACTGGAGCATTGTTAAATGAAAGATAAAACACATTCTACAGCAACCAGATTGTCTGCCATGATGGCATGCGTTTTATGTGACAAACTTAAGGACATATGCACTGAAGCTAAAAACTGGCACTGTGTTACAATGTGCCTCACATCAATGTCATACTATAAGCTAAAACTGGCACTCTGATGAAATGTGTCTCACCTCAATGTCACACTATAATCTAAAACCTAGCACTCTGTTAAAATGTGTCTCACATCAATGTCACACTATAAGCTAAAACTGGCACTCTGATGAAATGTGTCTCACGTCAATGTCACACTATAATCTAGAACCTAGCACTCTGTTAAAATGTGTCTCACATCAATGTCACACTATAAGCTAAAAACTGGCACTCTGTTAAAATGTGTCTCACGTCAATGTCACACTATAATTTAAAACCTGGCACTCTGTTAAAATGTGTCTCACATCAATGTCACACTATAATTTAAAACCTGGCACTCTGTTAAAATATGTCTCACGTCAATGCCACACTATAATCTAAAATCTGTCACTCTGTTAAAATGTGTCTTATGTCAATGTCACACTATAAGCTAAAAACTGGCACTCTGTTAAAATGTGTCTTACGTCAATGTCCCACTAGCTAAAACCTGGCACTCTGTTAAAATGTGTCTTAAGTCAATGTCACACTATAAGCTAAAAACTGGCACTCTGTTAAAATGTGTCTTATGTCAATGTCCCACTAGCTAAAACCTGGCACTCTGTTAAAATGTGTCTTATGTCAATGTCACACTATAAGCTAAAAACTGGCACTCTGTTAAAATGTGTCTTACGTCAATGTCCCACTAGCTAAAACCTGGCACTCTGTTAAAATGTGTCTTATGTCAATGTCACACTATAAGCTAAAAACTGGCATTCTGTTAAAATGTGTCTTACGTCAATGTCCCACTATATACTAAAAACTGGCACTCTGTTAAAATGTGTCCCACGTCAATGTCACACTATAATCTAAAATCTAGCACTCTGTTAAAATGTGTCTTATGTCAATGTCACACTATAAGCTAAAAACTGGCACTCTGTTAAAATGTGTCTTACGTCAATGTCCCACTAGTTAAAACCTGGCACTCTGTTAAAATGTGTCTCACATCAATGTCAACTATAAGCTAAAAACTGGCACTCTGTTAAAATGTGTCTCACGTTAATGTGTGGCCATGCCGTGGCCAAGTGTTTAGACCACTTGCCTCTCACCTAGATGGCCTGTGTTCAATCTTAAGAAACTACATGTGATATTTGTGTTGGATAAAGTGGCACAGGGGCAAGTTTTCTCCGGGTTCCCCTGCCATCGAATTTCACCAGTGCTCCGTCTTCATTCCAGGTATCACCAGTGTCATTGTCTGTGATGCCACAAGTAGTAAAAGTGAGCGTTAAACACTACCAACAACAAGACGTCAATGTCTCACTATTAGCTAAAAACTGGCACCCTGTTCATATGTGTCTCACGTCAAAGACACATTATAAGCTAAAATATGGCACTCTGTTAAAATGTGTCTCACATCAATGTCACACTATAATGGCAAGCTAAAACTGGCTCTTCACACAGTAAATGACAAGTGTCCAATACACAGATGACATAAAATTACCTCTTCTCAGCGGGAAGTGTAAAAAGTGGTTTTCCAGGTTTTGGGGAGTACTTAAAGTAAGTATTAAAGTGTTTAACATGAAGGGTTTATAACAAGCATTTCAGAGCTTTAATTTTAAATCAATAAGAGCTGATGAACTCCATCCTATAAATTGTAAGTGGGTTATAATAATAATAATAATAATAATAATATAGATAATTGATGATGATAACAAACACACTAAATTAATGAGTTCTGAGAAATATAGGATCTACCGACTGTCCAGTCAAATCTGAACGTATTCTATCCAGGGTAGACCATTTAAGTTGAGACTGTAGAACAGATCCAAAACTAAATATTGTAGAAAGAAGCGTCTCGAATAAAAGGGAAAATAAATGCCATTTGTTGTGTTTTAATTGGAGAAGATTTGGATGATAATTTGAGGGTCAAGGTATGCTTTTTAAATGGGAACCCACCTTTTTTATTTTGTTTCCTTATTCCTCATATAAAAATAAACAAATTTTGTTTAAACCTTTTTGTTGTACAGGGCTCTTTTACTGGCGTAGACAATTAAACATTGATGAAAGGCAGATGCTTAAGAGTATCACCATTGTATTGTACAGTATTATTTCATAGACATCATGCCTTAGTGTAATAAATGTTCAAAATGATCCCCTTCTACCTCAATGCATTTTTCAACTCTGTGATTAAACAATTTCTGTGTTCATTAAAGTCTGTCTCTTCTAAAACTGGCACGAGCAGTATGGAAAACCCTGTACAAGAAAATGGTTTAAATAAAAGATGGCTATTTTTAATGAGGAATATTTCTAAACAAAATAAAAAATGTGGGTTCTCATTTAAAAAATGTACCTTGATCCTCAAATTACCGTACAAACCTTCTCCATTTAAACCCGGTGGAGGGCAATGGATTTTTTCAGTTGTAAAAATCCTTAGCATGGTTTCCTTCGGAAGGTAAGTAAAGCTGTTGGTCCCGTGTCATAGATTACGGCACATAAAAGAACCTCAAGCCTCATAAAACAGACCTCAGAGTAAAATTAAGCAGTCTTTCATGCCCAATATAGAATGGGATACTGAGAACCACAGCAGTTAAAGAGTGTCCATAAATAAAACTTCATTAATATTTTAAACCTTCTCCAATTAAAATACGAATAGCATTTACTTTAAACATTACATCAAGCAGCTTTTATTCAAGATTTTTTTTTTCCAGAACGCTTAGTTTTTGAGATATTCTACAGTCTCAGTTAAATGGTCCACCTTGTATAATGTGAACTCGAAAAATCCAAAGATTTACATGTGATAAACTTTTTAAAAGAAACCAAACATATGTATAATAATATACAGACTATTATAGAAGAGAAAATATGTGTATATGTAACTGTGTGTGTGTTCAAGAAAATCTTTGAGAATATTCAACTAATTATAGTATCTTCACCATTTTATCATTTTATTCCAGCACATACAACATTCACAAAAATTTAAAAATTTTGAAGTTAGGTTGTTTCCATAGTCACATAATTCACTTCACCATAGATTTGTGACATATTAACCCTTTTATTTCCAGTTCAAATAACAAAGTGCATCTGAACAGTGTCAAGCAATTTTAGAGGAGAATGCATGGTTTTAAATTATTAGTAATAAAATGAGCACCAAATAAAATAGGGAAGTGAATCTGTTTTTTTGTTTTGTTTTTAGTAAACCCTTTTGTCTTCAGTATAATGTGTATTATATGGATGAAAAGTCCTATTTAATATTTAAAAAAAAAAATTAAAAATGAAAGAAAATTTTGAAAATAAAATAAAAAATCTCAAAATTATCAACAATTAGGCAAAACAAAAAAAAACAAAAAAAAAAAAAAAAAAAAAAAAAAAAACACCTTACTATACAGGAAGTTCAGACAAATAAAATGAAAGTATAGATATTTCTTTAGTAAAATGGAAAGTTATTTTGGTCTGGTGTTTTATTTTTTTAAATACCAAAAAAAATTCATTTAACCTGCAAACTGAAAAAAGAATCACCAAAAACACTCACAATAAGCATAATACAACTAATAATGAAAATGATATAAAGTGACGGGGTATAGATGTAATGCAGCACAAGTTTTGTTCTGTAGCTGAATGGATAATTCACATTGTGTCATATGGTTACACCTTCATAAATTCATTTTGAAAGTACACTGATTATTTGCATACGTGTGAGGACTATAGATATCATATGCATTTTCAGCACTGGAGCTAGAATATATATGCTCCTCTCTTTTGTTGATGTCAGAAACGCTTTCTTCAAGGTCTGAAAATTCATATTCTTCTTGCTTTCTTTTAATACATCATGAACCGCAGCTCTTATTTCCTCTTTGGTTCGTAACGTTTTGCTAGGTGAAACCATTTTTCAACCAACAAACATGAGGTGGAGAAATTAAAGTTGGAGCTATACTGCTTTTAAGGCCCTAAAACCTTTCTCTATGGTTATAACATAGAAAGTACACAGACTTTTCTGCTGGAAAGAGCTAAATTGATGAAATTGGCATCATGATTATGGACTGACAATTATCGCAGAATTTTGGGCTTACAATTAATTGTGATTGGCACTAAAAGGGTTAATACCAGAAGATATTTTTTAAAATTCTGACTGCAAATAATATTGATTTCCTTTTATAAGGCTTTATGATCCAAGGGGTAATTGGACATTCATCTCTTTCCTGATATGGATAGGTGTAAATGTATCACCAGAATATGCATAGAAAAACCTGCTATTTGACATGCATATCATATGCAGACCAGTAAATTTCTAATGTGGGCTATTCTAATGATACCCATTAGAATAATGATACGAAGTAGACTGTAAAACCCATTCTTTGCTACAAATGACCACTGCTCAATTTTACTTTCCAATACTACTTTGCCTTTTGAAGTCAGATCTATATGTACTTTATGGTTATGCTTATGTACATTTCTGTAAGAAGTTTTATGAAGAAAATCAAATGGTTTGACTGCCACTTCTGGTTATGAGATTGTACTACAGAAAAGGAGAACATTCAGATCTGCTCGCAAAATACTTATAGTTTCATAACCCTGTCTCTGCACTAATACCTCTATTTTCACTGCTGCCCACCTCATTACCACGAGCTTCGAAATTGGAATACTTCTGATCAATAACTAAACCCATTCATGTCTGCGTTGTAGGTTATATGTGACCATGCATTCTGATGTAACTGCATTGGTATTCACATGTCAGTAATATTTATGGATGTGACAAAAGAATGGTAATCTAGTGCATCTAGAGATTTTGTTCTAACTATGGTTACCAAGTTAGTGTTAATACATTTTGACAGATAAGTTTTTTTATTGTATTGTGTATTGTTTAATTAATAAGTGATAACTGAACTTGAACATAATGTTAAAATATAGTCAAATTGTAAAAAGACAAGTAAGTAAATTGAAATATAAAATTATGTATTGAAACAGATGATTATGATTTAACATATCACTCACGTGCATAATAAATATAAAATTGTGTTTAAAATGAAGAGTGATTTAATATTTTGTGAAGTGTTACTGGAGTTCAACGTTAATTAGGCTGAAGTAATGAAGCTACTAAGCAAATATTGTTAAAATTTGCTTTGGTTTGTTTCTTTAGCATTTAATTTTTTGTTAAAGTGAATAAAACTGAAAGTTCTAAGCAGAAACTTACCAAATTATTATTCAGTAGCTAAAGCTCCTTGTACTTAAAGACCCAGAGAAGAATATTGCTGAGACAAATATAATTTTCATTCTAAAAGTTAACAAGAAGAACTCAACAGAACTAAAAGCTCCTTACTGAATGAGCAGAACAGTTGGTATGTGGATTGTTGGATTGAACCAAGAGACTACCACCAAGCCAGATAGTGGTGCAGCAATGCCAACCCAACCAGCCCACTGCATACCCTAAAAGCTCTTCAGTTTTCTCTGAAGTTATTTATGAACTTCATACATGATCTGGTTTTTAATTTTTGGATAGTGTTTAACATCTGCTTTTATTACAAACGGCACCGCTGCTGATAACACTGATACATGGAATGAAGTTGGAGCACCGGTGGAATGCGATGATGGGGGAAACCAGAGAACCTGGAGAAAACCCACCCCTGGACCACTTTGTCACCCACAAATCCCACATGCAGTCACTTGGGATCGAATCAGCTGAATATGGGACTCAAAATGGGAGAAATAAGTTTGTAATTCTTACACAAGAGAATATCTTCATGTGTGTGTGAACCCGATAAGTCAAAGCTGAAGAGTCTGTAAAATAACAAACTTGGTAATGAAGTGTTTAAGTTTAGTGTCCTCCAAGGATGCCACACAAATTTTTGAGGAACATTCTTTAATGGAAAATGTTTTGAAAATTTTGATTTTCTCAAAAATGGCTCTAATGATTTTGATTAAAATATTGTACACTTGAGTTATTTGCATGACACAAAAAGTGTATATCTTGACTTTTCTGGGAATAGCCTTTGGATAAAATTTTCTGAATTTTGCATAACTGGTAAACTGTAATAGATAGACAAAAACTTACTGCACAAAAAAATGTAGATCTCCCAAAAACGCACAATTTATATCATTTACATTTTTTTCATGGAGTTGACCATTTTTTAAATATTCCTTGTTATTGGTTTCAGTCCTAAAATAGTTAAAATTTTTCTCATACAGGAATTTGTCAACATGCAATGAAATGGATTTCAATCTCAGAGCAACCACATTTTAAAACATTTGACTGTTGGTTTAGCCTAGTGTATTCGCTTTTCCCTTCTTCTTATAACAAATTCAGTAATAGGACCATTTCTGCTAACGTTTATCTTGATTAGCATGAAGTAGGTAGAAGAAGGTTTTTAACAATAATTTATTACCAAGACGTAGAGAGAGTCACGTGAATGGAAAACGTACAATTTTGTCCTACATAATTCAACTGTTTTATTAAGTGTAAAAGAAAGAAAAAATCTAATAACACTTGCCTTAATGTCATCACAAAGAGATGCAGTTTCTGCCTGCAGCCACACGGGTTCTACTTTAACTTCTATTTGGCTCTTCTCATGAAGAAATTCTCTGTTGTTGTGAGAACTAAAGTCTGAAGCCAGAATCTGTTCTTCACACTCTGTTTTCATATCTAAGTCACAGTTACTGCTGCATGAAACAGCTTCAAAGTTAATTTTCTTTAAGGTATGTTCAGCCAAACGTTCTCTTTCCATCCGTGAACAACAATATGGAAAAGGAGTCTCTGATTTAAATTCTGTTTTGATTGCAACATCACAATCATTCTCCTGCAGTACAGCATCCTTGTTTGTCCTCATTGTAACATCCTTCAGAAAGAACTGCCTCTCATTCTGTGAGGCTGTGTTGTCTGAGAGAAGATCCTCCTCTTTGATTTTTATTTTGATATCCATTTCACAGCTGTCGCTGAATCAAATGAAGTTCTTAATTTCATTAATAAACCTGTGAAGAAGGAAATATATTCATGTACACCATAACATACCAAACATTTTCTATGAAACCATCAAATGGTCAGTTGTTTGCATTTAAGAGAATACTGTCAGCCAGAGACAGCTACATACAGTAGCGACAATAGTTCTGTGCTGATCACCTTCTTTCTTCATGCATTGAAGAGAGTCTATGCCCAAGTGTCATAGTGTGGCTTAACTAATAGCACTTGGAAGCGAGTTAGCTGGTCTTTGTGGCTAAAATATTTGTTATTGGTGCTTGCTGCATAGCGAACCACAGGTTTGACTCCTGACTTGGGCATGGATTTTTCGGTTCGTGTAAATGTGGTGTATGTAAACAAACAGTAAAACAAAAAACAAAAATGAGGAAAATCAATAAACCTTTTATGGCAGGCAAATATGACACGTGCCAATGTCTTTCCTGTGGCAAGTTATTTATTGTTCCTCATTTTCTATCACTTGAAACCCCATGTCTTGTAAGATAAGTCTTTAAACTCATGCTTCCCCCATTAAAGTTAATGGAGTCTTTGTGTTTCAGGAGCAGATTTCTGACAGTGGGCATGATTTTATCCTGAACATTAAAGTTGCAAACTGTTTGCCGAATTACACACCTATCAAAGTCATCAATGTGTGTTACCCATTTTGCTACATGATGTACCTTTCCAGGTGTTCTAAAGAGGTCCCTTATGCCTCACATTTTTCCCTTTCTTTAATTATTTTACATATTGTTCTGCCAGGTACTTTTGTTGCTGCCTTCACCCTCTCTTGCACTTTCTTCAGTGGTATTAGAATGTTACCAGAAATTGCTTCCGTTTCATGAAGGAATGGACATTATTAATGACCTCCTCATGTGTTTGGCTGTGCAAAGTTTACCCACCAAATTTGCTTAGACAAAATAAGGTAATATATACATGTACACTAAACATAGAAAACACTGATCAGCAATGTGCATACAAATGATTCAAAATACTAATGAGCAATATGAATACCAATTAGAGCTTCTGAAACTTGTCAAAGCTTAACAAGCTGGCAGTGAAGCGGTAGGAGATGGATGGTTGTTACACAGTCAAGGCTCTCCACTATACCAGCCATTTTAGTATACCGAGAATATAGGGCTCAGCAACTGCATTCTACACAACTGTGTATCCAGTCTTCACCAGCACAGAACCATTGTCACTGCTATACATGCTCACTTCTTTAGATAAAGGGGAAATATCAATAGGAATACTTCTAGACTCACCTAAGACATTTTACAGCATAGATCATGACCTATTGATATAAATTAAATTTATTGCTTCAATGAGATCTCTATAAATTAAGAAACAAAATTCAGGAAAATCAAGTCTGCTACTCAAGTTATCCCATATGATACTATATGTTTTTATTTATAAATAGCTTTTCATACACTCTTCAGAAAGAGACAGGAGGTTATTAGCGCTCTGAGAAAATAAAATCTCAACTAAAACCAGGAATAAAAAGCATCTTTAAAAGAATTCAATAAAATCCCACAAGGAACCAGGAATAAAAACACTATTAAAATAACTCCGAGAATAAAAAGACAGCTAAAGTGACTATATAACCTGTATAAATAAAACAATGAAGAAAAAGGTGTCAATATGAATATAATGGAGGCTGCAAAGTGTCGAAGGGGATAAAAGATTTAAAAGCCACACATATCACTCCATTGTCTGCCACCAAAACCTATAAAATCAAAACAAAACTAGATTCTTAAGCATATGTCATTTGGGATAAAAAGTTAAAAACCTTATCCACCACTCCAGAATCATCAGCCAGGACCTCCAAAATCCTGATTGGCAGTTGCAGAGTGGCTCAAAGTGGTGCTGCTTTTAGCTGAACATACCTGTATAGTAATATCTGAAAAGTCATATCAACTAAAATATTCAGCCAATAAAATGTTTGAACAACTCAATACTTGGTTTGAAGCTAAGAAACTTTAATTAAAGTATAATATAAACAGCTTTATTCTATTCAGAATGAAACTTATGCAGGTAAATGAATCAACAATCAGGTGAAACTGTCATACCTTACGTAAGGTCTCTGATAGAAAATTTCCTGAGCTTCAAAACGGAGAAGAACTCAGCCTGAATAGAGATAAAAGCATGCTATAAAAACTTAGTGCTGCTTGATTTACATCATGAAAATTGGTAAATTTCCTTCACCAAAATACTTTAGGAAAGCATATTTTGCTTGTTTTCACTCCCTATTTGGATATGCCATTCCATATTAAAACAAGAAACACTTCTAATCTCAGTTTTTCTAATTTTTTGGGAAATTTTAGAAGCCCTTATATTTTTCACTAAACTTCATTAGTATGGGTTTTCTGCAACATCAAAATTACTGAAAGAGCATGCATACAAATACACATGTTTTATGACATAGTTCACAATTATTAAACAATCAAACATTTTCCTACACTTTCTAGTACTTTAGTTATAATTTTAAAATATCATTATTTCCATTTAGGCATTTTTATAGCTGAAGAATTCAGGTGGAGGCAGTAATAAACTACTAAGCAAAGAATTTATAAATAAATGCGGCATTGTTATTGATTAGTTAAAGCCTAACTTGACATTGCACACAGCATCACCATGTTGGGTATTATTCAAGGCCAGCTGACACATCTCTTCTGTGACTATATTTTTGAGGGAAACTCATAGTATGACATTCAATTAATTCTATTATTTCTAAAATGCATACTATGCTTCTTTATTTACACTATCTCAAGGAAGAAGCTATCACAGTCTTCATGTTGACATCATCTACATCCTAGAGTTTGGGCTTTGATCTAATAATAGGATCTACAGATTGCATGTATATGTGCCCGCCTGCTCGGCTGTCTGTCTGTATGTATGCTATTATTGGTCAGTTATTTGGAGGATACATAGCCTCATGCAAATGACAGAATTCCATAGATGTGCACGGCAATTATTTTGTTTTAGGTTTGTGCAGTTAATCTTACACTAATTAAAATAGGTGGCACAACACAACCTGGATATTATCAGTGGTTGAATCTTTTTTAATACCATGGCTGTAGGTACAAAACAATCTTATGTATTACACTCACATGACTTTCTCTAGCTACTCCACTAACAACCTTCTTACAAAAGATAATTCTTCTTTCAACACCATGCTAACCAAGATAAACATTAGTGGAATTCTATTACTTAGTTCTTTATAAGTAGAATGGAACTAAGGGAATGTAACAATTAAAATTTAGTTGAGTCGATTTTAATTGTTAAAACACATCACTGTCTCAAAGTCCACCATATATCAGGATAAGGGAATGTACTTCACTAAAGTGATAGTCAAATGTTTTGAAAGCCGTCCTTATGTGATTGTCACTGCAAATCCCTTCTTTGCTTGGCCAGGAGAACAAAAGAAACACAAACACTTCTTGTCTGAGAAAAGTATTAGGTATTTCACAACTGAAACCAATGACAAGGAATATCTTGGAAACGGTTACCTCCAAAATAAAAATGTAAAGGACATAAATTGTGAGTTTTGACAAGATCTACATTTTTTGTGTTATAAGTTTTTGTCTATCTCTTACGCTTTAGCAGTTAAGCAAAATTCATCCATAATAAAGAGGTCTTCAGAGGCTATTCCCAGAAAATTCAAGATATACATTTTATTTGGGATCTAAATAATTTTAATACATACAATTTTAATACAAATTGTTAGCCATTTTTAAGAAAATCAAACTTTTCAAAAAATGTTCCATATAAACGATAGTTTGTGGTGGGGTGATTTTTTTGAAAATCTTCATGTTGCATCCTTGGAAGATATCAAGCCTAAATACTAAGTTTCATTCTTAATGATCTTTTCATTTTTGAGCTATGCTGTCCACAGACACACAGACCTTTTTTAAAAAAATGTTTTTTTTTTGGATTCAGGGGTACCCAAAACATGCATTTCTGGTGAAATCTCAGTATCAAATTTTGGGTGCATTACAATACTTCTCTATACACTATGTACTTAGTACGTGAGAGAAAGTAAAAAGAACATTTAAGGCCAGTTACTACAACACCAGAATATGTACAGAAGTAATGTACTTGGGGAAAAACAATATGCACAAGAAATTATGAGAAGAATATTCACTGCATGGTCAAAGTTCTCAACATTAAAATTCATATTGCTAGAAAAGTCTTTAATCTGAGCAACAAGAGAAACATCCTTAATACATGCATCTCACCTACCTTGATATACAGCTCACAAACTTGGAGCACAAAAATAGAAGACAAAAAAGCAATACAAACATCCCAAAAGAAAATGGAACGGAGAATTTTAGGAATCAAATGGAGATACACAAATAATAGATGTTTCACAGACCAGCAATTATCAAATATGGAGATGGATGGAACACATGAGACTAGATGCCAACAATGGACCCACAGGCTAACGATATGGGAACCGAGAACAGGACTAAGAAGAGTGTGGTGTTAACAAATAAGATGGTAGAAACCATTTAGCAACAGATCAAGACAGCTAAAACTGCATTAGTCAAGATAACCAGTGTGTCTAAAGATCAAAAGGAGGATCCTTCCTGGAATGGCTAACCAGGACTGCCACCTCTCCAAGGAGAGAGGCCTCTGTCTCCAGGGGACACTATGGGCTAATACTACTTTAACAGTGCCAAATAAACTGAATATGAAACACACTGAGACATTCTCAGAGTGAGCGAAAAGTGTCATAAAAATGTATTTATTATGTGACTCTGAATCAAGTACTGTCCCAATTGTGCTAGCGATCAACATTTTCCTGAGGAAGAAAATTCAGCCAACTTGAAGGTGAACATTCAAGATTTTTTAAAATAGATTTGAAAAGCTTAACAGAAGTACGAATCAATGGGCAAAAAATAATTTAAGAAGAAACAGCAATTTCAGAAAAGGTATTTTGAGCAGAAAAGTCAGTTTTGGAGAAAACATTTTTGTGTTGAAGAGAAAGAAGAAAAACCTAGTCTTAGGAGCAATGCATGCAGCAGTATAATTAATAAACTATAAGAGCATTTCCAGAATAAAGAAACAGGAGTGTAAAAATTCAGATTTTAACTATCTAGGATAGGCCCAACACTTAAATTAAGGAACACTTGTAGCATCACATTACATGAGTAAGGGTAATTATCTCTATGCCAAAAAGCAGAACAGAAAAACATTTAGATGCAACTACAATAGTGAAAGTATTTAATTATTACAAAATGATGAAATAAGTTGAAAGAAAATTTTATTTTGATAAAAGAAGGCGGCCTCAAAATTCAAAAGCAAAAATAATGTAGCTATCAATTTGAAACAGACACTTAGATTCCTTGTAGATATGTATCCAGATACAAAAGTTACTTTCTGAATATTTTGTGATCTGAGACTAAAGTATTGTATACAGAGTAACTGGAACATAATTCAGTCTGTGTTTGTGCTCACCATGAAAACATAAAAGTTGTAACAGATGGCACAAACATTGTACAGCCACCAACAAGAGACTGCAAACCAATTCACTGGCCCTAAGGCGCTGGAAATGAGTACATGTGTCGTTAATGGAGCACCTGGTATACCTAAAGGCCTCCCATATGGTTTTTGTCTTACCCAGATATGCGGGCTGTCTGGGTGGACCATAGATATCCATAGTCAGTCATGAAAAGATTGGAATATTAGTTCTAAAGAACCAAAAAGCCCCTCTGGGGATAATAAGAGACCTGTGGAAGTTGGGCCCTTGAAAGAAGGAATTCTGTCCCTGCACCAAAGTATGTTGCCCTCCTTGGTGCAAGGTTACCATGCTAACTTCATTTACACAAGGTTGCAGTTCAAACCTAGTGGAGGATGATGGCGTAAAGATCCTTAATATGGCTTCCTAAAGCGGTAGGTCCCATGTAGATTTACAGAATTTAAAAGAGTCTCAATCCTAATAAAGAGACCCTAAGCGGTCTTTCACGCTCAGTAAAGAATGGTACGCCGAGAACCACAGCAGTTACACAGCATCCATAAATAAATTTCCATTTTATTTGCACCAAAGTATGAAGGTGGAGTCTAAAATTCCTAGATATGAAAATTGAAATAGAGTATTATTTATGGATGCTCTTTAACATATATGGTTCTCAGCATTCTATTCCATATTGGGCATTAAAGGCTGCTTAATTTTGGTTAGATGCCTCTTTATCAGGCTTGAGGTTGCTTTACGTGCTGTAAAACTATGACACGGGACTAACAACTTCACTTCCCTTTCAAAGGAAGCCAAGCTAACAATTTTTATGCCAGAAAAAATCCATTGCCCTCTGCTGGATTTGAACCTGCAACCTTGGCATTAGAGACATCGATAGCATCGGGAGGCATTACTCAATTTCTCAAACTCTAAGGATCTGGACATCAAGAATCAGGACAGAACTTTGACCTTTGTTAATTTTCAAAGGAAGTCCTAAACTTGACACTAGTGTTCTTTGGGATTCAAAAGGACATGAAGGACTGGAGGGTTGGCCTAGAACCCTTCTTATCCAACCAAAGGCATATATGCTTTGAGGGAAAGGGTAAGGACAACCTTTAGAGGAACCCAAGAGGACCAACTGGGGTTCCTTCCAGGAGTACTGAAGGGTAGACTTGGAAATGAACCCTAGATCAGGTTGAGGAATACAAAGCACCTGGAGTGTTATGTTAATTTTTTCACAAGCATCTTGGTCTCTGCTTATAAAAGGAACTACCCTCTAAAGTGGAATGTATGGCAAAAGACAGATTAAGATGGAACCCCTTTTTAACCCTTTAATACTGCACCCCACACTGTAAAATGCAACTTGTCAGGGAAGCTGAACTTTGTTATATGGCTGAAATTCCTGGTACTTTTAAATCAATCCTTCACCTCAACATTACACCAGGAAAGTAGTTTTACTATTACCTTATTTTTTTTAATTACCTTAAAATGTATAGCCTAGGGTGAACCCAGCACCTCATGTCAGCATTAGGCATCTTCAGTGAAACTGGTAGTCCTGGTTATAAATGCTGTTCTTTTCTTTATAATTTAATCAATTTGCAAAGCATTGAAAAGCAATCATGTTTTAACACAATGTCTCCGTAATTCTCACATTACAAACATCTCACTCTTCATAAGAACAAAAGTGAGCTTCCTCCAGAATTTGCATTTCAATGACAAAATTGATGCTACAACCGGAGACAGAAAGAAGCCTGAGAAAATCACTATGTATAATCTTACTAAAGCAGGAATTGACACATTGCATGAAATGTGTGCAATATAATTTTAATTACTGGAAATGGTACACTGTGAAGCTAGCAATTAGTTATAATTTAATTGGAGTCGAGTATACACATGTGTGCTTCACAAAAACTTACTTATGTAGAACTAGTTTTGCAAGTGTTGCATGCATTACCTACTATTTTCAACTGTCAGATTCAACATGAGGATCCTTGATGTATGACTGCCTTCCCTCTGGTGTTGGATTGATGAACTTCATTATTGGTTATCTTCAAAAGGACAGTGAAAATTCATGAGGTGCATTTCAAGTTTCTTCATGTCTATTTTCTCCCATGCATGCATTGTCTACTTTTTTCAACTGTTAGATTCAACATGAGGGTCCTTGATGTACGGCTGCCTCCCCTCTGGTGTTGGATTGATGAACTTTATTAGCAGGCTCTCTTCAAAAGGACAGTCAAAATTCATCAGCTGCATTTCAAGTTTCTTCATGTATATTTTCACCCATATCTTGAGTTCTACTGTCTGTTGTACATTTTTCAAAAGATGGATGTTTTGTTGAATTTCATGTCAGTCGTTGCAAAAATGAGCCAATACTGCAGATTTTTCAGCTTCCCTATTTTTAATATTTCTAATATGTTCTTTAAGACGAGTACCTGTTTCTTTTTGTACTGACAATATTCACTTTGTTACAATTATTGCAATTAAGTCTATAGATGCCTGGTTTTTTGTCATTTGGCACTTTTTCTATTTTGTGGGATGGAATCAAATTCTTCGCACTGAACTTGTAATGTGCCAGCATTATATTATGTTCTTTAAATATTTTTTGAAATGTCTTAGTTGCCCAAGGGTGGTAAGTGAATCTTCTGAACTCAAGAAAATTAAACAGCAAAATAAAAATTCAGAAATATTAACCATCAAACAAATTAAGGTTAGCAAGAGGTTCAGAACACTCATCTTATAGAAATATTAAAAATAGGGAAACTGAAAAATCCATAGTATCAGCTCATTTTTGGAATGACCAACATGAAATTAAACAGAACATCCATGAATATTAATATAAAAATAATAGTTGCAACAAATTTTCACTGATCTTTTGGGATCCTTACTTTGGACTAGTTTTGCAACAATTTTATTGCATTATCAACATAATTTCCTTTTGGTCTGGTTTTTGATGTTGTTTATTTACACTGTTATGGTTACTGCTACTAGGTGGATTGTGTACTAATGCATTGCTAACTACTGGAATCAAAACAAATTTGGTAAGAGAGTCAATTGGAGGTATATCAAAATTTGTTTTGATTCCAGTAGTTAGCAATGCATTAGTACACAATCCACCTAGTAGCAGTAATCGTAACAGTGTAAATAAACAACATCAAAAACCAGACCAAAACTGAGACCAAAAGGAAATTATGTTGATAATGCAATAACATTATTGCAAAACTAGTCCAAAGCAAGGATTCCAAAAGATAAGAGAAGATTTGTTGCAACTATTATTTTGATATTAATATTTGTGTTATTCTTCACTGTTACTAGCTTCTTTTTACATTTATAAGAACATCCATGTTTTGAAAAATGTAGAACAGACAGTAGAACTCAACACATGGGAGAAAATAGACATGAAGAAACATGAAATGCATCTCATGAATTTTCAATGTCCTTTTGAAGATAACCCGCTAATGAAGTTCATCAATCCAACACCAGAGAGAAGGCAGTCATACATCAAGGATCCTCATGTTGAATCTGACAGTCGAAAATAGTAGGCAATGCATGCAACATGCATGCAAAACTAGTTGAAGTAAGTTTTTGTGAAGCACAAATTTGTATACTCAACTCCAATTAAATTAAAACTAGGTGCATTATATTGGATGGCAAGAAAAATAGACAGTGGCCTGTAGTTATAGTTTTTTGCATTTGGAAAAAAAGGCCAAAGTTATACATAAATATTTAAGAAATCATCCAAATAATACCACTGTGAGGAGAGAGTTTCATCGTGAAATTGCTGTTGGACTAATTATGCCTACCATCCATAAAAAGGCAACACTGATTTGTATGTCACAATCCATTAAGAGGAAGATATACAAGATGACACAGGGCAAAGGTGAGAATCCAGAATCTTCAGCTAAATTAACAAAATGAAATACATTACTTCAAGGTAGGAAAGAAGAAAACAAAAGGCCTGGAAGATGTATAAAATTCCTAGAAGTAAATACATTAAAACAAAGCATTTTTGTGTACATTGCAGAAGGAAAATAATCTTTCTCATATGATTACTGCTTGTGATGATTATTATAATGAGCAGGGTTTATAAAAAAAACAACATAAAACATTGACTAGGTTTCTTGCATATAATAGTGATGCCTTGTAACAAAAAAGTAATAATTCAAGAACTCTGTTTATTTCTAAGTAAAATTGAAATTGTGTTTTCGTTGGTTTCATGTAATAAAATTTGCATCTTATTTTACATAGAGTATGAAAATGACCATTATGAAAATTCTTTAAAATAAAAAAAAAAAAAAATGTGGGGAGTTTGGAACACCCGTGCAGCACTTATGTTATGAAATTGTGTGCCAGTAGTGGAGGGATAAGGGCCATCAAGCTAAAGACAGTAGGCTTTAAAATACATATAAAGCCAACACGTGATTGGTGACCTGAGAATCCCAGAGGTGATATGTGTGAGAGAGATGGAGGGCTTCTGAGGAATCTTAAGAGGCATTACTTGGGAAATCAAGTGCTGATTGATTGAAACCCATGGCTGTTGCTTGAAACCCACTTCCCATGGTCCTGCATTATGAATCAATAATTAAATTCATCTGAGGTACACAGGCCTGACTTTTAATAAAGTTGAAGGGCTATCTTTACTTTTCAGCCCTAAAAAAGCACAAATAATAACAATATCTTCCTGGTTCTCCGGCAAAAGGGGTAGGAGATTTACTTCTGACCTAGTGAATATTTTCAGAGTCTGCCTTGCCATGAGGTATGATTTTAGCTTTTGGAGCTGGTGTTTTTACCTAAGGCTAAGGATTTTGTCCCATTAGTCTGACATCTTTCATGTTCAACGTTTTGGAAAGATGGATATATATTTGAAAGGTAGGGGACTAGTTGACAGACCCACAAATCCCCAGCAGGATGCCCACTGGTCTTGAAAAGCTACAGAATATTTCACATGCTCCAGATGGTACTGAGAAGGTACTGCGCTGAAGAGAACTAACCATGGCAGTTTTTTCCAGACATCGAGGTTACCTTTAGTCATATAACTCTGAGGACCAATGAGTCGCCTTCCATGGTGTAATGGTTACCATGCTAACTTCATATACCCAAGGTCGTGGGTTCAAACACGGCGGAGGACAATGGATGTTTTTGGGCGTAAAAATCCTTAGCATGGCTTCTTTTGGAAGGGAAGTAAAGCCGTGGGTCCCATGTTGTAGATTTACGGCACATAAAAGAACCTCAAGTCTGATAGAGAGGCCTCTGAGCAAAATTAAGCGGTCTTTCACGCCCAATATAGAATGGGATGCTGAGAACCACAGCAGTTAAAGAGCGTCCATAAATAAAATGTCATTTCATTTTTTGAGGACCATTGAGAGATATCTAGAAAATAACAGAATCAATTTTATTTCTCAGACTTGAGAGAATTGAGGATTAGTTTACTCATGTCATTTATCCATTGTCCAATAACACCTACCAGGTTAAAAATGTTAAATTAATCCTCTCCCCCCAAGAAAAACCAAAAAGCATGAATATATTAAGTAAATAAGCATAAGTTAAATCACATCCAACTATTATTAGGAGTGAAGAAAAATCAATTTCAATGTAAGGATGTGTGAGCAGATAGAAGCATTTGGACATACAAGATAAGTAAGAGTAACATAATAAATAACTCCAGGGCACGACAGCTCACAAGGAACCTTGGCTTACTGCCCGGCCGCTGCGTCCCCCATCTCTGTCCATGTCAGATGGGGTGCAATATTAGAGGGTGAGACGTGGTCAGCGCCTCAAAGTCAGTTAATGTAGTCCTCATGACCTGAAGCTGTTACTTCTCCATCAAGTAGCTTCTCAATTGGACCCCCAGGTACCTCATAAGGCTGAGTGTACCCCAGACCAGATCCCCATGCCGGTTCTGGGAATTGAACCCAGGTCTCCTGCTTGATAAGCAGTTGTGCTACCACCAAGCTAAGGAGAGGACCGTAAGAGTAACATACTTTTTTAAAAATAAAAATATATGTATGTAATGTTTTCAACCATTATGTGGAATATAAAATTTAATACAATTTGGTCACTTAATGGTAACATTTATGCAGAATAACTCTTATAGTGTACTAGCATTACTATCATAGTGGAATGTAAGATTTGTTAGCACTGATTTTTAAGGCCCATTAACCCCATACGGTAATAAATTAGGGTAAAGGGCCTAAGCTACTAAGCATAGCGGGGAAAGGGGAAACCACAATAAACCATGGCACAGTTGAGGGGTCTGTTGCAACATTGATTTAGCAAAATTTTTATATATTGGCAACATTCATTTTGCTGTTTTCCTATAAGAGGGCTTGCAAAAAAGAGGCGGAGAATGGATGGAAGAACAATGTGGCTTCGTTTTAGCAACATCGTGAACCTTTTATATATATTGTTATTTTTTCAGGATTACTTGGATACTCCTTTCACCACATGCCATAAGTAGGTATTTACCAACTAAAATATAGGTATTGGATAGGCAGAGTCAGACTGAAAAATATAGCCAGGATTTGAACCATGGATATCCCGGTCTCTAGCCAGATGCTCAACTACTGAGCTATGGCAACATACCAGCATGGCATTACATTTCTCAAATAATTCGCATGTTTCCTGGTAAACCACAAGGTGATCTCAACTTATTTTGAGATGATATACCCCAATGTCGACTTGCAATGTTTTAAGTACTTTAAGTTCCAGACAACTATTATGGTCAATTAAATAAACACTAATATATAGGTAGGCTTTGGCAAGAGTGACTATCAGTTCAGCTAATATCAGCCTCGTACCTAAAACAAAATATAAGTAAAATAATTTTAGTAACTCAATTAACTATACTGAATTTCAATGGAATGTATTTAAACACTATTTGTCCCCATTTGCAAATTGTGCTCATAAGGAAGAACATTTTATATAATGGTATGCATGCATTGTCTTCTGTGATCTAGGAGTAACGTACTAACATCTGGTTTCCAAAGTTGCAGGTTCAAACCGGCGGAAGGCAATGGATATTTTAGGGCATAAAAATCCTTAGCATGACTTGTTTCAGAAGGGAAGTACAGCTGTTGGTCCTGTGTCATAGACTTATGGAACTTAAAAATCCCTCAATCCTGATAAAAAGGCCTATGAGCAAAATTAAGCGGTTTTTGATGCCCAATATAGAATGGGATGCTAGAGTCACAGCAGATAAAGAGCATCCATAAATAAAACTCAATTTAATTACCTTTTCTACAGGTACTATGTATATAGTGTGTAGAGAATGTAAATAGTGTAATGCACCCAAAAATTTGATACCAAGATTTCACTTGACCCACTGAATCCAAAAAAAGCATTTTAGAAAAAGTTCTGTGTTTGTGTGTGTGTGCTTGTCTTTGGAGAGAACAAAAAGACTGTTAAACTCCTAACTTTTAAGTTTGGTATCCTGCAAGAAAATCCCCACACCCCAGCTATCCTTTACATGGAACATTTTTCGAAAATTCTGATTTTCTCAAAAATGGCTCTAAAGATTTTGATTAAAATAACTTATGCATAACATACTTTTATAACAAAATTAATATCTTCAATTTTCTGGGAATAACCTCTAAAATCCTCTTTATTCTGGATCACTTTTATATAACTGGCAAACCATAAGAGATACCTATATAAAAACTTACTACACAAAAATTTACATTTTATTAAAACACACAATATATGTCATGCACATTTTTTTGTAGAGTTAACATTTTCGAGATATTCCAGATTATGGGTTTCAATTTTAAGCCACTTAAACTTTTCTCAAATGAGAAGACACCTTTTTTTCTTGTTTGTTTGCTCCTCGCAAACAAAAAGCTTAGAATTTCAATTGTTTCACACAGCAATCAGCTTTTAAAGAACGAGACTATGGCTTTAGCCTTTGCATTTTCTTATTTTCCTCTACTTACAAGCTAGTAATAAGACTAATTCTGCTTATGTTTATCTTGATTGGCATGATTTAGATTATAGATTAATGTTTTGAACAAAAGATTTGTTTACGGAACAGCTAAAGGATATCATGTGAATGGAACACATTAGATTTTTGCCTTTCCAGTTAAAATGAACCAAGTAATAAGGCCAATTTCTGCTAATGTTTATCTGGATTATCGTGAAGTAGATAGAAGAATAAGTTATTCAACAATAATTTGTTACAGAGATGTAGAGGAAGTCATGTGAATGGAATACATCATATTTTTTTCTGGTCGAAATGTGGAATGCACTTAGGGACTGCTGGGTTTAATACTGCCTCACAAGCAGTATGGATTTAATTCACAAACGCTTTAACCTAACCTAGGGTTAAACTTCAAAAACGTGTGACTCAGTGGTGAAGTCCTGCCGTATGCGAACGGAGTAAACGTACAAGATACGGTATTTGTTCACTTTATGTTAATCACAAAGTTCTTTTACTAAAAATAATTTGAAATAAAACAATATAACTTGGCAGCATGCATAGTAATATGAAAACCGAAACTGATAACTCATGCCTTGCTTATCCCGGAAACGAAAATGTGGCAAAAAACGTATAAAAATGAGAAATAACTTAGGATCAGCGTTAGGTGTACATCTTATTATGATACGAATCTGTAAACTTTGTAACCACACAATCTCTTTATATACCGCAATAGTAAACAAAACACACCTTCTTGTCATCCAGTGTTGTCCAGTGTTCTCTTCCCGAATACTTGCTGTGGCTTACAACTGGCCTAATGCGTGACGTTCGGGTGTATGAAGTCTCAGCTATTTATTACTCCGTGTGAGCACGCATTTTCAAATAAAATTCGCTTGTTTATACGATTTGGTCACAGCCACAAGTGAAACAAAATCGCACTTGTAATTATACCTCATCTTAGAAACAGTAATTATAAATGTATTTTTTACGGGCTTATTTTGGCATGCGGTAGGTGTTATTTGGTATTCACAGAAAGAAAGCCAGGAAACAATATTTGTCCTTAAATTTATTCCGAAATTCTACGCTGTTAACTTTAAAGCCGCTTTTGTTGGTTTACGTTGCTAATTGATTTTAATTGTATTATGTTGGGGGAGTTGGCAACAAAGGATGGAATTTTGAATAAGGAAAATATCTTCAATATTTTACTCTCTGGAGTCTTGAACCTTGTTTCAAAATTATAATCATGTATTTCATTGCTTAAATATTGGGATTAATGAGCTTGATGACGAAACCTGTATGTAGATCACGTTATCATGCAAATATGATCTGAACAAAGCATATTTAATAGCCAGAGGATAGTTGAATACTTGATATGCATTTTTTCGGGAAGCAGAACGTCCTTTTTACGTATGTAACTCTATGCGCATGCTAAAAACAGGTTTTTACATTACTTGTTTATGAATGTTTTAAATAATGTGCTCAAAATTGGAATATTTTAGCCTTATTATTTAGGTAGAAAATGTGATTATATAAATCTAAGTTTCAAAACTACTTCTGTATGCAATTATTTTCATTGTTAATAATTGAAGAACAGAATTATTTCTTGCATATGAATTCTCATATATTTCTCCGTAATTAAACGAGTAAGAACAGAAATATGCTAATCGAGATAATCATTAGCAGAAACGGTCTTATTACTTAGTTCCTCGTAAGCAGAAAGGAATGAGAAGGGAACACAGGCTAAACCGACAGTCAAATATTTTAAAAGATAGTTGCTATGGGATATTTTTTTTTTTTTTTTTTTTTTTTTTTTTTTTTTTTTTTTTTTTTGCGTGGTCAGAGTTAGGCAAGTTCCCATGTGAGTACATTTTAAAAGTTTTAAGTATTTTAAAACTGAAACCAATAACAAGAAATACCTCGAAAACGGCGAACTCCACGAAAAATATGTATATAACATATTTGTGTTTTTTAATGAAATTTACAGCTTTATGTAGCAAGTTTTTGTCTATCTCTTACGGTTTACCAGTTATTAGATTTCAGAGAAATTCATTCGGAATAAATAGATCTTCAACGGCTACTCTCAGAAAATTCAGGATATACATTATATTTCCCATGTTAAAATTTATAGACGTTTTTGAGAAAAACAAAGTTTTCGATTTTCTTTCCATGTAAAGGGTATTTGAGGATGGGGAATTTTCTTGAAAATCTTCGTGTCGCATTCTTGGAAGATAATGAACTTAAATATCAAGTTTGGTATTTAGCGGAATTTCCGTTTTTGAACTATGCTGACAGAAGTCACATACAGACACACACACGGACATTTTTCAAAATTTTTTTCAAGGGTTCCCAAACCATGTAGTTCCAGTGAAATCTCGGTATCGAATTTTAGGGTGCAATATAATACCTTCTCTATACACTGTTTACAGAGTATATGTAAAGAAAGTAAAAAGGGCAAACTGACTCTGTCATTCCAATTACTTTCTCTACACTTACTATACATAGTGTATAGAGAAGGTATTGTATTGTATTCCATATATCGAGATTTCACCGGAAATATATGTTTTGAGGTCACCTAAATAAAAAAAAATAGAAAAGGTTTCGTGTGTGTGTTTTTGGGCAGCATAGCTAAAAAACCAAAATACCGTTAAATACCAAACTTGATATTTAAGTGTGGTATCTTTCAAGAATGCGACACGAGGATTTAAAGAACCCCCTCAAAAACCCCAAGCATAGAACAACATTTGAAAATGTTTTTTTTTTTCTCAAAAATGACTATACGATTTTTGTTGAAAGACCGTATATTAAAGCTATTTACATCACAAATAAAACGTGTGTCCTAAATTTTCTTGGAATTGCTTCTGAAGACCTGTTCGTTCCTGGACGAATTTAGCTGAATTGTACATAACTGTTAAACCGTAAAAGATACACAAAATCTTGCTACTCAAAATATGTACATTTTGTAAAAACACACAATTAATGTTATATACATCTTTGTTGTTGAGTTGATCGTTTGCTAGATGTTTCTTGTTATTGGTTTCAGTTTTAAACTACGAATCTATTCAAACGCGTTCATTTCATCTCTCTTTTGTTTTTCTGGAAATAAATGATTTGAGTATAGCTTTCAGTAGTGTATAAGGTATTTCCCTTCTGCTTAGTAGGAGGCAAGTAATAAGGCAGTTTATACCAATATTTAACTCGGTTATCACATTTCAGATGAAGGAATAATCTTTTGTAGTAATATCATGTTTGCAGAACAGGTAGTTCGAAAGGCATGTTAATGGAGTACATCAGATGTTATGCCCTTACAATAGTCACCTTTCACCCTTAAGCAACCCTTTTCCAGGTTTAAATACTTGTAGCACCTACAATTTACTCTCCCGAACTCCTTATTCCAGTAGTTAGACGTTACTAGTATAATGCAGTTTTCACTCATTTTGATTTGCGGTGTATGTCCACAATGTAGGTGAGATAATATGCCTTTTAAACAACGGACAAATATATTTTATTAGTAGATAATTATTAGTGAGGAATAAGTGCGTTTATTGGCGTTCGGCTTCATGCTGAAATATGTCATAAGCATGCAGCCAATGGCAGCTTCTCAACTCGGAGTGACTATATGTATTCTTTAGTTCACTAACCACACACATTGGTACACAACATATCCATAGTATAGAGGTGGGGATAGGAAAAGCTGATGATGTGTCTTCATAGAAGCAATTTTCTAATTTAGAAGACTGACATCTCAATGGCAGCTGAAAATACATCACCCGTAAATGAGGTAGCGGAAGTTCGTTTATGTAAATTAAGGTGTTATTCTATAAGAAGCTGCAGAAACGCATGAGAAATCAACAGGTTGTGTTACAACACGCACTAGTGTTCCGAATCTTGTAAAGTGGAGATTCTACTTTATTTGTCGCACGAGTGATTGGGGCCTTAAATGGGTCGATTCTTCGATTATGCTTTGTCGTCACTCCACATTTGTAGCCGATCTACTTCTAAACAACATCCTTCAGCTACGCCTTGGGGTTTATTGCCTCAACATTGGGCTACACTTAAGTGTGCAAAAAAGCGCGACAAGTATGGCAGTTTACCTGATGATAATCTATATAAGGAATCATGTTCGTAGGTATCTTTTTCATGTATAGTGAGTGGTAAGGTATCCATATTTGTCATTACCGACCTATTACTATGTTTCCATGGGGAATTAAAATCGATTTGAGTGCAATTCCAACTCAATGCGATCCGCGTTTCACATGCAAAGTTAAATACGAACTGAGGTTGTTTTGAGTACGTAATAATATTCATCCATTCATGTTGGTCAACTTTTAATTGCGTTGGCGAACCAGTAAAAACATATATTTGTTATCTGTGCACTACTTGCAGGTTTTTATGTAAATAATTATATTTGAGAATACATTGCAAACTTTAGAGACCATAAAAGTGTTTCTGTTGTAAACTACCATAGAGCAATTTAAAAAAAAAAAGCAACATATTAACAAACGACTTCTGCTTGCAACTACTTTAGTAGAAGGGTTTCTTTACCACATTCAACAAGATTTGAATACGGAGGTGTTTCCATGCAGCACATTTTGATCTGAGCACATTCTGACCCCACTTTTTAAGAGGATTGGAAGTAGGATTCAGTAGATTTGAATCTGCGTTTCCATGCAGTGTTCAATATGGCAAGTGTACTCAAATTGACTTTAATTCCCCATGGAAACATGGAGGAAGTTCTTTCTACTTGTCGCAGGAGTGATTAGGGCTTATATAGGTCAAGTCTAGATTATACTTTGTTGTCATTCTACATTTGCAGTCAATCTACTTCTAAAATACATCCTTAGGCTTTATGGTCCTCGACATTGGGCTATGCTTAAATGTGTCAAAAAGTGCAATAAGTATGGCAGTTTATCGAATAAGATATATAAGGAGTCATGATTTTTAGATATCGGTAATTATTTACAAGTTGGTCCGCTAACTCTCTCCGCTGCGACTTATACCAGTTTTGCACTCTAATGGGACCTGTGTGGTTAGAGGGGGATTAGGGGTGGGGAGATGGTTTAAAAAACTAATGTTGCTACCTGTTTATATACACACACTAACCTAAATAGATTGGAACCTAACCTCGCGCTAAATTTGAAATCCACAGGCCTTGAAATTGTCATCATAAATACAAAGTCAATCAATCACACTTAGTTTCATTCGATTTTAGAGTGGCCGAAGTTCTGCATAATAAAATTCACTGAACAGCTGTATCTGCATGAAACATACTTGTCATACATCAGCACAGCCTCTAGTGACATATGCCGGTGTTGCATTCCACAACACTGTTTGCCTGCCACCCACAATGAAATTCAGGTTTTAGGTACTTTAGTGTGTAATATTATTATATATTTACATTGCAAAAGTTCTACAAGACTTCTTTATTTATATTCTACTCCTTCTAGGCAGCATACTCCATAAATATTCACAAAAAAGGATCGCTACGCGCATGTAATAAATTAGCGTCTAACTTAATTACAGAGCTTTTACGATAAAAAAAATTGGTGAAAACGTAACAAGTATAAAGCAAACTTACAATCAAACCAAAATTTGTTTAATTTCTAGAGGTGCCGAAGTTCTCAATAATAACCTAGATATCTTTTTAAGAAGTGTGATAAGGTATCACTTATTTACCATTGCCGATTTACCTAACCTTGTCGACAATGAATGCATTACTTAGTGTGTTTTCCAGCCCCACTACATGTTGTTTTCGACATTTTCCTGCTCTTGAAGAAAACTGTAAGAGTTCGATCATACCTATATGGTTCCAAAATTATAGTTGATGGTTTGATGATTTTTGGGAGAAACTTTTAGGGATCTTTAACTGGATTGAAATGTAAAAGTACACAGTTATCTTGGAGTATCAGTGAGTAGTAAATTGTCAGATGTTTGATTTACATCTTGCAGGTTAGCATTCTTAAGCTTTATCAGTGTTGGGTTTATTGCAAACCTGTATTTTTTTTAAAATTAATTTTGATTTAATAAATACACTTTAACTGCAAGGTTATATTGTGACTTTTTATCAGGATTACAAAGTTAGAATATATTAACAGTGTAAACAATTATATGCAAAGTATGTACAAAAACAAGTAATAAGCAGCAATACAACAGTAAAAGAAGTTAATTTTTTGCATTATTGTGTAACAATGGTGTGAATTAATAGTATTTAAACATGATAATAATAATTAGTATTTAGTTTAACATTTCTGTAATATGTACACCAAAGCTGCATCATTTTTCAGTAGGGAAAATAGACCAAGTTGACATATGCTTTAAGATCAGTTAATCCATTTTTCTTGTGGTTGGTCTGCGGAAGTATGGCCAAAATATATTTTGGAAACATTGTCTCCTAAGTTCTTTAGGGTATTCAAGTGCAAATTTATTTTTTTCTGATAGTTTTTCATATAAGAATGAAGTTTATTGACTGTTAAGCTGTTTTACAACATTGCAGTGGTATAGTCAAGTATATAATTTGTTTTATTACAAAATTAGAGCTTTTTACAATTATTTACACCATTTAAAATACAGTTGAATATATTTGCTTCTATTGACATAAGGAACTATTTACAACATATTTATGATATATTTATATAATGGTTACATTTTACAAAGCTAGCTTAAATATTACTCATCTAAGTGAAAGTTTATTACATTCAAAGAACTCTTCTACTGAGTAAAAACCTTTATATTTCACCCAATTGTCCAGAAATGTTCCAAATTTATGAATGGGTAGTGAGGTAATATGTTTTGAAAGTTTGTTATATATACTTAATCCTAGATATTTATCTACCATGAATTTTTGATAATCTTGAATATGGTATAATTGTTTCATGTTGTGTAGCCATGTACTGTCAGACTTCATATTTTTGTAGGTTTTCTTTTATGAACATCAGTGAATGGTAAATGTACAATGCTGGCACGGTCATCATTTTAAGTTTTTTTGAAAAATATTTGCAAGGATGGTTATAATCTAGATTAGCAATACATCTAACTGCCTTTTTTGCCACTGAATTACCCCAGAGAAGTTCACTTATGTTAGACAGGAATGAAAGAAGGCATAATATGCATGTATGATTAAGTTTTCATTTAATGCATTATAGTCTTATAGTTTGATATGTCTTAATTTTCTACAAAGTGTTGACACAGTGGGTAATTGAAGTAAAATAAGTTTACTACTTTGTTTACTCCTCTCCATACCAATTCTGTTCTTAACTCTCCTACTATCTGTACTCAATGGAACATTTTAAGTCTATGTGCAGAACAAAATGCATTTTTAATTTGTTTTTTCACAAGCCGTGTTAGGACAGGGGTTGGAGTCAGACTAAAAACTTCAGTGTCATAGCTGGGATTTGAACCACAGATCTGCTGGTCTCTAGCCAGTTGCTCTAACCACTGAGCTACCATGGCAACATGCTTACTACACAAAAAAGTGATCTTTAAACAAACATTTTGTCATGCATGTTTTTTTCCGGATTATTCCCTGTTATGTGTTTCAGATACTTAAACTTTTCTCACACGTAAATTTGTAAACTCATGGCCATGCATTGATACAGATTTAGACCACATGGCAACCAGTTTTTTAAAAGATATGACTATCGCTTGTGTATTCCCTTATTTCCCTTCTACTTACAAGATGGCAAGTAATTAAAACAATTTCTTCTATTGTGTATCTCAATTATCATAAAGTAGATAGAAGAATAAGCTGTTTTTTACAGTGATGTGAATGGAACACATCACATTTTTGTGATTTACTCACATGTAGGATGTATATTGATATTTACTGTATGGTAATTTCAAATGTTCATGATTTAATTGCATTGCTTCTTTTTACAGTGCTTGATAATATACAGTGTTCACAAAACCTACACATGGGGAAAACTGGGTACGGATAGCAAAGCATGTGAGCTGTATATGCTCAGTCATCCAGGTTTTGTTCCCAACAACACTACTCCTTATGCAGAGATGTGGTTGGGAACCCATCCAAATGGGCCATCAGCACTAGAGACTGGTGAACTGCTTGAAGACTACCTCAATGCTCATCCAGAAGTGCTAGGAGAGGCAGTGATCAACAAATTTGGAAGCAAGTTTCCATTCCTATTGAAAGTGCTGTCAATTCGTAAACCCTTGTCTATCCAGGCACATCCTGATAAGGTAACTTATTTACTCTTTTATTTTGCTTTGCTTGATGAAATGAACTTATACACTTGTTCACACATTGAAGTCCCAGCCCGAGTATAACTCGGGCCATGCAACATATCCATGTGGCCCACGCCCAAGCTTTAAATGCAAATCCACAACCTTAACTTGGTCTTGCACTATGCAGCAAAGAACATGCATCAGTTATCATTTAGTTGTGATTTGTGCTACCATCTGTCCTTGCTTTAGTCAACTATAAGGAAATTGGGAGAGTTAATAATATTGGTTGCTCTCAGGTAGTCACGCCATTTTCCTTGAAGGTGGTGATCTGTTTGTTATGTTTTGTTTTCTTAAATGCTAAAATGCTGCATTTTCCTCAATTTCTGTGAGCTGAAGCTGTAATTCAGGATACAAATGAAGCTCTAGAAAATTCTGATTCCGAGGGAGAGTTTTTGGAACTTTCAACAAATGGAGTGTAGGCTGCTTTATGCAGATTTTTTCAAATTCATGTTTGATACTTGTAAATTTAAAATTAAATATTAATATGGAAGTTATGACTATTTGCTTACTTGTTGAGAAACCCTTGAATACCATACTTTTAGATTGTACCAATACTTTTTGGCAGATTTTATTGATATACTGTAAATAATAACTCAAAGTAGGCGTAAAAACCCTGGGTTTCTTGGCCATTCAAGTAAAGAAATGCCAATGTGTTAACCCTTTTAATGCCAAGCGTGATCCAAAAATTCTGCAAGAATTGACAATCAAGATCTAATTTTGATGCCATTTTCATACATTTTAACTCTTTCCAGCAGGAAAGTCTGTGTGCTTTTTACATCATAGCCATAGAGAAAGGTTTTCTAGAGCATTAGCTTTTCATTTCAAAGCACTAAATCAGCACCAAATTTAATTTCTTTAGCTGGTGTTTAGTTTAAAAATGAAGACAGCTTGAAAAAGGTTATGGACCGAAGAGTAAATAAGAGCTACAGTTCTAGATGTATTAGAAGAAAGCAAGTGATCTTGAATTTTCTGACCCTGATGAAAGAGTTTCTGACATGGACGTAAGAAAGGAGGATAGGTATATATTCTAGGTTTAGCTATGAAAGTGCATTCATACACATGCAAATAATCAGTGTACATATCAAAATGGATGTACAGAAGTGTAACCACACGATGCAGACAATGTGAATCATTCATATAGCTATGCAAGAAGTGCTAAATTGTACAGTAATCAATGTTACATCTGTATCCTATTGCTTTATGCCACTATCACTAATAGCTATATTACATCACTGATGTGTGTGTGGGTGTAATTTTTTGTGATTTTTTTCAGTTGCAGGTTAGTATTTTAAAAAAAATATAACACCAGATGAAAACAGATTGCTTTTTAATAAAGAAATATCTGTACTTTCATTTCATTAGTATAAACTTTCTGTATAGCAAGGTTTTATATTCCTAATTAATTATTATTTTGGGATTTTTCATTTTATTTTCAAAATGTTCTTTTGGTTTTAATTTTTTAAAAATATTGAAGAGACTGATCCGTATAATACATATACAGTAGACAAATGGTTTACTAAATAAAAAAAATATTCAGCTCTCAATGTCATTTGGCATTCATATTGTTACTAATGATTTAAAATGTACATTCTGCTCTAAAATTGCTTGGCACTTTTCAGTAAGCATTCTCTTATCCAGGCTGGCTGTAAAATTATTAAAGCACATTTTGAATACTTTGCATATTTTAGTAATATTAATAATTTCTCAGGTCTATTTTTGGACAAGGTACAAAAAAAAAAAAAAAGAAAAACACAATTTATGGACATTCTTTTATATTTGTCATTCCTATGAGCATACAGTTTAAGTATAACCTGATGTTGAGGGCTGCAAAGCTAGTTGAGGTATGTTTATTAGGAGTGGTGTGTAGCAGTAACAGACAGATCTGCAAATCTAAAACCAAAATTGTAAAGTCTGGCAGGCAACTTTTGCTTCAGAAAATTGCTGAAACGTTCAATGATCTGCACTATGGAGGGTGTAGTTATGGTATTGGGAAAAGAGGGAAGCCAGCGCAACCATGGGGTAGTGGAAAAAGCACTAAAATATGCAATGAATAGTGTGAGAAAACAAAGATGCTGTGTTTATTTGATAGTAGCTTTGAGTATTAAATTTCTCCGTTTAACCCAAAATACCCAGTTGATCAAATATTTTAAGAGGCGCCATTACAGTGTGTATCTTCATCTTGTAATGAAATCACCTTTAGCTAACCCAGGTCCACGTAACCTCAAACAACCAACATCTGCAATAGATGGGTTAACTTAAAGCAGCGTACTATCTGGATCCTGGCACTTTTCCACCTTTTCACTTCCAAGGAATATTGGTTAATGTGCTTGCTAATGTTAAAGAATCAGGGCAACAAATATAGACTTAATACTGAAATAAGTATGTTTTTATTTCTTTATTTTAAATGTTGAGAGCTAGGAAATAATAGTTAATTCATAACATTGATAAGGGAAAAAAAGTGGAGTAATAATTTGGCTATCTTACAGCAAATAAAGGTGCATTTTATTTCTTTATTTTAAATGATAAGAGCATAGAAATTATATTTAATACATAAATATATACTTAAGTTTCACTGTTATCTTATATATATATATATATATATGTATATGAATTTCACTGCTATTGAGCATCATGGACTCCATAATATAACAATGAATGTAGAAGAAAAATAGAGCTCCACAACATTTAGTGACAAATAACCATGCTACTACTGCTATCTAGTGGCTATTAACTGGTTGCATTCTCTTGTTGCTATCTGCTCATTGCTCAGCGCTTTTTCAGTTTTCAAAAGTTGGTATGAATTAGCAACGTTGACCACCCTCATTCAGCAACATTATCCCAGAATCATCCAGGCATAAGAGGTTACAATATGGGAGAATGTCCCATTGTAGGTTGTAGGTACTCCATTATAGCATCAGTTTGATTTTTTAAATGTGTTATATTAGCTGCTGTAACCAATGTAAACTATTACTTATTATTTTATTACTTTCCTCAGTGGAGGGCTGCCATGTAGACAAAGTATAACAGCTTTCAGATTTTTTTTTTTTTTTTCTGTTAAAATCCCTAAATTCATTGTTTTCTCAAAAACATTTAGAAATAATTTTCTGAAACCACACTTTTATTTCATTTGCCAAACAAAAGGATCATTTGAGTTTAGCTTGAAATGCTGCTGTCATCTTGCAATTGTTGCCATTTACTTGGGCTGACAACTTTTTCATCTCCAACTTATCAGGCAAAATATGAATTGCTGTTTCCATGGACAATCCTATGACCTCTGGCACTTTGTGAACTTTCATTTCATGATCTGCAAGAATCATGCTGTGGATTTTTTTAATGATTTCCTTAGTAATCCTATCTGCCAGGTATCATGGATACAGTTCAATCATGCTTTATGTCATTGAATCAATTTCTTAACCATTGTCATTCATAATTGGTGAAAGGTCCCCATAAGCTCTCGGATCTTGTGCAATGGAGCGAGACCACAACAGGGGCTACCTTATAATTTAATGACCCTATACAGCAATACTGTAAATACACACATTCACTTCAAGTTCATATTGAGTGTGTCTCACTTGTAGCAGAGGAAGCCAGATATGAAGTCGGAAATGGAGGACATCTATAACTGCTTGCAGGACGTGACGCCGGAAGTTGTTGCATCAGACCCACAGACTGGCGGGTAACAGTTATTACATCATCGTTCACTGAGGCATACTGTATATGGTAACAAAAAAGTGAAGAGAAGAAAAGCTGTGAATGAGTTTGTATGAAAGATCCTATAGCTTGGTATATACATATTACCCTTAAATTCATTAGAATAGGGCACCATTAGCCCTCACTGGAATTATGCTTCATTTATTGTATAAAAATCTGTTGTGTTGCATTCTCTAGCTGTTCCACAAACAAACATTTTATTCCAAAGATTAATCTTTTATCTGCATCAACTAATCAAGATAACCATAAGCAGAATTAGTCTTATTACTTGCTTCCTTGTAAGTAGAAGGGAATATGTGAATGCACGGGCTAAAGTGATAGTCAAGTCCTTTAAATGCTGGTTGGTCACTATGTGAAACAATGGAAATTCCATTCCCTTTGTGTGCCAGGAGTAAACAAATGAAAACAAGAAGAAATATGTTTTTGTTTGAGAAAAATTTAAGTGACTTAAAATTTAAACCAATAATCTGAATATCTAAAAATGATTTACTCTACAAAAATGTATATAACACAAAGCAAAAGCAAATATTTTAATGAAATCTGCCATTTCTGTGTAGCAACCTTTTGTCAACCTTTGCCACTTACACAAAAGCCATCAAGAATGAAGAGTTCTTCAGAGCCTATTCCCAGAAAATTGAAGATATATTTTTTGTTTGTCATAAAAATATCTTAAACATTAAACATTAATCAAAATCGTTAGCCATTTTTGAGAAAATAAAAATTTTTGGAAAATGTTCCATGTAAAGGGTAGTTGGTAGTGGGAGGATTTTCTTGAAAATCTTTTTGTTGCATCTTTGGAGGATACTCAACTTAAATGCCAAGTTTGGTATTTAACCAATTCATTTTCTAGCTAAACTGGTCACAGACACACACAACCACGTTTTTAATTTTTTTTTTTTTTTTTTTTTTTTTTTTTTTTGAGGGGGGAATCAGGAGTCTCAAAACATGTATTTATGGTGAAATATCGGTATCAAATTTTTGGGTGGAATAAACACATTCTCTTTACACTATGGACATAGTAAATGCAGAGATAGTAAAAATAGAATCAAATTCTAAAAGTATAATGATAGTTTAAAAAAAGAAGTTGAATTTCTGAATACACTCTGTGCATTAACATAACATAATGAAGTCAAAATATTCCTCTGAAACATTTACTTACCTTTTGCCCTACGTTACAGGAAACGGCAAAACATTTACACAACTGGAAACCAGATATTTACAAAGATGATAACCATAAACCAGAGATGCTAATAGCACTTTCAGAGTTTAAGGCAATGTGTGGTTTCAGACCCAAGAAAGAAATACTAGAACACATTAAAAGTAAGTGTAATAATATTCCTTTATTGTCTAATGATTTATATTTCACACAATATACCTTTTAGAAGAAGTGTTCTGAAATTTGCAGCATACCACTAGAAAATTAAGAAATTTCAGATAATCAAAATTAATTAAGATGATGACTAATGATAGGAGGACCAAAAATTTATGCAATTAAAGACCTAGATTAAATTCATTTAAATTTGTCTTCCTTAAAACTGTGATCAAAGTGTTTTGCTTTAGTGTAAATTGTTTGTATATTGATGGGATTCAAAATATTGTTCACAATAGTGTCTATGCTTGATGACTTTCTTCATTGTTGTGGCAGATTCTGTAATGAAGGGACAAAATAAAAAAAAATTGTTAATAAGCTTATCTTCTATCTAGTTCATGCTAAACAAGATAAACACTGGCAGTAGCAGTCTTATTACTTAGTTCCTTATAAATGGAAGGGAAATAAGGGAACACACTAAGCTAAACCGACAGTCACATGCTATGGGAATTGAAATCCAATTATTCGCGTGCCAGAAGTTGTCAAGTCCTTGTATGAGAAAAGTTTATGTATTTTAAAACTAAAACCAATAACAGGGAATGTCTCAAAAATGGTAAACTCTAGGAAGAAAATATGTATGACATTAAGTGTGTTTTAAGGGCTCTACTTTTTTGTGTAGTAAGTTTTTGTCCATCTCTTATGGCTTACTAGTTATGCAGGATTAAATAAAGTCATCCAGAATAAAGGGGTCTTTAGAGGCTATTCCTAGAAAATTCAAGATGTACATTTTGTTTGTCATTTAAATATCTATATACTATATTTTAAGCAAAGTCGTTACATTTTTGAGAAAATCAAGATTTTCAAACAATATTTTTCTTTGTAAACAGTAGTTGGGTTTGGGGGAACTTTCTTGAAAATCTTCATGTCACATTCTTGTAAGATACTGAACATTAAATACCAAGTTTGGTATCTAACAGACATTTTTCTAAAAATGCTTGTCTGGTGAAATTTCGGTACCAAATTTTTGGGTGCAATACAATACCTTCTCTATACACTAAGTACATAGTATGTGTAGAGAAAGTACACGTTTGATGTGTTGTATTCACCTAATTTTCTCTAGCTGTTCCTTATACAAACTATTCCTACAAAAGATTATACTTTTATTCACTTAATGCTAATTGGGATGAACATTAGCAGAGTTGGTCTTATTACTTAGTTCCTTGTAAGTAGAAGGGAAATAATGGAATAGATTAGGCTAAAGCGATAGTCAAATCTTTTAAAAGCTCATTGCTGTGTGAAAAAATTGAGGTTTGGTTCGCTTTGCATGGCCCAGTTTGGGAAAAGTTGAGTTGTTTAAATTGAAATCAATAACATTTGAATATCTCAATTGTAGTCAACTCTACAAGAAAAACATATATCACATAAATTGCCTGTTGTATAAGAGTTACATTTTTTGTGTGGTAAGTTTTTGTATATGCCTTACGGTTTAACTGCTACACAACATTTTGCAAAACTCATCCAGAATAAAGAGCTCTTCAGTGGCTATTCCCTGAAAATTCAATATACATACATTTTGTGATGTAAATGTCTTTAATATATAGTATTTTAATCAAAATTGTTTGTCAGTTTTGAGAAAAACAACATTTTCAAAACTTGTAAATGTCTTTAATATACAGTATTTTAATCAAAATTGTTTCAGTCAGTTTTGAGAAAAACAACATTTTCAAAACTGTTTCCATATAAAGGGTAGTTTGTGTTAGAGAGGATTTTCTTGAAAATCTTCGTGTTGCATCCTTGGAAGATACTCAACACAAAAATACCAAGTTTTGTATGTGACAGTCTTTTCGTCTTTGAGTTATGCTGCCCATAGACACACACTGATCTCTTTCTAAAAATGTTTTTTTTTTTTTTTACTTAGGGAATCTCAAAATATGCATTTCAATATATTTTAATCTCAATATTACATTTTTGGAAGGAGTACAATATTTTTCTGGCTCCTATGTAGGGGGGGCTGGGGCAAGATGAAGAATCACTTAATTTAAATTCATATTATTACATAGCGCCATTTCTGAGCTTTGTGATCTTCAAACTGTTCCATAATGTGTTGTGTTACTTTTCCTTTTGGGCTAGTTCATTAATATCTGCCACGTTAAACCTCAAATATGGAAGTATTATAAAAAATCTGATGTGTTCCATTCACATGACTTTCTTTACATCTCTGCAACAAATTATTCTATTTACTTCATCTAATTGAGAAAAAATTAGCAGAAATAGTATTATTACTTGCTTCCTTGTTAGTAAAAGTGAAATAAGGGAGTACCATAGGTTAAAGCGATAGTCAAAAGCTGGTTTTTATGTGACTGAAGTTCCTTTGTGTGTATGGACAGGAGTTGATGAATTCCTGTGTGAGAAAAGTATGTTTTTCAAAGCTAAAACCAAAAAACAAGGAATATTTAAAAAATGATTAAGCCGAAGAAAAAAATGTATATAACATAAATTGTGTGTTTTAACATGCTCTACATTTTTTTGTGTTTTAAGTTTTTGTCTATCTCTTATGGTTTAGCAGTTGTGCAAAATTCCGTAAAATTCATTTAGAATAAAGCAGTCTTCAGAGGCTATTCTCAGAAAATTCAAGATATACATTTTATTTGTCGGGTAAATATCTTTAATATATGATATTTTAATCAAAATTGTTAGAGCCATTTTTAAGAAAATCAAAATGTTCTAAATTTTTTCCATGTAAAGGGTAGTTTGGGGTGGGGGATTTTATGAAAATCTTTGTGTAGCATCCTTGAACAAAGCGAAACTTAACTACCAAATTTGGTGTTTAACGGTCTTTTTGTTTTTGAGCTATGCTGTCCATACACATTCACACAGACAGACACACACAGACATTTTTCTAAAAATGCTTTTTTTTTTGGATTCAGGGGGTCTCAAAACATATATTTCTGGTGAAATCTTGGTATCAAATTTTTGGGTGCAATACAATACCTACAATATGTATATAGTAAGTATAGAGAAAGTAAAAATGACAAAACCAGAATAAATGAACCAGGAATTTCAATAAATTTGGCTCCCATTCAGTCAAAACTATGCCAAAGTGTTTAAGATTTTAAACCAAACCTTATATGAAAAAAACGTAAGAGCCATATGCAATGTGCATGCTCACCAATGAAGATTGCTGGCTCAGAAATAAGCAAAGAAGATTGCTCAAAAATGTTTAAAGCAACCAAATAGTCTGGCTGCGAAAAAGAAAGTTTTTGTAATTGATTCTCGTAAAAGAACAAAGAAGCTCCGACTACAGATACTTATGACATTAGCAAACTTCCAAAGAAACATGTTTGTTATGAGATCTGTGTTAATTCTCCATGATAAGAGTGGATATGTGGCATGAGAACTATTCATACTTGGAAGAGGGAAATAAAAATGTATTCACCTTTTGTTGCAGTTGTCATCTTGCTATGCTATCAGTGCAAGATGACACTTTTGCATTCATTTTTAATGATATCAAAATAAAAATGTATCCAAATGGATATAATACAGGTCATTCTAATAATATATGCAAGGAAAACAATATTATCCTGAAAAATAAACACATTAATAATAGTCATCTGGTAACATCGTCAACTTGTACTGATCTCCCCTACATTATATGTGCATACAAGCTAATGAAAGTAAAAATGAAATAAAATCTGCAGTACACCCTCCTGGTGCCTGTTTCCTACATCCAAGCTTATAATTTAACACTTTTTTCATTTTATACATTATTAGAATATTTAAATTTTTACTTATAATTTAGTAAACAAAAGTATTATGAGAAAAATAAATATCATAAATAATAATTAAATTTATAAAAGATTTAAAAATTTACAAATACATATAATTAATATTTAGATTATTACACAGATTCTGTTTCTTTAGAATCTGCAGTAGCTATTATTATTCAGTCATGTTTTTTTTTTATTTCTATATGAAGATGTATTGATAAACAACTTGACTGTTTGCATTGTATTTAACTAAACTGTCTCAGAGCGCAACAGTTTCTAGCAACGGAAAGGTGAAACCTTCATCTAGCACTGCTGTGAACACCAGTAGTGCAGAATGATTCAGTTGGGAGTTAGGCCTGGATACTGCAGGGAGTGTTAACTGCTTAAAAAAACAGAAATTTAGCTTATAGAGGACAAAATAGGAAAAGGGAAACAGAAACTGAAATAAGAACTATAGATGCAACCATATTTTTTGTTGTTGTTGTTGTTGGCTTACCTTCCCCATATTTAGGACTGACCTATAGTGCCCCCACTCCTCTACGACATAACAATCGGACGCCTAGAGGTCAGAAATCTTTGGGGAGCCAACAGCACAAAACCACAGAATGGAGAACCTGGAATGAGGGTTCAGCTCATAGCCAGCATGAGAATGAGGAAGTAAATGATAGGAAAGGTGATGATGGAGTAGCTGATGGAATGAGTGGCAGGGGAAATCACCCAGATGCTCCTTCATTCACTATAAATCCCACATACAACACTTGGAATCGAACCCATGCCGTCTAGGTCAGAGGTAATCGGTCTAATCACTCTACCATAAGTTTTATGTTATTTACTAAAATTAAGAATTTTATTTTTTTTTTGTCCAAAATTCTATGAAATCCTTGTAATATAATATCAGCACATGTTTAAAAAATCTGATGCGTTAAGTCCACGTGACTTTCTCTAGCTGCTCTACAAACAAATTTCTTACAAAAGATTATTCTTCTTTCTATACAGTGCTAATCGAGATAAACATTAGCAGAATGTTCTTAATACTTATTTCCTTATAAGTGGAAGGGAACTAAAGGAGTGCACTAGGCTAAAGTGATAGTAAAATGTTTTAAAACTTATTGTTATGCAATTGTCAATGCAAATCACTTCTTTGCTTGGCCAGGAGTAGAACAAAAGAAAAATAGACACTTCCTATCTGAGAAAAGTAAAAGCACTTTACAATTGAAACAATAACAATACCTCGAGAATGGTAAACTTCATGAAAAAAATGTATAGGACATAACTTGTGTATTTTAACAAGACCTACATTTTCTGTGGAGTAAGTATTTGTCTATCTCTTACGGTTTACTTGTTATGCCAAATTGAGCAAAATTCATCCAGAATAAACAGGTCTTCAGAAGCTATTCCCAGAAAATTCAAGATATACATTTTTTTTGTGATAGAAATGACTTTAATATGTATGTACAAAATCATTAGAGCCATTTTTAAGAAAAGCAAAATTTTCGAAAATGTTTCCATGTAAAGTGTAATTAAGGGTGGGGAGATTTTCTTGAAAATCTTAATGACATATCCGGAAGGCACTGAACTTAAATACCAAGTTTGGTAATTAACCATGTTTTCGTTTTTGAGATATGCTGTCCACAGACACACACACATAAGGAGCTGTTTCTGAAAATGCTTTTTTCGATTCAGGAGGTCCTAAAACATGTATTTCTGGTGAAATCTCGACATTGAATTTTTTGGTGGAACACAAATACTCCTCAATCCCTATGTACATTGTACATACAGGGCTAGAAAAAGTAAAAAGTGAGATTATATCTGTTAGATTTACACTGCATCAGATTCTTCTCCTTGAAGGGGTAGAAGTGAACAAGTCAAACTTTGCTGCCTATTAACTTAGGTATCTGTATTTAAGTTTTCTTCCTCAGTGTGTTATATTTAGTATTTTGTTCGTACACACAGATCATAAACATAAAACACATATTTTGTATGATTTTAGGTGTCCCAGAAATAAAATCACTCATATCAGAAGAGGCAGCTCTGGCTTTTGGTAAACATGATGCAAATGACCAACAGGGATTAAAGCTTGTCTTTTCCCAGATGATAACTGCTCCAAGAGATCGTGTACAGCAGCAGATAACCAGCTTAAAAGAAAGGCTTGAAGCAAAAGGTAAGTGAAGCTTTGAGTGGTATTTATTGGTTATAATTAGCATACTCTGCTTTCTATTTATTTATTCATCCTTCGAAACATATACACGTTATTGGACACATCAAGTTTAAAACAGAATAAATATTTATACATGGAAACAATAAATGCAGCCATATTAATAACATTAATGGAAAATATTTGCATATGTCATAAGAATACCTTGTAGACCGAGATTTATGTAATTTATGCAAAAACAAGGGTTTTTATACAGCAAAAGTAAATAGTAAAAATAACACATTCGTAATAAACTAATTAACTGATAAAAAACATCATTTTGCCATTGAGTATATTGAAAATGGAGCTCAGCATTTATTTGAATTTTAAATGTTTTGTTTCTTTCTGCGACTTATTTGTAGGTGCACCATATTAATTAGATACACAATATTGATTAAATTCCTCAACTGAGTAAAATTGGTTAGAAAGCAAGAATTTAACAGACCCTATATTCCTCAGACTGGATGGTATAGTATTATAGAGTTGTAAGTTGTTAGAGGTTTTACACAAGTGGTTCGGTTAATACTCATGTTAGAATTACCCTCTTTTTTCAAAAACAAGCTATTTAGTTCTCAACATGGTCTCTTTTAGAGTTAACACTTTTAGTGCCAATTGTGATTCGAAAAATCTGCAAGAATTGCCAATCATGATCTAATTGTGATGCTATTTTGATTCATTATAATTCTTTCTAGCAGGAAAGTCTGTGTACTTTCTACATCATAGCCATAGAAAAAGGTTATCGTACACTCCAAAGTGCTAAATTAGCTCCATATTTAGTTTTTCTAGACTGTGTTTGTTATGTTGGTTGAAAGGTTTGAACTGAAGAGGAAATAAATGCTGCAATTCTCAATGTATTAGAAAGAAGTGAGTGATTTTGAATTTTCAGACCTTGATGAAACTGTTTCTGACATCAACATAAGAGAAAAAGATACATATTCTAGCTTCAGCTATAAAAGTATAGCCAATAACAACTGGCCTTGTATGCATGCAAATAATCGGTGTGCTTATCAAAATAAATTTACGGAGGTGTAATCAGATAATGCATATAATGTGAATCACCCATTCAGCTATTCAACAGCCTAAGTGCTAATGTATACAGTAATCTACATTATATCTGTATTATATTGCTTTATGCCATTTTCATTATTAGTTTTATTGCATGTGTGCGTTTTTTTTTTTTTTTTTTTTTTTCTTTTTTTTTAAACAGGCTTCAGGTCACAAGAATTCATTTTTGTATTTTAAAAAAAATAAAACATCAGACCAAAACAAATTGGTGTTTATTAAAGAAATATCTGTACTTTCATTTCTAGCCTGGACTTTCTCTATGGTAGCCTAATTATTGATTTTTTTGTGATTTTTTTTATTTTATATCCAAATTCAGCTTTTGTTTGGAATTTTTAAAAAAATGTGCATAGACTTCTCACCCATGTTACATATTACACAGTAGACAAACTGTTTACTAAAAATAAAAAAAAATATTCAGCTCCCTTTGTGATTTGGTACTCAGTCTGTTAATAATAATTTAAAACCCTACATTCTCCTCTAAAATTGCTTGCCACTTGTCAGGCAGCATTCTGTTAATTGGACTGGCACTGAAAGGGTTGATATAGAATACTGTCGAAACTCTTCAACATATCTCTATTTGATATAAATTTTGTTCCTATTATGAGTTATTTCCTCATAATTTGGAAACAAGAAAAAATTATAAGGAGCCAGGTTAGAAGAATATGGTAGATACAGCTGCAAATCATGTAGTTTATTGACAACTCTGGATCAATGTGCGGGTGCATTTTTGTGAAACAGCACTTTTTTCTTCAACAAATGGGTCCATGTCTCCTTCAACTTCTTGTCAAATTTAATCATTTTAGCTGTTTCTAAGAAGTAAGTGAGTAAAATATCTTTCGCTTCAAAAGAATAATTGCTATCAGTTTTCTGGCTGATGGGACTGGCACTGCCTTCTTTGGAGCATATTCACTATAGGCAGCCCATTATTTTGATTGTTGCTTGGTTTCTGTAGTATAATGATGAACCCAAGTCTCATCAATGGTGAAAACTTGATGCAAAAAGTCCTTAGGATTTTGCTTAAATAATTCCAAATACAGCTTTGAAGTTGAAAGTCACACTTGCATATTGTCTGCAGTGAGCACTAGCGACACCCATTGGGCTGACTGACAACTTTTTCATCTCCAACTTATCAGGCAAAATATGAATTGCTGTTTCCATGGACAATCCTATGGCCTCTGGCACTTTGTGAACTTTCATTTCATGATCTGCAAGAATCATGCTGTGGATTTTTTTAATGATTTCCTTAGTAATCCTATCTGCCAGATATCATGAATACAGTTCAATCATACTTTATGTCATTGAATCAATTTCTTAACCATTGTCATTCATAATTGGTAAAAGGTCCCCATAAGCTCTTGGATCTTGTGCAATGGAGAGAGGCCAATAGTTTGTTACTTGTAAGATGCATAGAGTAACATATTTTAACATATTTCTGACGTTGGTCAGTAGGAATTATGGGTTTCAAAATAATAAATCACTTAAAAGAATTAAAGGAATATTTTGAGCAACTTTGTCAGTTGTGAAGTAACTCAGCAACGTTGCCTTTTAGTCAGGGATCTGAACCAGCTTCTGGATGTAAACATGTTGGTCGCTTGCAAACATGATGCAGGGTGATGTAATGTTTTGGGAGATAACAAGTACAATCAGCATTCTGATTGGCCTGCACTGCTGTGGTAACAGCAGTGAGGCATTTACTGACCTAGTGCAAGTGACACCCACACAACCTGTAGCATTGTCAGCTTGTCTGTCTCTTGTTTTCCACAAAACTAAAATATCTCTGTAGAAAATGGTCACAGACAAAAACGTAACATAGAAGGTGTGTTCCTAATTCCGAGATCTACCACTGATTTAAATTAATGTAATAACTTCCCTTCCACCCAGTATATTCTTTTCACAAGTCTTTGGGCTTCCACTCTTTTAACATGACCAAACCAGCTTAATCTCATAGCCCTAATGAAATTCACAATATTCTGGTTATGTATTGGTTCATTTAACACTATTGCTTTTTATTCTCCAATTACCATTTCTGTCTTTAGTGGGTCTGAAAATCGTTCTCCATTCAAAGATAAATAGTTTTTGTTTTATAGATTCTGTTAGCACCCAAGTTTCACAAGCATAGATGACAACTGGCCTTATTATGGTCTCATATAACCTTAATTTGACTTTTTTTTTTTTTGTTACTAGTTTGCTCTTGATTAAGCTTTGGTTTGCCAAATAGGCTCTATTATTGTTGCCATAGCAGATTTGTTGGTTTCTTTGTATTTGATGTTGCCAAAATGTTCATTTTGGTCTTGCCGATGTATATTTTATTGCAGTCGGAACAGTTACTTTTATAAATGCCAGACTTCTTTTTGGTGGGAATTTTATCATTGTTTTCTTCAGGAGATTTTTGACACAGAATCTATTGACAGGTGCTAAGATAATATTGTTTTTTTTGAAGACTTTTTGAAATTTATGGTTTGCTCAGGGTGGAATGTGAATTTCTTATGAACCTTTTTGTCTATGGAAGGTGTCAGTGTGGTGATTTGCTTTAGATGTTTTTATCTCTTGAAGTTTTTTATTTTGCTGTCTACTAACTTTATGTTAAATCCCTTCTTTTTGGCTGTTTCTATTATAATGGAGTATTCAATAATATATTCCTTTTCATCCAACAGTTAGGCTATTTATGATTGCGTGTTTGTGTAATGTGGGATTGAAACTATTTGCCTTGTTGTAGTTGTCTGAAGATTTCAAATTTTAATTCACCATTATGTCTCACTATATTTAAATCTAGGAAGGGTAGTGCAAGGTGTGGGATTGAAACTATTTGCCGTGATGTAGTTGTCTGTGTGAGTGTCTTTCCTGAAGATACCAAATTTTAACTCACCATTATGTCTCACTATTTTTAAATCTAGGAAGGGTAGTGCACACAATCAAGGCAAAGGCGTATAGATGGAAGCCACGTAAAAATAATCATAATCAATTAAAACTAGAGATAAAAAGTGGTGTAGAAAACTAAAACTATCCCTGGCGAAATCTTAAAAGTCAATCTAAAAGTATAGGAAATTAAGAGCTAATGTCACCTACAATAAAAGGTAAAAGGCTTCACTTACCGTTCCATGAACATCTACCAGGAGAAATAAACATCAGAGTAAATTCATAACATTAATGGAAAAGGAAGTTGGGATAAAAATTAAAAAAGCTGAGATACACTCCGGCATCATTCACCAAGATATTTGAGATATTGGCTGGTAGCGGTAGAGTGCCTCTTAAGTTGTCCTAGAGGAGTGCTGTCAGACCAACAATGATGTTGTATAAAGCAGGCAGACAGGAGCAATTCTCTCTTAAAATGTAGCTGTGAGTAAAATTGTAGTGGCCAATTCTCAAGCGAGCCAGTATCACCTCTCGGCCACATAAACGTGAAGAGGTTATCAAATTCACAAGAAGATCTTTCTCTTGTCATGGCTTGTTGTCACTGAGAACTGATACAGAAGATGAAACAGAAACTGAAATCAGTAATGGAGAAAATGAATACAAAAATGAAGTCCAAAGCAGATAAGATGAAAAGAAAATGGTAATCTTGCCATTTAAGGGTCAGTTGACTGCGTAATGTCAGGCAGCCAACCTTTGCATCTGAAAGGTGCAATATTCACCATAATGGAGCATATATAGTTGGTATTGCGAAAAGGAGGGAAGGCAGCACAGTCATATGGTAGTGTGGAAAGCATGAAATTTGCAATTAAGTGTATATGCCTTAGGAAGTGTAACCATAGCAAGGCGGGGAAACCTAGAAATATATACATGAGGCAGTGCATTCATAGGAAGGTGTGGGAAACTCTGAAATATGCAATTATATGTGTCAGGGGCCACATATACTGTTCTGAATATCTCCTACTGTTCTCCACCTCTTTCATATTTTCTTCAATGACAAAACAGCCCTTTTTAAGGCTACCAATGACATAACTAAAGAGCTAGTAGATTTGGTTGGGCTGACCAGTTATTCTTACAACTAATAATAATAATAATAATAATAATAATAATAGTAACAATAATAATAATTTTTATTTACTATTAATGCTCCTGTTTTCATTAAAAAGAAACAAAAAAATCGATAACTTCTTATTTAACAGTAGCTTTGTGTATTAAATTTCTCCATTTAACCCAAAATATTACTTGATCAAACGTATTAAGAGCACCGCAATTGCAGTGTGACATAGATGGGGTTATCTTTATGTTTTGATGAATTTGCCTTTGTTAGCTCATGTACCACATAACCTCAAATAATCAACATCGGCAATAAATAGGGTTAATAGTGTATGATAGATGACGTCGTCTTCTAGAATTGCCAGGCCCTTCGGCTACATTATATACCCGCCATTTAGCAACATATAACCGTGGTACTACTGCCATCTTGCGGCTATTCACTGATTGCATTCCTTTGGCACTATGTAATCAGTTCCAAAGTGAGTTTTCAATTTCTAAAGTTGGTGTGATTTTGCGGCATTGCTTGGCCAACTGACCCTTAAACGGCAACATTACCACGAAAATTAAATTCGAAATATAGATGGTGAAACAGAAAATTAAATTTGGAATGGAGAAGATGGAAGAAAATCAAATTTCCATTGCCTTTTAAATACTAACACCCTTACATGTTATTCTTCGAGTAAGCGAAAGTAAGATAAAATACTCAATAAAATATAAACTTTATAGCAGTTGGATCATAAAGCAGCTGGCTTCAGCTACTATCAGCGTTTATTTGAAATTCAGGCACTAAAATTAGTAGAATATGTTACTTTGACTAATTGCTGATATTCATATATACTTTCTCTATGGTTTCAAAGTGTTTTTTTTTTTCCAATTCAATTCATATACATGATGTAGGATATGTCAGTGTTAACAGATATGTAGAAGGAATATACAAATTAAGAAACAGGTATTTACCAATGAATATTTCATTCCTTGATTAACATATTTTTAAAATCACATAAAATTTAATCCATACAATAATTCTCAATTATTAAAATGCATTCCAAAATTATATTACCAAGAATCTTTTTCATATACAGCTATTGTAGGAAATGTCACAATTATGTATACAAATGTTTAGAAATGTTTAAATTTATACAAGTATTACAATAATAAGTACAATTAATCATAATTTTTCAGTATACATTTCTTGCTAACAGAATCAGTGCTCACAATACAGTCTCTCGGGCCTAATCAGTGTAATTCATATTCTTCTGAGTAGAATTGATTTAGGAATTTGTGAATTTCCTTTTTAAGCTTGGTAACAGCTATGATACTTTCTAAGGGATCAGGAAATTAGTGAAATACCTTTATGCTAGTAAATTTGATGACATACATCAGCAGTTGTTATTAAAACATGTGCTTATTTGAAATAATGCAGATGATGTGGTTCATTTTAGGCTTATAATGCTATAACAGCTTAGATATGGGTAGGAATGTGTTCAGTGTGGTGGCACACTTTAACACTTTTGTGTCAAAAGATATTTTATTTTATGTGGGATATCATGGCTATGAAAGCCTCAATTTGAATTAATTGTAATAATATTTTGCACACATTACAAGGGTGTATCAAAAAGTAACGGGAAAACATTTTTTATGGACACCATATATTTTTTTTGTATTCAAATTTAATTACAAAATTTCAAAATAACCTCCTATTTAAATTATACACTAGTTGCAACGTTCTATCCACTTTTCAAAACACTCAGAGAAGCCCTTGTTTGACATCTTGTTCAGCATACCTGAAATAACACTATTTTGTTCTGTATCAGTTTGAAAATGGCATGCACGAAGATGTTTTTTTACTTGTGGAAACAGGAAGAAATCACAGGGAGCTAGATCCGGTGAATATGGTGGGTGGGCATAATTGGATACCTAGTTGAGTGATTGCCTCATGTATTGCTATGGCTCAGGAGCATTGTCCTGATGGAGGATGCATCCATTGGGAGCAAGTTCTGGTCTCTTAGCAGCCATTTTCATCTTGAGTGGTCCTTTAAGGACATTACTGTAGTATTGAGCTGTTACTGTGGTGTGTTTAGAAACCATGTGCTCATAAATTACCCCAATTTTGTCAAAAAACACAAGATGCATTACTTTCCCTGCACTTGGTTGCACCCTTGCTTTTTTCACCATCTTGAATTTTTTTATGTCATTTAGAATTTTTGTTTTTGATAAAGCTTGGTATCCAAATGCTTCCTCTATCATTTGCAGTGTTTCAGTTCCAGTTTTTTCAGAAGAACACCAAATCAAATTGCCACTCGTTATCCATGTTGGATCACTGAAACATGTGCTCACACAAAGGCTCACTCAGACAAAGTGAACTGTTCACAGATAGTGTTGTGCACACCCCAGCTTCAGTCAAGGTCAGAACTCTCTGTTACTATGGTTAGTGAATTTTGACGGGCATGTGTTTAAACAGACTAAAACAATTCCCATTAATTTTTTATACATCCACATAAATAAAAATTTATTTTACCTGATATTCCTTGGTTTGTTTAGCAGACAGAAAGGATTCTCTTGAAGAATTGGTGTATGCTTTGATAAATGAACATCCACATGATGTTGGAATATTCAGTCCTTATCTGCTGAATGTCATACGGCTGGAGGAGGGTGAGGCTTTGTTTATTCCAGCAAATGAGCCTCATTCTTACATCTCTGGTGGTATGTATTAAATTAATATAAGCAATTTAGTGTAAAACATATTTTCAGGCACTAGATGAATCTTATGGCAATATCAGCTGATAGCTCATCGGTGGGGCATTTTATGAGATTTCTTTACTTTCAGGGCATGTTAGTGGTGCAAGAATTACTTACAAAAGACATTTTTTTTCTCTAATTATTTTATTTTTATTAAATTTTCAACAGCAATCAAAACTCAACTTAAACGATAGCCTTCTCTTTGAAGCACAATGGACTATCTACGAATATGCACAATTATGATTCCAACAAAATTAATTAGTATCGCCAAAATACTCAAATTATTTTTTATCTTTTCCATTTAAATTATTGTCTTCCTGTATCACTTCAGCAAACATTATTAATGAATTATTTTCCGGAAAAATATAATTATCTTGTCAAATATCATTAATACTTTCTTCTCTGAAGGGATCCAAGGAAGAAGTAATTATCTCCTTCCCTAACAAGACCCATAGAAGAAGTGATTATAATTTAGAACTCTGCCTGGTTACTGTGAAAAATTTTACATTGCTAAAACAATTTATTTATTCAAAATCAAACTGCTTGTCACCACACACAAAAATTGGCTGATGGGAAACAAAAATGTAACAACATTCTGTCTTTCCAAAAAGAACTCAAGGAGTAATAAGTAAAAACATATAATAACAGAAAAAAGGTGTACCCTTACCAAGAAGGTTATCATTTCAATTCAATTCAATTCAAGTTTTATTCACTGCAGATATTCAATTTGATGTTATAAAATTTGTGTTTTAATAATAATTTAAAAATGTTTCCAGGCGCAGCTTTTAACAATCTGGGTACCTTATTATATAAAATAATTCATTTATGAGATACACTATTGAGAATTTTATTAAGTCTGCGACATTGTAGGTATATTGCCTCAGTTGTTCGAGTATTATAGACATGATAATCCTTATTTCTTTTAAAGTATTGCATATTGCTATGAATAAAGGAGACTGTTTCTAGAATATATATACTTGGTAGTGGGAGTATATTAAACTCATCAAAAATAGGTTTACTTGGAGTATGAGATATTTACTTGTATTTTGAATATTGCAATTGATTGGTTATAACTTCCCCAAAAGGGTATACCATATGAAATTATTGAGCATACATATCTGAAGTGTACCACTCTCATTAGCTCTTCACTACAAACTTTGCTTCACACTCAAGTATTTGGAATTGATTTATGGAATTGGGTGCATTTCAAAATTTACTTACCTTACCTTGTGTTTATATATTATCCATTTTAAAATTCTATGCAGTTAATCGACATAGTTTTATAACAAACATGGAAATTCATAACAGTAATACTAGACAAGAGGGATTTATTCATTGTCCCAATGCCAATCATTGTTGCTTTCAAAAAGGTATATATTATGAAACAATCAAGATATTTAATGCTCTCCCCAGTAAATTCAAAGAAAATGTTGGGAATTTCAGGGTTTTTAAGGTTTCTCTTAAGGAGTATCTTTGCAATAAATCATTTTACTCTGTAGATGAATATTTAAGTGACAAATCTGTCTGACAATACCGTTAACAATCATTGTATTTATAAGTATTATAATGTATTGCATTTTGTGTATAGTGTGTTTTATATTAAAATTAAACTGATGTATACTTTGACTTGCACGAATGTGTCAAATGAATAATTTAGTGTTTAGCAATGGCACAAGGTCTGTAAAGCCTGATGCTTTGATATTTTACACTCTAATACATAATTGTAAATTTTTGCATTGGAAATTCTATAACATATTTGTAAATATGTATCGTAATTTGTTGACATTTATGAAGAGTACATAATACAATAATCATATTTTAGTTTTATTTAATTACTAGTAACTATGATGTCGATAATTAGAAAACTATCATCTGACATTACATCAATGTTACACATAATGAAATTATATTTATTTATACATTTTAACACTAATTTTTGATACTCTTTGTTTTTATGTGCATGGGGAAAAAGAAAAAAAAAAAAAAAAAGAAGGAAGTATATATGCTTTTATGGAGCACATTAAGTGCAAATGGTGCGATTATATGTCTATTCTGTTTTTTGTAACCCATGTTTTTAGCACTAGAGCTCTATATATTATTTTTCCATAGTATATAAACATATGTATACATGTATTTACCTTGACAAGTTCTATGTTCAGTGGCTTCCTGGCCTAAATGAACCTACAGAATGCTTTCTAATCTAACAGTTTATTATAATTTAACCAATTGCATAATTATATTGAATCATGTATAGTCCATTGAAGTGAAGTTTGACAAATATTTTTATACACAAAGTTTGCATCATCAGCAAATAAAACAGTATTATCACGTAAACAAACATGGCAGATATATTGCTCCATAATGATAAATATTGCTTCAATCTCATATCAAGAGTTGGTTTATTAAATGTATGTAAAGTGACACATGTGGTTTTATGTGGCTTGTTTTCATTACCCACTAATAGCTCACACATATATTTTATCAAAAATGCTCCACTCTTTTTGAAAAAGCTGTTAGCAGACACAGGATGATGTAGATTGAGGTCTTACTCAAGAACATATTAGTTTTTTAACCGACTTTCTAAACTTCTATTACTTAATGCTATTCATTTCTAAAATAATTCACCAGCAGACCCACCTATCAAATGAACCCATTGTCAAATGCAATCAAAAAGGAAATGAGAAATGTACACAGTTAGAGAAGAAATAGCCTTGCCAATTATACAGGGTGGACGGTTACATTTCTTCTAGCATGTACTTCATAGAGGTATTGCAGACAAAACATCTGATGTATTGCATTCACATGACCACCTCTACCTGCTCTAAAAACAAACTATTCTTAGAAAAGAATATTCTTTTATCTACATTATACTAAATGAGATAAAACAGTAACAAAATGGTCCTACTACTTAATTTCTTATAAGCTGAAGGGAAATAAGGGAATATATCAGGCTAAATAGAGTCAAATACTTTAAAGCTGATTGATATGCAAGCAATTGAAGTTCAGTTCACTTTGCATTTCCAGAAAAACAAGACAAGACATGAAATGAGAGGTGACCCTGTTTGAGAAAATGTGTAGTTTGAAACCAAAAACAAGGAATATCTCGGAAACAAGCAACTCTGCAACAAAAATGTATATGACATAAAATGTTTATGACATAAAATGTTTGTTTTAAGATCAACATTAAAATTTTCAAAAACTTATCCATGTAAAGGGTAGATTTGGGTGAGAAGATTTTCCTTAAAATCTTTGCGTCACATCTGTGGAAGGTACCAAACTTAAATACCAAATATTAAAGCATACATTTTTGTGAAATCTTGGTATCAAATTTTTGGGTGGAATACCTGTGCAATACACTATGCAGATAGTACATGTAGAGAATGTAAAAATGTATAATAGCATTTTCTTCTGTGATTGACCTTTTTTTTTTTTTTTTTTTTTTCGAAAAATAATTCCAAATTAAATAAATTGTTTATTTCACAAGAATTTATGAAGATATTGATTTGTTACTTGATTGATGGTAGAGCAACTTATTTCTGACTCAGTATTGGTAGTAACTATTTGTCATCACAGAGGCTTTAGAAATAATTAAATCATTTTCCAAACACCATCTTGCAGATGTAATGGTAACGTGGTTAGAGATACAGGCAGAATTGCTAGGTTAAGGTATTTCAATGTCAGAACCAGCTCCCAGATGTAAGCAAAACACAATACCTGAAGTGGGAGGTTTGTTTTGCGGTTTTGTTTTCCAGACTCAGTTAATTCAAACACAACAAAAGGGTGTCTAATGTTTTGGTGAAATTACAAGCAAAACTGGCCATTCTCCTACACTAACAGTATGTAACTAATGCCTTTATTGTCCAATAACCCAGACCTGAATTTTCTGAACTTTTTGCTCTGGGGAGATATGAAAAGCAGATCAACAAAATTGATTACTAATATTGAATTCTAGAGGGCGATATAATTTGTTACAAAGTCTAAAGCTTACAGGTGTACAAATAGTGGATATTGTGAACAATGTTGATGAACCATGTGAATAATTTAATTTATTGTTTTTCTGTCCATGATATATGTATTATTCAGTAGATTTTTAACAGCTTAACTTGTGGTCTGTTTGTGCTTATATATCATAAAGATGGTTTATTTCAGTAAATTAGTATCAATTTTAAAAGATATTTAAGTTTAATGCTAAACAAGCTAATCAATCTTAGATTCTGAGTTTAAGTTAAGAAATGTGTAATTGGAATATTGACCTGCAATCTTTAGAAGGTTATAGAAACAAATTTTTATGTATATACATTCATGAGCTACAGGACATACAGCAAAATTGAAACTTGTTTACATGATGACCTCCTTCTGGTATTGAAAGGGAGAGTGCCAACCTCTGCTCCCAGATGGTAAGCTACCATTGCAAGCATGTGGATTTTATGTTCATGTACTGACCTATATCCCCCTGGTTTTTAAAGGGATAGTGCCACCTCCACTCTTAGGTTTTGGTTGACTGGTGCTGCAAAGTTACCAGCATGTGCATTTTATGTTCTTGATAAACCTAAAATATCTCGGCAGAAAATGGAAGTTGAAAAAATGAAACATACAAAAAATGTTACAATTAGCAAGATCAGTAAATGATATAAATGATTCTAATGACCTGAGACTGGATTTTAAAGGGAAAATTTTCAATCAAAAAAGGGAAAAATTTATGCGAAAAAAAGGGAAAAAGGGGAAAAGGGATACAAAAGTATATTTCATGTTTCACTTCACTTCAGCCTTTGTTGGTGTAGGGATGGGTTTTCCTTTCAACAAAGCATTTAATGACCATTATAAATTGTTTGCACCCACATTAGTCAACAATTTATTACTGCAGCAAAAATGCACTCTTGGTGGTACCATTAGTGCTCAGTATGTTACAAACTGGTAACAGGAGGACCATTCCACCATTGACCCATGGAAGGATTTACACAGTTGCCTAAACCTAAAAGAGAGAAAGTAAATTTTCATTTCTCTTTCTGAAAGCCCACCCCTTGGGAAAGGCCAGTCAATTGTTAAATTGTCCTTGTCCTGTTCATGCTGTCAAACATACCAGGCATTCATTAATCTACCTTATTTGCTTTGTCCTTTAAGATCTCATAGACCAGTGCAACTTTCACTGGAGTGAAAGGAATTTTTCTTGTCAATGATGATGTAGTGAATGTCTTCCACTAAAATACTGGGCAAGGCATTGCATTTTAAAAAATGTATCAATTAAAAGAGGATCAAAAAAGGAATTGAGGCTTATAAAGGGAATAAAGGGATTCCCTTTAAAATCCTGTCTCTGGTAATGAATTCCCTCCCACCTGACACAGTCCATAGAAGAATAATTGGCCTTCTTGGTGTTAATGGTTTGCATGTTAGCCTCTTTACACAAGTTGCAGGTTTAAACTTGGTGGAGGGTGGCAAATTGTTTTTTCGATCATAAAAGCCCTTAGCTGGCATTCTTCAGAAGAGAAGTAAAGCCATTGGTCCTGTATAATACATTTTCACATGTAAAAGAGCCTCATGCCCTGAGTAAAATGTTTCTAGATGAAAATTTTTTGATCCGTTTAACACTAAACGTGTTCTGCTTTTACCCGGAGCCATTGAAATCTACCCTCGTGAATGACCTGGATGCGTTCTGTTGCTGGGAACCAGAGCTTCATGCAGTAGCCCACTGCACCATGATGCAAAATGTGTTTTACGTAGAACAGGAACATAATTAATATTAACCCTTTTAGTGCCAATCACGATCTAATCGTGGTGCTGTTTTCATACGTTTTAGCTCTTTCCAACAAGAAAGTCTGTGTTATTTCTGTCATAGCTATAGAGAAAGGCTTTCTGGAGCGTTTTAGGTCTTTATCTGCACTCCAAAGCACTGCATTAGCTGCAAATTTAATTTCTCTAGCCAATGTTTATGTATGCTGATTGAAACATGATCCAAAAAGGAAATAAGAGCTGCAGTTTGTGATGTATTACAATAAATTGAGTTGTTTTGGATTTCCAGACCTTGATGTAAGAATTTTTGACATTAGAGATTTATATTCTAGCTTCAGCAATGAAAATGCATCTGATATCAACGCACATGCAAATAATCTGTGTACTTATCAAAATGAATTTACGGAGGTGTAATTAGACAACAAATGCAATGTGAATCAACCATACAAGTGCTATATTGTACAGTAATCCATGTTACATTTGTGTCCTATTGCTTTATGCTATTTTCATTAATACTGGTATCATGTTTATGTGTGTAGATTTTTCGTGATTATTTTTCAGTTTCAGGTTACATAAATTCATTTTTTGTATTTTAAAAAATAAAACACCAGACCAAAACAGAATTTTGTTTTAGTAAAGAAACATCTGTACTCTCATTTAATTAGTTGGAACTTTCTGTGTAGTAAGCTTTTGAATGCCAATGTATTGATTATTTTAGGATTTTTAACTACATATTCAAATTTATCTTTTGCTTTTAATTTTTAAAAAATAATAAGAATTCTCATACATATAATATATATTATACAGTAGACAAAAGGGTTTACTAAAAACTAAAAATATTCAGCACTCTATGTCATTTGGTACTCATTTCATTGCTAAAAACCTGCATTCTCCTCTAAAATTAGTTGGTACTTTTCAGACCGTATTTTGCTATTTGGGCTGGCACTAAATGGGTTAAATAAAAATCATTCTACAACAATATAGTGATAATTAAATGTTTAATTGTGATGTATAGGCTAACTTAGCCTAGGTAACCTGGCATTAAATTTTAATAAACAAAATCCAGTTCAAACCAGCAGTCAAATTCATGTTTTTACAGCAATAATCTACCTAAGCACACAGAATCTTTCTCAAAAGGAAATGACCTGTTATTTATGGATGCTCTTTAACTGCTTTGGTTCTCAGCGTCCCATTCTATATTGGGCGTGAAAGATCGCTTAATTTTGCTCAGAGGCCTCTCTTATCAGGCTTGAGGTTCTTTTACATGCTGTAAAAGATTCTCTAGTGTGAAATCTTTCAGTCTTACTATGGTTTTAAATCTATGACAATTTATTACGCATTTGTCAAATATATTTGAAGCTAGTTAGCCAGAAAAATAAATAAATGTGCTTTTGAGACTGGAATGAACAAAATTTCTTTTTCCTTGGGATTGGAATGGTTAGTTTATTTATTTATTTATTTTCCCCCAGAAAGCAGTCCTTATTCAGTCTTGAAACACATTCTAATGCTAATTATTTTCTATTAATCTTTCATTATTAATAAAGGTATTCAGTACTTTCATTTCTCTTTTTGTCTTCTCTTTATAGGCTGCTTCATTCCTTTAAAATTTAATTTCTCCTATCTCTATTTGTTTTTTTCACCTTTCTATATCCACATTTTATTAGCATATGTATGACTGGTGCTGCCATAGTTTTATAAAACTTTATTTGCATATTTTTCTAAGTTAACTTTTTTTTTTTTTTTTTAAATTAAACCTACTTAGTTTTACCTCCAAATATTTTTAAGTACAAGTAATATTGTGGGGTCTGAATATTTGAAACTATTAACTTGATGACTAATTCTCTTATATATTATTAGTTTTGATCTTAAAATTATATTTTCCTTTGAACAGTATTGTGTCTCAAGTACTATAAACTGTGAAGCTACAAGGGTAAGTCAATAAGTAATGCCTGTTATTTTGCTTTCCTGAACTAAGTTATGTAAATAATTCAAATTTTGCATAATTCCTCAAATCTTCTTCTCCACTCCACTGCAGTAGCAACTTCATACACCTACCAGTGGCAGCACTGCTTCCTGTTGCAAAATGGTTGTCATTGAATTCTTGAATGTGGAAGGTGAAACGCCCATTTGCGTTGATGAAAGGCTCACAGTGGATGTGAGAAGATGGGTTTGTCATTGTAATGAAGCCGAAGGGCCAACATGTTGGCTGATGAACAGTGGAGCACTAAACCTGCAGTAACTCTACGCAACTTTGAGCGAGTGGATGAGATCATTCAAGCTGACCAGCAGATAGTAATGGATGAACAGTGGAGCACTAGACCTGCAGTAACTCTACGCAACTTTGAGCGAGTGGATGAGATCATTCAATCTGACCAGCAGATAGTAATGGATGAACAGTGGGGAACTAGACCTGCAGTAACTCTACGTAACTTTAAGCGAGTGGATGAGATCATTCAAGCTGACCAGCAGATAGTAATGGATGAACAGTGGAGCACTAGACCTGCAGTAACTCTACGCAACTTTGAGCGAGTGGATGAGATCATTCAAGCTGACCAGCAGATAGTAATGGATGAACAGTGGAGCACTAAACCTGCAGTAACTCTACGCAACTTTGAGCGAGTGGATGAGATCATTCAAGCTGACCAGCAGATAGTAATGGATGAACAGTGGAGCACTAGACCTGCAGAAACTCTACGCAACTTTGAGCGAGTGCATGAGATCATTCAAGCTGACCAGCAGATAGTAATGGATGAACAGTGGAGCACTAGACCTGCAGTAACTCTACGCAACTTTGAGCGAGTGAATGAGATCATTCAAGCTGACCAGCAGATAGTAATGGATGAACAGTGGAGCACTAGACCTGCAGTAACTTTACGCAACTTTGAGCGAATGGATGAGATCATTCAAGCTGACCAGCAGATAGTAATGGATGAACAGTGGAGCACTAGACCTGCAATAACTCTGCGCAACTTTGAGCGAGTGGATGAGATCATTCAAGCTGACCAGCAGATAGTAATGGATGAACAGTGGAGCACTAGACCTGCAGTAACTCTACGCAACTTTGAGCGAGTGGATGAGATCATTCAAGCTGACCAGCAGATAGTAATGGATGAACATTGGACCACTAGACCTGCAGTAACTCTACGCAACTTTGAGCGAGTGGATGAGATCATTCAAGCTGACCAGCGGATAGTAATGGATGAACAGTGAAGCACTAGACCTGCAGTGACTCTACGCAACTTTGAGCGAGTGGATCAGATCATTCAAGCTGACCAGCAGATAGTAATGGATGAACAGTGGAGCACTAGACCTGCATTGACTCTACGCAACTTTGAGCGAGTGGATGAGATCATTCAAGCTGACCAGCAGATAGTAATGGATGAACAGTGGAGCACTAGACCTGCAGTGACTCTACGCAACTTTGAGTGAGTGGATGAGATCATTCAAGCTGACCAGCAGATAGTAATGGATGAACAGTGGAGCACTAGACCTGCAGTGACTCTACGCAACTTTGAGCGAGTGGATGAGATCATTCAAGCTGACCAGCGGATAGCAATGGATGAACAGTGGAGCACTAGACCTGCAGTAACTTTACGCAACTTTGAGCGAGTGGATGAGATCATTCAAGCTGACCAGCGGATAGTAATGGATGAACAGTGGAGCACTAGACCTGCAGTAACTTTACGCAACTTTGAGCGAGTGGATGAGATCATTCAAGCTGACCAGCGGATAGTAATGGATGAACAGTGAAGCACTAGACCTGCAGTAACTCTACGCAACTTTGAGCGAGTGGATGAGATCATTCAAGCTGACCAGCAGATAGTAATGGATGAACAGTGGAGCACTAGACCTGCAGTAACTTTACGCAACTTTGAGCGAGTGGATGAGATCATTCAAGCTGACCAGCAGATAGTAATGGATGAACAGTGGAGCACTAAACCTGCAGTAACTCTACGCAACTTTGAGCGAGTGGATGAGATCATTCAAGCTGACCAGCAGATAGTAATGGATGAACAGTGGAGCACTAGACCTGCAGTGACTCTATGCAACTTTGAGCGAGTGGATGAGATCATTCAAGCTGACCAGCAGATAGTAATGGATGAACAGTGGAGCACTAGACCTGCAGTGACTCTACGCAACTTTGAGCGAGTGGATGAGATCATTCAACCAGCAGATAGTAATGGATGAACAGTGGAGCACTAGACCTGCAGTGACTCTACGCAACTTTGAGCGAGAGGATGAGATCATTCAAGCTGACCAGCGGATAGTAATGGATGAACAGTGGAGCACTAGACCTGCAGTAACTTTACGCAACTTTGAGCGAGTGGATGAGATCATTCAAGCTGACCAGCGGATAGTAATGGATGAATTGTGTTACATTACATCTCTCATTAAAGGGTGTAGTGACAATTATTGAAGAAATGAGGTACTCAAAATTGTATTCGCAGTGGTTTCTGTGAATGTTAATAGAGCAGAATAAGGAGACATGAAAACAATAGCCTTGGAACATTTGCTGTGCTTCAATTTGGAGAGATAAGGAAGCTCATTGCAGGATTCACTTTCCAGATGCAGAGACCATGAAAAAATCTGTTCTTCAATGACTTCAGAAGCAAGACTGCGCATTTTACTTCACAGGAATGCATGCCCTTGTTAAAAGGTGGACTAAAACATTGAAAAGTGACAAATTAACCCTCAATGTTGTGGCTTTCATGCTGTGTAATCAATGTTTAATTTTTTTGCAAATTAAAAGAAAAAAAAAAAGGCATTAGTTATTTGCTGGCCCTTGTACTTACAGTGAAACCATAATCAAATTAATAAAAGGGTTAAATTTACACATACTTCACTCATTTATTGGGTAGGATAACATTTTGTAGACCTTTGCCCACATCCTCAGCTGTTGAACCATTACTGATGGAATCTGTTGCTGTTGGTGCTGTTGTACTGCGTATGCTGCCATTTGGTGGAAGGACGATGAGATTGAATAAACAATCCAAGGGAAAGTTCAAAATTCATGGCTGTGTAACAAGGAACACAGAAGAAACAAAGCTTAAACAATCTGATAAGTCTGCAGTTGCACACCATTTTTGGCACTAAAACCATGAAATTAGCCCAGAAATAAAATTATTAACAGAATTATCCAAATGTTGTGGCTTTCATGCTGTGTAAACAATGTATAATTTTTTTGCAAATTAAAAGAAAAAAAAAAGGCATTAGTTATTTGCTGGCCCTTGTACTTACAGTGAAGGCATAATCAAATTAATAAAAGGGTTAAATTTACACATACTTCACTCATTTATTGGGTAGGATAACATTTTGTAGACCTTTGCCCACATCCTCAGCTGTTGAACCATTACTGATGGAATCTGTTGCTGTTGGTGCTGTTGTACTGCGTATGCTGCCATTTGGTGGAAGGACGATGAGATTGAATAAACAATCCAAGGGAAAGTTCAAAATTCATGGCTGTGTAACAAGGAACACAGAAGAAACAAAGCTTAAACAATCTGATAAATCTGCAGTTGCACACCATTTTCGGCACTAAAACCATGAAATTAGCCCAGAAATAAAATTATTAACAGAATTATCCAACCCATTTGAGTTAACAGAATGGGAAAACATTTTTATCCTAAAACACTGCCACAAAGCCATGAATTTTGAACCCCCCCTCCCATTCATTACTTATTCAACATCATCACCCTTCCACCAGATGACAAAACCAACAGTAACAGATTCTGGCAGTTTAACAGCTGAGGATGTGGGCAAAGATCTGCAAAACACTGCCCTACCCAATAAATAATTGAGTGAAGTGTGTAAATTTAATCTTTTTATTAATATAGTATTGTGTTTGTTCCAAAAGCTGTGGAAGAAACAGCTTTAGCTATGTGATTTACATAGAGTGTAAATCTTTGCTTTCTGCATTTCATTTTCTGTTTATTTAAATAGTGCTTTGTTACATGGCTAAGTACAGACTGCATGCCTCTTGGTAAGGTGGCCTGGGTTAAATCCTAGAACACCGCATGCAGGATTTGTAGTGGACAAAGTGGCAGCTAAGCACACTTTCTCAGGTTTCCCCTGTCATTCATTCCACCACTTGCTTTCATATCCATTTCCTTACTCTCTTATCAGGCATTGGGCTGACTGTACTCTTGGCTAATCTCTCTGTTCCAGAGTCTGTCTGCTCCTCAACAGGCATCTGACCCCAGGCATTGCCTTGTAAGTCCTGGGGAGTATAAGTCCTCCATATGAGGAAGGTAAATAGCAAAAAAGAAGGTAGGGATTTGTCTGTTTGGAAATGTCTTTCAATTAAACTTGTTTTGTTTTATACCCTGTTTGCCACATTTTGAGAATATTGACCTCATAAATGTCAAACGTTTATAGCTAATACAAGGTGTACTAACCATCTTTTTAATAATTGTTACCAAATTGCTTTATATGCTTTGCACAGTTTTTATTAAAATGTGTTAATATTCCTAGTTCTCTCTGATCTCCTTCAGTTTGTTATGCAACACCAAATGAAAAACTTATCCATACTCAAAAATATATATTTGAGGATGATTTAATATTCTCTATGTTTTACTTTCTCTACACGCACATAGTATGCAGAGAAGGTATTGCATTCCACCCAAAAATTTGACACAGAGATTTCCCTGGAAATGTATGGTTTGAGACCACCTGAATCCAAAATGGTGTATTTACATTTTTAGAAATAGTTCTGTGTGCGTCCACATGTGCTTGCATGCACAAAGATTTTCAAGAAAATCTCCCCACCCCAAACTGCCCTTTACCTGGAAAAATGTTTGAAAATGTTGTTTAATCAAAAATGCCTCTTTAGCAAATTTGATTAAAATACCTACATTAAAGTTATTCACAACACAAATAATATAACGTATATTTTTAATTTTCTGGGAATAGCCTCTGAAGAGTACTTTATTCTGGTTGATTTTTCCATAACGGTTAAAGTAAAAGAGCTAGACAATAACTTATAAAACAAAAAATGCAGATCTTGTTAAAACACAAAACTTATATCCCATGCATTTTGTTGCAGAGTTGACCGTTTCCAAGACATTTGTTGTTACTGGTTTCAGTTTTAAAATAGTTCTACTTTTCTCAGACAGGAAGTGTGTGTTTTTCTTTTGTTCTACTCCTGGCCAAGCAAAGAAGCCAATTTTAATGACAATCGCATAATGATAGCTTTTAAAACATTTGACTATCACTTTAGCATAGTGCATTCCTTTAGTTCCCTTCTACTTAAATGGAACTAAGAAATAAATGCATTCTGCTAATGCTTATCTCAATTAGCATGGCATATAAGAATAATAATCTTTTGTAAGAAGTTTGTAGAACAGTTAGATAAAGTCATGTGATTGTTACACAGCAGATTTTTTTCTGCTAGTTGTGGAGTTATAAATACAGTGGAACTGCTATTCATCATTCCTGTAACTATTCTTTTCTTACATTCATTTTTCAAATTATGCTTTCTTATTGTATCTAAATTACAATTTATGTAAATAAAACCTGCATCCATCAATCCTTAAAACACTGTTTTCCTGCTTTATTCATTCAAAAGCACAAATCCTGGCTGCAATCCCTTCATCTCTGTTTGATATAAGATGCACACCTTTTTAGACTTGTTATGTTACCTTCAGTTCTTGTTACTTTTTCAACAGTTACATATAACCAAACATAACATGGGTAGGTTTGTTAAGTATGTTAGAATGCTTCAAGAGAGGCTTCAAATAATTAAAGAGGTGGAAAAGAATGTTTGAAAAGAGGGCTGATATAGATAAACGGCTGGGCAGTGTGCAAAAGTGACACAAAATATAGTGTTTGCAGATATTTTGGTATTAACTTTTTACATAACTTTTGCATGCTCCTCATTTTTTTCACACAGTCTCTCAAAAAAATAATGTGCCAAGGCTCCAATGTATATACTAACTATGCATGAGTTTCTATTTTTAAATACATTTTTGAGCTTTCTGGATTAGTGAATCTGCAACAAATAATCATGTAATTTATTTTTCAGTGCTCAGTAAAGTAATTCCCGAATTGTTCTCATACTTGTTTCTGTTGATTTATTGTTTGGGTAGCTTGAATGAAATCGGCAAAATGATGCTCAAATGATCTCGGGGGTCCATGAAGTTCAAAGGTACTTGACATTCAGCTTCTCTGGATAAGGAAAACCTCAGAAAAACCCTTCACTGGGTAACTCACCTTTTTTTTTAATAGTGTTTAACGTCATCTTTTACTGCATAGGCACTGCAGGTGATGACGTTGATGAATAATGGAATGAAGATGGAGCACTGCTGGAATGTGATGGGGGAAACTCCCACATGTGGCCGCTCGGGATTGAACCTTGACTTCCTTGGTGAGAGGCAAGTGATCTAAGGCTCGGCCACCCAATTCAGTATAAGTAAGAATCAAACTCCTGATCTCTTGAAAATTAGTCGTGCACTTTACCTCCACACTCTTAAGGGGCCTTTACACTTTTCATTTGTTCCTGAATTGTTTTCATCCTAGAAGTTCTACTTACTTTTCTCCAAAAAATTATGTTTTATTTTTTCTTTTTACTGACCAAATTTTTTATCTGTATTGTTTTATTTATTTTTTTTATCCATTTAGTAATAAGTATATATACTGATTTTTCCTTTTCATGATGTGTTTCCCAAAATATCCCAATGAGTGAGGATGTTGCTTTCCTGTCAGTGTTTTTTCTTTTTTTGTTTTTGTTTTTTCTTTCTTCTGAGTTTGTTTCTGCCATTTTTAATATAGCATTAAAACTGTCTCTTTTGCACATTCTTTTGTGTTAAATGTGTGTCAGTTATTTTTTGGCTAAGTATTATTATACAGGTGAATGCCAGTGTGCAATATTTAGATGATCTTTATAATTACACTAGTTATATTTGTTACTAAATATGGTACTGTAATTGTGAGCTTTGTTATTTGAGCAAAATTGATGAATATAATCTGCTAATGAAACTTTCATAAAGAAAGGGTAGGTTGAGTATGTTATTTTATTTAAAGTGAGTTTTGCAGTATTGGATCTACTGAAATACCACACAAAATGTTGCTATATAAAATTGCTATATGAACATATACAAATGGATCATTTGGTAGAAAATTAAATATACTTATTTAAATTACAACTTAGGCTAAGGCATTAATTGCTGATATAGGCCAAAAGCCTCAGATTGTCACTGGTGATTTCTGATTAAACAGCATCTCTAAGGCAGTAAATTGGCATTGCAGTAGAGAAAGAATGCTTTCAGTTTAATGGGGACATTTCCAGAGTCATCCTCACTATTATCTGTTCACTCTTAATTTGGTCCATGCCAAAACGAATCCACGTGTCCAGTGTGCTGCAGTACAAAACAGTAATAGTGCATGCCAAGAACATAATCCCAGGCTAACAATAAATAACAGAAGAAATCAATTCTTAAATTGTATAATATTCTATACAAATATCTAAGAGTTAAGGTGACACCGATTTGTACTATTAAACAGAGCTATAGTTGTGTTCCCAGCTCGTGAACTGTGGAAGGGATGCATTCACGACACACATGAATACAAATAAGGTGACACTAGCAGATAGAAACTGTGTTGAAGAATAACATGCAGCCTACCTTAATAGATTAGTGACCGTGCCAATTCCGTGTTCAATGCTGAACATGCTGTTTCATTTTCTGAAGAAGAAGAAGTAGTTTAGTTTGTGTGTGTGCGGTGCATGCACTTTTTCTTTTTAAAGATATTTTCTGGCAAACATAATGTATACCTTGAATTTTCTGGGAATAGCCTGTCAAGACTTCTTCATTCTGAATAACTTGTGTAAATAAGAGAAAAACAGAAACTCGCTACAAAAGCATTTAGATTTCATTAAAATACACACTTTATGGCAGATATTTTTTTAAATAAATAAATATAGAATGAGTGAATCGTATTATTCTTCCTATAACAGAGCATTAAAGTCATTGATTTGCACAACAGTATGTTCTGGGCTAGTTTTCCTTTTTCCAGAAGTGCTCAATATACTTTTCTCCCCTTGACCGCAGCTCTTTCTTCTCCTTATGAATTCTCTTTATCGTTGACACTGAAAGACTTAATATAATATGCAACTGGTTGTGAGTTTGTGGCACTGGATATAAATACTGCTTATTCAGAGCTTCTTCATCACATTTATGTATAAAGCTACTTATAATTTCATGCTCTTCTGAATGCACTACCATACACTTCTTATCTTCAGATATGGTAAAAAGAATAGAAAATCTTACTTGTGCACCTTATTAAGCTATGCAAGGTTAATACACATATCTGCAGGAATGATTACCACATAACAGCTCACCGGGTAACAGATCTAATCCTGCAGGGCTCACAAGTCCAGAACACAACTACAATCCCAACATGCTCTTTGTTTGGGTCACCTGATTTTCACAATATTTTTTACACAGTAACAATTGCTGTGATGGTCGCCGTGAATATGCTCTTGCATCTTCGTCGAGTTACATAAAGCATAATGCTGGTAAACCGTTGACAAATGGGGGGGGGGGGGGAATTGTGTTTATTGTAAGTTTTGTGAAAAACACCCAGCATTTCCTGTAAAAGAAGTGATGAAATTAATGTCTGAATTCACAATGATTTTGCCTACAATTATAAACAGTGCTTGCAAAGAAACATTTGAAATGGAAAAAAATGGTTATACCCATGAAAAAAAGAAACACAAGAAATTATGTGATGTAAGAAATTGACGATTTTGTGAAGAATGCAATTCGCGTAAGAGTGCAAAATTGCTTTTGTAAAAATGGGCTGTCAACAGTTGATAAAGTGCTACATGAAAAAAAGTATTGTTTTGGGAGCTAGATAGTTTAAGTGACACTGTTGTTGATAACCTGGTTATTAACCCTGTAGTGGAAAGCAGCAGTACAACAGATTCTGATTTGGAGGGAATAGAAGCACTTCCAGAGAGCAAATAAATGTTAAGTTATCACATTTTTGTTCACTCTTATTTTTAGAATGAATTATTATATATGCACCCATTTATTTGATTACAATTATCAATTTTATCACCATTATACCTAACAAAATGTTTTTGCCACCATTTAAGTTGTCCGATAAGAGCTCTGTTTGTTATACATTACAATATGCCATGTGTACACACCACATAGGCACGAAAGTATGATAGCATTTCTGGCACAAATAGCAGAAGGCTGCATTATAATGCTGCACTGGTCGCCCAGGTTTGGTTTTGGCAGGGTCAACTTAAGACTGAATTAGATAATAGATGAAATTCTTTATTTTGTAACATTACAATGTTGTTTAATTATATTATTTAAAACATTTCTGTCTTTATAAAAGTTAAGAATAGTCCTAGATGTTTGGAAAAATATTCTGACCAAGAAAAGTTCTGCTGATATGAATTTTTATACTAGAAAATTATTGCATCTTTGATTATTCCTTTATTTTGAGCTTCAGAATTTACTCTCCTAGGTCAGGTTCAGGATACTTAATTTTCCAACCACATTTTCACCAGTTCTGAGTACATTCTAATTTTCCACTTTTATCTGGAACAGGATTTAGGCTTCTTGGACAGTTTTGCTGTTTTAGCAGATAAAACCTTAAATTTCTACTAACATCTAAACATCACGACTCACTAAATTCTTCTTTTTATAGCATGTAGTGATGTAGCTTCCTCCATGCATATTCTTAGACTATAAGTATTGTTTCAGTTTAGGGTTCCTTTATTTTTATTAGGTTTTTGCTTTAAAGGCTTATTTTGAGTTTTTCTTTAAATCCTCGTTATGACTTCTATTATCAAATTCACATGAAGTGATATGGTGTCATTTAGGAGAGTAGCACTGTGATAAGTGGTTAGATAGCCCACCTAATACCAAGGCAGCCTGGGTTTGATTCCAGGAACATGTGATTTGTGGTGGACAGAATGGCATCTGGGTGGGTTTTCACTATCTGATCCATAATCAGTTTTCCTTTCATGCATTTTACCTTCTTTCCTACTCTCATACCAGGCGTTGGGCTGATTACCCATTCTGGCATATCTCTGATCCAGAGTGCATCTGCTCCTCAACATGCACCTAAAAGCAAGTAGCTAAAGAAACAAGAAGAAAAATATGTAATTTTAGGCCTACATATAGATTTTAAGGCAGCACTTTGTTTTTATCTGCCTATTGTTATTTTTAATACTGCTTAATCCATACCACGCAAACAAATTTGAACTTAACTGACTTCAATTTATGATACATAATTAATATTTACAATAATGTTCCTAAACTTTCTCTTCATATGGAGGAGTAACACAGCCTAAAACTTACAAGCCAGCTTCTGGGGCCAGATAGCTGTTGAGGAGCAGACATACTCTGGATCAGAGATGGTAGCTAAGATGGGTGATCAGCCTGTTGCCAGGCATAAGAATGAGGAAGATGACAAGAAACAAAAGCTGTATTACGAAGCAAATGGTGAAAAGAAAGGTGGCAGAAACCATAAAAATTGCTGAAATGTCACTTTATCCACCACAAACCCCACTTGTGGTCCCCTGGGATTAACTTGGATCATTTTGTGAGAGGTGAATGATCCAAGCAGTCGACCATGCTCCTAAGATTGAAAAATAAGCACAATGTGGCACCTAATCATACAATTGTCATCATGTTGGCAGGCAAATAAAAAGTGATTCCTGGCAAAGTACAAAATATAAATTATCATCAGCAGCTTCACCACCACTATTATTATTGATAGCTAGAATCAGACTAAAAATTTAATAACATTACCAGAATTTGAACATGGATCACCTGATCTCCATCTCTAACTACCAATGTAACATGTTAACAAAGGAGGTTGGGAGACCTGGTTTGAATTCCTGCTATGCAATTGAATTTTTCAGCCTGACTCTACCTATCAAACTTCCATTGTACACATGGCTTGTGTGGAAAAAATACTAAATAAACATTATTATTGATATATCATCATCATCATCATCATCATCATTTAGCTTTGAAGGCTGCTTCAATTTTTCTTTCATGCATTTATTTGTAAACACCAAATTTTTGGAATGAGTCAGACTGAAAAATTCATTGGCAAAGCCGAAATTTGAACCGCAGATCTCCTGACCTCTACCTGGCTGTTCTAACCACTGAACTACAGTGGCAATATGCCAACATAGCATTAAATTCTTCAACTGACTTGCATGTTTTCTGGTAAACCACAAAGTGGCCTCAAATTATTTTTAGATGACATACAATGGTGACTTACAATGTTGTAAGTACTTTTAAATCAAAATCATTATAGTCATTTTTGAAAAAATCAAAACTGTTGCATTTTTTTATTTGAAGGGGGAAGGATAATTTTTTTCAAACTTTTTGTGTTGCATCCTTGAAATATACTGAACTCAAATACAAAGTTTGGTATTTTAAAAGTGCCGGGCTTTATAGTTTAAGAAACTGTTACGTCAATTAGGTTTAATTTTTTTAAGCTGTGTGTTGAATAGGTAGAGTAATAATGAAAAATTCAGTGCCTTAGCCAGGTTTGGGACCATGGAGTTCCTGTATCTAGCTGGCTCTAACCACTGAATTACCATGACAACTTGCCAGCACTGCATTAAATTCCTCAACTAACTCCTGTTTCCCAGTAACTACAAGGTGATCTAAAATTATTTTGAGATGACATTACCTAATGGCAACTTACAGGTCATAAGTACTTTCACTTACCATGCTGGCATGTTGCCATGTTAGCTTAGTGGTTAGATAACTGGCTAGAAACCCAGAGATCTGTGGTTCAAATCCTGGTTATAGCATTGAATTTTGCAGTCTGACTGTATCTATCCAACTGCTGTTCTACACACACATTGTGTGAAAAAAACAAATGTTTTCCCTATATAGATGCACTTTCACTAACATATTTTACAGATGGCGTGGAGTGTATGGCTACATCTGACAACGTGGTCCGTGCAGGGCTGACAGATAAACTCATAGACAAGGATACACTTCTGAGTATATTATCCTATGAAAACAGAAGTCCAAATGAGATGAAGATCAGTGGTGTCAGAGAGACTGAATTCTCTGTTGTATTTAACCCACCAGTTGAAGATTTTGCAGTGGCAGTCTTTGATGTAAGTTCTCTACAACTTTCTAAGACTGTAGTATTACATTTGCCATCACATCACTACCATGTAGACTACAATGTAATGTAACATAAATTTTAGTGTACAGTTGAGAGCAAAAGAAATGTGCAGATGTTTTTGGTTCCATATAGTGTAATAATAATGATGATGATGATGATGATGATGACGATGACGATGATGATGAGTGTAATTAAGATGACAATGACGATGACGATGAGTTTAATAAAGATGATGACAGTAATAATGACAATAATAATGATGTCAATGATAATAATAATGATAATGATAATATGATGATGATGATAATAATAATGATGTCAATGATAATAATAATGATAATGATAATATGATGATGATGATGATAATAATAATAATTACAATAATAATAATAATAAAATGATGCTGTCAATGAAACTAATGCTAAAAATCATCATAATCATAATAATAATGATGAGGATAAAACTCTATGGCATGATAGCTCACAAGAAACCTTGGCCTGCTGCCTGTCCACTGCATCCCCCATCTCGGTCCAATATTGGAAGGTGAGACGTAGTCAGCGCCTAGAACCCCCCTGGGTGGTTAATGCGGTCCACATGACCTGGAGCCACTACTTCTACATCCAGTAGTTCCTCAAAGGGTCCACCAGGAACCTCACAAAGCGGAGTGTACCCCCGGATCAGGTCTTCCAGCAGGGGAAACATCCTCACACTAGTACTAGGAATTGAACCCAGGTCTCCTGTTGCTAAGCAGCTATGCTACCACTGCGCTAAGGAGATGACCTTCCATATAGTATAGGGTCATTAAAATACAAGGTAACTCCTCTTGTAGCCTCTTTACACTGTACAAGAGAACCGATGGTCACCGGGAAAGTTGTGGGTGGGGGGCGTGGGTGGGGGGCGTGGGTGCGTGTGTGTGTGCATGTGCGCGCATGGGGCAGAGTAAATTATACAAAATTCAGTTTCAATAATAATCTTACAGCTTAATGAAGAATAGTAATACAATTAACATATTATATATACATGTTTTTTTTTTAAATGCAACACTTATGTCAATTTATCAGCATTTTTACAAAGAGTTATTATGAAGCCTTACCATTAATATCATACATTAATAATAATATGCATTAATACAGTTTTTGCGATCCTTAATTACTTCACAATATTTATTCAAATTAACTTATTTTTATTCCCTTTAAATTATCCCTGAACTTCTTTAAGCTCAGAGAGCAGTCCTGAAAAGCTGCTACATGCAATTCATTCCATTCTTCAATGGTCCTATTAACATAAGAAAATTTTTCTATGTCTGTTCTGTATTCTCTCCTTAATTTTATACAAATGATCATTTTGTTCATAGTATGCCGGGTTTTCTAACCTCTTTCTAACATCCACCCATGCATTTAAACCAGTACAAGCTTTAAATAGTGTGACTAACCTATGTGTTTTACACTTTTAGCGGCTCCCATTTATTCTCTTCGCCTTTCGTAACTTCAAAATCTTTACCTGTCTAATGTAGCTTTGCCTGTCTGCTCTCAAACAGGCTGTTGCAGAATCTTGTTGGAACTAACCAACATACAGGCTATGGAATCATTGAATAAAATAAGAGAGGTGTTTCATGATGGAATTACAAGTGCTGATATGCAGCCTGACGTTCCCCTAAGAGGTTATGAATTTTATTTATAGCATTCTTTGAAACACAAAGTGTGTCATTCTAAACCTCAATTATTAAGTAAGTTATTAATGTTAAGCAAGAAATTACAAGAATTCCTTCTACCAAGCTTAAACAAATCAGCGACAACATTATTTTTACAAGGTATGTTGCCTGCTTTCAGCATTTAGTACAAAGTAAGGATTTTTAGTGAGTTTTTGCCGGCATAACTTTTCTGGTGACTCTTGGTTCTCTCGTTCAGTGTAGAGAGGCTGCAAGAGGATTACCCTGTAATTTAACAATCCTATATCTTTGTTTATTTAACATTGGTAGAATCCCCTTATTAGTTGTGTTCCAAGCCTATCCAACCTCTTATTGGAATAAAAAAAAAAGGAGGACAGTGAAAGGGGCGGGAAAATGGAGCATTTTACCTTAATGACTGGAAGACCCTTGCTAGATGTGTCCATGTTCTATAGGCTGTATGTCAAGTCTGGTGCTCAAATCCTAACCAATGAATGGAGAAGGAAAGGAAAGAGGGGCTTAAGAGAAACATTATGTGGAATGATTGCATGAAGCTGTCTTGTAAACATTGCTCTCTTTATTATATTGTAACAAAAACTGTCTTTGTTCTCCAACAAACACTTTTTATTTCTTTCAAAAACTGATGAGTCTTTCTAACAATTCTGCTGTATAGTTTATTTTCGACATTGGCTGTGGCAACGATATGGCTCGATACAAAATTCCCATCAAACAGTTACATGCAATTCATTCCTAATGAAGACTGCACACTAGGCTAGGCTCTGTTGCTCCTTTTTACATTGTTGATCACAAGATTGGAAATTTCCAGAAACCATTGCACGTGCAATACTGCAAGCTTTCACAAAGTCATTCAGGCTTAACGATGCGTGACTTTGACATCAAAGAACCTTCTGAAAGAACATGTGTCACACAGGTGTCTACTAATGCACAATTGATAATAGATGCTGACAGTTAGCTATGACTTAAGAAGCAAGTAGTTTACACACATTTCGTAATTACAGTGGCAGGGCATTGTCACAATATGTAATTCAAAAAGAACAAATGACATGGACAACAAACAAATATTATTGTCCTTTTTGAGCAAAACTTGAATTGTGTGTTGTTTATGGACACTCTGTAACTGCTGTGGTTCTCAACATCCCATTCTATATTGGGCATCAAAGCCCGCTTTATTCTGCTCAGAGGCCTCTTTTATCAGGCTTGAGGTTTTTTTTTACATACCATAAATCTATGACATGGGGCCAATGCCTTTACTTTCCTTCTGAAGGGAGCCATTCTAAGGATTTTTAAGGCCAATGGTAAACAATCATGAATAAGGAACTTAATTAATATCTACCCAAATGAACCGCATAAAACAAAGAAGAATAAGAAAAGTGTAGCAATTTTGCATTACTTGAAAAGGGTTGGCAACTTCTTTATACTCACTTTGCTGGGAAAATATGGTATAAAAATTTATGAAAATTCTGAATGAGTGAGTAATTGTAGTAAAAAATTAAAGTAATCACATCTTAGATTGAAGTATCAACTTCCTGTGAGCAACATAAATTAATTGTTGTCACAACTTTAATAGGTTGTTTGGCAATCTTACACAAAGTGGATGAATAGAGTTAATTTGGTGCACTTGTCAATTTTAATTTAAATTGTAGCATAGTTAAACATTTATACAGCAATAGACTGATTTTATTAACATTTTAAGGTGATCTAAAATATTTTATGATTTCATACCTCAAAAGGTGAAAAGATACAGAGTTTCATCTTTCTTTCTCTCTTTTTTTGGTGGGAAAAACTTTTGCATTTAACCACTAGAAGGATTAAATGTCCTATAACATTTGTTTCCTCAAGGTCACCAAGCATAGCACTGAGTTGGAAAGTTGAATTAGACTTTAAAGATTCACAGATTTTTGAATTTCCATGTTGATGCTCTTATTGCTTGAGATACCAGGCAATCCACATAATTGAGATATCTTACCTCAGAAACAAATTGCAATTTTGCAGTTTTTTCCTCAACAAATAAACAGCCTTAGCACTATATCCTAATAAAACTTAATTTTGAATAATGACAAGAATGTGAAGTGTAGATATTGCCAGAACAACTGGGTCTTGGAGGCTGTGTGTTTGACCTTCAAACAACTCAAACTGTCCTCTGTACTGAGAACAAAATAAGAGCAAGAATGAGTTGTAACACTTGAGATTACCTTGTTATAGAGCCCAGTAAACTGTTAATGATATCGTTTTGTTGAAATTGACATATCTGTTAGATAGATAATTAATTCATCTTTTCAAGTTACAAACTTCATACATATATACTTACTCTCCCGGAGTTGCTAAATTTGATATAATATACAATTAACATCCTGGTTATTTATGTATATGTACCTTTCCCTCTATTTGCGAAATTTTATACCCTACCAACTTAATCTGTTTGTCTTTTATAAGTTACAAGCTCATCAGTTTTATTATTAATATACTCTCTTTCTTTGGCAATTTTCCTCCCCTATTTCTCTCTTAGTTTCCCTGTATAATTACCTTGTTTACTTCAGAAGTTCCTTCTTATTGTTTCCAAAAAGCTTTGGGTACAATATCTCTGGCGGCTACTTTTCCCAATTTTATTCAATATTTACTCCCTTCACATTTAAGTTTCCATGCACTCAATTATACAGTGTAAATTGTTATAGACATTACCAACTTTTAGATCTTTTAATAACATTGTTCCCATTTTTGCCCATACCAGACCCTCTCTTTCCATTTTTTCACAGAGATCAATATATTTTTCTCTTCCCAACTCTTTCTTAACACTACTGTGTAATATTAAAGTACTCTTATCCATTAAGCTATTATATAAAGTGGGTATACAACATGTTTCACAGTTACAATAATTAAATGAACGTTTACAAGTACCTTGTTGAGCCAAGAGATACTTGTCTGAACTGTAATGTATATCAATACAACATTTATATCTTCTGAAATGATAGCATGTAAATATTAAAAGAAAACGTTCAAAATCCTTATTTGTTGATCCTTCAGCCATCTCTCACCTAACTGCACTTTACAAAGACTTTAGAACAACTGGTTGCGCAACCCAGTACGATTTTCTTATATAGTTCCTACTACAAAGTGGGTTTCTTATCCCGAAGTCATGGGTTCAAACCAAGTGAAACTGATATTGTAATTTGTCATTTGTGATAAATAACCCAGAAAATTTTACAAAAGTCACAAATAGACCAGACATAGACAGGACTTACATAGACCAACAAATAATTTGCAGTTATTCCAAAGAGGGGTTTACTACAAAAGAATAGTTTTGTTTAATTCACTTCCCTCTTCTGTAAAAGAATTGCAAATGAACAAAAATTAGTTTAGATTGGAATTATTAGATACCTAACATACAGAGCATGATTTCATTCAATAAATAAAGTGCTGATAATAATGTACCATTGTAACTATAATGACATGAATATTCTAAGAATGCATGTGTATGAATATGCTTTTGGAAACAGACATGTAATTGTAAATTATGCAAAACTGACACCTCTGAAAATTCATTGTCAGAATTATTATTTGTAAATAAATGCATTAAGTATAACCTACATCCTAGAGTTAGGACATAGAATGTGATTTCAAAATAGGATATACAGATAACAATGTGTGTGGGTGTGTGTGGAGGGGGGACCTTAAATGTGCCTTAAGGTGAGAAACCACTATCAGAAGATTTACTGGCATGTTGAACTTCTGCACACTGGCAGCACTTATGATCTTAGCAATAATCCTACAACAAAGGAGGAATATTCTCAAAGGAAGGTTCCATGGAGGAATCCAAGAGGTATGTAAACGGGTTGGCATGCTTTCTGTCAATGGCATGGCATACATGTTAACATTTCCAGCAATTCTGGCAGAAACCTAAAGGCACTAAACTGCGTGAAGACTCCACACCAACACTTGAATCAAGAGGCATGACCTGCTGAAGTTTCTTTCTCTCTCCTTGTTGCACCCCACTGGCCCACAAGGGGGAGGTTTTGATCCCATCAGCTGCTTCAGTAATGAGTGAGTCAAACAAGTATGAACTGGCTGAGTAGTGTTTTGCGTGTCCGAATCCTGACACCTGCCGCTATCATGAAGCCATACAACATGTTTACTTTCTCTACACATACTATGTACATAGTGAATAGAGAAGGTATTGCATCCAAAAATTTGATGCCAAGATTTCACTGGAAATAAGATGTTTTAGGATCCCCTCTATCCAAAAAAAGCTTTTTTAGAAAAAGGTCTCTTGTGTGCCTGTGAACACACCAACGAAAAGTTGGTAAAATACCAAATTTGGTATTTAAGTTAGGTATCTTTCAAGGATGCAACACAAAAGATTTCGAGAAAAATCCTCCCATCCCAAACTACCCTTTACATGGAAAAATTTTCTAACATTTTGATTTTCTCAAAAATAGCTCTAATGATTTCAATTAAAATACTGGATATTAAAGATATTTACATGACAAATAAAATGTATATCTGGAATTTTCTGAGAATAGCCTCTGAAGGCCTCTTTATTCTGAATGAATTTTACTGCATTTTGTATAACTAGTGAAACTGTATGAGATAGATAAAACTTATTACACAAAAAATATAGATCTCATGGAAACACACAATTTACCACATATATTTTTTTTGTGGAGTTGACTGTTTTGTAGATATTCCATGTTATTGTTTTTAAAATATTAAAAACTTTTCTCATACAGGAACTTGTAACTCCTGGCCAAGCAAAAGAAGCAAATTTCTGTCCATAGCAACCACGTTTTAACTGTCAGTTTAGCCTAGTGTATTCCCTTATTTCCCTTCTACTTATAAGGACCTAAGTAATAAGATGGTTTCTGCTAATGTTTTATCTCGATAAGCATGAAGTAGATAGAATAATAAGCTTATTAACAATAATTTGCAACAGGGATGTAGAGAAAGTCATGTGAATGGAACACATCAGATTTTTAAAACTACTTTTAAAGGCTTTACTGTCCAACTTTGTAAAAGCAAATGCTTGAACTGGCCATCATCGTTTCTACATTTTTGACACCTGTTTAGGAAACTATCCATCACTCGCTGAAGTTCACCTTAAGAAATGCTAGCAATTTCCTGGCGGATATTTGGTTTTCATGCTTCCAGGATATGTGGGTTTGGTTTTACACTTTTTGTTATAAGTTATCCCAGAGATGGAAATCACAGGGGGTTAGGTCAGGGGGCCACAAATCTCTACTAATAATTCTTTCCTGAAACACACTTTCAATTGTTCTGATAGAAGGATTGACCATATGAGCTTTTGCAGAATCTTGTTAAAAAATAAGTAACCCTGTGTGTTTATTCTCTAAAAAGAGGGGGAAAAATTGTTGACTCAAAAGATTTGGCCCCAACAATATTAGGTTTCTCAGAGCTCCAATAATGATTATTTTGTGTACACATATCCTACTAAGCCTTGTCCATGAAAAATATTAAATGTGAGTCTATTTTTTCATTGTATACACTATTAAGAATTCACTCACAAAATGTGCACCAAATTACAGGATTACCTGGTTGAAGAGCATGTGCCACAGCTATTTTATTCAGTTTTAACTTGAGCAATTTTGTACCTTTTCACATAGGGCCAATAGAAATGCCTACCTTCGTGAAAGTTGCCTAAGCAATTTTTTGGCGTAATTCTCCAAACAATGACCAATGTCTAATGTTTATTTGGTAACATCCGTATCCATTGTTTTAGATTTGTTAGCCTGAATACTTTCTGTGACCTGAAATTTATTGTAAAGTTCATGGACTGTTACATGGCCTGGAAATTTTACATCTAGAAATCTTTCTGCAAATTGTATTGAGTAAACACATACAAATCATAAATAAATACATGCCGTGCAGTAGAAAACATATGCTGAGCTATAATACACTTTGTGGCTATGTGCAGGGCAAAACAATAAATCACTTATAATACCTAAACTACAGCATATCAACTCAGTACCTACTGCATTTCCAGAGCAGAAGTGTGACCTTGTTTACAGCAGCAGTGCAGAATCATGTGTCGACATGCCCAGTGGAAAAACACTGTGCAGACAGTTCGGAGGTTTTTGACTTGCATGGTACTTCTAATGCTACTAGAAGTACACTGAGCTGAACTTCTGAGCCCCTCCTGAAAGGAAGCAGTTTGGATTAAGTATGGACCCATCAGGATAGTGGTTCTCAAAACTTGAGGGTGATTGGATACATTGAGGTGGTATGGTCTGGCTGAGAGACACCTCAATGCCATGTGGCACTAACCTGGAGAGTTTTAGTGGACTAGGACTGCCTCCCATTGAGGTTGTTTGTTAGTGTTCACTTCAGGGACACGCATAAGTGGCATACCCATATAGATGGGTTATAAAATAGGTTCTGTCGTAATGGAAGAACCCTAAGAACAATCCCTGGGCTGGAGAAGAGCAAGCCTGATTTATCAGGCTGACTGCTTAAAATATTAATTTATATTTCCATACTACAAAGTAAACCCTTAATTACATGTTGTTGCATATATACAACAAAAATGTTTGATCAAAGCTTTTAGTGTTTTAGTGGACTTTTTTTTCTTCTAATTTTGTATTATACTAACCTCAGCAATAAAATTAAGACGAGTTATAGCTGCCTAAAATTGTAAAATTATTAATATTTTTGCAATAAAACTGTAATGGTCTATATTAATAATAAGAGCAAAATTCATGTAACTGCAATCAAATGTAACTCTGTCAGTATTCAAATGTACCGTCACATCAGTTATTTTACTTGGGCTCTCCCCATTCTTTATCGCAGGCACATTTGACTGCAGTCGCTGGGACTTGAATTCGTGATGTTCGGCTCTAAATGGATGACCAGTCCATTACATATCGCGCTAATGATCATGGCTATTCAAGTCGCTTCAGTTGTTTTGCCGGTGAATGAGATGTAAATACTGGTTTGCAGATTAGAGGAAGAATAGCATATTTAGCAAAATAAACCATTCAATTCAGGGTTAAATCAAAAAAATGAAAAAAATAAAAAATGCGGAATCATGTCTGTTTAGATCTTCATACCTAGTGTGAATTTTGGCCATTTTTATCTTTTTACCCCTAAAGAATTGGAAAAGGTAAAAAGAAACAGAACTTTTTCAGCTACTGAAGCCTCACACCTCACAGCCAGGTGGCTAGAAGCTGTGAAATCTGTTCTGTTTTATGCTGACTACCCAGTACAATGTGACTATTTGTTAGACATTCGAACATGGATTTTCAGCTTTATTGGATTTATTTTTTCGTATTAAGGAAAGCAATTTCTAAGGAGTATAAAATGCCTTATTGAATACTGATGCCTTTAATTCTTATTTGGGTGGTTCCTTCTGTAAGTGATACTTACAAACAAAGCCATCATGAATGTTTTAACAGCCTTTTCTATGAACAAACCAGATTGCATAATAAAGCAGATAAGTTACAGAAATTCAATGTTTAATGCACAACATTTTTGCTCTTTCAGATACCACCCAAGACGCTGGAATTCACCCTTCCAAGACGTCACTCTGCATCCATTTTAATGGTCGTTGAGGGTGATGCTACAGGAAATGAGTCCTTGAGCTTGAAGAAAGGAGGATCTTTTTTAATACCTGCAGAGTTTGTGATGAAAGTGTGTCAGTTTGAAAGAAGGCCTAGACTGATCATGTTTCAGGGTTTCGTGAATGTTTCAGGATTTTGTGAATGTTCACAATGACTGATATTTTCAGTCTTGAAAATTTTGTTCTGATGCTTTACAACAGTCATTGTTACAAAGGCAGTTCTGTGCCATTGTACAACACATTACTACTGGAATGAAACCAACTCATTTTTTGAAAACTGTTGCAGGTATTTTAAAGCCCAAGACTTTTTGTTTCAACTTATGTATATCATTAGATATTTTTTTAATTAATTGTAAAACAAATACATAACATGTACGTATATAAGCAATATAAGTTTTCAAAATGTTAATATAGTCTTGTACATGTTTATTACTTACTCAAGTCATTAAAGATCTAAACTTGGTTTTGGACAGCTTTCAACTATAAAGTTAACCTTAACTTTGGTGTTAATTAAGTTACTGAAACATGACATAGCTATTGGTGAGAAGTGTCTGAATATGCTCACTGAAAAATTGCAACCCTGGACTTGCACCTCTTTCCTCTGATTCTAGCAATACTTACGGGTTGAGCAGTGGGATATGGTGGCTTTTATAGCCTGTTTGTGGTATATTCAGGATGAACTAAAAGAAAATACATAAACTGAAAGTAACAATGTAATTATGCATGGTTTGTCACTTTTTAAAAACTACACTTTGTAAGTGGCCTCCATGGCAACAAATACATTCCTGCAATCTGCGTTGAAAGCTCTGCATAACTTGTCTCAACAAAACAGAGTCAAAGGCCTTATGTTTGGTTCCAGCTGCTTGATGGTGTGAGGCTTGTTGCAATATCTCCTTCTTTTTAGATAACCCCATAGGAAGTAATCAGCTGCAGTTAGATCAGAAGATCTTGGTGGCCAGGAAATGTCTCCAAATTGTGAAATTAAGCATCCTGGAAATATGTTTCGCAAACAGTTCATTGAATCTTGAGCAGTGCATGCTGTAGCACCATCTTGCTGGAAACCCTAATTTCTCATAGAAATTAATTTCATCAGAAATTTCCAACATTGCAGAATTAGTTGGACTTTTTTGCACAGCATCTTTAACTTTTGCAATGTTTTCAGGCATACAGACTACCAACAAATTTATCACAAACATTACCAGAATTGTTAAATTTACTCACCCACTTTAGGATAATGTTTCAGGATGGAATTCTTCCATGCCATGCAATATTATATTCATTTCTAAATCTTTTCTGCACACCAGTGATCAATTTCAACTCAAAATAAATTCTTAACTGTGAACGCACATTCTACTGCAGGCCAGTTATCCATGTTGTCTTTCACAACAATAGGAGAAACAATGGCATTGCATCCGGATCACATTACCAACATTCCTTCACTGAAAACCACTAGTAACAAGCGCCTATCCCACTGCCGGACTCTAAATAATAATAGACATTGCCACATATGGAGCTCTGTGACGTACAACAAATACTGCCAACATCTGCAGTAAGACTTTCTTGTTCTTTCTGCAGGGCCTTAATCCTAAAATAGGACTGGAGTCAGATAAAGCCGTTTAATAGCTGTTCATCATGACAATGCAGTAGTGACTGGTTCAAAAAATTCTTTGATGCACAAGATTCTATAATTGTAACTGAAATATCTTCTTTGCTACATTATTTGTAGGTGATTTCCATTCTGCCAACTCATTAATGATCTTAGTGCAACCTGGAATTGAATTAATTAGCTGCATACAAATTGATAACATTGCTAATGCATTAATGTTTTCCTGGCCCATGGTGTTGTCTGAAAATGTTTTCACTCTCTTCAGGATTGAGAAGCTTCTTGGCGACAGAGAGAAGTACACAATAGACTAGGGAGGGAAGATTAGGCATGGACTAGAGTAAGCTTGCATATGTTAAGAGGAGCAGAAAAGTAATGGATTTAGTTGGATATACTGTACGTGGAGGGACAGTTTCTGATTGACATTATACAGTAGAATATGAAGAACTGAGATTGTAGAGAGAATAGTATATACCTTGTTACGGTAGACCCTAATCATGGTAAAAATGACCGCTGAAGTTATTTATATTGTGGAAAGATGGATCTACACAGGAATAAAGGTATGTAATAGGTGAACTTTGTTAAAGTTAAGTCAAATCGAAAATCAACACATTTACATAATAAAGGTACATAATATTGACAATTTAAAATACAAAGTATTCATTCCCCTATATTAAAATTCCAGGAATACTTTGAATAATAAATGCTTGCATAGAATTACATTGCCATCAGCTGTTTCTGGCTGATTAAGCAAATTAATATTACTCTGATTGTGAGCGAGGTTACAAATTTAGCCAAGCTAAATATATGATGTATATAGTAAATTAAAAAAAAAGAATTTGAAAAGCCAAAATATGCTCGTTTATGCGAAATTGCCAGGCCTATGTTGCTATCATCCGAATTAGCCTTTTCCTCCCTCCTGAAAGACTGAAGGGAATGCACTCGCATCTGGTTGATCTTGTTTTCCCCTTGCCAGGTGTGTCTGGGCATGCACAGTTGTGTAGCTTTATCTGCCCAATTCAAAGGATAAAATATCTTAGGAATATCTTAGAGAAGACATTATGACTAGCGCTTTGCTGGGATTATGTAGAACTGATACCAAAGGCAATGTAATTGGCGTGTAATCATAACAGCATATTATAACCAAAAACATTGGAAAAATACCACCAGAAAAATTTTTGACTCTTAGTTAGCTGAATAATTATGTTATTTTAATTTATAATCAAATATCAATCAATATGACTTCAAATGCATCTCATAATATGTAGTATGCCATGGTTTTTAGAGAATTTTTTTTTCAAAATTCTTAAAAATATTACACCGGTACTTGTGAGTACTGTCAGGCTTTAGGATGGGTGAAAATGAATAAACACTCTAGTAATATTGTAAATTTATTAGCTATTCTACAACCAGCAGTATTTACTATAATGAAAAAAAGACACACAATGCAGTGAATTGCTCAAATATGAAACAAGAAATTAAGAAAATATACTTGAAGTGAAAATTGATTGTAAAAATGGATGAAATACAATTGATGGAATATACCTAAGCTTAAAAATTAACAATAAACTAAAATAAGACTGAAGCTTTCCTGGCGATGTATTAATTAAAAATCTTCTCGGGCTTCTAGCCAGGTAAAAACTTGGCTTGACACCAATGTTTCGAAGAAGTGCATCTTCCTTGTCTTCAGGGTGAACTGATGGTTTGAGCTTGCGGAGACTGGTATTTATAAGAGCTGGGATGAAGCTAACATCTGATTGGTTCGCGTGATATTATGGCCTGGTATTTAAGATGACTGAGACATGGGCAAGGACTTCGTAGAAAACTATTTATAGCAGTTATTCGGCTAATGTTTTGTGTTTGAGCACGCACCTGCTAGAAAATAAGTCTTGGAAGACTGCAGGTAGAGGATTAGGTATTAAGGCTCTTTAACATTGGTGTCCATGCTGAACTTAATTGTACGCCAGAATCGCGATTTAGATTATTTGTTTCAGATGAGATGGCTAAAGCTTCTTTTACTCTCCTTTCCCAGTAGTTCGAACACTTTGCCACTATCTTGGTGTTGGTAAAGTTAGCTCTGTGGCTTTGTTCTATACAGTCTTCAGCCAGTCCAGATTTTTCGGGTTGCATAAGCCTTATTGATCTTTGGTGGTCAGCTCTTATAAACACCAGTCTCCGCAAGCTCAAACCATCAGTTCACCCTGAAGACGAGGAAGATGCACTTCTTCGAAACGTTGGTGTCAAGCCAAGTTTTTACCTGGCTAGAAGCCCGAGAAGATTTTGAAACAATAAACTAATCACCAAAACACACATACATTACATAATTCTTACTTAATTACAGAAGCGCACATACATTACATGTATTCATAAGGATATTTACATACTTGACAAAGTGTTGGCTTAGTTTCCCAAGTGAACATCTTTTGGTATAGATTAATCACTTTTCTTCCTTTTAGCAGAATTGTTGTCATTAAAATATCTGTACCATCTTCCTACCTTGTGTTTTATTTGCTTCTGGCAACTCCTTTCTATTATTCATTAATCCAAGTGACACTTTTCTTTTAAATTCTAGTAGGGGAATCTTTCCACTCTCCTCACAGTAAATTACACATGCTATTTCCATCTTGCCTTCAAAAAAAACTATGCCACAATTTCTTTGAGCAGCAACTGATCTCAGTCTGTTGGCGTGGTCTAGCCATCCATGTGGTGTTTGTAGCCATCAATTACAGTTGGACAGGGTATGTAAACTATTGAGCCATCTTTCTGTTTATTGACACTGTTGTTGACTCTGTGTCATGATAGTTTGGAGCAATGTACATTCCTTTACTGTTCTTTCCATTGAAATACTATTATTTGCATTGAGGATACTCTATAATTAAATTCACCTCTCTTCATGTCCTTCAAGGGAATGAAATTCTGTGGAATCCCCCTCCTATGAAGTATTATTGTGCCATAGGCCAAAGTGATTTCCAATTTTAATTTTTCCAGAAGTGGAAGAGATGTGAAAAATTTATCAAAATACATTTTTCTGTATTGCCCCTAGTATCTTCCGGAGAGAGCTAGGACAATTCTTTCACCTAGGCCATAGTTTTTAAACTCTTTCTCAATCTCTTCATTTTTGCCTTGGTATACATCAAAATTTAGGATATATCCTTTCTGATCAGCTATGCACCACAATTTGTATCCTCTTTTTATTGGCTTCGTAGGATTATACTGTTTTATACTACTCCTTCCTTTGAGTAATATTGATTCATCGATGCTGAATTCCTTTGTTTCATTGTGTAGTTTAGAAAAGCTGGCTTTAAAGCTTGTGAGCATTGGACGAAGCTTATATAATTTGTCAATGTTATTATCAGGAATTTTACTGTTATCATTCACATGAAGATTTGACAATATCGAGTCAAAGGTATCACAGCTAGTTGTCTTTCTTACTAAAGGAACCCCCCTAAGTCTTCATTCACAGACCAATAGTGCATCCAAGAAGTTAGATGATGGTATCCCATGAAAAAATTAATACCTAGGAAACTCAGCAGCTAATGATTCTTCAAATTCAGTACTTTGTTTCTTGCATTGCATAGAGATTACCCTGTAAGAGGATGCCTTCCAACACTTTTAGCAATATCTTGGTTGCTGATTCACCACTAGAGAACTCTTTATTCACACCTGAAAGCAGTAAATAAACAAAAATTAATAAACATAAATATACATACTGTAAGAAAAGGCTACTAAAGTGATGCATAAACTTAAGCTTTTTAGTAGTAGTAATAATAATAATTCTGACAAAATACCTTCATAATGGTTATAATCTGGAATTTGAATAACAATGTTGTTTTTTTCCCCCTCCACTTTCTGTCAACAACTGTATTACTTCTAGCTGCGGTGGATGATTAGCTGAGAACATTGGGCTGGTGTTGAGGAACTTGGAGAATCAGCACATGTTGTTTCTTCTTCTGCATTGGCCTCTGCACTTAATAACTCCTGGTGAAACACAGAATCAAAGACATTTTGTTCATTTTCCAGTTCATCAATATTCTCTTCTAAATCCATAAGTTCCTTACCATCATCTGGATGTTCATGAAAATAATGCAACATATCTTCATATGAGAGTACTTTTGCACATTTTGGTCTTTGAGTTGAAGCTGGACTTGACATTTTGCACTCCTGAAATGCATAAATTTCTACTTAATTTGTATTCATTTCAATTTGCATAATCAGCAATACACAAAAACACTTTCAAACTCTCAGCAAAGATAAAACTACTTTCACATGTGAGGTTATATGAACTAGAGCCGCTTCAAAATAGCCTAAAGGTACTTTTACAAGTACTGTCAATGTTTTACCTTATATTTTTTACAATAACGCTTTTTCTAATGAAATTAATGCTTAGAATAAGATTTATAACACACTTACTTCAAATACACTAGCAGTGTCTTGGATAATCCAATAGGACATACTTTATATTACAATTTTCCACTTTAACTATATGCGAATTGCATGTGCAAGTTTCAAACCTGGCAGAGGATGATGCTTTTTTTTGGGCGTAAAAATCCTTAGCATGGCTTCCTTTGGTTCCCATGTTGTAGATTTACGGCAGGTAAAAGAACCTCAATCCTGATTGAGAGGCTCTGAGCAAAATTAAGTGGCCTTTCATGCCTAGTATAGAATTGGAAGCTGAGAACCACAGCAGTTAAAGAGCACCTGTAAATAAAATGCCATTCCATTTCACTTCAAAACAGAAGAATCAAGAGGGCCCAGAAACACTGCCAACCATACAAAGCTTCCCTAGATTGAAAATTAAAGTACCAGTGTTTTACAGTAAATTGTCTCCTGCAAAGTAACCAAATGGGAGAAGAAATAGATGCTACTTCAAAGTAACAACAGACAACTAGGAGTTAAGAAGAAAGAGGTTACAAACTGCTAGGAGAATTCATGTGAAGATCAAAAGAAAAATGGTTAACAAAAATGAACATTAACTAACTTAAGATCTATCATGAATAATTAACCACTCTGTTGAAGTATTTAGTGGACTAAGAGAAAACTAACAACTCAAAATAATGTATAAAGTAATGTTAATCAATTGTTTTTTTTCCACACAACCTGTCTAAAGAATAGGAATTAAATAGGTAGAGTCAGAATGAAAAATTCAATGCCAGGATTCTAACTATGGATTTCCTGGTCTTTAGCTGATTGCTCTAACCACTGAGCTAAAATGGCAACATACCGACACTGTATTAAATTCCTCAGCTGACTCCCATGTTTCCTGGTAAGTCAAAATGATCTCAAATGTTTTGAGATATGCCCTAATGGCGATTTACAATGTCAACTATCCAGTGAATTATTGTAAATGTTTTTCCCACATAAACCATGTATAGGACAGGAGTTGGAAAAAAGTATGTAGCGGATTTTGGAAAGAAGGTTGAGCATGGACTAGATTAAGTATCCATATGCAACTTTTGTGAAATTCATAGATTATATGACAAAAATTGGTTTGTAATTTGACCACCATTTAAGCTCTTAATATAATTATTGAAACTACATGTATTTTTTGTGTGTCTGATAATACATGACAGAACTTGTCTTTATGTTTGTAATTTTTTGCCTGAATGAGTTAGAATATGCTGCTTTAAGTTTAACTTCCATTTGAAGCTCTTCCCACAACAATCACATACATGTTGTCATGTTCATGAATGTTGACTAACATGTTCTAAGTTGGTGTTTTAAATTTGGCTTAAGACAGAAGCTCGTCACAATTGTATGGTTTTGTGGCACCAATGTTTTATATGTATCTATAAGCTTGTCATCTATTTAAAAGACTTCTCACATCTGTCTTATTGTAAATCTCCACCCCTCTTAAAAGACTTCTGACATTTGTCATACTTAGAGAGTTTAACACCCGAATGTTTTATAATATGCATGTGTAAATATTACTTCTTTATGTAATACTTCTCACATATATCACATTTATATATTTTCAGAGAATTTCTACAGTTGTGTGTTTGTAATACTTGCTTCTCCTTGAAACTCTTCTGACATTTATCAAACTTATAAGGTCTGGTATCCAAATGAATCACAGAATGCTGCATTAACTTACACCATTCTACAGAACTTCTCCCACAAAACACATTTGTAACCATATTTGATTTTATCTCATACCAATCTTGTAGCAGATTGAAAATTCTTGGAATGACGGTTACATGGATATGATGTATTACAGTTAAATGGGCAAATGTTTTATTTCATAGCGGACTTGTTCTAAACATTTTTTACTGAGAACCGCAGATGTACTGGTGTTATAAAATCTGAAAATTCTCTAATTTGAGTGTCTTTCTGAATCTGAGTAGGTGAGGGAGTACAGGAACCACTGCCATTTTGAGAAACTCCTAAGATTAATCTGAAATGTTTACAATACAAATCAGCAATAGTGAAAGTTATACAGTTATTCAAATATGCTAACACAGACCTTATTTTTTGTTTAAATGTTTAATGCCCACTTTTACTACTATGGCACTACATTGATGATAAATGCAATGAAGATGAGAGCATTGGTAGAATTTAATGGTGGGGGAAACTGAAGACCTTGAAGAAAACATGCTCCTGCGCCACTTTGTCCACCACAAATCCTGCATGCAATTGCCTGGGTTCAAACCTGGGCAGAACTCATCTCTTTTGTAAATAAAATAATTGTTTCCTCATTTTTTGAATGGGGGGGGGGGGCATCATGACATATTTTTCTAACTTTGTAAATAAAATGAAGAGTGGAAATGTGAAAGTGTCATTTAATAAATTTTTCAGGAGAAGCAAAAAAAAATCTATATATGTTTGTATATAACGTATTACGTCTAAAATCAGTATGAGAGCTTTATGTACAACAAAATTATGTTGTATACAATGATGGAGAAAATGGGTAGTGATAATATGAATGTTGTATGTACTCTACGTTGGAAAAGCCAGTTACAAGTGCCAATGAAAAGTTGTTACATTTGGTTTAAGGATTTTGAGAAAAATAATATGTAAAATTATTTGTAGTAGCATAACATTTTCCTAAGCATTATGTATCCATTAAGGAGAAATGTACAAAACTGTAATATTGTTTACAGACTACAATAGCAATGCAGTATTTGTGTTTTTTTACCTCAAAACACTGAAAGGAAGACTGGTTGAGTTATTGACCTCTTACTCTGAGATTGAAATCACTATAAAACACTTCAGGAAGGAATTTCAAATTTTTTTTTTTTTTTTTTCCCTCAATTGGCAAATGCAGTTCATCTTTCAGCTGAAATAGAGTTTGCTTTACATCAACTTTTTTTCTCTTTAAAACATCAACTACCTTCCACTGTTCTAAAGTTGAGTAAGTGGTTTTCATAGCTATTTGAGAAGGATGAGATTGTGACACTTTTGGCATTGTGCACTTGTCTAATGTTATCAGTGAATCAGCAACATTTTTCAAATCAAAAGAAATCACTTTCTTTCATTGAAAAGGAGTTAAGCTTTAGCTGACTCTGCCACTAAATGTAAAAGATTTATTGTTTACTGTAAAATTAACACCTAATAATATATAATTGCACGCCAAGCTCACAACACAACAGTCAAAAAGCTGAGTGCCGTGCTGGCACTGGAACATTAGATGGCATTACTGTCTGAAACATAGACCTACACTATATGTTAACAAGTCATAGAACTACTTAATCTGTGAATTGGCACTTGAAAATGAATAGAAATATGCACCTGGACACATGGAAAGTTCCTGTGGAAAAAAAAAATTATATATGCCTCTTAGAACCTTTTACATTTCCACTTTTCAAATGGTTTCTTTGTTTTTTCTCAATAAGTAACCAATAAAAGCTCTTTAATTTGAATCGTAAGTACTGAAAATAGATGATTCAAATAAATTCCAAATTATTGTTTAAAAAAATAAATATATGTGTAAAAAACTTTATTTCCTTTATATCAATGTACTCACATGTAGATGTACATTACTAATCTGCATTATATTTTATTTTCTACCTGTGATTCGCTAAAATGATTTTGCTGCAGAGTGCGAGTTACTGAGAAACAAACTGAAGATGCAAAGGAAACATGGAGGATTAAACAATATAATACTTACGGTAAAGTTAAATGAGTTGTATAGCATTCCCCAATTTTGTGTGTATTAATATTACTGACAGTTGTAGCACTAAGCTTCCCCAGCTGTTGCTTCTTTTCATATCACTGTTAGTTTTAGAAATTACAATTTATCATGTTTAGTTTTAGGGCTCTACTTTTTTCTGGCAGTTCTCATTCTTGTTATCTAACCTGATGGCCAGTACAAGGGATGTTCAATAACTCCTAAGGAAAAGATAGAAAAACAAATTATTTTTGTTATTTTTTTTTTTTTCAATATAATCTTCTTTTAGCTCAATATACTTTTCCCAGCATTTCTTTAACTGATTTATACCTTCCAAAAGCTTGGATTTTGGAAGGTTCTCAAAATTGGTATATGTTTGGGAGTTGAACTCTTCGTTATATGTAAATTGTGCTGAGCCACTCCTTCAAGTTAGAAATCATAAAAAGTCATTGGGGCCAAATATGATGAATATTGTAGTAATTTGAACGTTAATTCTACAATGTTTGCCATTGAAACTGCATGCACAGGCGTGCAACCTTGTATTGTCTTGATGGAAGAGAATCCTTTTCTTTGCCAGATGAAGGTATTTTTTCTCAATTTCTCCATTCAGCTGGTGCAAAAATGATGCATAATACCCTCCATGTATTGCTTTTCCTTTCTGCAAGTAACCAATGTTGATGATTCTGCATACATCCCAAAAAAATCAAGGTATGCAGGTATACCTTGTATGGAGATTTCACCAAATTTGGCTTCTTCAGTCAGTTCGCCCTTAAAAACACTGTTTTGACTGTATTTTTGTCTCTGGATTGTAGTACTGTATCCATGTTTCATCCACAGTTATATATCGATGGAGAAACTCATCAGAATTATGATGGAAAAGCGCCAAACCAGCTTCCAGATCAATCACACAATTGTGTTTATTCTCCATTGAGAGTAAATGTGCACCCATCTTGCAGAGACCATTGTCAACCTAAACTTTGGTACAAAATCGGGAACGCTGTACCTTATGATATGCCTGTGGCCTCTGTTTCAGGAACTTTGATTCATCAATCACTCAAAACCACATCCTGGATTTTGTCAACTATTTCAGAGGAACTGAACGTTTGGGAACAATATTCATCATTTGTGCATGTACAGCCATTTTTAAATATATTTATTCAATTTAAATGGTTGCAAATGCAGCAGCAGATGTGCCATGAACTTCATCCAGATTGATGTTAAGCTCTTTGAATGGAAGTGTTCAATCTGCACGAAACTTGTATTTTTTCATCTTTCTAAAGAAGCACATAAATGTTGATTCTATTGCCTATAACAACAAAACATGTGATGGCTATAGCTGAAACTGTAACTGCCATGTAGTAAGAAATGACAGTTACTAAATACAAACTTTTTTTGATGCTACAAGTGTAATTTCTTGGATTTTCTAAGGACTTTTTGAACTTCCCTTGTAAATAAAGTACTTGAAACACTGTTCTGGGGTAGCACTGTGCAGCAACTGTCATAATAAAAAATAAAAGAATTTGAGTCGGTTTTTGTAACACAAATATCACTTGTTTTTACTTACTGGGACTGGTTTTGGGAACACTTGTTCCCATTTTCAACCCCTAATTCCAATTAAATCTTTCTTCGATGGGGTTGGCGGTGTATCAATTATGGATGCATCTGTTGCTGGATCAATGAACTTCCAGAGGTTGCTGTATGGTGGTAAATCAAAATTCATGATATGGCTCTTTTTCTTCATGATGTAGATCTTCTCCCAAGCATCCAATTCTGTGGGTTTATATTCGGTGTGATTTCGTGTACTGATGTCCAAAAATGATAGGCAACTGCTGATTTTTCTATTTGCTTTATTTTAGGTTTCTCATGTGTTTCTTTAATCTGGTCTCCAAACTTTTGTTTGTCCTTCCTATATACACCAGATTATTTAATCACATCACTGTCACAAGCTTCTGTGCATATTTGCAAGTTTTGAATAACTGTCATGTCACTAAGTGCACTAGACAGTTCTCATTCTTGGTATGCAATCTGATGGTAAGAATATAGAAGCATTTAAAACATTGCAGCCCGCCTGGTTAGCAAGGTGGTAGCATGTCTGCCTTACGTTCAAAAGGTCATGAGTTCGAATCTCGCTTAGGTTGAGTTACCCAGGTAAGGTTTTTTTTTCGGGGTTTTCCCTTATCCTGAGAAGTCGGATGTCGAGTAACTTTAAGCTCCATGGACCCCGAGATCATTTGAGCATCATATCATCAATTGCATTCATTGTCCGATATGACCGCCAGGTTAAAGGACGTTACATTGTTCTAGGGTAGCATTACACAATGATAGCTGTGGTTAGAAGTGCAGTAACCAGTTCTCATTCTTGCTATGTAATCTGATGGCAAGTATATAGAGTACTTGAAATACTGCTCTACAGTAGTACTACAAATGATGGTTGCAATATCAGTATCAATAAGCACATTGGTCATACTGAACATGCTTTTATTTAAATTTAGCTGGTTATGGAGATCATATAAATGATTTAAGATATTTCAAAAATTTAAGACACATTGTAAAATCCTGAAAAATATTTACACATAAATCTTAAAATTTAATTAGTTTGAATAGTTACTACTAGTTAAAATGCAATTAAACTCAGGTTTAATTATGAGAGGACATATTTGCATTGGAAAAATCAGATAATAAACAAATGCAACCTTTTGTAACTGCTTATATTATCAAAAATGAAAAAACATATCAATTAAATATAAAATACAATTATTGAGTAAAAATTGTAGCCATACCTTCTGAAAATTAAAGTCTATTTTATTTCCAAAGGTATGCTATTATTAACTTAATATCTCTGTAACAGTAAATAATTCTCAAATGATTTATGATTATGAAGGTTAAATATTATTTGCATTTACTTATTGCTCTATATGAATTTTGAATTAATATATGATTATACACGTGATTTCACCTTACCTCTTTCAATCGTTCTATAAGTATCTTTTATTATTTTCAGCTAATGGAACATAAAGTTCACCTAATTTGCTACTTAGAAGCATTGCTCATAATCATGTAACCCAACACAAAGTGAACTAGAAGTAAAAAATTATAGATGATACTGAATTACTAGAAATGTTCAAACTTTAAGTCACAAAAGAGTAATGAGATATACTAGTTGGTGATTTATGAAGACTATCGACATCAAGTATAACATAAAAAAAAACAAAAACAAAAGGATTGATATATTTATTTATTTTCTGAGTTGAGATTAATTGGCTTAAGATGAATACTTTTGAAATACACTTATGTGTAAGTGTTACAATTCAACTCAAAAAATTAAATAATTATTCATTAAATCATTGTGCCTAAATCCTTTGAAACAGGTGTATACAGGATTTATTTATTGTATTGTATATATTTTAATTCCAGAAGTAGTGTTGATAAGAAATCTAAGTTACAAGCATTTTTCTGACATTCAAATGAAAAATTCCTTATAGTTGGGCATTAAGATATTTAACAGAAACTTAGAAACTATAAGGAAACTATTTCTATATAAAAAGGTAACTACTTTGTTTGTCTGGCATATAGAAATGTGTGTCCTAAATAACAATAAAGCCCTGATTGCATATCATGTATGTAGAGTTGTTTGGGCTTTACAAGGTATGCTAACTCTTTTAATGTGTGAGAAAACAGTTAAGTCTTTCATAAATGTATATTTATATGCTTTTCCCTCCATTCACATAAGCTTAACTTATATAGCTTTATCGCATTGATGAATCAACTTGTGCCTTTTCAAACTTGTCAAGTGATTGAAGCTCTTATTACAAGTTTTACACTGGTATGGCTTCTTACCCTCATGGACCAAATTATGTATTTTCAAACCTGACAACCGAGTAAAGCTCTTATTACAAGTTTTACACTGATGTGGATTCTTACCCAATCAAATTATGTATTTTCAAATTTGACAACTGAGTAAAGCTCTTGTCACAAGCTGCACACTTATGTGGCTTCATATCCTCATGAATCAAACTGTGACGTTTCAAATTGGAGAAATCAATAAATCTCTTATCACAAGTTTTACACCAATATGGCTTTTTACCCTCATGAATCAAACTATGTCTTTTCAAACTTGATACATGAGTAAAGCTCTTATCGCAAGTTTTACAAAGGTGTTGGTTCCTGCCCCCATGAATTAAATTATGTTTTTTCAAATATGACAACAGAATAAAACTCTTATCACAAACTGTACACTGGTATGATTTCTTACCCTCATGAATCAAAGAATGTTTCTTCAAATTTGACAACTCGGTAAAACTATTATTACAAATATAGCACTGATGTGGTCTGATGTTCTGATGAATAAGTTCATGGCGTTTTAAATGTGACACATACCTAAAGCTCTTCTCACAAATGTTACACTGGTGTGATCTTTCATCCTTATGAATCAAATTCTCTTGTTTCAAGTAAATTTCCCCATCACTACATTTAGCAGAATGTTCTGAGGAAACCACATTTTTCTAAAGTTGATATTTTTGTGACATCACTTTCCTGGCTTTTATTTTCTGGATGATCCTTTCCATTATAGGACCTTGTCTCCCCTGAGATTTCAGTAGAAGGTACAGATAAATTAGCATGGCTGTCACTAAAACTGCATGTGTGGATAATCTGAAACATTGAAGGATTTATCTTAAGTACAATAAGCACATAAGAAAATCTGTTGCTATTAAAAGTTTAAGCTTGTTACACTCTCTGAGAAATAGATTCACTTGCAGGTTTGCATTGACAATTATTCAAAGTAGTTTAGCAAGAAATGCCTTTGTTGATTATATTTGGCAAGAAAAAATAGTTATCAACAAAGAAGTACACAGTTGGGACCCAGTAAATTATATTAATGTTTTTAATAAAACTTCATAGCACTTCTAATACAACAGAACAAACTAACTCAAAATTTCCAAGATTATAAAGTATGTGGCAGTGCACATCAGAAGGAGAACCTTTCAGAAAACCAACAAATGGTGTGCTTTATTAAGATTTACATTTTACACTGAAAAGCCCACTGTCCCTAACCTATAATTTACCACTAATACATAATGAAGTTCATTCAGAATGAAGAGGACTTCAGGGGCTAGTAAGAGAAAATGAAAGAAATAAAATCTATTATTGGCAATGAAAATATACTAAGCATTTCATATTTAAACCAAAAGATGTAAAAACATTTTAGAGAAAAAAGCACAAATGTTTTTGCAAATTTGCAGAAAGGGTAAATGTATCTGGATTTTCATTTTTGAAAACGCAGAAACAGAGTTACATATTTTTTAAAAAGTTCTTATTTTTATATTTTCAAGAACCCTCAAAACATGTATTTCAAGTGAAATCATAAATATAAATTTTGTTTCATAAGATATACATTTTTGCTGTAGCAATTTTTATTCATCCCTTCTAAATTGGAGACAAAAGATCAAAATATGCTTCAAAGATGCCAGACTCTATTACGTTGATATTCTTTTGAGTTTTCATTTCATTGTTACACTCTTATAATGCAGACATTTTTATAAAATAGTCTCTTATGAATGAGAGGGGGAGGAATAATGAATTTGATTTTGAGTGTTTAACACCCCTTATATTACGCATGGGACTGCAGGTGATGATACTAATGATACGTGGAATGCAAATAGAGAACCAATGGAATGCAAGGGTGGGGGAAACCAGAAAAACTGCCCTTGTGCTGTTTTATCCACCATAAATCCCACATGCATTCGCTTGGGATTGAACTCAGGCCACTTAAGTGAAGAGAAGTATAAAATGACAAATACCAAAATGTTTCCTAAGCTTTCTGAATAATATTACTCTATATTTTAGTAACTGCATGATAAATAAAATATATATTACAAATTCCTTTCTTAGAGTATTGAAGTTTACTAATCATAAACAACAGAATAGTGTCTATACATCTGTATAATAAGTTCATATTTGAATATTAATTTAACAATAAATAATCTGTAATAATTCTTCACTTGTCTTTTTGAAATCCACAGGACTAGTTTTGCCATTGAAAGGTCTAACTGCATCATCAGCTAAATTTCTTTTTTCTCTTATTGTCTATTTATATTGTTATGGTTACTGCTACTAGGTTACTCATTACTTGCTTTTCACCCTTGGGCAAATAAAATAATCACAAATATTTTTACAGAGCATAATATAATTATGGTTCCTCGAAATAAATACAATATATAAATTAAAACATTAATAGGAATGCACAGTGAAGTAACTAAGTTTTTACCCCTAAACAATATATAAAGTTTATTAGAGTTTCTAAAAAAGATTAAAAATTATATAATCTGGCATTTATTAATTAAACTGTGATGTTATTTACATTGGTGAGACTAAATGTCATTGGGAAACCAGAGTTGAGGAGCACTTTAGAAATATAAAATATGAAGAAATTGATAAATCAGCTGTGGCAGAACATTTTTGGAAATCTAATAATAAAATAAATCCAGATGTTTAATTATTAAACCTTAAATGGACACATAGATTTAATGTTTTGGTAGAAAATATCTATATCACAGTATAAAAATCATACAAAGAATTTGGTTACATCACCAATGGATTCCCTTGCCAAGTTTGTTTTGATTCCAATAGTTGGCAATACCTTAGTATACAGTCCACCTAGTAGTAATAACAATAACAATGTAAATAAACAACAAAAGCAAAAAGAAATTTAGCTGACAATGTAATAAGTGAAGAATTGTTCACAATTATTAATTGTTATAATAATATTTGAGATACTTCACTATTACTAGTTTCTTTTTTACATATTGTATGTGAAGTATAATAGTATGAATAGTAGTAAATTAAATAAAGACTGCATGTTAATTGGTATTTAGCAGAAGAAGCTGTGCAAGTATTACTTATCAATATAAGTAACTGAAATGCTCAGCCTTGCCCATGGCATGATGGCTTATTCTTAACAATGGCTGCATATGTCCAATAACCATGCAATTATTACACAACACACTTAAACTATTAATTTAGTCAATTAAAACTCTCATAACACTATAAAGAAATAAAAATTAATTGAGAAAACACCCAATCACAGCACTTTGCAATGATGATTTCTTGTCCATCAGCTCTACCTTTCACCAGGTTGCTCCATCACGATATACAGAGAAAGTCGCAGTTGGAGAGAAATAATAGCACTTAAAGTAATGTCAACATATCCTTATTTATTCTGAGTAACCAACATACTTACCCTTTTAGTGCCAGTCACAATGTAATTGTGATGCCAATTTCATATGTTTTAACTCTTTCCAGTGCGGAAATCTGTGTACTTTCTATGTCATAACCATAAGAGAAACGTTTTTCAGGGCCTTATCTTTACATTCCAAAGTGCTAAATAGCTCTAAATTTAATTTTTCTAGCTGGTGTTTTATGTTGATTGATCAAAGGTGTCATCTAGCAAAAGTTCACAAACCAAAGAGGTAGGAAGAGCTGCAGTTCGTGATGTATTCATAGAAAGAGAGAGTTATTTTTAATTTTCAGACCTTAAGGCAAGTGTTTCTGATAATGCCATAAGAGAGGAGCATATATACTCTAGCTCCAGGAATGAAAATGCATGCAATAACAATGGCTCTTTTACATATTCAAATAATCAGTGTACTTATCAAAATGGATTTACAGAGATGTAGCCAGATGATGCATACAATGTGAGTTATTCATTCAGCTATACAACAATACAAGTGCTAAATTGTACAGTAACTTGTGTTAAATCTGTACCTATTGTTTTATGTAATTTTCATTACTAGTTTTTTTTTTTGCGAGGGGGGACATGAATACCTTTTTCGTATCATAAAAAATAAAACATCGGACCAAAAGAGTTTGCTGTTTTAATAAAGAAATATCTTTACTTTCATTTCTGCAAAGTAAGGTTTTGTACATCTAAATATTGATTGTTTTGGGATTTTTTATTTTCAAATTCTTCTTGTTTTTAATTCTTTTAAAATATTGAAGAGACTTTTTATCTGTATAATACATATTATACAACTGACTAAAAATAAAAAAGGGATTCAATTCTCTTTGTTATTTGGTACTCACATTATAACTAATAATTTAAAACCCTCCAATCTGCTCTAAAATTGCTTGTCACTTTTCAAACAGTACTTTGTTATTTGGGCTGGCACTAAAAGGGTTAGAGAAAAGAAACACTAATAAAATGAACAATTAAATGAGAAGAAGAAGCAGCTGACTTTACCCTTGCTTACTATCATTTTTATATGTCATTGGGTTTTACTTTTCTGCTCACAAAACATCACAAAGTTAAACATCACACATCAGATAATGGAACCTGCTGCTTATAAAAATTGAGAGTATATAAATTAAAATAGGTGAATGTCCAAACATCAGAGCATGATCACAGAATGTGTGGATATTAATGTGAACCTATTTATTGATCTGTTTTAGTAATGTTTGAGCAATGCAGAACATTTTTAATCAATGCAATAAAATTATATTGAATCCTTTTGCGTTGTTTTCCATCAATACATATTCAATAATCATATAAAGATGAATAAGATAATGAAGAAGATAAAATAGTGGCATTTTGCCTGCTATGATGCTGTTGCTGTTATTAGTCTAATATCAGCAGTTCTTTTTTTTTTTTTTTTTTTTTTTTTTTTTGAGCTTAATGTCCTTTAACCTGGTTGGTCATATCGGATGATGAATAAAATTGGTGATATGATGCTCAAATGATGTCGGGGTCCATGGAGCTGAAAGTTGCTCAACATTCGTCTTCTCAGGATAAGGGAAAACCCAAAAAAACCTTATCCAGATAACTCACCCTAAGCGAGATTCGAACTCACGGCCTGTTGAATATGAGGCAGACATGTTATCACCATACTACCTAGGAGGGGCTTTCAAAATGTTGTTTATTTATCAAGCATGCAATTAAAATGCATTTGTGTAGCATAATCATAGTGGCAATTATTTGTTTGTGTCATTAGTCCATGATCCGTGCCAGAATAACTTGTAAACTCCTATCTTTCCTATTTTGTGAGGACATAAAATCCTAGGTAATTATTTTTCTAATACTGGAAACATTCAAGCTAATAGGATAATCACTGAGAAAGATATGTTTAGTCTTGCAAGCTTTTGTAATCATTTCATTATATTAAGCAATTCATTTTGTGAAATGGGAAGGAACTTCAAATTATATGCTAGACAATAAACTTTGCCAAGCTTGGTCAAAATCTGTGCTACAGCATAGAAAGAAATCTATAAAAAATTGCATTATACATACATGTATACAATGGCTTCTGTATATAAGATTTCAGTCTTTTGAACAAAAAATTTTGACACATGTTAGACTGTTCTCTCAGTTGCACTTTGTTATATAAGAAGGCTAATTTATTTCCAAGAAACTCAAACTTACACTCATAACCTTACTCGGACAAATTTACCACAATTCACCCTAGTGAGAAATAGATCTTTCCCGTCAGTTATCTTGAAAGACTATGTCAGATATGCAAAATGTCAATGACAATTGTAGATCAAAAGTAAAACACTGTTTTTCAATAGTAGATTGTGATTTTGAATGGATGGTGAGGAATTTTTGAGGCATTGCATGGTTTATCACATATTGCAAATAACTTCTCTTTTGACTAGCACAGTGAGCGAGCAGAAGATAAGCAAAATGGATTGTGAACTTGAATGGGCAGTGGTGGGGATTTGTGGAATCATCATACACTTCAAATAACTTCTCTTACCACCAGCTCAATAAGTGAGCTGAAGATGAGCAAAATGGATTGCAATCTTGAATGGGCAGCAGTTCTCAGTTCATGACCTATAAGGGCTGTTCAATAACTACCCATGCTTCCAATAAATGGTGTTGCTAAGGCAAATTGGTGTTACTGTAATCTACCATTATTTGTTATATATCATAATAAAAATCTGGGCCACCCTCCATGGTGTAATAGTTATACCATGCTACCTTTATGTACCAAAGGTCGCAGGTTCAAACCTGGCAGAGGACAAAGGGTTTTTCGGGTGTAAAAATCTTTAGCCTGGCTTCCTTTGGAAAGGAAGTAAAGCCCTTGGTCCCATGTTGTAGAATTATGGTATGTAAAAGAACCTCAAGCCTGATAAAAGAGGCTTCTGAGCAAATTTAAGTAGTCTTTCATGTCCAATATAGAATGGGATGCTGAGAACCACAGCAGTTAAAGAGCATCCATAAATAAAACTCCATTTAATTTATCAAAATCTGGCAGTGATTCTCAGGTTAGTTAGGATTTAACAGGTTTTCAAAGTGTTCTCACTAAAATGCAAAAATGTTCAGTGAATTTCTTTCAGTTTCAGATGGAAAAATTTGTGAGGGAATTTTGTGAAATTGGATGCTGTTTATAGGGAATTTTGCCATCTATAACAAGAGTTAGATATTCATTTAATGACTTTAAACAGACTTCTATGGCCTGTACTTCTGGCTTCCGCTTCATGCCACATCATAATTATCTGCTTGTACCAATATCACATCAAAATGATCATCCTGCCATCAAAAGAGGTGTAGTCAAAACCTTGGCAATCAGAGCAATAAGCTTGTGCATAAGAAGACTATACAGGTCCTGAGCAAAGTTTTTCAAGCAAATGGCTACACCAAAGCACTTATTAATCAAGCATTCAAAACTGCAAAAGAGAACATAACATTCCTTGCCATGAGATCACCGGAAGAGGGAAAGGACTGAAAAACAGTGATATTATCCTAAATAGAAGGGATCACAGACAAAATAGGAAGACTGCTATGAAAAAAAGAAAACCACCACCCAGTCTTTAATACCAAAAAAGATCTTTTACCCCCTCTACAAGCAGCAGGGGTATACAAAGTTCTCTGTAGCTGAGAGAGGACTTACATAGATAAAACAGGCTTCACCATAGATTAATACAGAAAAGATAGATAGTTTATTTCATCTTTTCAAGTTACATGCATCATACATATACCTTTCTTGAGTTAATGAATTTGGCATACACACAGTTACATCCTGGTTATTTATGTATATGTAGTCCCCTATTCTTACATTTTTATACCCTACTAACTTAATCTATTTGACTCTTCTATAAATTAATTAATCTCGTTAAATCTATTATTAATAACCTCTCTTTCTTTGGCAATTTCCTTCACTCATTTCTCTCTTACTTTCCTGTATAATTACCTAGTTTATTTAGAAATTCTTTTTTCCTATTGCTTCCAAAAAGTTTTAAGTTCAATATATCTAGCAGCAGCCTTTCTCTGTTTTTATTCCATATTATCTCTCTCCACATTTTGATTTCTTGCTCTAAATTATACAGGTAAATTGCTATCGACATTGCCACATAGTGGGCATAGATCCTTATAACCTTTTAGATCTTTTAATAACGTTGTTCCTGTTCTTGCTCATGACAGACCTTCTCTTTCCATTTTTCTCTTCCCCATTGTTTCTTAACACTCCTACATATATTAAAGTACTCTTATCCCTTAAGCTATATATTATTTCTTGTTTTCTATATGTCATCTGTTCTAGCTTTCACTTTATTCCATAGTTTTTGTACCCCTATTGTCTGTTGTTTGGCTAGCTTGTCCAATTGCTTCTCTTACAATTTCCTTTAATTGAAATATCCAACTTCTTTCCCATTTTGCTGATTCTTGTTCCCTAAAACAGTCTTTGACAATATTTCCTTCCTCCCAGCTCTTACCAATTCAAGTTTAACCCCATTAGGAGCTATTCTTGGTAATCCCAATATCATTTTGCAAAAAAACCTATGAATTTTATCTAAACATTAACACCCTTTTTCAGTCCCTCAAACCTCTATTCCATGCATCATTCTTGATTCCATTGTTGATGCATATATTGTGTAGCCAGTTTACTCTAATATTTGGTAATTTCTTTAAGCATGTTCTCATAGTATTAATAATTATTTTCTCCTTACCTAGTGCATTTTGCTTTTGCTCTGTCCATTTTCCATTGTCATTTAGCCTTATGCCTAAGTTCACTCCCCTCTAACCATCATCTCTCTTCTCTGCTGAGTTTATTTCCGCTCTTACAAACCACAACAAAACATCATGGTAACTCTTCCTAAGCAAGAATCGAATCATAACCTCTTGAATTTGAGGTAGACGTGCTACCCTAGCTCTACCGAGGCATCCATTACAGAAAAGAACATATTTGCCACTGCAAACAATACAACATTGAAAAGCCAGTCCTAGCTTTACATGCAGAAGACACCAAACACTAAATTTTATCTGAAGAAACCAGGGAACATAGATAGCAAATATGGAAAATTAAGGAGGCACTAGAAATAGGAAGGCATTCCCAAAAGTTGAGCTTTGACAATGGTGCAGTTTTGCAAGAAGTGAGGAAAACACAGAAGAGGAATCACATGGATGGACAGAGGACCAGTAATACAGCAGTTCCACCATTGGCCAATAATGGAAGCCAATCAGCAACCAAGAGTTCTATGCCAGGAACGATGCCCAACTCTGTGACATGGACCCACATGAAAACATAAAATATTAGCTGTTCTCATGCTTCTGACTGGTGTTATTTGATAGCAATCACAATAAGGAATCCCTCGAACCTTCTAATATGTTGTTGTAGCATATGGCTTTTTTGGGAACTGAATCAAAAATAAAAAAAATAGCATTTCATTTCATATCAGAACGTGGAAAAATAACAGTTTTACATTAAATATTATAGAGTCAACTCAGGAGTTTTCTGGCTTCCCAATACAATTTACAAATATCTTCTTGCTTCTTCATCTAGACCTAGGTATACAAGAAGATGAGTTGAATTCATGGTCCCAGTTCTGCAAAGTTGAGATTCACTTGTTGGGAGTATCCCTATTCTGTTTAGGTGTTCAGCTTAAAGGCTGTGGCCTAATGCCATTTGGCTACAGCTACTTTTCTTGGCTTATTGTTTAAATTTTTCTAGATATCCTGTATGTTTGCCCAAGCTATCCCTGTACTTTTGTGTGTATTCATAATGTTTTGGTGGGTAAGCTTTTTAAGTGTGTCTGGTGGGAGGGAATTGTTGCCAAATTTTAATTGTGTTGCTTGTTTTGCAAGTTGGTTGGCTGATGCATTTTCATCAATACCTAAATGAGAGTACTATAGTTTATATCTTGTTGTAAGAAGTTTTATTTCAGATATTATTGGACCTGATATAAAAAGGGCAACAACTAGGAGAATACATCCCACACAGCCTTGAAGATTCCCCCCAAAATAGGTCAAAATGTTAGTATAAACAGGAAATGATGATATAGCATCAATCAGAACTTATAACGTGGTCCAACATGGAAAGCTTCACTTTTGATGAGTACCCAAGATGCCAAATGGTTATAGAAGAAATCTGAAGAAGTTAAGGATATGATTGTCACTGATCATGGAATAAAATTTTGCGAAATGGCAGAAGCCACAAATGTGTTAATAGAAATGGCATTTCATATTTCGTATGATAAGTTACAGATGAAAAGGTCATTGGCTGAATGGGTACTGTGATGGCTCACAGTGGACAACCAGTAAGTCACTCAACATGTATGTATTGAATGTCCCTCATACGGCAGATCACTTCTCTTGTCAATAGCACAATGACTAAGTATAGCATGTTTGTTACAAAACTTTGCCAGCAGGGGCGTGGCTCATATGACCTTCACTGCATTTCCCAGCGCGCACATCCTACATCTGTTCTGTCATCACATGTGCATCAGTTACACTTCTGTTCTAGTCCAGTTCACACGTGAGTAACATTAGAAATGTTTAGAAGAGCTTAGTTTTGCTTGAAGTGTCTTCAAAATGCAGTATACAGTACCACAAAGGACGTTTATGTATGATAGGTATGTGCTTACATCATCTTATAGGGAAGTTGTAAGATAATGTAAAACTAAACTTCCTTATGTTTGCTTGTAAAATTCAGGGATCAATTTATGGTGGGAAAAGAAAGGTAAACAGACATGTGCTTATGGAGCAGAAATTAAGGCAAAATCAGAGAAAGGTTAGAATGTTCACCTTGAAAACCTCTTAGGAGCCTTGCACAAAAATCTGACATTTTGAAAGCTTCAGCATGGAAATCAACAAGTTTTAAAACTCAAACCATACAACAATACTGTTGTCCAGGAATTGCTACCACGTGATCACCATAGTGCAGTAAATTTTGTAACTGGATTTTTGAGGATTGCTAATGATGGAACAATCGATCCACGATTAATATGTTCAGTGATGAAGCATGGTTTTATTTATATGGTGATGTGTCATCATTACACAAATGCTATTATGCAATAGACAGATCCAATTTCGTTCATGAAACTCCCTTGTATGAGCAAAAAATCGGGGGTATAGGGCGCAATAAATGGATACAGAATAATACAGCCTATTTTTTATGAGTGTACCATAAGTGCAGAAAGATACAGAAATAATATTCTGACACCATGTTTCAAACAGCTGATGGACATTGAATGTTGTTCTGGATATTTTCAGCAGGATTCTGCCACCATGTAAGGTAGATTCTGCCATTGCAATGATTTATCAGCAGTTTGCATACTGCTGATAAATCATTGCAGTTTAATGCAGACATTTTTGAGGATAGAATCATAAATAAAGGTGTATGACCTGCTAAGTCCCTTAATGGCATGCAATTTTTATTTATGGGGAAACTTGAAAAAAAGAATTAAACAAAACTAACCCCACGAATTAGAATTAAAAAAAAATATCAGGACAGAAATTAGTGCTATTTCTGAGCTGAGTTAATGCATATGAATGAAAATTTCCTTAGAAGATGCTGTAGATGTATCGATACAGATGTATTGATACACATATTGACGGCATTTTCAACATCTCCTATGATAAGGTATTTTTTGTGTTTATTCTGATAATTGTTAATGTGATTTGAGATTTTATTTGATGCCCACGCATGTGTGACTGGGAGACGGACAATGTGACTGCCAGCTAAGTATACAGTATGTGACCTGGAGATGGACGTGCACCTGATAGCCAAGTTTTGTAGGATACTTATTGTAGAAGGTGGGTAAGCTGGATTGTGACCTTCATTGAGCAGTGGTAGGAATTTTTGGAAGCATTACTCAGACTTCACTTACAGCAAGTCAATCCCATTATCAGTAGCACAATGGGTGAGCCAACTGGATTGTGTGTGTCTTGCCTGTGGTACCACATAAAAAAAAACAAAACTGGATTGTAACTTTAAATGAGATTTGAAGGAGATTTTTGGAGGCATTTGCCTGCTCATCACATAGAGCAAGTTGCTTATCCTGTAAGTTGGAGAATGAGTGAACATAAAGTAAGTATACACATCCTTTGACAAATACTTTATGATGCAAGTTTTTGAGTCAAGGCAACTGCAATCAGAGTAAATCAGACACATTTCGAAAACAACATTTTCAAAGACTCAAGTGTATGAGCGCAATAATTCATTTTCAGTGGGACAAGAAAGCTGTGGAAAATGATCCACACCATTGCCAACCGTGGAAGAAAATCAAATGGTTTGTGATCTTATTGAGGTTGATAGGCACATTCCAATCTCTGAAGTTACAACAGCAGTGTGAATCACTTACATGAATTATCAGTACATCACTGATGATGAACTTTATCTCTGAAAAATTTCTGGGGTTCATCTCCTTACAGCTCCTAACTACCTACCAGAAATATTGGGATAAAAATTGGATTCACTGATACACACATCTTCTTAACCCTTTGTACCTATCATCCTAAAAATATCAAGTTACTTACTTTTATGACCACAGAATTTTTTCTTGTTTTGGGGAGTAATTTACATATAATAACTTTTGGAAGTACACTTAAAGAAGATGAAAGAAGATATGGATGGAAACCATCTACTGCACTGCCCAACCTTGAGTGGACATGATAATATGACATCAAAATACTGGAATGCAAGAGAGCAAATGGCTTCACTGCCAACTGCTCAACATTAGATACCAACCAACCAACTTTTGGAAACAATTTCATGTTAAGTATTATATTATATTGCAAACAAATACTACTCTTAGTTACAATAATATTGAACTAGTAGTTGAAATAATAAGTTCCATAAACTTTCACCACTTTTCTCAGTGTGAACATGGGGAGGGACAAGACTTGAGTGTTGTACATACATCTATCGGGTTGTTTGTGCTGAGGTGGTAGTAAGATGAAAATTGGGTCCAACACTAAATCTTCATCTGCTTAACTAGGAACTGCAACCAGGAAGAGGGACAGGAATTTTTATGATGAAAATTTGGTCCACCAGTACTCGGTCCACTTAAAATAAGCAAATAGGGGCAAAGATGCAACAAACAATGCCAAATAAAATATCTCACTTGATAGCTGTTTTCAACTGGTTATATGATATTAAGGGCATTTTGATACTGAGCTTTCTTCAAGAAAGAACAATAATTGTTACCCACTACTCATATAAGCATGTGACTTATGAGTGAGGCTGATGATTAAATGTTATTCAACATAAGATTAAATATGACTAGTTAATGCATGGAAAACAGTAAGAGATTCATGGACAATTTATGAAAATCCTCCTTAAAGTCCAGAGGTATCCCACTATGATAATCATCTGTTTGTAACATTTCCACATCACCATGAGACAAAATATGACAATGTTAATGTGTGAAAAGCTGGAAGAGAATCACTGGCCTATCCATGAAAACCCTCACAGTCCAAACTTATTCCCAACAAGGTTATCTCAAAAGAGTTAACAAAAAGTGCTTTTAATGAGATTTAAATATTTGTTTCTTTTTTTATAATGTTTAACGCCTGCTTTTATGACTTGTGGCACTGCAGATGATACATGGAAGGAAACTATGGCACTGGAAAAATGTGATGGCAAGGGAAATCACAGAACCAGGAGAAAATCTCCGCCACACCACTTTGTCCATCATGAATCTCACATGCAATCACCAGCGATTGAACCTTGCCATCTAGGTGAGACACAAACGGTATAACCATTTCAGCCACGGCACAGGCTTTTTTTTTTTTTATTATTATTTATATATATTCTTTCAGAATTAAAAGGATCTCACAAGCTATTCACATATTATACTTTAACAAAATACATATACTTTATTAGTCTGCAAATCCCTTTAACTTTACACTTAAATCAAAACTGTTAAAGTCAATTTGAGAAAATAATAAAGAATGAAAGCGTTTAATGTAAAGGCATTTTGGGTTATGAGAATTTTTTGGAAAAACCTGTATGTTACATATTTGCATAATGCAAAACTTTGTTACCAAATTTGCTCTTTATGAGATAATTAGCAATAATCTCTCTATTTCATTCAGTCACTCAAACACATATTGATTTTCTAAAAACATTAATTTTTACATCAGGGAACTGTAAAAGACGTATCTTCATTAAATACTTCATATGAAATTTTTGGGTGGAATGTAAAATACTTCCTGTAATTATGAAGTACACAATGTATGATTCTAGTTTTTATTTAAGCTACCCTCACATAAGGTTGTAAAACCCTCTGTAGCATCTCTGCACTCAATTATGTAACAAGACTGAAGCATACAAGATATTTTAAAATGTAATTTGAAGATTACTACATTCAGATTTATATCAATTCAAGAACACAATGATACACCTCCAAAACACAAGTGTGAGAGTTATATTAAGAATTAAAGAAAAATATAGCACAAGAAGCAGAAGACTTTTACTTAAAACATTATCGAAAAAAAGTCTTACGTTGAAGATTTTACTGTGGTTATGTCCTCACCCTGTAAGAGAATAATTCACACAATCATCTATACAGTGTTAGTACCATAACAAGGGTACCTGTTAGAGTACTAGGTTTGATAAGTTTATAAATTGGTATGCAATATTAGGAGATATGTGAAAATAAACATTTGATGATTTCTTATCCAATGTGATGTAAGAAAACATTGTCATACAGTTTGCGGATTTCGAGATGGTAGAGTTGCAGGAGAAGCATGTCTGGATTAAATTTTGAAACTCAAAAAAAAGCTTATAGAGACATAGTCAAATGATGCAGGAAGCCCTTGATGATGAGTTGTGTGACGAATGGTTCCCACCATTTAAAAATGCCGTGACGGAAGTTGAAGATCCCCTTCAATGCATTCCTCATGTTTCTTCTAAAAGAGCTTGTGTAGGTTCTATTGAAATATTAACAGGAAAGCAACAATAAAGATACTTGACACTCCTCATGTTTCTTCTAAAATAGCCCTAAAAGATTCTTCTAGAAGTAAAGAGGAAGTTACAGTTCTGAAATGTTCATTTCCAGGGTTATGAGCTGTAAAACAATGTCCATTGTTTTTTTTTAGTATATACAGATTTGCACTGCTGGAGTTTAGCCAGGTCGAAGCCTGCCATTTGTGAGAAGTGAAATAATCTTGGAGAAACCTTGGTTGAGGAGGATGGTCTGGTGTTCAAACTGCAAAGCTCCGGAATACTGCTCCTAAAATTATCACAGAGCCATCTTATTCTATTCAGCCAATTGTGACGTACAACATCTGTTCATAAAATGCTGCAATATTTGTAATTTTGTGGCAAAGAAGTATTGCAGCAAAATGATGTTGGCATCCCTGCACATGCCTGTGTTTAATGTGTAACTGCCAGAAGTTTCTTATTCTATGTCTGTTACTGTTCAGTGTTGAGTAGAACATTCTGTCACCAATTTTGGGAATTTCAAGATGGCAGAGTTAGAGCAATGCATCTGCATTCAATTTTGAGTGCAATAAAACTTTTACACAGACACTCCAAATGATGCAGGAAGCCTACCGTACCACCTGCAGTGCCATAAGTAGTTAAAGCAGGCGTTAAACACTACAAAAACAAAAACAAAAACAAAAAAAAAAAAAACAAAAAAAAGTCTACGGTGAGTGCTTAAACCACACTCAGAATTATGAATGGTTCACACAGTTAAAAAATGGCAGGATGGAAGTTAAAGGTGACCCTCACTCAGGATGCCCTCGATGTCTATCAATGATGCTCATGTCAGGAATGTCAATGAAATTGTGAGTGCTAATCTAAGACTAACTGTCTGAGAGGTTGCAGAAGAAAGTAACATTTCAGTTCGATCAAGTCATGAAATCCTGACATAGCATCTTGGACTGCATTGCATTGCCACCAAGTTCCTCCCATGGCTCATGAGTTAAGATCAGAAAGACCATTGTCTCACAATCTGTGAAGATCACACAAATTAAAACGAGAAGTTCCTTATGAGAATCCTCATAACTGATGATGAGTTGTGGGTCTATGGTTATGATGAGTCCACGGTTCAATCTATGGAATGGGCTAGGAAAGATTCTCCTCGACCAAAAAAAGCTTGACAGGTCAGGCCAAATGTCAAAACCATGCTCACAGTTTTCTTTGGCTTTGAAAGATTAGTTCATCTTGAATTCGTTTCACAGAAACAATCTGTTAACCTATGGTATTACTGGGATGTGTTGCAACACCTGTGAGAAGGAAACGGCCTGAAATGTGGCAAGCCCATTCATGACTCTTGCATCATGATAATGCATCTATACATTCATCCCTATTGATGCATAACATTGCACAAAAATGATATCACTGTGCTGCCTCATCCTCTGTACTCTCTAAACCTGGCTCTTGCTGACTGTATATCAAGACTGCTTCTGGAAGAAGAAATGGCTTTACGAGCGATGTATCAATTGTGGTGGAGAGTATTTTGAACTCTTGTGTCACGAAAACCAGGCTTGTGCGGCTGGTTTGTGTAACAGTACTGAACCCTTCTGTCTACTCAGCCCCTTAGGATTTGCAGCATGCTACATATTAGGTAAGCTACAATCAGAGATCTTGATAAGTAGAACTATAGTAATTATGGACAAAACTGAATATGTAGAAAGAATGGAAACACTTTTAGAAAAAGAAGAATACTCTACAGTACAAAAGAACCCTCTAAACCAATGTATAGTTAAATTAAATGCCAGTATCCAAGAATGTAAACTAATAGACAAAAAAGAAAAATGCAAAATTAAAGTTGATAATCCAGTTCTGCCCAGAATTTATGGCCTTCCAAAAATACACAAGCCGGGAAATGCAATGAGACCAATTATAAACAATTAAGTGCACCTACATATAATCTAGCAAAATGGTTAACAAACAGATTCTCTTCCTTCCCTAAATTTGAAACAGCAAGTATAAAAAACTCTCTAGATCTGATCGAAAAAATTAAAGACATAAAATTGGAAAAAACCGATATGTTAGTTTCCTTTGATGTTACTGCTCTGTTTCCAAGCATATCTACAGAAAGCATACAATCCCACATCAAAAACTGGTTACTTGCAATAGGAAAAACAACAGAAGAAGTGCGAGAATACATCATATTAACGAATCTGTGCATAAATCAAAATTTTTTCACATTTAACGGGAAATATTACAAACAAACATCTGGTTTAGCTATGGGCAGCCCGCTGTCACCAATATTAGCAGATCTCTTCATGAGCACTATGGAAACTAGGATTAAAAAGGCATTCCCCTGGATGTTCAAAATATGGTACCGCTATGTAGACGACATCTTTGCAATAGTCCCAGAAAGACACATAGAAGATGCACTAATACTCCTAAATATGCAAGAAAAGTCTATAAAGTTCACAATGGAGAAGGAATGTGATGGACAACTACCATTCCTGGACCTAAAAATCATCAAAACTAATAATCACCTTACATTTGGCATCCTCATAAAACCTACCCACACCAACAGCTATATAAAACAAAAGAGTTACAATCCCATTCCCCATCAGCATGCTTTACTCAACAGCCTTACACACAGATTGGTAAATGTACCAATGGGAAAAACAGAATACCAATGTGAACTTACTAAAATATTGGACATAGCTACAGAGAATGGATTTCGGGCAGAACTGGTGTACAAAAAAGTTAATAAAGCCAAAAATAGAAAGAGAATTAAAGAAGTCAGCACACTCACTCAAAACCAGAAAGAAAACAAGATCTACAAGAAGTTTACATACCACCCTACAACTTTCTACAAATTCCAGAGGATCTTCAAACGACATAACATCATTCTAGCCCCTAAAAACAATTACTCTATAAAAAATATTTTAAATTCTAAATTAAAAGATGATATCCCACAAGAAAACAAACCAGGAATATATCAGTTCAGCTGTTATGACTGTGAAAAAATCTACATCGGCCAAACAAAAAGAAATATAAAAACCAGGGCAAAAGAACACCACAGAAATATTAAACTCAAACAAGAAGAAAAATCTGCAGTAGCTTGGCATTTTTGGAAAGAGAAACACACTATAAATAGAAGCCCAAAAATCCTCAAAAACATCACAAGGAAGACAGAATTAAAAGTTTGGGAAAACATATATATTTGGAAAAACAAGAACCGGGTTTTCAATTTTGAAATCCCGCCAGGCGATCCACTCATTCAGAGGTTCATCAAACCACCACCAGGGACAGAGACAACCACCACAGCAAGCGATGCCGGCAGTCGACCAAAGGAATTGACAATGGAAGCACATGGCTTCTGAAACATTTTTCCGAAATAAAAAAGTAAGTGATGTAGTGTTACAAAATCGACTCAACAAAATTTTAATTGTTAGAACTGATAGCTGTTACACATGGTGGCATTCTAGAGGAAATAAGAACTCTTTTAGATTCATAAATACAAACACAGTTTGCATGGTGTATTTGACAGCCCTTAATTCTGCTTTTTGTTTCATTAATATATCATAAAAAAGCACAATATGAACATTAGATATATAAAAAAAAGTACACTTTGTGCGAATATAAATGGCCTCCCGGCAGCTTGGTAAAAGTGCATAACTGGGATGTCAATTGCCTTCAAACCGCTAAATTTACTTTTGACATGATTTAGCATTCATTCCACTTTTTATTGCAAGTTGAAGGCTGATATTTAGATGCTAACATATTACAGAAAGTTTGATTATGATTTAAACTAAACTCCCTCCAGTATCTTATAATTTCCATGAAATATCACCACCATTATTTCAAGACCTTAAATATATCATAATGTTTTAATATTCTATCAGATATAAGACAAAAACTTCTAGCTTCAGTAGATTTCAACAAAACTTACTTTATTGTTAACACAAACAGTTGAAGTTTCTGTATTCAGCCACCAAGGTTGTACTTTAATTTCTATTAGTTATTAATTTCATTAATACTGTTGTTTTTCTCATCCTTCATCACAGGATCTTCTAGAAGAAATTCTCTCTCATTCTGTAAACCCAAGTCTGAAACTACAGTCTGTTCCTCAGTCTCTGTTTTCATATATATTTTGCAGCAGTTGCTGGATGTAACAGCTTCAAACTTAATTTGTTTTCTCAGAGGTTTGGTAAAACATTCTCCCTCTTTCTGTACACAAAAGTCTGGAAAAGGAGTATCTGATTTAATTTCTGTTTTGACTGTCACTTTACAATCAGCATTCAGAAGCATAACATCACTTTGTGTCTTCATTGTAACAGATTCGCTAAAGAGCTGTTTTTCATACTGTAAAGTGTCATCTGAAAAAGGATCCTCTTCTTTGGTATCCATTTCACACGTTGTTGAATCTGATGGTGTTGTACCTAATTTGATTAACAAACCTGTGGAGAAAGAAACATCATCTTTATCAGCTGTTGGATTTAGGAAAAAACTGTCAATAGAAAAGGATACATATATGGTCATTTCTGGAATACTAGCAGCATTGGATAAAAAGGAGCTACCATTACTAACATTTTGTGACTTATTTTTTATTCGTTTTGAGAGTGTTTAACGCCTGCTTTTACTACTTGTCACACTGCAGGTGAAATATGACTTATCTAAGGAATATAACTTAGATCAGCTAAAACTTTTAATCAAATAACAATACTAATAATAATAATAATAAAAGAAGCTTAAAGCAAATCAGAATTAACCATGTGCCAGAAAAATCAATTAACGATTAGTAACAATAAGTATATGGTAAGGGAGGGGTGAATAACATAAAAATAAACAATGGCCCTTCCTCCCCAAAAATAGAATTTTTGCCCAAAATTCAAACTTTTGGGAATAAAATAAAACATTGGTTCATTGACAATACTTTTTAGTATATTTTTATACTTAAAAGGTTCCATTTTTTTAAATAGATTTGTTAAAATTAATCTAGTTTTGAAGAATATTTCGGGAATGGTGGTTAGATAAATGCCCAGTAATTTAATATTTAATCACATAAAGTCTCTGATACAAAATTTCTTAACACTTCAAAGAGATGAAGAGCTCAGCTAGAAACCGCAAATAAAGATTATGCTACCAAAACTTAGCTCAGATTGCCTTATCTTACGAAATTTTTCTTCTTGCTGAGAATACATCTATCCTTCTTGAGCTATCTTACAAATAATTATTATGAGTGCCAACCTGACGTAGTTTTTGAAGATATTTATGAGATGCTGAAAGATGACATGTACATTTTTACTTTCTCTACACATACTATGCACATAGTGTATAGAGAAATGTTGTATTGCACCCAAAAATTTCACCGGAAATATGTATTGAGAACGCTTAAATAAAAAAAAAACGGTTTTAGAAAAATATCTCTGCGTATGTGCATGTGTGGGCAGTACAGCTCAAAAATGAAAAGTCTGCTCAATACCAAACAGTATTTAAGTTCAGTATTTTCCAAGGATGAGACATGAATATATATCCAAGAAATTCTCTCCAAACCCAAATACCCTTTGCATGAAAAATGTTTCAAAAATTTTGGTTTTCTAAAAAATTACTAACAATTTTTATTAAAATATTGTATATTAAAGATATTTAGATATCAAATAAAATATTGAATTCTCTGGTAATAGCCTCTTCAGAAATCTTTATTCTGGATGTATTTTGAAAAATTTGACATAAGTGATAAACTGTAAGAGATAGACAATCACTTACTTAACAAAAACTGTAGAGCTCGTTAAACCACACAATTTATGATATATACATTTTTTTCATGGAGTTGGCCGTTTTTGAGATATTCCTTGTAATTGGTTTCAGTTTTAAATACTTATACCTTTCTCATACGGGAATTTGTCAACTCCTGGTCATACAAACAAAGGAGCTTCAATCACATAGCAATCAGCTTTTAAAAATGTTAACTATCACTTTAGCATATGGTATTCCCTTATTTCCCTTCTACTTACAAGGAAGCAAGTAATATTGCTTTCTTGAAGAACATGAAATAAATAGAAGAATAAGCTTAAGAATAATTTGTTGTAGAGATATAGAGAAAGTCATGTGAATGGAACACATAAGTTTTTATATTCCCAATCTGCATTCTATATTTTTGAAAATTTTGTGAGTTGAGCTTACTGTTTCGTTTACTGTCAGAAAAACAGCTAGCTCAACACACAACATTGTCAAAAATGCATGGAATGGATTGGAAACATTAAAAAAAAAAAAAAAAAGTTAAATATTTTGGGGCATTTCAGTACCTTGAAACAATCATAAAATTGGCACCCAAAATATAGTTAGAAAAAAGTTCTAAACAAACTTTAAAAAGACACAACTCCAGAATTAAAATCAGGCATTTATAAAATTGAATGTCAAGATTGTAAAAAATTCTATGTAGGGCTGACAAAGATGAATTTGAAAATTTCACTCTCAGAGCATAGAAAAAATATAATATATAAACAAATAAAAAGATTGGCAGTTGCGTCTCACTTTTGGAATGAAAATAATATTATTGGAAAGGTTATACAATTGTTGAAACCATTGGTGACAAGATTGGAGTTTACTGCCCACTTTTGCTACATAGCATTGCAGGTGATGACACCGATGATACAGGGAATGAAAATGGCGCACCAGTGGAATGCGATGGTGGGAGAAACGAGAGAACACCCACCCTAGCGCTGCTTTGTCCAGCACAAATCCCATATACCTTGGGTTGGGAGTGAACTCAATAGGATAGACAGGGAACAAGAAAACAGCAACCAGTCATCAACATGGCAGAAGATGAAAACATCAAATTTCTGAAAACTTTTCAGAACTACAATACCAACAAAGAAATAAGTGGAGTTTATGTCTTAACAGGTGACTCAATAATGGTACCTCACTGTCAATATGGCTTTTAATTTTTATAAAAGTAAAGAGTTTTAAGAAGCAAGAAAGCAAAAGTGTGATCGATGTTATAGACATGAATGATGATAAAGTAACCAATAATTTTATTGATTGCAATCAAACTTTTAACAATTACTTCAGCATACAAAATAAAAAGAGAGTGAGGGACATCTGCAGAGATAGCATTTTTGAAGTCATGCCTAAAAAACAATTCAATTGCATATTGTAAAATAGCATTTAACATTTTGCAAAAGACAGCAGAAAGTTTTGTTATGAAACTAGAAACTAAAATAACACTATAGTAAACCTATATGTTTTGAATCACATAAGTATAATCTTATGCTATCCAAATAATTGGGACAAGTCTGGTATAACCTTAAAAACCACTTTTACAGGAAACTAAATAAACTAATGAAATAAAAAATTAAATAAGAAATTTAAATGATTATTAGGTAAGAAAGTGAAACTATAAGATAAAACTAAGGTAATAATTACTCAGAAAATGCAGAATGTTGTAAATCTATCCACTGAAAAAGTAAATAAACAAAAATCTAAAGATTTTCACGAAAATTTTGATTTTCTCAAAAATGGCTATAAAAATGTTGATTAAAATACCATATATGGAAGATATTCACATCACAAATAAAATTTGGCTGTGCTATGGCCGAGTGGTTAGACTACTTGCCTCTCCTCTAGACAACCGGGTTTGATCCCTAACGATCATATATGAGACTTGTGGTGGACAAAGCGGTGAAAGGGTTTCTCTGGGTTCTCCAGTTTCCCCTGCCATCACATATCACTGGTGCTCCATCTTCATTTCATGTATCACCAGTGTCATCGCCTGCAGTGCTACAAGTAGTAAAAACAGGCATTAAACACTAACAAAACAAAACAAAAAAAAAGAAATTATATTTTGAATTTCCTGGGAATAACCTGTGAGGAGCTCTTTATTCAGATTTAATTTTACTGAATTTTGTATTACAGTTAAACCTTAGAAACAGACCAAAATTTACCACACAAAAAATGTAGATTAAAACATATAATTTGTCACATACATTTTTCTTGTACAACTGACTGGTTCTGGGATATTCATTGTTATTTGTATCAATTTCAAATTAAATCTTCTAAAGCAAAACCATGCAAAGTGAACCTTGTTTCACATAGCGAGCAGCTTTTAAAAGATTGGACTGTCACTTTAGCCTAACGTACACCCTTTACTTACAAGGAGGCAGGTAATAACACCAATTCTACTAGTGATTATCTAATTAGTATGACGTAAATGAAGAATTATCTTTTGTAGAAAAAGTTTTTTTTTTGTGGAGCAGCTGGAGAAAGTTATATGTATGGAACACATCAGATTTTTCACCAATAAATGTAAGGGTTTCATTTAATAATAGCAAAACACTTTCTTAGCTCAATTCTGAAATGTCTTCAGCAGTGATATGCTTGCCACTCCTGATTTTACTAGTAGATTGTACATTTATTTGTACATTACTGCTAGATGGATTTTTAAATGAGTAATAATTTTACTTTCAAGTTCTGCCGAACCCTGAGTTCTGTGCAACATTAATGTGCAAATCCTAAACATGTTTGAACATGCTTTTGAAATGGATTAGTGATCTCTTATCTATGCAGCTACTTTTCTTTTGGCTTTATTCACTGGCAATAACAGCAACATCAAGTAAACATTTTAAACATGTCTGTCAGTGCAATCTTGCAAATTGTAATGCCTAGACTATCTGCTGGGGTGGGAAGTGAGCATAGTAGATATTACATTGGAGGGAAAAAAGAATTCCTTCCGTCAGCAATAATTTTTTCACATTCTGTCTGTAGTAGCACAATACTATGCGACGATATACGCTTTATGTCACGTTGGGATGCCAAGTATGTGTCATTATGGCGTCAAGTATGCGTCATCCCCACTGTGTATATTAAGCGAGTATGTATGTACTCCCCTACCAATCACTTATAGCAGGTCACGCCATGTACATGTTTGTATCGGCATCTGCTATAGTCTGCCTCACCTTTGCTCAATCTCCGCTGACGTCGGCCGACAAGCATGAAAATTGACTCCTCAGGCTGGAGTGACAATGGCAGTAGTTAGGAGTTATCTGTTTAAATATTATAACACACTTAAACTTTGATATCTTAATTTATTTATCATTACAATCACTTAACTATTCCGACAAGCACTTTGTGTCACATACTAAGTTAATCTAATTTCTATCACTTCCTGTAACTTTCTATCTTTAACAACTGAACTTTACTTTGTAGAAGTAATACCTTAACATCACGTTGTGTGCCTATGACATATAAAAACCGACCTTCACATTTTGTATTTTGACCGAACTTGACATTGAGTGTCCTAACAGCCTTCAAGCTGTTACTTATATAGTAAATAATGGTGTCATGGCGGCTTTATTTCCATTTGTGAGAAAGACTGTGAACTTGGCATCTATGTGTCCCATAATGCATTATAAACACAGTGTGATTACCTCAATACAATGAAGAAAAATTCACTTCTTAAACATTTATGGCTTCCCCAAATCACTTTCACTTATTACTCTATCGCACACACATGCATAAAGGAGTAGGTGACTTATACCAGCTTTCTACCTCACAAAAGAATCTCCCTTTATGCAGCGACCTAGTTTTGTAAACAGCCTAAGCTGTGCTTGCTTCAAGCTAGCTTTCTACACATATTAAGTTATACATTAAATAATAATCAATAATTCATGATAATAATACTAATAATAATGAGGCCAACTAATGGTCTCAACTAAAAACTGGTATCCTTTCCTATAAATGCCACACATAGAAGATACTATTAAAAAGTTGTGCGGGTTTTCTTTGGGTTCTGTGGTTTCCCACACCATCACATTCCACCAGTGTTCCATCTCCATTCTATGTATCATCAGTGTCATTGCCTGCAATGCCACAAGTAGTAAAAGTGGGCGTTAAACACTATCAACAGAAACATATTTTTAAGAATAAAATAACTTAATGGAAGGATAAGGCAATTAAATTTGCCTTATTATCAAATGCCAATAATTAAATATTAATTAATAGTCAAATACAGGAGGCACAATGTCAAAATATTGAGATTATTATAAAGTAACCCCTGATCAGTTAGCAAAATAGGTATAGTTATGCAAAATTTTAGGCATCTGGGATACCATTTAAAGTGGAAAGGGTCGATCAGAAAACATGGAAATGTTTTGGAAACTGTTAATGCAATGAAAAGAATGATATACCTTAAATTTTCTGTCTCTGTCTCACACTGTCACTGTTACACACAATATCTCATATTCATTCTCTCCCTCTCTCTCTTTTTCTCTCACACACATACACACAAACACATGCAAATTGTCACTATTACAATGAGAACATGCTGCCTGTCCTTCTACGTTATTTCTATGCAGCTTCTATTTCACCTAATTTGCCCATTGTCTGCATCCATAATTTTCGTATTCTTTAACGCTATTACAATTTATGTACATTATATAAGTGAGTTTCTCCCTCTGAAACACAGCCGAAATATCGTTTTTAACATATAGTTATCTATACTTTTATAAAGTTGGAAATTTATTTACAGTTTGGTTGGTAACGTTACATTCAGCGCGTGAATGTTTCTTCGGTTGGCTGAAGTAACGTACGCCAACGAGAGCGCACTTACTAGCAGGCAGTACCTATCCTGCACCATTAACCAAAAGTGTGCAATCAACAGTTTTATTTATGGGCACTCTTTAACTGCTGTGGTTCTCAGCATTCCATTCTATACTGGGTGTGAAAGACCACTTAGTTTTGCTCAGAGGCCTCTTTAATGAGGCTTGAAGTTCATTTATGTGCCGTAAATCTGCGAAACGTGACCAACGGCTTTATTCCCCTTACGAAGGAAAGCATGCTAAGGATTTTTACATCCGAAAAAATCCATCGTTCTCCGCCAGGTTTAAACCCGCGACCTTGGGTATATGAAGGTAGCATTATAACAGTTACAACACAGAGGGGAACTATACAGTTAGGAATGTTTATTTTATGTTTGCTTTTCAAGGATTTTTGGCATTTTTAAAGCGAAATAACATTAAGATGCAGCACCTAAAATTCCTACCTTTTTTATTACACTGCTTGTTTTAAAATTTCGAACACATATTTAATAATGTTTTGATGGAATTGATTTCTATCGATTAGCAAACACATTGTTTTTGCTACTCTATGGTATTTTCTTATGAACTTTTGCCTTCTGGATTATTACAAGCTAGCGTATGAGCATATCGGTATCAAGGAGCCTCGAAATATGTTCATGGCAAAATAGCTTATAGCAGTGTTATATACTTGTGTCAACGCATTCCAACTGAGAACGATTTCTATATCGCATACTATGAATTGAAGAAGAAATGTATTGTTTGTTTTTCCAATGAGTATTCATTTCATACAATAAGCGGTTATTAAAAGTGTTATAACCACACGGAATGTAACTAAGGAATGTAGAGACAGATAAACTAAATCCACGGAATAGCTAAAAGTCGATACCTCTTCATCAGGTACGTACTACTTTATTACTAGAATGTGAAGAATATATTAATAACACTTTTACAACATTTAGACATGTAATTATGATTCGAAGGTGTTCGTTCATCCAGCAGATTCCAGAAATGGGAGTTTTATCTCTTGGACGCTCTGTGCTTGAGTATTAGCGTCCCAATCTAGGGATTTAGAGCATAACGGCTCTATTAATTCTACTTTCTGATAAACGGGGAATATGTCGGGTTATCTATAGTAGGAATGAAAGTGAAATGAGCTATGCTGGGCGTGAAAGACCGCATAAGTTTGCTCAGAAACCTCTTTAATCAGACTTGAGGTTCTTTTATGTGCCGTAAATCTACGACACGGGACCAATGCCTTTATTTCCCTTCCAAAGGAAGCTATGCTAAGGATTTTTACGCCCGTAAAAATCTGTTGTTCTCCGCCGGGTGTGAACCCGTGAAATTGGGTGTATAAAATGATCATGGAGGTTGACTATTCAGCAGCTTCCAATCTGTGGTCTGAGTTAAAATATACTTACTACAAAAAGTATTGTCTGCCACTATGAGGGCTGTCCATAAAATAAGACCTGCAGTCACGAGAAATGTTGTTACATGAGATTCAACAACACTGGTGTGAGCTTCCCTCCCTCAGTCCCCTCCCAGCGAGCTCTCTTTGACACTGTCTTAGCTTGACACCATTAGAGATACAGCTTATACTTGCTACTTCCACCAGGTACAAATTAAGCTCTGTGATGCGGTTTTTGTGTGCAAAAAATACTGCGCTGGTGGATATTCATTCCCAGCTGTGTGTAATGTATGGAGAACAGTGTATGAGCAAACAACACGCTCAAATGGTGCAGAGAATTCAAAGATGGACTTACAGAGTCCATGACAAACAATATTTTGGATGGCCATTGATTTCAGATGCAATGATTGTGAATGTGGAAGAAGCAATGCTGAAAAATTGAAGGGTGATGGTGCGAGAACTCTGCGGGATGATCCCTGATGCCAGCAAGACCTGCATTCACAAAATCTTGACATCTGAAACATGCATAAGGGACAAGTCCGTGGATTTTTTCCATTAGGCCAAGACCTATTTTATTCACTGACCCCTCCTCTGTGCAAGTACCAAAGTGCTTGCATACAGGGACGGAAGTGGATATGCCTCTTACATACGTCAACCCCGAGGTCAGCAACACCTGCATTCACAAAATGTTGATAGAAAATTTAAGGTATACCAAGGTTTGTGCAAAGTGGGTCCCAAGAATGCTTATGGAAAACCACAGACAGAAACTTGTTGAAGCAGCCTGCAAATTTCTTCAGGCCTACAAAACTGTTGGTGAGGAATTTTTGGACTCTATTGTCACTGGGGACAAGAGCTGGGTCCACTACATAACAGCAGAAATAAAACAACAATCCTGTCAGTGAAAACATTCAGATTTGCTGAAGTCATGGGAGTTTTAACAAACATTTTCTGCTGGCAAAGTGATGGTGAGCATGTTTTCGGACATGAAGGGGTTATTTAGCAAATTCTTGCCTACTGGTACAACAATCAATGTGAATCACTACTGTGAGATGTTAAAGAAGCTTGACTGCATAATCCAAAACAAGATGAGAGGCATGCTCATGAAGGGAGTGCATTTCCATCAGAACAATGCTCGTCCACAACAACTAATCTCATCAAGCGGTTTGGATGGGATACTATCACACACCCTCCCTACAGCCCTGACATGAAGAAACACCTCCTTGGACCAGAGAGGAGCTGCAAGGAAATGTTTTAAGCTACCTACATTGTGCAGCAGGAGAGTACTAGGATGCAGGTATACAAAAGATGGTACACAACATACAAAACTACATTGAACTGAATGCCAATTATGTCACAAAATATAAAGAACTCTTAGCTATCCAAAAATATATTATTCAATGCCATAAAAGATGTTTACTGTGAAAATAAATGGGGAACCTTATTTTACAGACAACCTTTGTATTTTGTTACTGATATTTGAATTGTATAAAATGTATAAATTACTGGAGAGCAGATAAATGCCACTTTTATGGATGTTTTGCAGCCTCATATTCATTATGCAACCAATTCCTCTAATACCCTAGTGGGTATGTTTCAGCCATCCTAAGGGAGATAGACAGATTCACTATCAGGCCTCTGTTCTCTCCTTGTGCATTCCATTTTCACCATGGGTGGTATTAATAAAAATCAGTCATACTTTAAAAATTGATTTTTTTAGCAATGACTCAAGCATGACCTTTGACATTTCAATGAGTCAACACTTCCATTTAGCAAATCACTCCTTTAATCCTGATTTTGATAAAAAGGAACTGTGAATTCATTTTAAGAGCTATGGTTTATAATTTCTTAAGCCACTTCAGTACCTGTCTCAAACTTGAACATCAAATGAATGTCAATCGAGGAAAGAAAAGTGCTGTCAATGTGTAGGAATTCTGAACTTTATAAAGCATTTTTTTAACATTTGTGGATACACACAAGCTTAAACAGAACCAATATTTATATCTATAAATGTAGTGCTTCATCTTGTACATTTGCTTGCTCTCTTTGTTCTTTCCTTGTTAGTTAATACCTTTTCATTGCTTAAACATGTCATCTCATTTCATTTTACTTCCTTCCTCTTGTACTTTTAATACTACTGTTTGTCCCAGTAGTACGAATCTTTCTAGCTCCTTAAAAAAAAAACATATCTCTGGTGTCTTCTGTATCATAATCGTCTTAACTCATTTGCTCAGAGGTTTGTTTGGCCATGCAGGATGATCATGCATAATTAGTCGTCAGTAACAAGGCTTGCATTTTCTTGGGACTCTTGCGTTTTCCAGGGCGTAAAAATTTGCCGGAAACCAATCATATCTAGGTTGACCTGATCCAAATCGCTAAAAATGAGAATGAACTGCTGTAAAAAGTAGGACATTTGAATAAAAAAGAGGACCAATGAAAACTTAATTTTAAGTTTTTATTGTATTCACAGGCCTATACACACATTAAACGAAACATACATCATACTTCTTAACATTTATGTATGTTGCTGATATTTTTCTGATGACATGATTGGTTTCAGTAACTGTGGTTTGCCCAGTAGATATTTATAAAATGACACACAAGAAAATTCTTTTAAATTATACTGAACCACTAATAGTCATTTTATTGATTCAAAAGTAAACTAAAATAAAACGTGTATACTGATCCTAGATCAAATTATTCATAGCATAGCTAATATTGCAGACCTTACTATTTATTTTTAATTTTTTGTTTTTAAATGTTTATCTATGATTTTTACCCAATTATTCTGTATGTAATAAACAACTACTGACGAAAAAAAGTTTAAATAAAAGAATTAAAATATAAATTTACAACTCAAAAATAATTATTTAAATATATAACTAAACAAAAATTAAAATCCTGTATTTTAATTTTCATAACTCATAATTTTACAATGCTTGCCATGTATTAAATTGTTTATAAAATAAGCTGTGTATGATTTTCCAGTATATTAATATATTTTATTTACTTATAATTTCTGTATAACATAATACATTTATTAATAACTTACTATTTTCTTTTATATACATGTTTTACATTATTATTTGCAATGTGTATTTCTTTTATTTTTATAAATAAGTTCATTTTTTAATATATTCAATTTTTAAATTTCATCATAAATAGTAAATTAAACATGCACACGCACGCACGCACATACACATACATACACACAAAATTCCTCTATTTTTTATTTTTTCTGTTTTATTTTATCTTCCTCTCTATACTCATAACTAACTATACATAGTTTATTTACTGGTAACTAGCCATACATTAGCAATTATATCTATCTCTACATTATTAACTAAATGCTCAGTCAGCAGCATATTGTTTGTACTTCTACAACATTTGGAAACTGAAACCTATGAAAAAAGTTTACTTTTTTATATTTATCTATTCCCAGTATTGCTTTGTATTTCCTTTATTTCATACGAATAATTTCTTAGCTTGTCTTATAATTACTTCACCTCCATTTTTAATAACTACCAATCTGCCTCATGTATAGTCACATTTATATCCTGCTAATAACTATGTAGTTCAGAGCCGTTAACTGGGGGGGGGGGGGAGGGCACATTTATATCCTCATGTTCATTCTGTATCTCACTTCCTTCACTTTTGTATTTATTATTTGCCTATTGTATTAGGTGCCAATATAAGCACTATATCACTTCATTTTATATGTTACACTTTTATATTCTACAAAACTACCTAATACCATTATCCTTTTATTATATATACTCACTCATCTCAATAATATTTATCACTTCACAATGTCATCAAATAGCTCCACGACTTTCCTGTAACCCTGCTGTAGTCACATCCTCTAGTTCCCTCTAGTACTACTGCCTGACTCAAACACTTGTATCTCTGGAACTCCGACCTGCTGCCTTCCTGATCTATAAACTTTTTCAACACCATCATCTTACCATCTCCAAGTCCCCTAGCATCATTCCTCAATTGTACAGTCATAAAATATACTCTTTCCTTGCTCCTCCACATTTTCCTTTTACTAATATTCTACATCTCTACTCTCATTTCTTCTTTACTCAACCCCCTTCTGCTCCTAAATCTTCTAATCTTATTTTATAAATTGGCTGTGTCTCATTTTCTTCTCTTATGCCTTCCTTTTACTCAAACTCTAATCTTTAAAATTGTTTTGTCATTTATTTTGTTATTTAACTTTAGCTACCCTCTATATCTTTATTGTCCCATTCTATTAATAGCAATTTTTTCTTGTAATACAATTTTTTCATATTATTTTACAGCTTTTATTTTCCATTTGATGTAAGTAAATTTTGCTTTTTCTTTATATCTGGTGTATATAACTGCTTAATATTTCTCAAATTAATGCTATGTGAGCCTTACAACAGAGTGAGCATGTTCTTGAAATACATAGCCTTAAGACAAACTCTGACCAAATAAGTTACTTAAACCTTAAATGCATGATTTATTTTGCTACCTGTGCCATTCTTCCTCTAAATTGGAAATCAATATTTATACCCCTTTCATTGGAAAAACAACTGAAGTGACTTGAATAGCCATGATTGTTAGTGAGATACGTAATGGACTGGCCATCCATTTAAAGCCAAACGTCACAAGTTCGGTCTCGGCGACCTCAGTCAAATGTGCATATGCTAAAGAATGGGGAAGGCCCAACAAGTGTGATGGCACGCATGGATGCTGACAGAGTTACATTTGACTGCAGTTGCATGGATTTTGCTCTATTGTATTAAAAAAAATAAGTTTTATTGCAAAAGTAATAATAATTTTACAATATAAAACAGCTATAACCAGCCTAATTTTATTGCTAAAGGTTAGTGGAATACAAAATTAGAAAAAAGTCTACTAAAAATACTAAAAGCTTTGATTAACTATCTTTGTTAAATATGTGCAACACCATTCAGTTAAGGGTTAATCTCTTGAAATTTATATTGACAAAAAATTAACATTTAATGACTATGCAGACATGCTCAGTAAAAAACTGAGTGCTACATATATTTGTCAAGAAAAATATAACTTAACTTAGAAAGTTATGTACTAAAAATGGATATGTGTTGATTCATGTATGTGGTATTGAAAAATAGGGTGTAACAAGTAACTTAAAGTAAAGAAAATCAGCTTGAGGTGTATCTGTAACCTAACAAATGGTCAACTTATAAAGGAAATACCTAAAATAATTATTATAGAGAGTATAAAGCCGAAACATCAAGCAGAAAAGATCCATATATCATAGGAATCATTATGTATAGCAAACTTTCCACTTTCATTAAAATAGCACAAGGAAATGTCTTTAAAGAATTCTGAAATATATGTTATTAATAAATGTAAAATAATTTTAATTTGTATAAAGTTAACATATTAGGCATGAATGTTTAAAATTATATTAGTACAATGTATTTAAATGCTAAAAGTATATACAAATTAAGTGAATTAAATATTGTTAATTTGTCTAAACTTGTTATGATGTGCAATATTGTCCAAAACTAAACCAGCTCAATGTAATTAACTTATAAATAACTAATTGATAATGACTACATAATTTTATGTGATTTTCGTGTAATTTCTTTTCCCCCAGATTTATATGACTGTTAAATTGAATAGAAGTATTGTACATATATATTGTGCAATATTCAAATTTCTCCATTTTTTATCTTAGATTTGGCCATGCCTAAAACTTGTAACACAGAGTACAGGGGCAATAAAAATAATGAAAATTATTAAAAATACTAATTAAATTGCTTTTTCCTGCAGTCTTTCAAATAATACAGGCCACCATAAATTACCAAAAAAAAAAAAACAAAAAAAACAAAAAAACCTGAAATATTAATTAAAATTCCAGTCACATATTTTGAATTTGACCTATGGATGGTTTCTATAAAGCAAGTTAGTTAGTTGCATCTTTAATTCATTTTCTTTTTCTAAGTCCAAATTGGTTGTTGTTCATACCTAACATGTTTCTAAACTCATTAAGCCTTTTATATAGGATTTTCACATTTGTCCTCTTCTTATCCTAATTTAATAATTTATCAAGTAGAACACTTACTGCACTTTTCCAAATGGTTGTCGTGTTGCCATAATCTTTTTTTTACAGTAGTGCTGACTTCTGCACTTTTTGCATTATTATCCTATAAGGCATCCACAAATGTGTGTGTCAAACTCATTGTCCATAAAGTTCTTTCAAGTATTTTTTCTAGTTTCCTTCAAAGGACTCTTATAACAACTTTTTTGCTTATTATTTAAATTTGCTTACCTAATTCCATGAATGGTTGATTTCTGACATTTTAATAAGTTTCTTCTTTTAACTTTTAGCTTTTGTCCAAGTTTTGTCATAACATTTCCTAAGTTTCAAAGTTGGTTTTTGAATTGTGCTGACCAATTTTAAGGCATCCTTTTTCACCAAAGCATCTGCAAATTTCAATTTCATGTTCTCAAATTCTTGACATAAGAAAATAAAACGATTTAATGTAACATCCCCTATTATATAATCTTCACTATATAAATATCGTAGGTTCTAATCAGCATTTTTAAAGTTTTAAAAGTTTTTTCCACTTTTCTGGCATCATTTTTAAATTGATTAATGCAGTAATAAAAATAAATTAAATGATGGCAGTTGATGACAGGTTCTGTGCAACCTTCCACTGTATTATTTTCTATTTAATACTAAATTACATCAAGTTATATGTTGGCAGATGAATCTACCTTGTTTTTAAAGATGGGGATTATTTGGTTCATTTTTACTTTTTCTACATGTACCATGTACATGTGTTTAGAGAAGGTATTGTATTGCAACCAAAAATTCAATACCGAGATTTCACCTAAATATATGTTTTGAGGTAAAAAAAAATCAATTTTAGAAAAAGGTCCATGTATGTGTGTGTGTCTGGGGGCAGCATAGACCAAAATCGAAAAGATGCTTAGTAACCAAAAGTTGCTTAATAACTGGTACTTAAGTTGAGTATCTTCCAAGGATGTGACATAAAGATTTTCAAGAAAATCCTCCCATCTTGAAGTTATTTTCAACTGCGTAACACATTTCAAAATCATATAATTGTTTATTTTGTTATTCAATACATTATACGTGCACAGAATTATATTATACATTTGTTAATTGATATCTTCAAATACAGCAAAGGTACTTAAATGTGCTCCATCTTTTGTTATTTTGAAAGTTTGTTTTACAGATAACTTCTTACCTACTCATTAGCCATCAATTGATTTAAAATAAAGCTCTTTAAAGAGAAACAATTCATGGTGTTGATGCGTAATTCGGTTCTGACACTAAGTTATATTGCCAGAACAGAAAGTTAAATTTGTCACCATAACAAATGGTTTTTACTCTAATTGGAGTACATGTATTTTTCCATTGTAGGTGTATAGTTCTTGTGTACACAAAATATCCAGCCTTAATTTTTCTGCTGCTTTTTAGGTCCTGACATTACATATATTTTCTGTGCACATTTATTTGTGAAATTTTCAGCAATGTTAGGTATTTGTAACATGCTATTTTGTCTTCTTAAAAGTACAAATTCATCATTTACAGGATAGTGATGTTTGGTTCCTGTTCTATATTCCTGATCAGTAACTTCTGTGGATAGTTTATGAATATTAATTATTGTTATATCTTTATCTTAGCAGAAATCTTAGACAGTAAGTTTTGGGCTTTTGTGATGTTTTCCTTGGGTTTGTTTGAGTTTAGTGTTATATGCTTGCCTTACTATCATACCAAAATGATTTCTGTCATATTGATGCTGATTTACTTAGTGAGTATTAGTTATCCTGGTTTAGGATCCATTTTAAAGAGAATATTGCTGCATGTTCAGGAATTTTGGGAAATGGGTTCCTTTTCTAAATGTTTTTTTGAATAATTTACCCCATTATGATGAACATGGGTGTAACAATTTGGGACCGCCTGCGGTGCCATTAGTAGTTAAAGCGGGCGTTAAACACTACAAAAAAAAAAAAAAAAGTAACAATTTGGCAACCTTTGACTGCTTTTAAATACATTTCTGCTTTAGCAAAATATAGTGTTTGTATTCTTCATTAATGTCCAGATAATCATTCCTCCTTTCAGAAAACAAATTCAACAATTTTAGTAAATTGTTTGCAGCTGTTATATTGTTTCAAATTTTAAATTCTATGCAGTCAATGACATCAGATGCTGGAACATTATTGAAATGCCATTTTCATGCATGATGTGGGTTGAGATATGTGACTTCTAGTTGATTCAGTTAGAGTTTGAGTTCAAATCCTGCACATATCCAGTACCTTTGTATTGTCAGCAGTTCTTACAATTTGTGACTAACTTGGCTTGGCTTATATTAGGAGTTATATTAATATTTAAATGTTTTTAAAAAATTATGATTACATAAGAAACATCCTAATCTTTGATCCTTTTAAAATATTTTGAATAAATTTGGTTTTGATATCCTGACATAATAAAAGTACATATATTAAAGTATTGAAATTTAAATAATTATGCTATAATTGTCAAAATATATGATAAGAACATTAAAATAATAAATGGTATCTCATAATAACTGTAGGTTCTTGAACGTAATTTAAGTATGCTAAAAATACCCTAAAAATTGAAGTTTGGTGGCAGTAATTTCCTCACAGACTACTGTTATTAATATAATGGTTATAGCTACCATGATGCTAGTACATACCAAGTGATTGATTCTTAGTCTATCTGTTATGTAATCCTTTTTGCACTATTTTACAATGTTGTATTCATATTATTGCTGCATTAATATTGTGGTCTATATCACTGAAGATAATGATTATAAATTCATTGAAAAGTCATTTTAAAATGTATCAGAATGTAATAACAGTCTCAGTTTTGTCATGCTACTTGAAACTGTTTTTATTTGGAGTTGAGCAGAATTGCAATTGCAATTGCTCAGAAAAAAGGTTACGAAATGACAAAATTGTATATCCTCTAACATTACCAAAAAATCTGAACTTAAGTTTGACTATCCAGTGGCCACAGCTGGGTTTCAGAGATGTATAGAAGTACAAGCACAACAACATGAATCCTTGATGTGTAGAACATGATGGTACTCAACTTCATTACATCATAATATGTATTGTTAGCTTCCGGAGAAGGCTGTGTCACCTTATGTGTGATTGCTGATGTTTTACTCATCTTTTCGTGAGCTTCTGGGCTCTTTTGCAGTCCTTGCTTTTTTTATTTCACTTATATATTGGCGTGCAGTTGTGGTTACCCTGTCACCTTGCTTCTAGTTGGCTAATTGGCATGGATGCCGATGCATTTACCTTGTGGTGATGGAGTTTGTTTGTTTATGTTTTCTTTTTTCTTGTTTTCTGTTTGCTTAGGACATTTTTATTTTCCTAGATTATTGTTTGGCTCTTCCTTTGGTAAAGGCTGTTTTTTAAAAGACCTAAGGAAATATGAAACAAGAAAAAGGAAAGCATAAACCAACTCCAACATCACCAGGAAAGAGTGGCACCAACACCCATGCCAATTGGTGGGAATTTAGCCAACCAGAAGTGAGGGGAATGGGCAACCACCACTATATAAGCAACAGCCAAAAAGCAAGGATCGCACAAGAGCCCAGAAGCATAATGTATGCAACTGCTTGCAAGATGATGCTGCCTTCTCTGGAAGCTCAGAATACATACACACCAAGACACATGCCATGGAAGTCTGCATCATCGATTCATTACAACACATCATGCTTTTTTTGTAAACATGATATACATTATGCCTTTCAAAGAGTCTTAGAAATAAAATGAAATAATCATTAAATGAGTTTTTAGTTGTGCATTTGGGTCACACAAACATTGCTGTCCTAAGATTTAGTGAATTGTATTCATGTATTATTGGCTCATTTTCAGTCTAAAATGTTTAATTTACCTAAGATGGTATTATTTTAAGCTTTTAAAATTCAAGAACAGACTTGCAATTTGATTGACTACTTAGTCAACGTAAGAAAATTCCTCTCATGGCTGTGCTTAAAAATATTTTAACTTTACAAAGCAAGATTCACCAGGAACTGAAAATTCTCAGACTGAAGTTTTGAGTAATACAATGCTCACTATTTTACTTTTAATGTTTATGACAACATGGAAAGCTCTTCTCTCTCCAAGATTATAAAATTAGTCTTTGAAATGTGATTTAAAGCAGTTATCGCTATAAAAATACACATTAATTCCAGATTAACCAAACCATAAAAAAGCAGATTTTTCAATTTAAAACATTAAAAAGTCTTAATTAACATAGCTAAAATTATTTTTCCTTTTTAAAGGATTATTTCTCATTAGTTGATATTTAACTGTCTCAATGTTGACATTATCTTTACATTATTTTGGTTTCCTCTACAATATCTTTGTTTCATTGTTCCCTCTACTTTTAGACTGATGTTTCAGATTTTGCCAGGGATGGTTTTAGTCTTCCTTTTACACATTTTTTTTTTATCCCTAGATTTAACTATTTTGATTATGATTATTTTTAAACCCCTTATCTCTAGACCTTTTCCCTTGGCTGTTCTATTTTTAAGATTGCTAATAACCTAGTAGCTGAGCACCCTTAAACCTCAATCTTCATCATCATTTTCACTATCTAGTAAGAAAATTCATGAAAGTACATGTTACTAATAATGTATTTCATTTTCTACAGACTTACTACTGAAGTTTAAGAACAGAACTGTTCAAATACAGACTCTATAGTAACATGGATATCAAGGAAGAGTCTTGTTTCTTGGACTTAGGTTCACAGAATGAGAGTGAACTTTGTTCCAAAGATATTTTAAAGAAAATTAAGAGTGAAACTGTTACAAGTGGCATTGAACATATAAATATCAAAACAGAAGCTGAAGAAGAAACTGCAGTTTCGAATTCTGGTTTAGATAGTGAGAGAAAGCTCAAAATATGTTTAAAGGAGGTTAAGATTGAAACCATTACAAGTGACTGTGATATAGATATCAAAACAGATGTTGAAGAACAGGCTGTAGTTTCCAACTTTCATTTAAAGAATCAGACAGACTTTATTTCAGAAGATTCTGTAATGGCATATAGTAATGTTGACAAAGACACTGCATTTGAGCTCAAAAGAGAAATTTCAGAAGGACAAGGTTGTGTGGAAACAACTTCAACAGAAAATCTCTGTATTTATGATGACTTTCAGGTAAGTTATAAGAAAAAATGCATCAGAAATTTCTTATTTTTATAATTGTCACTTACTAAACTATTTAATTAGGTTTTTAAGCAATTATCCTTAAAAAAAAAAATTTGAAATAGTGTTTGTGAAAAGGACCATTAATTCAAAATCTTCTAACCAGGTAAAGCTTGGCTTGATACCAACGTTTCGAAGAAGTGCATCTTCCTTGTCTTCAGAGTGAACTGATGGATTGAGCTTGCAGAGACTGGTATTTATAAGAGCTGGAATGAAGCTAACATCTGATTGGTTCGCGTGATATTATTCATGAATGAATTAGCTTCATTCCAGCTCTTATAAATACTAGTCTCAGCAAGCTCAATCCATCAGTTCACCCTGAATACGAGGAAGATGCACTTCTTCGAAACGTTGGTATGAAACCAATTTTTTATCTGGTTAGAAGCCCGAGAAGATTTTGAATTAATACGTCGCAAGGAAAGCTTCAGTTCTTATTTTAAAAGGACCACTGTTTTCACATAGGGCCCATGTTTATATGTAAATAACTGGTCTATTTTTTCCTAATATGTGTATATCTAAACCAACATCCCAAGAAGTCGAAGAAGTGAATTTGCAAAATTGTATTTCACATAAAAGTACACATTTAAAAAATCTGATGTGTTCCATTCACATGACTTTGTCTATCTGTTACACAAACAACTTTCTTTACAAAAGATTATTATTTTATGTACAACATGGTAAAATAGGTAAATATTAGCACAAATTGTCTTATTACTTGCTTCCTTTTAAGTAGACAGGCTAAATCGATAGTTAAATCCTTTAATAGTTGGTTTTATGTGAAACAACTGAAGTTTGGCTCGCTTTGCATGGCCTGCAGTAAAACAAGAGAAATGAAATGAAACATCACTTCCTGTTTCAGAAAAGTTAAAGAGTTTAAAATTGAAACTAATATTTGGGAATATCTCAGAAATGATCAGCCCCACATAAAAAATTATATGACAAATTATGTGTTCTAACAAGAACTACACTTTTTATGAAGTAATTTTTTGTCTATCTCTTACAGTTTAACCGTTATGCAAAATTCTGAAAAACTCAATTAGAATAATGAGGTCTTCAGAGGCCATTCCCAGAAAATTAAAATTATACACTTTATTTGTGATGTAAATATCTTTAATAAACAGTATTTTAATCAAAATCATTACAGCTATTTTTGAGAAAAGCAGAAGCTTCAAAAATGCTTCTATGTAAAAATAGTTTTAGTTGGGGGGAATTTTGAAAAGTTTTAGAGTCGCATCCTTGTAAGATACTTAACTTAAATACCAAATTTGGCTTTAACCTTTTCCCGGATATGGACATGTTATGATGTCAATTTTAAAATGCAGGAGAACTGATATGGACGTCATATCACATCCTGTACATACATGCATTTAATGCTTATTTATTCCTAATTATTTTAATTTTTGTCTTTTATAATAAATTTAAATAAATTGCAGAATAAATAAAGTCTTACCTTTAAACGTTCCTTTTTGAATGCTACATCTCAAAACATGGATAGACACATAAGGGCACATCTCCACATTCATGGCATATCATGTTAGTCTCTTTACGAACTCCTTTTCTACAGCATACCAAACACCTTCCACCTTTTTTGCTGTCGGTGTCCTTTTAGGAAAGTTTTTTCCTTCAAATCTGAGGGGTGCAGGGGTTGTAGATTTCTTACATCTTGTATGAATAGGACTTTGAATGTTGTAGTGCTCAAGTAGGCTATGAGCTTTTGATATGCGGAAGTCCAGGTAGGTCGTCGTCTTGTGTGGGTTTAGAGTTCTCCAAATTACTAAATAATTGTATATGGTGATATCCAGCTGTGCAAAGATACCATTTAACTGTTTTTCGTAAAGAAGGATATAATTGCAATACCTGATCTACTAGATCCACACCACCCATATGCATATTGTATTCCTGGATAACATCAGGCTTGAAAATTTGCATTTTGGTGTGGGCATTTATTTTTCCAGTGTCAATCATTAAAATCTTAGGGCTGTAATTGGACAATGCCATAACTACCGTCCTATCTTGTCAAGTAATGTAAGTCAAGGGTGGGAGCTGATGCACCTGCATTTCTCCTCTCTTTAGAGTCTTTGTATTCACATTCTTCAGCAAACCATAAGGATTTGAACACACTGTTCCAATTGCATTTGTTTTCATTTTGTATAAAGCCATATATAATTTAGGAGAGTTGTACCAATTATCTAAGTATACAGTCCTACCCTGGTCAAGTATAGGTTCCATCAGGTGCATTAGTATGGAGCCAGATAACCCCAAATTTTAGTCTCCAGTATTATCAGTTCCTTGACCAGAGTAAATGCAGCTTTTGTAAAGATATCCCATTTTACTTTACATTAAAATTCTTTATGCCAAATCTGGCCCTCTTTGTTTTGATGTATTGCTTCCAACCTAAGTGGCCCTTTCAAAGCATCAAGCTGTCATCTACAGTGACCTTACCACCAGGGACGTAATTTTCTCTGAATTTTGAAATAATATATTCCAAAACAGACTTAAATTTATGTAGTTTATTATTTAATTTTCTATGGTGGTGAAATGAAGAAACCGAAAAATGGAGCAGCTAGCATGTCATCTGTAGACCAGTACATGTTTAAAGTTGGTTTACAAATAACACCCATGAGCATAATTAGACCAAATAGCCTGTAAATCTCATTCAGTGTCCACTTCTGAATTCCACTCTTAGGCCCTAAATTGCCTTTAGAAGTCAGGTCTTCCTTCACCTTAGTCGCACATGCATTTCTTTCTGTAACAAAAGGGACACTAAGTCACCAGTAAAAACTTTTGTGAAAATGTCAATTGGTTGGCTGTCAGAAGTCAGCTGAGCATGGGGTTGTACACCAGAGGCTGTGCCCGTGAAGATATGTCTAGTTGTTTTGGAGTCATTTTGTCAACCCCACAATGTTGCTTCTTTATGAACACCTGAAGGAAGAGAGGCACTTTCTTCCTCACTGCTACCTATATCCTTCACGCTCCCCTCAAAATCAGAAAACTTCGCATCAATATCAAAGTCATTGTCATATAGCAAAATGTCCTCTGCATTATCTGAAGTAATTTCTGAAGCCCTTCTACTGCCTACATGAGTTAACTTATTAGCTACAATGCTAGTTGAAGCCATGTTTAGAACTTACATATAACATTTTCAAATGCACTTTTCTGATAGCTAAAACAAAAATCTGTGAACCCCGTAGCTAAAAGGCTCTACCATAAATCTCCGCTGTGTATTTATTCTAAGGCTTAAACAGAAACGCTGACAGAGAGGTTTGATTTCTTTGAAGCTTGGCTGTTCCTCACAAACACACACATGTATTTGCGTCCTAGCAATAAACAGAATGATAAAAACCTTGAAGCACAGAACGTTGTGCTTAGCTAGCTACACGTATAAACATTTGTATGCACATACCACAAGCCTGAATCACAAATTAGGTGCGTTCGACGTACAGAATGACTTTTATTACAGAGAAAAAATTAGTGATATTTAAACTTTTGTTAATACTGTCTCTCTTTGTTTCTATGATACATTTGTGGTGCCTTTAATGAACTTTCAGCCAGTTTTGGTTCCATTAAAATATTTTTATAGATACCAAAGATACGAATGTTTATGTATGAAGTATATTTACCTACATTTAATAATTTAAATGCCTTGAATTGTGAACTAGGTATACATTACCGTTGTTGAGCTATGCTGTCCACAGTCAGACACACATTGACTATTTTCTAGAATTTTTTTTTTCAGACTCAGGGGACCTCAAAACATATATTTGTGGTTAAATCTTGACATCAAATTTTGGGTGGAATACATTGTACGTAAGGGCTACAGAAACAACACACACACCCCACCCCCACCCATGCACGCACTCACTCACACACTCACACGCACACACACACGAATAATTATTTTTGTCATTTTTCCCATAAATATGTATTTTAATCTTTTCCAATTTAAAAAATAATTATTTTGGGTAAAAGCTCTTCAAGTGCATATACTTTAGTTCTTTCCTGAAACTGATTACATCACTTAAGACATTAAACCTCTTTAATAAACCATCCTTTAATATTATTTAATGTTTGATATTGTTTGGACATGGGTCAGAAGTCCTGAATCTCGTTGGAATTAAGGATATGATTGAGGTTCAGAACACATGTCCTAAAAAGGTTCAAATTAGAGAAATACATTAGTGATAATGTGTCTAGATTTAATTTTAAACTACCTTTAGGTAATTTCAGTTACTCTTTACAATACAATTGGGAAGATTTTTGTAGAATATTGAAACTGGTAATAAAATATGATTTTAATTTATCTATACATAAAACAATTTTGTAAGTCAAATGCTTCATACTTTTCATCTACAAACTCTTGTCTTTTCATGGTAAAATGCTCAAAGTTTTATGATGATTTTAGTATGAAGTAATTGGTTGATTACAAAGAATAGGTTTCTGACCAATCTTCCTTGATAGAGATGTAAAATCTTAAACACAATATGTGATTCACAGTGAGATATTCTGTTACAGCACGAAACAGATGAGGACTTTTATTCCATAAACTCACCAAGGTAAGTACCCTATTTACACTTTAAAGTTCTTTTACATTTTCTCTATATTCCATCTTAGTGTTATGTTTGGAACAATTTTCTATTTCATGAGTGGGTTGGAATGCTTGGACAAATTTGTATTAAAAATCGCCTCTGGATACATTGTCAAACCTTCCTCTGGAAATTAGAAGTGAAATGCAATTTTTTGATCAAGTTCTATAAGTGACTATCCCTAAATGTATTGTCAAATTCTTGTTCAGTTAGTGTTAGATATGGAATTCTTCTTTGAACATAACATGTTGTAACGCATTTTCTTGATCAAATTATGTCAAATTTCCCCATATTTTATCATATTCCATATTAATGATTTCTTCTTGGAATGTTTAGCCAGGTAAGTGTTGGATTAATTTCCAAACTTTCAATGACGTCTGTCACCATCATTTGGGAACTGGAGGAAAGTTGTCCTGGTGGTGGCATTTATACCTCGGAGGAGAAGGGTAAAGGACTGCCTTACATGCTGTCATTGGTCAGTGCTGGCCAATTAGGGTTAAGGAGGATGGGACAAGTGGTTGTGAATTATAGGTAGCCAAGTTTTGTTTATGTGCTGACCTTCATCTTTGTTAAAATTATTCTTATTCAGCAAAGTCCATGGTAACAAAACATATTTATGATACTGCCCATAAGATCAACTTTTTGTCCATCAAAATAATAGAAAAATCTACTGAATATCATGACAAACTGATAAAAGAAGCAAACTAAATAAAAACAAAAATGCAATATACAATGCTTGCCCCATCCTTAACCCCTATTGGTCAGTGCCAAACAATGACATTGGGTGAGACGTCCTTCCCCTCCAGGTATAAGTTCCACTGCTAGAGCAAATTGCCTCAGTCCCCTGATGATGGTGACAGAGTTCACTGTTGAAAGCTTGGAAATTAATCCAACATTTACCTGTCTTGACATCTTTAGAAGAAATGATAAATAATCAGTGCCAGGTCATTGATATTCTGTGTTGTTAAATATGAAAGTAATATCTGAACACAAGTTGTGTAACCCACTCATCTTTCCTTTCATTATTAGTTAAGAAATGTCTTCTGAATGTCATTCTCAATGGCCTAGGGGTAACATGCTAGCCTCTGGTTCCTAAGGTTAGAGGATCAAACCCAGCAGATGGTAATGCATATTTCTCAGGTGTAAAAATCCATAACATAGCTTCCTTTGAAAGGGAAGTAAAGAGTGTGGTTCCATGTTGTAGATTTACAGCATGTAAAGACACCTAAGCCTGATAAAGAAGCCTCTAATTTTTCATGCCCAATATAGAATAAGGCACCAAGAATCAGAGCAGTTACAGTGTGTCCATAAATTAAACTCAATTTAATTTTGCCTTCTGAACATTAGAAGGATAAAAATGTTCTTTGTCCAGGTAGTGTAAGTGATTATCTTCATATAACTGTGTCACCCTCATAACATGCTAACTCCATATATCCAAGGTCGCAGGTTCAAACCTGGCGAAGAGCAACAGATTTTTTCAGGTGTAAAAATCCTTAGTAGGCTTCCTTCAGAAGGGAAGTAAAGCTGTTGTTCCCGGGCCATAGATTTACATCATCTAAAAGAAGCTCAAGCCTGATAAGGAGGCTTCTGAGCAAAATTAAGAGCTATTCCATACCACAGTAGTTAAGACCATCCATAAATAAGGATCTGTTTGCATTTTCACATATCTGTTGCTGATAGCTGTTGGAAGTTACCCTTACTATGAAATTTCTTTAACTTTAAAGTACTCTGTGCCATTTATAATCATGTATACATGATATGTATCTTCTGATATTTTTATAGAAAGCTTACCCTCTGCAACCCAGTTCTTATTGTTCTTTACAATGATGTCATTTCTTAGTATTCTAATTCGTCACTTAAGTAGTACTACACATTTTTGTATACATAGATGGTATTGATGGAAGAGTCAATCTGGGTGACTTATTTGGTTAAGTTTGGCTATGTGATCCCAAGGTTGCAGGTTCAAATCCAGCCTAAACCAATGCTGTCCAACACAATGAAATTCTAGCAAACGAATGTAGCTGATGTGATCCAAGTAATTGAGACTATCATTACTAAACAAATAGGTAGTGATACTCAACAGCTAGTTGCTATGTGACTGAAGTTCCTTTGTTTGTATGGACAGGAGTTGATAAATTCCTGTATGAGAAAAGTAAAAGTTTTTCAAAGCTGAAACCAAAAACAAGAAATATCTAAAAAATGATCAACTCCATGAAAAAAATGTATATAACATACATTGGGTGTTTTAATGTGGAAAGTTTTTGTCCATCTCTTATGGTTTAGCAGTTATGTAAAATTCCATAAGATTCATCCAGAATATTAGTTTCTAGAGGCTCCTTCCAGAAAATTCAAGATACACATTTTATTTGTCGGGTAAATATTTTTAATACACAATATTTTAATGAAAATCATAGCCATTTTTGAGAAATCAACATTTTTTAAATAAGTTCCATGTAAAGGGTAGCTGATGGGGCGGGATTTTCTTAAAAATCCTCGTATTGCATCCTTTGAAGATATCAAACTTAAATACTAAGTTTGTTATATAACATCTTTTTGTTTTTGAGCTATGCTGTCCAAAGACACACACACACACACACACATATACATGGACCATTTTCCCGAAATACTTTTTTTGGTTTCAGGGCGACCTAAAGCATGTATTTCTAGTGAAATCTAAGCATCAAATTTTTGGGTGGAGTACAATATCTTCTCTATACACTATGTACATAGTACATATAGAGAAAATATAAATTACTGCATAGACAAAAGCATAATGTAACAAATGTCTTTGCTGACTCAAAAATTTGTTACAAATAACTACTTTAGTTCACTGCTACAAAGAATTCCCTTGATGTATTTACAGTTGACAGCTTGTATGCCTCTGCACACCAACTTTCCAGCTGGAAGTCTGATCACGACACATAACTTGTTATACTATAAGGCACACACTCTGCCCTGCAATTCTTTCCTCTTTTATAGGTAGAAAATGTCATAGAACTGCATTTCATGTCTTCAATTGTACCAACATCAAGGCAAACATGAGTACAGCAGCATACAGATGCCTCAGTCACACTGCTCCCTCCTCAGAGCAGTACCATTGTAGTGGACTAGATGATGAAAATCCCGTAGGTCTCGGATGCGGTAGACATCATTTATCCTCTTTTCTACATGCTGTCATCCTTGCAATGGTTGGAACAGTATTCCTTGTTCCAGTTAGGGCGAATTAGCCAGATATAGCCATGCCAGATCACCTTGCTGGAAACCTAAGTTATTTGCCTGCTGGTTGTAATGGGTCTTCATCTGATCACTTGCTACCAGATGTTTTGTTGGTGATCTCAAGCATGCCATGAAGTTGATCTACCAATTGCTCCATATAGTCAACTGCTGGCTGTTCTGCCCCTGGAGGACTTCCAAACATCAGGTCACATAGCAGACACAGCTCTCTGCCAACGACTAATCCGGTGCTGTTGTGGGTTGATGAGCAGTAGGCCAACAAGAATAGTGCACCCTCACATTCCAGTCTCTCTGGTGTCTGACCACGACCTTCTTCAAATGTTCTTCTATAGTCATGATGTACCAATTACCCATGCCATCTGATTGTGGATGGAAGATGGTTCTTTTTTTTTGGATAATGTATGACACCACAGGCGATGACATTGATGAAACAGGGAATGAAGATGGAGCATGAGTGGAATGTGATGGTGGGGTATACTGGAGAACCCAGAGAAAAACTGCCTCTGTGCTGCTTTGTCTACCACAGATCCCACATGTGGTCACTTGGGATTGAACTCGGTCTCTTAGGTGAGAAGAGAGTGGTCTAACCACTTGGCCATGGTGCAGCCTGAAGAGTTGTTGTGCACATCTTGTACAATTAGAGGTGCTGCAGTGCTCATGAGGCTGGACACAAAGTTAGTGCCCTAATCAGTGTGTAGCTCCATAGTGACAAAACAGTTCTTCCATGAGGTAGATCATGGCTTGCTGGTTAGGTATGGCCTATCCTCCAGTCACTTGTTGAAGTAATCCATGGCAACTAACATATAATTGTCACCCCTGTCTTAACAGAGAATGGTCCAACTACATCAATGGCAATGTATTCTAATGGTGCTGCCATGTTACCTTGGCTCCTGGTCTGAGGGCCCTGACTTGCTGCATACCTCTCAGCTTCTGCCCATAGTCTCAGCCAGTAATATCTTTGTCAGAATGTTAATGGTTCAGTTGGGTCCCAAATTCCTTACATGTACTAAGGAGCTTCCGCAACCTTACTCTATCTGGATTTTGCTGCTCTATCTGGATTTTGCATCAGGTGACTCCCATACTCTAAACAGGACCTCGTTCTTGTTCTTCAGTGAGTCCCATTAAGCCCAGTAGAACAGTATAGAGTACTCCTTCGTCAGATGCCCTCCTAGCTTGGTCTAGTACCTGGCTGTAATTCTCCCCAGGAGTGGTTCCATGTCAGGTCTGCCAGTGGCTTCCTCCTCAGCCCAGCACTATCCCATTCTGTTGTGGCATGCTCTTACTCTTCAACCTTAATACAGTGGCCACACTCCTCTGGACAGGGCATCCACATGGAGTGACTTCTTCCTTTCTGATATTCTTATGTAAGACCCTTGAAACTTAACAGTCAGGTGAGGGCAGAGTGGTCAATCCTCAGATGAAATGGCTGAACCATACATGTATTTATGGATGCGCTCCAGGACCTTTACTTCTGCCAGGAACTCTCGCTGGGCAATGCACGTTTTGGCTTTGGAGAGCATTTTGCTGTAATAGGCAACTACCTGTTCCTGGCCTCCTGATCCTGGAGTAGAATGTAGTCAATGCCAGTGGCATCGCTGTCCACAACCAAGTTCTGGAATTCTTGAAATAGGAGCAGTGCTGACTTTAGCGCCTGGAACATGCTCTCTACCTCTTCTGAACATAAAGTAGGGCCAGTGCTCTGCATCACCTATGTGAGGGATGTTGCAATATTAGAGAAACCACTCGTGTCCTTGCAATAGTAGCTGTATGGGCCCAGGAGACTTCACATCTCTTTTTTTTTTCAGGCATGTCCAATCTCCCACTGCCCATGCCTTCTCCCAGTTCTTGGCCACACCAGATGATGAGATTACGTGCCAAAGTAGTAAACTTCTTTGCAGAAGAGTTGGTACTTTCTGCTCAACTTTAACTTAGCTACCTGCAGCCTTTGTAGATTCTGGCTCATGTATTCAGGACATTCTTTGTGTAGTGCATGCAAAGGTGTAGCTCACTTGTTCTTTTTCATCGCAGCACCAAGGGCTCTCTTGACTCTTAAATGATTCTCCTAGATTTCATGTTCCAGATCTCTGCTTGCCGAATTCAAGCATCTCCAGTGTCAATGCTGTGGAATACTCTGTCATTGTGACTGTAATCCCCGTTCTCTTCTCTGAAGATGGTCTGGTATTGTATGATATATTTTTTCAGACATGAATATCTTTAGCATGGCTTTCTTCAGATATGGAAATAGAGTTTTATTTATGGATACTCTTTAACTTCTGTGGTTCTCAGCATCCAATTCTATATTGGGCTTGAAAGCCCAATTAATTTTTCTTAGAGGCCTCTTTATCAGGCTTGAGGTTCTTTTGCGTGTCATAATGTAGATATGAGACCAATGGCTCTACTTCCCTTCCGAAGGAAGGCATGCAAAGGAGTTTTACATCCAAAAAAATCAACCTTCGGTATATGAACCATGGTAACATTACATTATGGAGGGCGACAAATTTCTTCAGAAGGTGTGTCGTAGATTTATAGCATGTAAAAGAACCTCAATCCTGATAAAGAGGCCTCTGAACAAAATTAAAGAGTGTTTTATGCCCAGTGTAGAATGGAACTCTGCGAACCATGGCAGTTACAGAGCGTCCATAAATAGAACTCCACTTCCATTCCTCTTTTCATTCTTTTACAAATTAGTGGTTTGATCTTCATTTCCATTTGCATCTTCTGTAATGAGGTATTCAATGTCACCATTTCACTTGCCATACTGTCTTATCTTCTCCAACAATTTTTGAAGTATCAGTTTCATCTCGACTTTTCTATCCCGCACCTGATACCAGTGTAACAAATGTTTTTATTTTCTCAAAAATTGGTTACAAATAAGCCTTTAATTCACTGGGGCAAACAATTCACTCAATGCTAGACAATAGATGGCTTTCTCATGCTTGCCTGCCGCTGAGCCCTAACATGCCAGTTGAAGTGTGATTATGACTCGTAACTCACTGTACTACATGACACACACACTCAGGCTTGCAATTCTTCCACCTTTTATAGTCAGAAAATGACATCACAGAACTTTCTGGAAACTTGCAGAAACCAGAGCTTCTGTAAGAATCTAGAGATATTGCATTCCAAAGCCTTGAGTTACCAGCATATTGCACTTCCTTTGTTGCTAGACATTCCAGCATCTTCAAATTTACTGACTCATAGACTATGGGAAACATGAGAGCAGCAGCATATGGACGGCACTGACACAATAATACACTTGTTTAACTATTTTATTTTCCATTATTGTGCTTGAATCTTCATATTATAAACATATGTATTAATTTAATTTTATATCTGTGATTTATAACAACAATAATATTCAATTATAACTCTTAAAATAATTCCCAATAACACAAAAACAGAAATGAGAGTGAGAAGCAACACTGCATGGAAAATGTTGGTGCACAATTAACAAATAACTATCAGGTGATACAAAAACGATGAAATCAGCTGCATGATGGTTTGCCTGTCCATGCCTTCAGCTCTCATTGCTGCTATCATAGAAAGGCATGGATGAAACCATGCTACATTTTTAAATGCTTTATTTACCAATGTTATTAAAGAAGATACTGAAATAGGCCACTGCCATTTTTGGCACACCTTTAAGAAACTATCCATCACTTGCCATAGTTCACATTGAGAAATGCTGGCAATTTCCTGGCTAACATTTTGTTTTAGTTCTTTTAGGGTGTATGAGTTTGTATTGTATACTTAATGTTTTAAGTTATCTCAGGGATTAGGTCAGTTGATTGAGGGGGCTAATAATTCTCTACTAATAATTCTGTCCTGTTCTCATCAAAAGATTGTCTGTAATAGTTGTTGCAGAGTCTTTTTGAAAAAAGGCAAAATCTTGCTCCCTGCCTGTCTATTCTCTAAAAAGGGGAGTAAAATTGTATTCACGTTTGCATGGGTGTTAACTGTTGACTCAAAAAAAAAAAAAAAAACTGGGCCTACAATTCTTCCTCACTAATGGCACACCATACATCAATGTTTATGTCATGAAGGGGTATTTAGTAACAATATTAGGTATCTCAGAGCTGCAATTATGATTATTTTGTATACACACATATCCATGAAGGTGGAACCAAGCACTTGTCCATGAAAAATATTAAATGTGAGTAAATTTTGCAATTGCTAACACGGATGAGAGTGCACTCACAAAATGTGTTAACACACACAAATCATAAATATATACATGCTGTGCAGTAGAAAACAAATGCTGAGCCATAATACACTTTGTGACTAAGTACAGGACAAAATAATAAGCGCACTGGTAATATCACACAATATCACTGTGAGTTTAATACTGCACTTTCAGAGCACTTAAAAACAAGTCTTCTTATGTGTACAGCAGTTGTATATTTCTATGAGGGCAGTGGAAAAACACTGTGCATGAAACGTTAATTTTCCATATTCAAATATCCTTTACCTTAACTCTCTAACAAAACTCACCTCATCTGCCAGCATAACATGTATTAGCCAATGTCTGCATTTCAAAGAGGAAATATTATCTAAATCCAGAATGTATTATTATTTCCCAATCTTTTAGATGAATCAAGCTTTTATTCCCTTATTAATAGCATATGTTAATTTTATAAATAGAGCTAGGCTGAAAAATGTAATGCCACAGCCCAGATTTGAGCCACAGATCTGCAGATCTCTAACCACTTGCTCCAACCACTGAGCTACCATATGAACTTGCAGGCACTGGTTTAAATTGCTCAACTGAGTCGCATGTTACCTATTAAACCAATAGCTGGTCTTTAATTATTTTGAGATGGCTTACCCAATGGGGACTTACCTAAGTACTTTAAGTCCCAGGCTTCATAGTTTAGCTATTAGGTGAATTAATGTCAACTTAATTGTTTCCTCACACATACCATGTGTAGGATAGGAGTTAGATGTGTAGAGTCAGACTAAGAAATTCAATTCCTTAGCCAGGGCTTGAACCATGGATCTCTCAATCTGTAGCCAGTTGCTCTAACCACTGAGTTACCATGACAATGAGCCACCAAGGCATTACATTTCTCTAATGACTTAAATATTTTGTGAAGACATATCCCAATTGTGGCTTACAATGTCATTGGCACCAGGCTTCACAGTTTAGCCAATTAAATTAACATTTATAATTTAATGTCTTCTATAAACTAAGTGAAACATAGTAAGGTAATTCATACTTAGTAAATTTTATTTTTCTGCCCCTCAACAAAGCCCCAAACTCCTGCAGTTTTCTGTTCCCTGTTGTGAATATCTGTAAATCTGACCTTGTTAAGAATGTCCCTCCTTCAAAATTCATAACTCATTTTTCTTCTGTTTGTATCTTCTAACAAAATCTTGCGAGTAATACTGTTCTTAAGCCAAATTGCTATCATAAGCCTTCTCTCCCTCTCTCCCATACTCTCTGCTACTATGTAACTGCCTTTTTCTCCTTTGCTAATGTACATGATTCTTTTAGCTCTGTCTTCTGAGTGCATACAATTCTTCTACATCTGATTTTACACAATCATGCCTTGTTTTATTCAACCAACTGCCATTTACACTACTTCTTCTCCTTAACTGCATTTGAAGTCACAGCTGTCTCTCTTGATGATATTGCTCCAGCCCTTGATATAGATGCCAAGCTCCATATTGTCTCATTACCCCTGCCACTGATGTTGCTCCATATGTCCTTTTTCTCTTTCTATTGCATACTTTAGTTCTTTCTGCTCAGAGTATCAGATTCCTAATGTAGGCTCACTTTCTGGCCACTCTCATTACCATCACTATTTGCGTTAGATTCTGCTTTATTTCCATTTTGGCTGACATCAAATCTTTATTTAATAAAAAATATTGGAAACTTTCAGCCTGTCCCTAAAATATTATGAATCAGCGTAATTAGCTTTTTCTGGTATTCCTTGCTACCCAGTATGCCTCCACTCTCAGCCTCAGATGCATTATGTTTGGAGCCAAAACTTGTTTAACCTGCATTAGCCAAATACTGACAAAAGTTAAATCTTCGTCTCTTCTAGTCCAATCTTTTGATTTTAGATTTCACTTCTTTCACCTTCTCTCTTCTATTTCTCTGGCAACATTGTTCAAATTATCACTTATTCATTGTAGCCATATCCATATTTTGTCTGTGACATTTTCTAACTATCTGGATATTTCTCTGTCCTGGGTTTAATCCCATTCCACCTTACATTAAAAGCACTGAAATAATACTCCAATTAGTACAGAGCCTGTCACTATAAAGCCTCTAATGTTCCTTTTTTATAAATTTTTGCAGCTTAAAAAGTGTAATCCTTTGCTATACATTGCCAAATCTACTTCCATTCATCTTTATACCTATTCCTGTCATTTCACCAAAGAATTATTCTCTTCTCCTGCTTGCTCAACACCCCAAGTTTAATAGAATTGTGAGACTGCTTTTGGATGATCGCAGTTTACCCAACTTGTTTTATTTACTTATTTACAATATAATCTCATATTGTTAAGAAAATTGTTTCTATTATTCTTTTAATGTGTGTTTTATTATAGCTGGATTATGTGCTTAACCAATTTTGATACTTCCACATCTTATTACTGAAATTATGTTTCCTGAAGTTAATAAATTGCACATTATTCAGATAGATATTCTCAATTACTCCTCAGCATTTATATTTCAGAGAGACAGAAAATACACATTTTATACTAACGCAAAAAATCAAATAAGTTACATAATCACTCCATATTTCCTATCTTGACACAAATACAAAACTCCTATCTTTACACTTTTAACAAGATACTGTTTCAGAACAAACAATTGTATTATCTCATATGTTTTAAATTTAGTGAAACCATTTCGGCTTTAATTGAACATATAAAAGCAGCATATCCACATTCTTAAAGCTACATTGCAGGCAATGATTTTCTCTCTTGTCATATACAAGTATAAAATAAATATTACATATTGTTATTTCATGTTTATATTCTAGTAAAATACAGTTGATATTCTTAAATTCCAGATTACACAACAGAAGTGTTTCCAGCACTACATCAGAATTATTCTCCATTGAAATCTTGGGAAGTGATATAAGTTTTAGTATGGGAAAGAATAGTGCTGAATGTGAAGGTGGCAGAACATGTCAAAGTCAAGAAACAAATGTTAAAGATATATCTTCATTAGAAACAAGTATATACTCAGAAACACTTGAAGATAGCAAATGTGTCAACATGGGATCCTTATTGAAACAAAATAATTCACTTCAGCAGAGCAATGCACATAAACAGGATATCAATAAGGAGAACTGCAAGTCAGCCTTGACCTGTGAGTACAGAAAGATATTCAAGTGTGATGTTTGTGACAAGGCTTTTACAAAGTTGTCCGATATAAAAAGGCACAAACTTATTCATGAGGGCATAAAGCCACACAAGTGTAGCATTTGTAATAAGGCTTTTACTGACTTGCAGTATTTGAAGAGGCACAAACTGACTCATGAGAACATAAAGCCATACAAATGTGAGCTTTGTGACAAGGGTTTTACTCTTTGGTCAAGTTTGAAAAACCATAAATTGATTCATGAGGGCATAAAACCACATAAATGTAACATTTGTGACAGAGCTTTTACTAGTTTGTCAAATTTCAAAAGCCACAAATTGATTCATGAGGGTATAAAGCCATACAAGTGCAACATTTGTAATAAGGCTTTTACTCACTTGCAAAGTATGAACAGACACAAATTCATTCATGATGACATAAAACCACACAAGTGTAACATTTGTAATAAGGTTTTCACTCAGTTGCAACATTTGAAAAGACACAAATTGGTTCATGATGGCATAAAGGAATTCAAGTGTAATATTTGCAATAAGGATTTTACTGACTTGCAAAATTTGAAGAGACACAAATTAATTCATGATAAAATAAAGCCATATAAGTGTGATATCTGTGATAAGACTTTCACTGTTTTGTCAAGTTTGAAGAGCCATAAATTTCTTCACGAGGAAATAAAGCCATACAAATGTGATATTTGTGACAAGGGATTTATTAAATTGACACAATTCAAAAGCCATAAATTGGTTCATGATGACATAAAGCCACACAAGTGTGACATTTGTGATAAGGGTTTTACTGAATTGTCATGTTTGAGAAGGCACAAATTGATTCATGAGGCCATAAAGCCATATAAGTGTGATATTTGTAACAAGGCTTTTACACAGTTGCAAAGCATGAAGAGACACAAATTGATACATGAGAACATAAAAGCATAAACTGATTTCTAAGTGGATAAAGCCACTCGAGTGTAACATTTGTGACAAGATTTCCATATAACTGCAACAATGGAAAACATAAATGATGCATAAGAGTAAAAATGGCCCGCCTGGGTAGCGTGGTGGTAGATTGTCTGCTTCACGTTCAAAGGGTCGTGAGTTCGAATCTCGCTTAGGGTGAGCTACCCGGGTAAGGTTTTTTTCGGGGTTTTCCCTTATCCTGAGAAGATAAATGTCGAGTAACTTTAAGCCCCATGGACCCCAAGATCATTTGAGCATCATATCGTCAATTACATTCATCGTCCGATATGACCAAACCAGGTTAAAGGACGTTAAATAAAAAAAAAAAAGAGTAAAAATTCCAAGAAATGTAACGCGTTAAAAATGTTTTTATTTATCAAATTTAAAATGCAAATTTATTCATGAAGATAAAAAGACAAAAAGGATATAATATTTGTAACAAGGTTTGTTCTTTTGAAAAATTGGCTCATGATGGCTTAAAGCCCCACAAGGTGTAATATTTTGATTGACCTGTCAAATTTTAAATATTACAAATTCATTAATGAAAACAAGTTACAGTAGTGTAGTGGTTGTCAGTAGAGGTTTCTCAGCTGTTATTTTTTGTAAAACTTTAATTGATGCATGACAAGATTATCTTTAGGAGATGAATACTTTTATTTTTTCAGTACTAAAGGAGCAATTTGATTTATGAATGCATAGGTATCAAAGTTACATATTAGGTGCTATGTTCAGTATTATAAATATGTAATAGCACTCCTGAGTGTAGAAAGATGTATAGTATGTTTTATAGAATTTCTAATTTTATTAACTTTCAACCATTTCTGTTATATAGAATGAGAAATAAAGTGCTATATGTTTTTTAAATTATTACTTTAGAAAAAATAAGGAAAATGTAATTAGTTTTCCTTATGTTTTTGCAAATGATCTCAGAATGAATTAAATCTGACATGTATCACTTAATACTCATTTAATACTGTATAAAATTTATTGACAGCAGGACTCCTATATTTTATTCATAATTTTTAAATGCTATTGTTTTGTCTGATTTCTGTGAATGCCAGGACACTTTGAATATTAATCTTGCAAATACACAACAAAGATGATTAATCAAAGCTTTTAGTAGTTTAGAGAACTTTTCTGTGATAAAATTAGCCTATTTATAAGGTGTTTTACATTGTAAACTTATTAATATTTTTCCAACAAAACTGTAGTTTCTTTTTCTAATAAAAAGTAAAATCCATGAAACTGCAGTCAAATATAAACCTGTCAGTATCCAAGTATGCCATCACACAGGTAAATTTACTTGGGCCCTCCCCATCATTTACAGCAGGCACATTAGACTGCAGTTGTTGGGGCTTAATCTTGCGATGTTTGGCTTTGAATGGATGGCCAGTCCACCCACTTCGTATCACACTAATGATTGTGGCTGCTCTAGTTGCTTCAGTTGTGCCAGTGAAAAAGATATAAATACCAGTTTGCAAATTAAAGGTAGCATTGTGGCATATGTAGCAAAGGGTTAAATAATAATTTGAGCTCATGAAAATTATTTTGTTCAGTATAACTCTTCTAACTGGTGTTTGTTTTTTCTTTTCTTTGTTTTGTTTCATTTATTGTTGTATGAATTTTGTTGTAAGGCAAGAGGCAAAATAAAAGTATGAAGATATGTTCTTTAATTACACCTGATTTTAGAATTTGACATACTGCATAGCATGAGAGCAGCATTAATAATGCCTATTATAAAATTTGAATCATCAGTTTAATGTGGCAAGAAAGAAGCATCAATAAAACTAAATGGCATACTTCAGTTATAAGGATAAGGGTTACACTGATTGTGTGAGCCAAGAGTAAATGCTTTTGGAATATACACATATTATTCTGCGACAATTTTAATTATAAAATGACATTTTAATTATTTTTCTTCTAGTAAACGTAGTCTCAGTTGTTTGCTTTGTTTAAGATTTTTTTTAGGATTGGCAATCAAGTGCACAAGTTCTTTTTGACTTATTGCCAATTTTGCAATGTGCAAAATTTTATATATTATTTAAGCGTTTGCCAATCCATGTTAATTGATTCCTTTAGACAAATACAGTATACTCCTGATTATTCATTTGCAGATCATCCATGCATCCCCACCCCCCCAAAAAAATTGTTTTAATATCAATATAGGTTTTTTGTTCCTCTGCCATTTCTTTTACAAATGTCTTTTAACTTGCTTCAATGACAGTTGCGTGCTGAATTTCTGTTTAATTTACACCAAGCAGACAGGCCAATAATAATGGTAATGGTACTCTGCTTTCATGTGGTGACCGTTTAAACAATGGAAATGGCACTTATTATTATGCAGCAGGTTCTTTATTGCTTCTCCTAGAAAAAAAAATAATACCTATGCACAGAAATAGAATAAACTTTTGAACAAGCTGATAAACGTAATTTCCTACTTACATATTTATGTTCTACCTTGAAAGTATTAAATTATGGGTTTCTCGATTATTCATGCTGTTTCTTCCCCACATTATCCCAGAGAGATGAGAATATACTGTGTTTGTATTTTTTGACAGTTTTTTTTTTTTTTTTTGTGAGGGCCAGCCACATGACGTGGTAATCTCTACACTCTTAAAGTCAATAAGATGGCTTGTATTCAGAACATGCTCTGCTTGTGAAATTTTTTTATCTGAGCATGCTTTAGTGTTAGTTACAATATTTTGAAGTTCATCTCTCCTGGGTTAAGGATTTATGCCATATAATATACCTGATTTATCTGATAATAGTTCTTTTACACTGGCTGTGTACAGTAGCAGCTCTTGAGTATACTTCAGGGTGTTCACAAGACTTTGAGAGTAAGCCCCAGAAATGCAAAATAGCATCAGCTCCTTAATAGTTAAGGTTCTGCACAAGTTGTTACAGCTGCAGCCAATTGCAACAGCAACAACAAGGACGACAGCAATGATATTAATAATTAAGATGCCTTACAAAACAAAGGGTGAAGTTTGTTGCATAAATCAGTAAATACAGTGCTCTAGCACAACATTCTTTACAGCTATCCTTCTGTCTCTCTAGCTCTCTGCTAGCAAAGACAAAGGCACTAAAAAGACTTCACAAACAATGTGCCAAGACTCACTTTTGGTTTCAATAATAGGTATGCTATTGTTACATCTGATCTGTTACCATAACCATGGCTTAGCTATTCAAAGCTCTATATAAAGAAGCACCTTAGAATAAACAAAACTAGTTTTAATTTCACATTTGCCTCTCAGTGAGTTAATTTGAGATAAGACATGACAAGCTACAGGCTTTTCTTTAGATTGAAATTCCAATATTTGATCTGTTACCAAACTGAAAATTTCATAAACAAGACCTTTTTCTTGCTTGGTAACTTATTTTAGTATATTTTACATAATGTAACTTATAACTTATTTTGTTATAATTCTAAACATGATTTTAATGCTTCTAACTTCATGGCATGTATGCAATTAAAAGTATTATTTTTGTAACTTGAAATAAATGCACATTTTTCCTTAAAATAAACTAAACATATTTCAAAACTGTCAAATGCATACAGAACATAATGTTTAGGCAAGATGTGAACAAAGTAAAAAGTATTTTTATAGTTTGCTATATGTTATTTTGTCATTTGGTTACATATACTCACATTACATACTACTTATTTAGGTCTACAGATAGATACTTTTCTGAAGAGTGAATCTCCATCTCTCTAGACCCTAATTTGATAGCAAATTCTTGACAGGTTAATTTCAAATTTAAGATGGCCACTTTTACACTGATTCTGGATCTTGGGAATGTCACATCATGATCATTGAAGAGAAAACTTTTTCCACTGAAGCACTACTTCCAGGAAGACATTGAGAAAGTTTATAGGTTCTGCATAGGGAATGAATTTGAAAATTTTATCCCATTTAGAAGCAAAGTATGGACTATTCTTCATTCCACTTTGCTATTTTTTGCTACATCACATACTGCTTCCAGTCAGAAATTTCATTAAACAAATTATCTTCATTCTGGTCATTTAAGAAAAATAATGAGTAGTGTTTTTAAATTCTTCTCTTTGAAAAAGACACATCAGAAGTATACATTCCATAGTTTTATCTGGAGTATGAACACCCCAAGCATTGAGGTATTTAATAGCACTCAGAAAATTCATATGTAGAATAAGAAACTTTGCTGAGGAATAAGACCATCTTCTAAATTTGCCAGGTGTTGCCTAACTTGTGATGGAATGAAAGGCACTATAAAGAGGTGGTATAATCATCTGCCATTAAGCTCAAGAAGGATATTAACAGCAAGATCAAACTTCAGATTCTTCTTACATTGCACATGGGGATAAATAGAAGTTGTTGCTTGCTGTAAAAAATGTTATTGTTTGGCATCAAAATGTTCCAATGGATCTCATAAAGGGCACCAGTTTATTTTGGTTCCTGACTAATGATTCCAAAACAGCAATTTAGCTTCAAAATTTTTGGCATGATAAGTGGCAACTAACTCCATCGGCTAGGATCTGCAAGGTAACTATTTTTTTTTGCTATATAATATCAGACTATATTCTGTTAAACATGTCAATGTGCAGTTAAATGAAATTGAAAATACAGCAAAGCAAACTAAAGCATAAGATGTACAGATGTTCAACTTTAGTATGAGCTAAGAAAGGCACATTAACCTGTGATTTCAAAGTTACATTTTATATTGATAATATCACTTAATTCTGGCTAATGCACTATAATTTATTTTTATTGGAATTTTCACACAAACACAACCAAAAGTAATAATAATCAAGCCATTCAAGGACTAACCTTCACTATTTTACTATTGCTCTACAATTATTTGAATACGAGGTACGTCCAGAAAGTAAGTTCCGTTTGGTAATAAAATTAAATTGTTTACAGATACAGAATAATTATTTATTGCACAAAATTCTACAGCTCTTAAACTACTTTTCCACATAACTGGCGAAATTTTGCAGACATTTGTCATAGCGTGGCACAAGTTTTTGTAAACCTTCTTCATAGAAGTTTGCCGCCTGTGTCTTAAAAAATTTGGAAACATTTTCTTTCAGCTCTTCGTCATTGTTGAAGTGTTGACCGCCAATGAAAGACTTGAGATATAAGAACAGATGAAAGTCACTAGGAGCGAGGTCAGGGCTTGTACGGAGGATGGTCAAACACGTCCCAGCCAAATCCCTGTAAGAGGTTTTTTGTCACATTTTGCAGTGTGTGGTCGTGCGTTGTCGTGAAGAAAAACAACACCTTTTGACAGCAATCCTCTGCGCTTATTCTGTATTGCACAGCGCAATTTCCTAAGTGTCTCGCAATAAACATCTGCTTTGATTGTTTGACCACGTGGTAAGAAATCAATGAGTAAGATGCCTTTCCAGTCCCAGAACATTGTGCACATCATTTTTCAAGGTGTCAAGATTTGTTTCGGCTTAACCTGGTTTAATAAGGTTTAAATGTCAAATTAATATTGAATACATTAGGAGACGTTAACGGTGCTGAATGTGAGTGTATTGCTGGAGCAGGTCCTAAAGCTAGCTTAAACATATTGCAGCAGTATGCTATGCTAGAGCACTTTTCAAAAAGTGTTGAGATTAAGAGTATGGAAACCTGTGCCCAGACTCTACAAACTTTCCATCATCCTCCTTGTAAAAGACAAAAGCCAATCTGTCCAATTAAAGCAGAGGATTGCCACTTGGACAAGTTGTAAAAGAATCATGTCGTGAGGTTAGGCCTTCATCTGCCAATAACATATACATGCATGGAGGATGAGGGATATTTGTTCATGTAGAAATAGAAGTGAAAGATGTAAAAGAATTGCAGTATTTAAGTGTAGAAAAACATTTCGAGCTCTCAGTCACTGAGATAACAAAAACTCAAACAGTAATAGAATGCATTTACAGGACACCTGATAGTGACTTCAATACATTCATAAAAAAATTAGATGAGCTACTGCAGAAGTTAACAAACAGGTATAAAAATATTGTGGTATGTAGGGATTGGAACATTAACTTACTGCAGCAAAGCCAAAAAAGCATGGAAATAGAAAATTTATTCAGGGTTTTCAACATAATTAATACAGTACAGGTTCCCACTAGAATATCAAAAAACTCGGTGTCACTTATTGATGTGTTAGCTACAAATATGAACTATGATCAGCCGGCGCAGGTAATGGAAACGGGTATCTCGGATCACAAAGCGCAAATCCTAAAAGTATCAAGTCAGTCATTGAACAAAAGTAGAATAACAAGCAGTGAAAGGCATTTTAATGAAGAAAATCAAAAGCAATTTAAATACCTATTAAGCAAAGAAAGTTGGCATGACATTTATGAAGAAAAGGATGTACATGCAAAATTTGATAAGCTAATAGAAACAGTTCATCACAATTTTAATATAGCATTTCCACTGAAACAGGTTAGTATAAAGAACAAAAACCAAAAAGGGTGGGTGACCAAAGGTATAAAAGTATCCTCACAGAGAGTCAAATTCCTATCAAAGTTGGAAAAAAGGGGAAAGGTGTCAAGGGAAAACTTAAGTTATATAAATAAATATAAAAAAGTATACAGGAAAGTATTAGGGATGCAAAAATCTGGAAAATGATAAATATATTCAAAGAGCAACAAACCAAAGTAAGGCAATCTGGGAAGTAATCAATAAGGAATCCGGGAAAAGAAATTTGTGCATAAACCAATTAAAATTGATGCATGAAGGGCAAAAAATCAAAGATCCAGTTAAAATAGCTGAATTGTTTAATACATATTTTGTTGAGGGTCCAAATAAACTAGTAAGAGATAAATATGACACAGGGGTTAAAAAAGCAAGAGAAAACAGTAAGGTTAAAAGATGCATGAATTCAGTATTTATTAAACCTATAAATGAGCAGGAACTGATAAGGGTAGCAAAAGGGCTGAAAAGCAAGCTCTCAGCAGGTCTAGACGAGATTCCTGATCTAGTAATAAAGATTTGTGTAGAGGAAATAGCAAAACCATTACTGAATATCTATAATACCTCCTTTGAGACAGGAGTTTTCCCAGATAAATTAAAAACAGCTAAAGTTAGGCCCCTCCATAAAAAGGGACCCCAAGATGTGTTACAAAATTACAGACCAATTTCTATGCTATCAGCATTCTCCAAGATTTTGGAGAAGCTAATGTTTAATAGAATTAGTAACTTTTTAGAGAAAAATAAAATTCTCACAGATACACAACATGGTTTTAGGCGAGAAAAATCTACTGAATCGACAGTTTGCGCCCTAGTTGAAAAAATTATTGCTGCTATTGAAAAGAAAGGGAAATCAATAGGTTTGTTCCTTGATCTAACGAAGGCATATGATGTGATTGATCATGATATACTACTGAGAAAGTTAGAGGTGTATGGTATTAGAGGAATAGCAAATGCATGGTTTAAATACTACCTATCGAATCGATCTCAAGTAATAGAAATTAGCAACCTGAATAAAGAACATCTCAGTATAGAAAGATGTCAATCCACGCAGAGGAAGGTAGGACAGGGGGGTACCACAGGGATCTATATTGGGGCCTCTTCTTTTCTTGATTTATGTAAATGATCTCCCATTATGTGTCCAGGAGTCTGAAGTGGTGTTATTTGCTGATGATACAAACCTGCTGCTAAAAGCAAACAATGACAGAGATCTTCAGAAAAAAGTAAATGGGGATATAAGGAAATTGATATAGTGGTTTGAGGTAAATAGACTGCTATTAAACACAAAAAACTGTTGCTATGAGTTTTCATTCGAGTCATCATAGAAATAGACAATGAAACCATAAAATATGAAGAGCAAACTAAATTTCTGGGGATAATTATTACAGAAGATCTTAAATGGGGGACACATATAAATATGCTAACCAAGAAACTAAATGTGGGATGTTACATATTGAGTACATTGAAAAGAGTGACGAGTGTGCAAGTTTTTAGAACTGCTTACTTTGCATACATCCATAGTCATATAAGGTATGGAATAATGTTCTGGGGGCATCAACAGAATCTGAAAAAGTTTTTCGGTTGCAAAAGTGGGCCATAAGAATAATGACTGGCGAATCAAGTAGATCTCCGTGCAGAGAACTGTTCAAAAGGTTAAGGATTATGACTGCACCAAGTATGTATATATTAGGAGTTATCCATCATATCAGACGAATAAGGCATCAGTTACCAGATAACCAAGAGATTCATTATCATAGTACAAGGCAGAAAGGAAATCTACATGTGCAATATCGCAGAACGAATCTAGCCAAAAACAGTGTAAATCATAATGGAATAAAACGGTATAATAGGCTATCCCTTAATATAAAAAATATTGAAAATGTAAATCTGTTTAAGAAAAAAATCAAATTGTACCTATTAGAGAATGCATTTTATTCAGTTATGGAAGATGTAAATAAGTCTTACTAATTAAGGCAGTGTGGATATGTGTGGTGACCCTAAATGCTGTATGCATATGTGTATGTGTGTGTGTGTATGTGTGTGTCCTTTTAACGTATTGTTATATTCCTATGTAACTTATTGACGAGTCCATATCATGTATACATGATCTGAAGGATGAAATAAATGAATATGAATAACAGTCTTGCTTATCAACATTATGTAGAGACATTACTGAAAAACTCCAGACACAAATTGGCATTTCATTATATGAAGTGTAAAGTATTTGAATTTTAAATAAGGTATCCATATTATTAAATTTCAATCCATGTATTGTATCATATTAACTGAAACATACATAGAGCTTAGATAATTCTTTGTGAGGAAAACACTACACAGCAATTGATATAAGTAAGAATGCAATTCAAGTGGCAGAAGGATAAAATCTCTACTTTCTAGACTTTAAAGTTATGAACTTCATTTTTGTACACAGTTTTTTACAACCTGGAATAACTAGTTCATATGTTATTACTTTTACTGTTTAAAAACAATGCTTTTGTCCATTACCTTTAATATTTGCTTCATGGCATATGTAAACAAAACAAATAAACAATAAAAATAATGAATATTAACTGATGAGTGATCACTAACAAATATAATTTCTAATTTTAGGAAATATGTAAGCTATTAAAACTTGTTGATCAATCTTGGTGGAACAACCTGTAAAACCACAAAATCAAAGAGTGAAGTTTTGAGATGGATTTTTAAGTGCAGAAAATCATTCCAAAATGTTGTAAGGTCTTGAAATTCTGAACACATAAGGTGAGTTTCATGTCCGATTTTTTTTTTTTTTTTTCCACAAATTAAAAATTGCAAATCTTTAAAATTCAATTATTGGATTTCAATAAAAATAAAATACATACACTAAAAGATGTATAGAGGAACAATTTCAAAAATAATGTATTAGAGCAATTATAAATGCATAAAATCATATTTAATCAGCTTATATATTTGTATAACTTACCTAATAAAGTGGTGATAAAATCCTTTGGTTTAAAGTGCTGCGAGCATACTTTATTGTTTTTGCTCAACTTCTTTTGGTTAGGTTTTTCCTTTTTATGGCTGTAACCAAGTTTTTCTCAAAGCTTTATCCTCAGGAAATCGATGAAAAATAAATGGCCGCCCCTAATTTTTGAACAATGGAACATAGCAATAGTCTGGCATTATTGATAATGTTCTATTTTTGTCCAAATTCACTTTTTATATAAGCAGTTCGCTTAAGTATTAACTCATACACGTCATAACCTCAAACTTCTTATATGAAACAGACAAACGATGTCATGCACTTACCAGCTAATTCAGTGGAGACATCTAGTGGCACTAGTTCCATACATCTCTATTCATGCACTATGTTTTTTTCGCAATATAATTTATTTTGGGTCTCTTTAACAGCATGGTCATATCGCGATGCACTATGTTCTTGGCTGATCTATCAGCACTTATTTCCACATACAGAATAAACCTTTCATAGATATCTGCAGTTTCAGCATGCTCATATCTCGGGGTTGTTGCTACCTGTGAAGTACTGCTAATATCACAAGTTTCATCAAGCAATATTGCAGCAAATGGAGAACTCATAGTTTACATCTTTATTTCTGTGGCAAGTACACTGCTATTAGCAGCAATCAAATTATTCTGTATTCTCCTTCATGTTCCACTAAATACTGTAGCAAACTTTAGGTGACCCTCAAGTGTGTGCCCATAATTGCTAGAGTAGTTCAGAAGATGTAATTTCCTTGATTGACCAATCCCTCATCTTTATTGGAGCTTCTGTATTGCTCACAAGCATGTGATGTCTATTAAACGTTCAATCACGTTTCTCTTCACCATTTCATTGTAATGCATTATGTTCTCATGTGAAAATGGAGCTAAATTTATGGATGATCTTTACCTGCTGTGATTCTCAGCATCCCATTCTATACTGGGTGTGCAAGACCCCTTAATTTTGCTCAGAGGCCTCTTTTATCAGGCCTGAAGTTCATTTATGTGCCATAAATCTACGACATGGGACTAACAGCTTTACTTCCCTTCTGAAGGAAGCCACGCTAAGCAAAAATCCATTGTCCTCCACCAGGTTTAAACCTGCAACTTTGGGTATATGAAGTTAGCATGCCATTACACCACAGAGGGAAACATGTTGTCTTGTAATAGTGCATCCAGCTGCACATCCATACATGCTCATAACTGTACAAAAGCACATAAATGGCTCTGTGATCCTTCATGTTTCGTTATGGATGGCATTACTCAAGTATTATAAATTTGTATGGCCATCATCATTTGATACACTATGCTCAGTAGAAAAAGAACACATTAGGGGCCGTGCTGTGGCTGAGCTATTTGACCTCTCACCTAGATGGCCTGCATTCATTCCTAAGCAAATGCATGTGAGATTTGTGGATGACAAAGCGGCACGGGGATAGGTTTTCTTCACCAGTTTCCCCCACCAGTGCTCCAACTTCATTCCATGTACCACCAGTGTCATCATCTGCAGTGCCATATATAGTAAAATAGGGTGCTAAACAAAAAGCGGTCAACAACATAATTTTTGCAACTTAGTGTTAACCAAACTGTCTTTTCATATTGAGAAATACTAAATACCTTACATATTTGCATCCTTTCTCTTTATGTGGAGGGAATTTATTTATATCAGAAAGTGCTGGTGCTGGTCTACTGCACTATACAATGTCTGATTTTTCAGAAAATGAAAGGGAACCAAAAGGACGTGCTATTAGTTTCTGTATTACAAAAGTATCACAGTCCAAGTTGTCATTAATTATGTATCTTCAGCCCTCAGTTAATTCAGTTTTTCTCCAGTAAGCATTCGCTAGGTCAATATAAACAGTTACAATAGATAATAATACAGCTTAATCCTGTGCTTAATACAGTTAAAGAGCCAGTATGATTGAACCACTGAATGAACTAACATGAACAACAGTGAGCCAATTGTGACCTGTGCCTACTACGGTGGTGTATAGGTGCATTAGGAATTTTATATTCTTTCAGGGTTGGACAATTGAACTCTCATTATCTTGCTACAAGGTAGGTAGGGCAATGAAACACATGATTACACACATGGAACCACAAAAGCTCTGCTCTGCTACACAGTGAACCACTGTTAGACCTGTTTTACTTTCATGCACAAGTATTAAACTAAAATGCAGCAGAAAAATATTTTTAATTAAACTATCTGGGTACTTGCTTCCATCCTAGCCTACACTAGATGTATGCTAATTTACTAACAAAGATAACAATTTTAATGATCTTTGTGCTACCAATGTTCGTTAGAATCACATTACATAGAAACTAAGCGGTAATTACAAATAATAACATGCTGCAAAAATGGAGTTAGTTCCCTCCCCCTTCCCCCTAAGGAGAACAGTTGTCATAAGTAATACACTAAAAACTTCAGAGATCTTAACCATGAAGCACAGTGAAGAGAGACAATTAAATTGAAAGAATTTATGCAATATTAAGTTATCCGTAATCATGGGATGAATTATTAAATCTGGAACATTCAAGGAACAGCTTTTCATAGAGACAAAAAGCAAAATGCAGCGACAGGCCCTGGAAAACAACGACATCTAGTAACCTTATTTTATGTGGGAATGTAATAAAATTGGAAAATAGGAACTAAATTCACAAAAACTTTAAATCACAAGAACTTTCATACCATGCCTGTGAAAATAAACGATTATTCCTCAGTTATCTCTCGCTTCTGTATTTCATATTTAATTTCACATCAACGTTTAATCTTATTTGTAATATAAACTACAAAAATAATTAGGATATTAATACCACAGTAGGACCGACCTATATTCAGTGTGCCCAACCATTATTCGAATCCCCGTCATACGAACACCCAAAAAATCTAAAATCCGTCAAAACAAGATATACTATTTGCTTACCCTCGGAACAACAATTTCAACACAATAGACGATATTAATAATTATAATATTTTTTGTCCAATAACTGTGGTATCAGAAAGTTCATTCTTCGGTAAATCTACAAACGCAAGCACGATACTTTTAAACGGCATACAAGGAATTCCTAAATATAATATTGGTCATGCAGTCTACAAATAAAGATGTGTTCCTATGTCCACTAAGTTATTACAACAACAACAAAACATACAACATATTGTTTAATATAATATCAAGCTGTCACTCAAATTGATTAATAATAGTTTCCGACAAAAAAAAAATCTCCGTCAAATACTTTTTTACCCGTGATACAACATAAAAATTAGTCAATTTTGACGGAAATTCCGTCAGATTGGCAAAACTGTTTGTGCGCTATTAAGTGTGAATCAAATATTATCCAACGGGTTCACACCTGTGAGTGACCAATTGGTTCATTTGTTCATTTTCTGTGGTTGAAACTTATCAGGAAAATTAAGTGGCTCATAGCTTCATGCGAACATCACATTAGTTTTGAGTTAAAAAAAAAAAAAAATGTGGTGAACTTAAATTGTTCATCAGTAAGACGGAGAGTGGAAGTTGAGAAAGAGGAACAGTGATGTGGAAGAATGGCAAACAAGACGGAGAGTAAAGGTGAATTTCGCTTGTAATGTCTGGGTTTTTAAACATAGGTTTCATTATTTTATGGAACTGCACATTTTTAAACATAGTTAAGAGGGTTTCTATAGAAGATTACTTCCGTAAATTGGTGTCGTATGTAAACAAACCCAAAGTGATACTTTTTCTCTGTGATTCATAAACCAAATAACATTATCAGTAATAGAAAGGAAACAGACACTCACACCCCCCCACCCTTGTTCTGAAACGTCTTTTGAAGCAGCGAGCCTCAAAATATGTATTTCCAGTGAAATATAGGTATCAAATTTTTGGGTGCATTACATAGAGCCTATATAGATGCAAATGTGTGATAAAAAATTTCAGCCCTTAATGTTAATTAGTTTTTCAGAAAGTGGGGCATTTATATAGACAATTTTAGTTTTTCAGAAAGTGCTCTCAAATATAACATTTAAAGCAAATCTAACCTAACTTTCCATGTACAACTTTGTAGTACTTTGAAATTCACACATGAAGGACATATGAATGGGATGCCAGTACTGTGAATAGCTTAAGTAAAACTTTTCAATCAAAATATAAAAAAAAAGATCTCTTCTCTAACACTAATACTTACAAACTATTTACAATGTTTGTATCTCTATGAAAGTTATACCAAAATGAGCAGGGGATTCAAAGTATTCATATGCAACTAAAACATACAATGGGAAAAAAATTAGAAAATACCATTTTGACTCCCCTTATTTGCTACAGACTGTCTACCATATCATTTACTGAGGTACGAAAATAGGATTTTTATAGTTTGCATTTTTATTCTTACATTTTTTAATATTAATGTCGTGGATTTATGTAATCAGGAAAACTCCATATTTATGCTATAAATAACTAAGCTGCAGATGTTCAAATTTTCATATAGGTCTATGCATATGAAGAAAGCTACATAAATATTGTCAACAATAAAGGATGTACACTAATTTAGCTCATATAGGAAGTGTTAAATTGCCCTTGCCATTTAATAGTAGAATTTTATATAAAATACCTTTTTTGTGGGCCCCTAAATAAAATCTTTTTTTAATTCTAATGAGTGTTGTCACTTTTCTACTGACAATTCTTATAAAAGCTTATTCTTTCAGTTACTTCTTGTTAATTGAGAAACGTTCAGTGCACATTTCATTATAGGTATAAAAAATATACAGTAGGCTAAAGCAATAGGTGTAAAAACTGGGTCATTATGTGATGACTTGGAAATTTTATGCTCTTTTTGCATGACCGTGAGAAAAATTTACAGTATTATCACTGAAAAATATATAAGTAGGTATTCTTAGAATCAAAATATTTTTTAAAACTTCAGTTTCAATTTCTGCATTTTGATACAGGCAATACCTTGATTATATTTGTCTGTACATTTTGTTTTCACTGGCACCATTGTTTATCCATAATTTTAGTATTCCTTACCAATATAAAAATGGCAGTTGGTATTTTAGTTACTTCATTACTGCCATCACATGATTCTTCAGATTTACTGGAATGATCTGCTCTCTTGATTATTTCTGCTTCATCATTAGTTACAAAGTAATCAGCATAATCTTCACCCGGTGATTTCAGAAGAAATTTCTTCTGATACCAATTCCTATCATTGTGAGAACCTCAAAGATAATAGGAAAATTCTAATACTAATATAATCTTAATTAGTATCCATTCACCTGAAGTGTTTTTGCAGAATATAGCTTTGAAGATTCATAACATTCAATACTGATTATGCTATATTTCCTTACATAACCATGGTACCACTGCATTCATTGTGGCCTCATTGTAATTGTCCATTTCACAGATAAGTTACAGCTGTTATGTTGGGTATGATAATACAACAACAGTGAAATTTGGTGTCTGACTATATCATTGGAACATAACTAACACTATTGTTATGAGCTTGGTACATTGGAAAAGCAATTTGGCAGTAGTATATGCTGTCATGTGTCTGCTGCAGACTTAATCATATCATCAAAGCTATTTTGTAAAAATAAAAAATAATTTACATTTTCCCTGCTAAGTGTAGTTTGGGTTGGGGCAGATTTTGTAGAAAAGTTTTGTATTGCATCCTTTGACGATGCTGAACATAAATGCACAGTTTGGTGTCAAAGCAACTTTGCACATTTTTTTCCAGACACCACATTCCCAAACCCATATTCATGCATAACTGTTGTCTTAAACTTTTTGTAACAAGATAGTAAAAATTATTTCCCATGGTACATTAAAATTGTGTGTATATTACTTTTCCTTTCTTTTCTTTTTTTTTTTTTTTTTTTCTTTTTTTCATTTTTTTTTTTTTTTTTTTTTCATATTCTGCATGGAAGATTTAGGTTTAATTTTTAAAAATAGAATTGGAAGAAATAGAAAAGGGTTTAACACTTGGTCACATAGAGAGTTAAGTAGGTAAACAAAAGTTTGCTAGTGCAAGGAAATGGAAGAATTCCACTTTTTTCCAATGTAATTGTTTAATGCCAATTATATTTCTGATGCAGAGACCTCAGTTTTTCATTGTACATTAGTCTGTAATGTGAGATATAAGAAAAGTTTCTTATGATGTACAAAGATTGTGGAATTTAAATGGCAGCAAATTGCAACCTGATTTTGATAGATTCAGCCCCATGTATATACAGCAAAATGCGTAATCAAACTATTTCTGTTAACGTTTCCCTCAACTGATTTGAATTAAAGTTTAGAAGTAGTTTACTGAAGGGTTGTGAATAAAGAAAATCACATAAATGTGAGGTTAGATTTGTATATGGTGAAAATATTGAAACAGATATAATATAGTTGGTGTGTTTGTTCATGCTTAGACTGCTTAACAATGGCTGAAGAGATGGTGAGCAGTGGCCAAGTGAACATCAAGGTTGAGATAAAGGAAGAACCTATGTTTGCAGAAGATTTGGACCACACCAATGATACATTGAATGAAGAAATAAAGGTAAATGTGTTTTCTTCTGAAAAAATTTTTGAAGGAGGGAAGGATAGTATTTATTAATATATATATAAAAATTGGTAGTCTTTACAGAAATAAAAACCACAAAACCATATATCTTGTGGATTTCTGCACAAAATTCCATTGTTAGGAGTACTGAAATACAGCTGTTGTGTGCATGCAAGACAGTATTGCACATTGTTTTTTTTTTTAATGTGCATTTGGTTTCTATTTCTTAAACATAACTTATATAAAAGAAGCATTTTATTGCAAAGAGCCTCATTTGACCACTTTTATGTGTATTTTTCCTAGTAATTGCTTTTACTTCACTTGCAGTTAAAATTGACAGTTGTAATTAAGTTTGGCTTCGCTTGTGCTCCATTTTGTTTTTGTTAGCGACCATATCTAGTGTCTCTTATTTTTGCATTCCATCAACTTACAGATGTAGCTGGTGAGGGAAATAGGACAGTAGTTGGAAAGAAGAGACAGTCCTTTCCAGGTTTCACTTTAGGAAAGATGGTGGTTTCATGCCACTTTTCTGAATTATAAACTTTGTGTAGGAAAGGAGAGAGATGATGTAACATATAGTCGTTAATGCCATCTGGTCCAGATACAGAGTTTCACAAATATAAAAGTGCATGGTCTAGCTCTGCCATGGTAAAAGGTGGTTAAAGTCTTCAATGTTTCCAGAACAAAACGAGAACCCCTGAGATTCCACCGGATCCTTAACAGAAAGAAACTCAGGTGAATAATTATCTGAGCTGGACACTTGAGTGCCAAAAATGCAGCCATGTGGGTAGCCTCGTCATACCAAACATATCAACAGCTGACAGCTGTTTTAAGACCGGTGGTTGGCATATGGCTGAAGATTTTTGCTACACACCTTTACTTATCCCATACTACAGAGGAAGAGGGGTGTTGATTGAAAACTTGCTCCAAGGTAGCTTTTTTCTGACTTGTATAGATTAAGCACACCATCTTATAATGTAGAGCAACAGTGGGAGATCCTGAGAGCATGAATGGTATTCCAGCATTCTTCAATCGACCAAGAAACCATAAATTGATGTGGTTGGCTAGTCGACCACAATAGACTGTTTGGCAGCAGTAAGATTGGTTGCTTTAGGTGTTTGACTGAAGAATCCACCAGGTGGTACTCATTGCAAGTAAAAATGGTCAAATGGAAATAAGTTCCAGTTGACTTGATCTAAGCGCCATCGAGGTAAATGTGTGAGACATACATCTTTTGCTCTAAGATTAATAAGAATTGAAAACTGATCACTGAAATGTAAATCAGAGTTGGTATTCCATTGTAATGAAACTTCCAACTGTGAAGATCAAACAGCTATTGAAGGCATCAGAAAGAAATGTAGGATCTCCAGTATCCAGGGGAGAGAGGTTGTTATTGTCCAAAAAATAAGCAATCATGTTACCTGTCGCACAAGATCAAGGTGGGCCCCTAAACGGGTTGTGGGCTTCACCAAACATAACAGAAATAATGTTGGTACCTGGGAAACTAGGTCTTCTAAATCAGTGTGTAAGAGGCCATCAGATGGAAGTAAATATGTACAGTTACTCTCGATTATCCGGGTGTAATGACGGGGAGAAGCACAAATAATGAAAAAAAAAAAAAAAAAAAAAATAATCTAGAAACCCATACTTTAGTGCTTTTAAGGTACAATGTGCATATGTAAATAGGAAATTATCTTTAAAATCATTTTTCAACATGTGTTCTTTGTTCAAAAGTTTAATCTATTTCTGTGCATAGGTATTGTTTTTCTTTAGGAAACAGCAGTAAATGACCTGCTGCATGACAATGCCATTTACATTGTTTAAAGGATCACCGTGTGACAACAGAGTACCGTTTCCATTGTTATCAGCCTGCATGTTGCATTAAATTAAAACTAAAATCCACTTTTCTGATGTTAATGAGCATGTAAGTGTCTACAAAGCAAGTTAAAATAAATGTTTAATTGAGATGACAGAGAAACAAAAAAACGTGTGTTGATATGAAAACAAAATAATTTTTGGGGGGATGCACCGATAATCTGCAAATCGAATAATGCACAAGAATAATTGGGAGTATTTTGTACCACTGGCAGCTTAATTCTCACACCAACTGATTGGATGTCTGATTGTAAGGATACAGATTCATCATAGATATTATCTCTCAAGAGCATCTTAGTTCCTCCATGTGCAGAAACACCTTCTTCTGGTGATAGATCACACAGTACAGCAAAGTAGTTCCCAAATGTAATGCTGTTCTGTAAATGGAGATTTGTCTCTTGTAAGCAGGCAACCAAAAATTGTTTCTAGTGAAGCAACAGCTCCACCTCTGACCAATGTCAATTTACATGTATGTTCCACTGTGGGATATCCATGGTTAATAATTTGGAATAAATCGTAATTATTGAAAGACATCTCTGCATTGTTATGCTGATCAGTTATATAATTCTTTTTGGCCGGAGGACTAATATTTTTTTAAGCAGCATCTGGCAGTGAGGGCAGAATCCTCCTGTTCTATGGGAGAGGACCCCTTTCCAATAGATAATTTTGGTTTCAGAACCTTGAGCTGAATAAGAGGTCTTGATGAAATAAGATGTTGGTCGCCGATCTGTGCCCCCCCCCCCCCAGTAAATTTCTCTGTTAAGAATCTTTGTGGAGAGAAGCATAGGTTTTTCCTTCCCTTAGATGTTTTGGGAGAGGACTTGACAGTTTGTTTCAGGAAGTCAGTGTTGAAGCTTTTTAAGTTGGTGCAAAATACTCTACTGGTGTACCAGCATTATTCCCTGAGCTCAATGAGTTTGGTGGAAAGGTGCCAAGTACTCATTTTTGGCGGATGGTGATGCTAATTTGACATAAATATGGAAGTCTTTAGTAGTGACCTGGCTACAAGAATCTGCTATGGTGGTCCCGTTTACATCACAGGTCTGAGTTGTGATTTCCTGACGTGGTACTGGTTTAGCTGCAACTGAACTATAGATACCAGAGTACAGGATCCTACACCCTTCTGAGAATGACACCTTTTCATGGATAGGTCTCTTCTGTGTAAAATGGAGACAATTTCAGGAACTAGATGGGTGTTCCCTACTGCAATTCACATCAGATGTAGTAGTACTATCATGTGATGCAGCTCTACGGATAGGACCTGTAGAATTGCCAGTACAAAATATGCTAGTATGCCCAAACTGCTAACATGTGTAACATCTGAGAAAATTTGGAATATATGGTCCTACCTCGTAGGCTTCATACTCTGCCTTAATCCTTTGTGGAAGATCTACCCTAACATAGGTAAGGAACAGGGTGTGGGTCAGCACAAATTCACCATTTACCTTCCGTTAAACCCTATATACAGATGTGAAGCCTTGGTCTGCCAGATCCTCTTGAAGCTCATTGAACAAACCATCCAATGTGTGGTTGGTGATAACACAGTGCGAGGAGTTCATAGTCTTGTGCTTCTCGTTCTTGACCAGATAATTGTCTAACATATTGAGGTTCAGTAATTTTGCTGCCTAGGATATTAAGTGCCTCAATCAGAGGTGCTCCACTGCTTGCTGTAATGTAAGACAAGTGTACCAGCAATTTTATGTAATCCCTTTTGGATGGTAAAAGTGCCAGCTGACATAAATGTTCTTCCTTCCTTTATTCTAGATATAACTAAGTAGTGGGAACCACTAGACTGATGTACTTCTTTTCCATCATATTAGTCTTTGGTTTCTTTTTTGCCATAGAAAAAACATTGAAATTCATCCCCCAGTGCTCCCCACCAACCAAAAAGCCCAAAGAGAGGTCACCTCACTGAGGTGACAGGGCTACATAGGGAATACAACAGGGTAACCGTCCCACTCACCTATAGTACCTAGTCCTGGCCAAATGACTTGGGGTGGGTTAGTCCCTAGCCTTCCGTTTAGACAAAATAGAAACCAAAGTTAGGTTGTGCACCCTCCCCAGTCATTGAGAAACAGAAGCACAGACTCAGATATGCAACCCTCAACAAACCATGATATCCATTTCCATTTGATATGCTCCATGCATGGCCTATACTTGGATAAGCCTATTAACGGACTTACTCCCTTACCACTAAGTGCTTGTCCAAACGAGGAAGTTGGGTTTGGCTCCCCAGGTGTGCCAAACCTTTATCTACTGTAGTAGGTCTCAGGTGGATACCACTGATGTTTCCTTTGTTTGGAAATTTTAGGCAAGTTGAAAAGTGGTGAAAATTTTATGTTGTTACAGTTCTCCATGGTTAATAAGTGGTTCCATAAGATGTTGAACATGCTCTTCCAGAGTTTATGTCTCAGATCAGCTGTCATCCTTGCCCATGTAAGGAAAGAAATTACATAAGTATCTTGATGCTAAATCAGAATAATCCAGATTTTAGTCCATATCTGCCAGGCTTATTTGGTATAAATTGCATAAACTTAAACTGTGTGTTTGCTTGGAAACATCTTTTAGTCAATATTTAAATTTTCGCTTAGGCAAAGACAGTTTCTGACAAATTTGTTCCAAGTTTCTGAAACAAGAGTAAATTTATAAATAATTAGGAATATTTGTATATAGTGGAGTGCCATTATGATGGAATAATTTAACAATGAGTGGAAATTTTAAACACTTTAAAATATGTTGACCTTTAAAACTAGTTTCAGGGAGCATCCCCCTATCTTCCAACAAATTAACGGAAGATAGAGAGGACACTCCCTGAAACTAGACTTAAAAAGTTCAAAATGTAAGTGGAGAATTTTAAAGTGTTTAAAATTTTGACTCATTGTTAAACAATTCCACAAGGGTAAACTTGCCATTTGGCAGTCATTCCCCCATGTTGATTTTCTTCAAATCAGAGAAATTTGAGTAGCTGCTGGTATCTATCTCGAGGCACTGCATCCTTTAAGATACCAGGCCCTGGTCCCATCATGGCCAAGTGAATAGACCACTTGCCTCTCACTTAGATGTCCCAGGTTTGATCCCAAGCGACTGCATGCGAGATTTCTTGGACAAAGTGTCACAAGGGTGGGTTTTTTCTGGGTTCTCCAGTTCCCCCCCCCCCACTGTTGCATTCAACCGTTGCTCTATCTTCATTCCATGTATCGGCAGTGTCATTGCCTGCAGTGCCATAAGTAGTAAAAGCAGGCATTAAACACTTCAAAAAGGGAAATGAAAGTACCAGTACTCCATGAATGCCACCAAAGATCATTCACAGATACCTTTTGTACATTTAACACTCCAGGCATACATGATGGCTGTTGCTTTTCCAGCTCCTCAGAATGCATCACCTAGTCTTTATTTTTAGAAGTCTCCTAGCATTTAATTCTGTGTATTTCTTCATGAGTTGAAACAACAATTCAACAAATAGCAAACAAGCACTGATAGCAGGCATCAGTTTGGTGATAAGCATATTTAGGAGGTCCTCCTTGCTCTTTTAGGATGTTTACTGCAGCTCCTCTTCCAGTTGACGAGTTGATAATCCCCACTATGTTCCATCTCTGTCCACCACTTGAGTCTCGCTCTGGCGAGATACTTGAAGCGAGAGCTCAGGAACATTTCCATCTTCTATAGACAAGAAACTGTCAGTATCACTACAATCATCCTCGTTAGTTTCTCTTCCTAATCCTTTCTCAGTGTATCCCGTCCTCTACTTCCTTCTGATCTTGCCTCAAATACTTGTTTAGTATTTTGCTGATCATCCAGGTGTCTATACCATTTTAAATTTATTTTCTCTATCTCTTCCACTAATAGGTTCATGTTTAGATTTTCTCTAATAATTTTATTTCTGTCTTTCCCTCCACTTTTCTCAAATATTTCATTTCTGAGGATATTACTCTACTTTTATGTTTGTCTAGCATTACCCATATTTCTGATCAATACAACAGAGTGGGTAAATATACCCTGTTATATATATTAATTTTCACATTATTTTGTTTCTTTCTGATTATTGTATTGCAGATCTGATAATAGACATTATTTACCTAAATTACTCTATTATTTATTTAATCATCTATTGTGTTATTAGTGGAAATTATTGTACCTAAATATTTTATGGTGTCTACTTGTTCTAACTTTTCAAGTTTCTATTTTATATTTATATCTTCATTTTCTGTAATCTTCATTGTTTTACTTTTATTTATGCTTATTTTCAAACATTAGAATCCTGTAGAAAAATATGCAGCACATCATTTCAGCTTCAACAAAAAACGCTGCCTAAATAAGCTGCCACTATGAAATAACATTGACATGTTGACACAATTGATAAAATGCACATGTAAAGACCCAACCATGTTACTTATTTGACACAGTAAAATGGATTTATTCGAGCCTATATTGTTATGTTATTTACCGCCTATGAAAAAGCTCCTATTAAACTTTAAAAACTCTTGTTTTTCTAGGTATAGAGCATAATAAAAGGCATTAAATTTAAAAATGTGATTATTGATATGGATCACCTTTGAGAGCAGTGTAAATTAATGAAATTTGAAGAAAACGTCTGAAAACACTAGTTATAAAAAGCTATATTTGAATAGGGGTAATTTTGAACCTTCCACCATTCTGGTGTTAAACTCAACAATAGCACTAGGACTTAACATTGATCAATAATGTTATCATTCTAGACACATTAAGTGCACATAACCAACACCTGGTCACTAAAATGGAGTGACCATTACCTCCAATCCCAGGTGTCAGCAGAGCAGTTAATACATTTCTACTGCTTTGTTTTCATTATCATACATTCTTAGAAACTAAATACTTATATAACTCTTATTGGAATTCAGAAAAAGTTTGTTTCTTTCATGGTTTTAAGGATTCGCTTGAAAATCTAGCTTTTATTATTATAGCTAATAACTTCTTCTGTTTGGAATAAGCATTTGGAAGAATCTTATTCACAATATCTGCAATTGAATAAAGTTCATTAATCTCACCCAATAAGAAAGATCACAGTTGCTGTTTTCCAAAAGGAATGAAATATTAAAAATCTATAAATTTATTATTTTACTGAAACTCAATTAAGCTATATAAGAAGGATGTGTAGTTCATTATGCTATTAAAATGTTTCTGTAGCATACTTTTCCAGCTTTAGAGCATTTTTCCAACACAATATATTCATGGTTTTAGTGCTATAAACAGTGAAAATTGCATCCACATAAAATGAGATGCCTTTTATCTGATAGTGTTAAATGTATGCTATTTTAGTCACTTTCAATTAAGGGTGTAACAGAAGCTAGACTGAATCTTGTATTTTTAAATGTTTCCTCTATTCTATTATTAACCACTTATGCCCCTTATGTCGAAGTATACTATTAACAGCTAGCTCCCTTAGAAACAATGTGAATGTACAAATAACTGTAAAATATGTTTTTTACAGAATGAAGAAAAAGTTGATGTTCATTTATTGAAGAATGAGATAATCATGGGCAGTCCTTCGTTTTCTTCAGAAGAAGTTTCAAGGTAAAGTGACAGATGGAGTCTCTTATTTCATGAAATGCATTTCTCATTCTCAAGTACAGGTTTTTGAAGTAAAAAGCTTTAATGAAAGATAGCTTCATAAGTTTTGGCCATGTTTTGTGACAGGATTTTCTCACTGTAAGTCTGCAGCTCTGATGTTGCTCGCACTTATAGAACACTTAATTGGTGTGCAACTGCTGTGATAGACCATAGCTTATCTGTATTACTATCCTTTAGTAGCTGCTATGCACCGGCTCTTGCATAGCATTTGATCTGCATAAATTATTCTGGCTACAAACATTCAGTGATGGATAACATTAATTCTAATGCCAACTCCCTTGCCTTAATTGTTTATGTTTCTCGCCTTTTGTGGTGACAGAAAATAAGTTTCCCGTTTTTGACATTTTTTCTTTAGAACTGGTGTTATAAAGTGTAAAATATGAACTAGAAATTTCTGTATAACCAATGGTGCTCTTTCATTTAATACATGTTGTTGAGGTACCAGGAAGAATTTAAAGTACTGCAAGGTGTTTCAGGATTCCCATAGAACAGAATTACCATTTATTTTACATGCAGTATTTTTGAAAGTTACAGTACTGAGCATTTTATGCCTTCTGAATGTATGTTATCACAAAAGTACTGTGCTATACAGAATGAGGTTTACATTTTTCAGTTTCAGGAAGTTGGCAAAAAGAACATGTTATATTAGATATTGGCACCAGGAAAGGTATATCATGGAATTTGCTTCCAAATGAATTTTGTAATATTGTTGACCTTAGGAGATACACAAACATGAATTGCACAAAAAATGTAGAACTCGTTAAATGAAATTAATTTTTATTTATGGACACTCTTTAACTGCTGTGGATTTCAGCATCCCATTCCATATTGGGCATGAAAGACCACTTAATTTTGCTCTATACAGGCTTGAGGTTTGTTTACATGCCATAAATCTTCAACATGGAGATCAATGGTTTCAGTTCCCTTCTGAAGGAAGCCATGCCAAGGACTTTCATACCCGAAAAAATGCATCATCCTCCGCCAGGTTTGAACCCGCTGTCTTGGGTATATGAATTTGGCATGGTGACAGAGGGTGACATAGAACTTGTTAAAAAACACAATTTATTTCAGATGTGTTTTTTTTCGTGGAGTTGACCATTTATTCATTATTTGTTTCAGAGGTAAAATACTTGGCACTTTTCTCAGACAGATATTTGTGAGCTCCTGGCATTGCTAAGAAATTGATTTCAATCACAAGACAACCATCTTTTAAAAGGTTTGACTACTAACACATTAGCCTAGTGTATTCCCTTATTTACCTACTGCTTCCAAGGAAGCAAGCAATTAAAACAATTTCTGCTAATGTGTATCTTGACTATTATAAAGTAGACAGAGGAATAAACTTTTAATAATAAATTGCTACAGCAATGTAGAGAAAATCATATGAATGGAGCACATAAAAGTTTTGGTGACCTAGTTATTGGAACTTTGTTAGTTAAACCCATGCTTATGCCCTCATTGCTTTATGAGGATATAGTTATGTCAGCATTTTGATATGTTGCCATCAATATCGATTGCTGAATTTGGTGCAACATTATCTTTTGCTAAAAGAAATGTAGTATTTACAATGACCATTGTAACAAATGAGAATAGTAGTTTCAATTAAATTCACTCTATTGGCCACTAGAGCACTACATGTAATGCAACACTTTAGGGACATTAATAATTGAATCACTGAGTTCACATCACTTTCTCAGCAAGCCTCACTCACTAGATGGATCTTTAACTCAGTTCAGTTTACTGCTCTACAGTTCACTTCATTCACAATATTTTAATTCACTTCCCTTCTCCCATACTCACCCTATCCCTACATAGTCTGCGCTGGCCACCAAAGGTTCCAGTCTTAGAAGTTACTAGCACATTAAACTTTGTCAATTAGAAAGAGATCAGTCTGGAAAAGGAACGTTCCCAGCCTGGGAGGGGGTGTTCGAGATGTCTTTCAGGGAAACACACAAATCCGTTGTTTACCCAGCTATTGCATCTGCTCACTAAATGAATGCCCGTGCGCAGCCCCAAAGCACTTGGCTGGTAAGCCCCACCTATACCTATATACCCTATAATATGTAACAGAGCTAGTGTCTAGAGGATACTAAGTAGTTGTGGCAAAGTGTTCATAGAGACCACCATTCAAAGCATCAGCACATGCCTTAAGGAACACGAAAGACACAGGACACAGCCGAGTATAACAGACAGAAAAGTCAGCAGTGGCAGAATATTCCTTATTATTTAATCATGACATAACCTACAAGGACCCTGTGGTGCTCTGAAGGACAAGCCGCTGCCAGGCTTACTTGACATGAGAAGCAATAGAGATATTCAAACAAAAAAAATGCTTTCAATCGCAAAAAAGAGGGACAGCAGATGAGTTAAGACTGGATCCTGGCTCTGAAAAGATCAAGAGTGAAACTGGGGGAAATGGAAGCTCCTCGTTTTATACCTGATCCAGAGACAGCCCCCCGACAGGTAACACAGCCAATAAGCAACTATGCTCCAACCTTTAACTGGCCACGCCCACCTTCTGCCCGCCACTATATATTTGGCGATGATTGAGTAGCATACCAGTCTAGTTGGAATCTGGAGCTCATCTAATAGTTTTGTTCCCTGAAGATGCCGGACGCAATTTTTGGCAAAACATCTGTAATGAAATCATTTGGATCATGGCCTACAAGCCTGGCTACCGTTTATAATCAAGTTGATAAATGAATTTGTGATCAGTAAACAAAGCCTTATTTATTAGCGCCTAAAGAAATAGCTTCACAGACTGCTGTGACATACAATGTTAATGCAAATTCTTGTATGAAATTCGCTGTAACATTGTGTTAAACTTTATGTTAAGTTAACATCACTTTAGTGTTGTGTTAAGGGGTTTAACAAATTTTAGAAATTGAAAAATGACTTATGCGGATCAAAGTGTTGGTAGGCAGTTAGCTGTTTTAACCCTTTTTGTGCCAATCGCAATCTAATCATGTTTAAAAGGTTCTTAGAGAATGTCCAAATCATGCCATTTTCATTCATTTTAACTCTTTCTAGCAGAATGTCTCTACTTTCTATGTCATAGCCATTGATAAAGGTTTACTGGATCATTTTAGGGCATTGGCTTTACACTCCAAAGCACTAAATTTGCTCCAAATTTAATTTCTCTAGCTAGTGTTTATGCTGGTTGAAAAATGGCATAAGCTAGCATAAGGTTATAAACCGAAGAGGAAATAAGAGCTGAAGTTTGCAATGTATTAGAAGAAAGCATTTCTGACATCGCTGTAAGAGGGGATAGGTACATATTTTAGCTTCAGCAATGAAAGTACATTAAGTAACAATGGTCCTCGTACACATGCAAATAATTACTGTACATTTCAAAATGGATTTACAGAAGTGTAACCAGACAACACAGACAGTGTGAATCAATCACTTAGCTACACAACAGCATAGGTACTAAATTGTACAGTAATCTACATTTGTATCCTATTGTTTTATGCCATTTTCATTATTAACTGTATCATTCTGATGTGTAAGTGCGTGTTTTTGGTGATTTTTTTTTCAGCTACAGGCTATATGAATTTTTTTTTTTTTTTTTGTATTTTAGAAAATAAAACACAAAATCAAACACATTGCTGTTTTAATAAAGAAGTATCTGTACCTTCAGTTCATTAGCATGGGCTCTCTGTATAGTAAGGTTTTGTGTTCCTGATTATTGATTAATTTGTAATTTTTCAACTTATTTTAGAAATGTTCTTTTGTTTTTAATTTTCTCAAAATATTGATGAGATTTCTGATCCACATAATATGTATTATACAATAGACAAATAGGTTTACTAAAAACAAAAACAAAAAAGATTCAACTCTTTATGTCATTTGGTACTCATTGTATTACTAATAATTTAAAACCCAGCATTTTGCTCTATAATTTACACTTTTCAGACAGCATTCTTCTATCCAGGTTGGCACTAAAAGGGTTAAATCAAGGTTGCATAATATGTTTTAAATACTACAAAAAGACAATGTAAAGTAATATGACTACTTAAAGTGGCTCTGAGCATGGTTTTATATGAAATGTGATTATTTATAATAAGATGACAGTAAGAACCTGTTCCGTGAGATCGTCAGTTATTTGGTACTCTCGAATTCATCTATATTTAGTAAGCAGTTCTATAATTAACTCCATTTTGAGCTGTACTACATTAGTTTCTAGGCATGTATATTTTGCAATTAATATTGCAATCAATCAAGGAAATCAAATGAAGAGCATTAGAATGCCTAGAGAGAAGTACAGCAGATCAAGTTCAGAAACTGTGCTGTTTGGTCAACACATAACCAAAAGCTGATTTCACAATTGGTGTAGAGTAAAGTTGAAACTGTATTCTTTAGTCAATTATCACACTTGTCTTTAATATTAGCTAACAATTTGCTGTAAAAGCTTGATGGAATGCAAATTGTAAATATTATGTGGATGCAAAGGTTCCACAACCTGTGTCTTGAAGTATCTTCTTAGCTTCCAGAGAAGGCCACATGCCCGCCTGGGTAGTGTGGTGGTGGGTGTCTGTTTGACATTCAACAGGTCGTGAGTTTGAATCTCACTTAGGGTGACTTACCCAGATAAGTTTTTTTTCGGGGTTTTCCTTATCCTGAGAAGATGAATGTTAAGTAACTTTAAGCTCCATGGACCCTGAGATCATTTGAGCGTCATTTCATCAATTTCATTCATCGTCTGATATAACCAATTAGGTTAAAGGACGTTAAAATTAAAAAAAAAAAAAAAAAAAAAAAAAAAAAAAAAAAAAAAAAAAAAAAAAAAAAAAAAAAAAAGGAAGGCTGCATCATCTTGCATGGGACTGCTGATGTTTCAGTTGTCTTGCCATGAGCTTCTTCTGAACTCTTGTGTGGTCCTTGCTTTTTTGCTCTCCCTTATATAGAGGTGGTGCAGTGGAGGTTGCCGCACCACCTCGCTTCAGGTCGGCTAATTGCCTGCCAATTGGCATTGGTGCTGGCGCTGCTCTTTCCTAGTGATGCTGGAGTTGGTTTATGCTTTCTTTTTGTCTTTCCTATTTTCCTAGATTGTTGTTTGGTTCTTCTTTTGGTAAAGACCGCTGTGGTTTGCCATCTATTCGAGAAGGTTGCATGGCTCCGACTCTTGCTTCTCATTGGATGGAGGCCAGCCAATGGCTCTCTTTGTGAGTAGAGTCTTGTAGATGTTATGGAGTTGCTTTCCGCTGCCCCTGTTGGTGTTCTTTTCTTTGAAAATTTCTTTGCTTTTCCGAGTCATTTTGTGGTGAAAATTGCTCCAGATGGCTATAAACTCTCTATTAGCAAAATTGATGTGGTGATAATGTGTTCACCTAATGCAGATTTTTCGGGTTGCTTGAGTTTTAGATGGTGTATGTGTTCCTTTCTGCATGTTATTATGCACTGTCCCATTTGGCCAATGTATAATAGGTACCTTAAATGGGTGAAGTCAGTCCCAGATATTTATTTTTGCATGATAAAGTCAGGAAAATACACCTTTTGAGCATTTCAGTTTATGCTGTTAGGTGATTAGCAATAAGACACAGTGTTCCAAAAATAATGATTCAGAATTAATGCAGAAAAAAGGGATCTAGCATGGGGCGTACGTCTCTCTTTAGTTACCAAATTAGTTGGAGAGATTCCGTAGATGATTAGTTTTATACATTAATAGCAATTTCATTTGAATTGTGCTCTTTATATAAGCAAGCTACTTTAAACTTTGGCTGTTTGAATGGTATTTTTAAATAAAATGTCATGTTGACTGAATTTCTACTTAATCATGTGTTGTATTTTAAGATCAAATTCAAAGTATATATTGACATTCACTTTTTACTTTCTCAACACATACTATGTACATAGTGTATGGAGAAGGTATTGTAGATTTCACCAGAAATACAAATCTGAATCCAAAAAAGCATTTTTAGAAAAAGGTCCATGTGTGTGTATCTGGATAGCATAGCTCATAAACAAAGAGTCAGTTAAATACCAAACTTGGTAATTCCAGAAAAATATTCCCAGTCTTAACTACCTTTTACATTTTTCAAAAATTTTAATTTTCTCAAAAGCGGCTCTAACATTTTGATTAAAATACTATATATCAAAGATATTTACATCACAAATAAAACGTATATTTTGAATTCTCTGAAGAGTCCTTTATCCTGGTTGAAGTTTTCAGAATTTTGCATAACGGTTAAAATAACACACGGACAAAAACTTGCCATGTAAAAAATGTAGACCTTATTAAAACATGTAACTTATGTCATATACATTTTACTTGTAGAGTTGACCATTGTTATTGGTTTCAATTTTAAACTAACTTTTCTGAAAGTATGCAAAGCAAACTGAGTCTCAATTGTTTCATATAGCAGCCATCTTTTAAAATATTTGGCATTATTGCTTTTGTCTGGTGTATTTCCTTATTTCCCTTCTACTTACAAGGAAGCAAGTGATAATACCAATTCTGCTAATGTTTATCTATATTAACATGACATAGATAAAACAATAATCTTTACTAAGAAAAATTTTGTTGTGGAACAGCTTGAGAAAGTTATGTGAACGGAACGCATCTGATATTTTCTCACAGTTATATTCCTATTACTGATGCATTCCAGCTACTGATTAGACATTTTCTGTATCCCAAAGTGTAAATGAAGTTTGGAAATTTCTGTGATTGCAGCATCTTTCTTCCTTTTGGCGTATGGTATTTGTGACTTTTGCAAAGCTTTTGGATATTGCTTAATCATGGTATTTTCAGTTGGTCTAATACTGGTGACAGAATCAGATAATACCATGGCAAGAGGGGATCATTTCCTATCCTTTCTATGTTATATGAAATTGTAGCTCCAGTAACTCCTGTAACGTTGAAGTATCGAATTGGTGCCTTCTTATCCAATTAAAGTTGCTAAAATTGAATGTTCCGTCCATAAGTTGTATTGAGTTGAAATGGCAAATTCAAGAGGAATTTAACATGCATATTTTCACTGCTTCTGCCAGATAAAAGGAAAATCATTATTGGTTACCACTCCTGGACTTGAATTATCGCTCTGCATTCAAACAGCGATTATTAGCTAACAAAAAGTAAAATCACAAATGCACCTGTACTGCTAAAATTCAGACGCAGTCTCAACATTCTGCTACGTGTTCAAAAAGATACTTGGTGGACATTTTGGAAACACATTTCTAAAAATGTTTTATTTATAGGAGGTTGTCCATCTAAACCACTCTTATTTTGTACCTATTTTAAGTTTTCAGAGCATGCATGCTAAACTTGTGAATAAAATTTAAATTTCCTACAAATAGGAGTTTGCCAGGAGGCTCTAGACTACTTAGCATACCGATTTCAAATACATGTTAAATGTATTGGTAAATTTTCTTCAGATTCCATATTAAAAATGTAATTTGTACTCAAGTAATTGATGAATTCTTTCATATGAACACAGGCAAATCAACACAAAAATATGTTTTTTTCAATAGTTGCAGTTAATTTGTCAAAGGACAATTTTAAGGATTTTAATTACATAAAAGTGGTTTTCTTTCCAGATACAATGTGCTCATTGATGATATCTATCATATAAATTTTATTAGGAAGGGAGAACACGTAGAATTGTAAATGTAAAAAATAGGCAATAAGTATAAAATAAGGCCCGGTTCGTTTGCATAGAGCATTTATTGAAAGAGTGGGGAAATAATCATACTTTTACAAATGACCCTGATCTTTACCGGATTTTTTTGCATAGCACTAATTAGTGAAGGTTACATGAACTACAAATTCGTGATGTCATAGAATACAACTTTTTCTCCTTCAGTGTTCTAGTCCTCTTGTATCGTGGTTCACAAATACAGCAACAGGCTCCATTAATGCCTGTCAGTACTATGTCCCATCTACTCTTTCTTGGAGAGATAACACATTGAACTATCAGGTATAGCGTGTAGTGCACATAAACTTGTTACAGTGAAACATTAGAACCATGACCTTGCAATATTAAAAGCATAAGGTTTGGATTATTCATACCCAGAGAAGGCAATCATCTGCTAGGCTACCTCTTACTTTCATGTTTAACCCTCTTCTTCCAAGTTCTGTTCTGAAGTACACCCTCTAGTTTATTCTGATGTCATTTCTGTGGCATTGCAATCTCATGTTTAACCCTTTTAGTGCTATACACGATCTAATTGTGATGCCATTTTCATAGTTTCCAACATGAAAGTCTTCTGCATAATTGCCATAGAGAACACTTTTCTTTAGTGTTTCATGGACTTATCTTTATGCTCCAAAGTGCTAAATAAGCTCCAAATTTAATTTCCCTAGCAGGTATTTGTTTATGATAGTTCATAAAAGGTGCGTCTAGCAAATGTTTAATGAAGAGGCAATAGAAGCTGAAGTTTGCAAAGTATTAGAAAAAAGTGAGTGATTTTAAATTTTCAGACCTTGAAAACATTTCTGGCATCAATGTAAGAGTAAAGAATATATATTATAGCTTCAGGAATGCATGCAAATAATTGGTGTAAATATCAAAATGGATTTACGGAGGTATACTCAGACAATGTGAATCTACCATTCAGTTATGCAACAACAAAAGTGCTAAATTGTATAACAATCAAAGTTACATTTCTACACTACTGCTTTATGCCATTTTCATTATTACTTGTATTATGTATTTGTGTGTGTGTGTGTGTGTGTGTGTGTGTGTGTGTGTGTGTGTGTGTGTGTGTGTGTGTGTGTGAGAAAGAGGGGGATGGATGGGTTACATCAATTCATTTTTTTATTTAAAAAAATAAAATACCTGCTTAAAACTGATTGCTGCTTTAGTGAAGAAACTTCTATACTTTCATCACATTAGTATAATCTTCCTGTATAGTAAGGTTTTGTATGCACAATTATTGATTATTTTGGATTTTCTATTTTCAAAATGTTCTTTTGTTTTTAGGTTTTTTAAAAATATTGAAGACACTTCTGATCCATATAGTACATATATACATTAGACAAAAGCGTTTACTAAAAATGGAAAAAAATAAATAAACAAACAGTTCAGCTCGCTATCATTTGGTACTCATTGTATTACTAATAATTTAAAACCCTGTATTCTGCTCTAAAATTGCTTAGCACTTTTCAGATAGCATTTTATTATTTGGGTTGGCATTAAAAGGGTTAATAAAGCAACCTTGTTTATATTCGTGTAGCACTAAGGACTACAAATAAGAATCTACAGTTGAACTTAGAATAAGTAGCTTACAAATCTTGTTCTTTTGCTTGTTGTTTTTATTATTACTATCATTGTCATTTATTTATTCAAACTTTCAGAAAAACCTGGCGGAAGACAATGGCTTTTTTCAGGCATAAAAATCCTTAGCATGGCTTCCTTCAGAACGGAAGTACAGCCATAGGTCCCATGTAAAAGAATCTCAAGCCTGATAGAGAGGCCTCTGAGCAAAATTAATGGACTTTCATGCCCAATGTAGAATGGGACACTGAGAACAATGGCAAATAAAGTTTCCAACAACAAAACAACATTTCAAAACAAATCAGATACTCTTTTTTACTCATTATAATTAGCACGCACTGCATATTGCTTATATCAGCAAATTCAGATAGCTCATGCAGGGCCTGCAGTAGACTTAACCACTTTTTCAGTACACCTTGCAGGTTTATCAGGAATTATGGGAGCTCCAAACTTTATTACCACTATAATTAATATAAAACCAACTTATATACCTTCATTCATTTGATCAGTTGGAAAATTACTTAAGCAATTATTATTATGATTATTATTATAATATTATTATTGCTGTTGTTTATATTATAGTAATATTCCTATCACTAATTATTAAATGACCCAAATGAATATAAGTGCAAAAACTTGGATACAGCAGGAGAAATGTCTGATGATGCATACTTTTATATCAGAGTTAGCTGTATACCCAATAATGGAGGTGAGATGTTAAAATAAAATAAAAAATACTTTTGGTCTTAGTGGTGCAGACCTCTGACCATGGCTGCACCTTAGCCAAGTGGTTACACCACTCACCTCACACCTAGGTGGCCGAAGTTTGATCTCAAGCAATCGCGTGTGAAATTTGTGGTGGGCAAAGTGATGTATGGACTGGTTCTCTCCAGTTTCACCCACCACATTCCACCAGTGGCCCATCTTCATTCCATGCATCCTCATGTATATAATTGCCAATTATAACTGTGATGCAATTTTCATACATTTTAAGCAGGAAAGTTTGTGTACTTTCTACCTCATAGCCACAGAGTAAGATTTTCTGGACCTTATCTTTACACTCAGAAACGTTCAATTAACTCCAGATCTAATTTTTCTAGCTGGCATTTATTTATGTTGGTTGAAAGATGGTGGCGTAAGAACTGCAGTTCATGATGTGTTAAAAAGAAAGTGAGTAATTTTGAGTTTCCGAAATTGACATAAAAGAGGAAGATATACGTTGTACCTCCAGCGATGAAAATGCATCCGATAACTATGGCTCTCGTATACATGCAAATAATCAGTGTACTTATTAAAATGGATTTACAGAGGTGTAAGCACCCAATGCATACAATGTGAATCAACCATTCAGCAATGCAACAACACAATTGCTAAATAGCACAGTAATCTAAGTTACATTTCTGTCCTACTGCTTTATGCCATTTTCAGCAATAGTGATATCATGTGTGTGTGTGTTGGGGGGGAAGGAGGGTTGTCGGTGTGGGTGTGTGTCTGTGAAATTGTTTTCAGTTTCAAATTATGTGAATTCATTTTTTGTATGTTAATAAATAAACACTGGACCAAAGTTTTAGTAAAGAAATATTTATACTTATAAGTAATTAGCCTGTAGTAAGCTTTTGTATGCCTAATTATTGATTATTTTAGGATAAATAATTTAATACCACCATTACTTGCAAGACATGGCCTATAAAATTCTATACTGGGCGATGGAAAAAAAGGCCTACAAGCATCTGATACTGTGCAAATATGGTTCCTGGATAGTATGATAGCTAAGACGTCTCATAGTAGCACCAGCGAAGTCTTAATCATAATGTATATCACATGGATTTGCAATAAAGTCTGTTGGTTATCATACATCTTCATTTTATAGGTTAAGTATAAGTTGGTTGGTTTATATTATAGCCAACGGAAAATATTATTATTAAACTTAAACATTCAGTCATTTAGGATTATGTTCTTAATTTGTTTGTTCTCTTACGAATGGAGTAAATCACTTAAATTCTCTAGTATCAAAAAGCATGGAATAGATTCATCACTGGATTTCGTGATAAGCAGCTAATGCGAGAAAATGCGAGCATGTGTTCCGGTTACTTAGGTATAACTGTTCTTAACAGATATATTGCTACTTCTCTGTTAAGGAATTGGAATGCTACACTAATCTTTTGAGGATAAGATCAGACAAAAATTAAACCAATCTAACACATCATAACTGAGATTCAAAATTGGGTCCTTTGTACAAAGGAGAAACCAATTGACTTTTAATGTTTTCTAATAACTGAAAATAACTAGAATAATACAATCGGAATTACAAATTACATTATGAAATGTATTTTCTTTGTAAACTTTCAGTTCCCCATGCTGTTCCAAATTGAGTACTCATTGCATATATTTGACTGTTAATGTTTGAATTTTCAGGTCACGTACTTGTATACTGTCAGACCATGATACAAATTTCTCCAGCACTGCTTGCAAATATAGAACTTTAATAAAGCAAGAAATTGGTACTAATGAAGCTACATATAAAACAGAAGCCCATGGAAACCCAGAAACTGTAAATTCCATCAAAACTGTTGGTCAAGAAGAACATTCAGAAAAGCATGTTTTAAACAATATCAATGTTAAAGAATGTAATACACGTATTAGTTGTTTCACGGAACTGTCATGTAAACAAATCCATTATGATATAAACCAACAGAAATGTACACATTGTGGAAGATGGTTCAACAAGAAAAGAAACTTCAAAACTCATATGTTAATTCATAATAGTGGTAAATTCCCTAAATGTGAAATTTGTGGCAAAGGTTTCATTGATGTATTCAGAAAAAATAATCATACTGTGGGCAACAAATGCAGAAAGCCAGTAAAACATGAATCTTATGGTAGGAACCTTCTGGATATTTCATTATTCAAGAAGTATATTCATAATCATAAGAATTCAAGGTCCTTCAGGTGTGGAAAGTCATTTGCGGCTAGCTATCACTTAAAATGTGGTATTGGTGTTAGAAAATGTTATAAATGTCAAACATGTAAGAAGATTTTTTTCTATGAACTAATATTTAGAAGGCATAAGACCATTGTTCATGGCAACACAGAAATATACCAATCTGAAATGTATGATAAGAGCTTTGTTAAGCATCATAAACTCCAAACACAAGTTAATCATCACATTAGAAAAACAAAATACCAATGTGAAACTTGTGACAAATGTTTTACTCATTCCTCAAAACTTAAAAGCCATGTGCTCATTCATAGTGGCATAAAACCATACAAGTGTAAAACATGTGGCAAAAGCTTTACTCAGCATTCAAGTCTCAAAAGGCATCTAAATGGCCACAAAGGCATAAAACCTCACAAGTGCGAGATTTGTGGAAAATCTTTCACTCAGTGCAGAGACCTCAAATTCCACGTGAACATTCACACTGGTATAAAACCATACAAGTGTGAAACTTGTGGCAAACATTTTAATCAGTGTTCAAATCTTAAAAGGCATATAAACATCCATACTGGCATAAAGCCATACAGATGTGAGATTTGTTGCAAATGTTTTACTCAGAGTTCAAGTCTTAAAAGGCATTTGACAGTTCATACTGGTATTAAACCTTACAAGTGTGAAATTTGTGGAAAATGTTTCACTCAGTGCACAGACCTTAAAATTCATGTTCGCTCTCACACTGGGATAAAACCATATACATGTGAGAGTTGTGGCAAAAGTTTCACTCAGAGTTCAGGCCTTAAGGTCCATGTTCACACTCACACTGGCATAAAACCACATAAGTGTGAAACTTGTGGCAAATATTTTACTCACCGCTCAAAACTTAAAATCCATGTTGTCATCCATAGTGGCATAAAACCATACAAGTGTGAAACTTGTGGCAAATGTTTTACTCAGCATCCCCATCTTAAGAATCATGTTCTCACCCACACTGGAATAAAACCATATAATTGTGAAACTTGTGGCAAATATTTTACTGAGTCTTCAGCCCTTAAAAGACATGTCCGTACTCACATTTGCATGAAATTATACAAGTGTGAAACTTGTGGCAAATATTTTGATGCACCTCGAGTTCTTACAGCCCATGGTCACACTCACACTGACCTAAAATCATACATGTGTGAAAAGTGCTGCAAGGGGTTTACTTAATTTTCAAATTTTAAATAGCATGTTCATGCTAACACCGACATGACATTATGTGAATGTGAAACCTGTGGCAAATGTTTTACTGAATATTCAGATCTTAAAGAGCATAATTGTAATTGCATGAAACCACTTCCGTATGAAAGGTGTGGGAAATGATTAATGGTTCAGACCTTAATAGCCATGTTCACATTCATACTGGAATAAAATATAACAAAAGAGGAGCTGGTAGTAAATGTTTCATTCAGTCCACTTGCCCTAAAAATCATGTTGCCCCTTACTTTATTGTAAAACCCTAAAACTGTGAGCTACATACCACTGGTTGCATGAGTAAAGAAAAATAAAATGTGAGATGAGCTAAAGTCATAGAAACCTTAATATAAAAATTATACTGAATTAATACTTACAGATTATAGCTGGATATTACTACTCATACTCCGGCCTTGTTGTCTAAGTGTTTCTTTTATTGTTTTATGTTTAACATTTTTTCTATTACATGAGTAGTTTAATTAGCAATGCAATCAATTATTTCTTCACTTAGAGCATTTTCCCCACATTCAACTCTTATTGCTTCCTGTCCACTAGTTAAATGTCTCCACAAAATGAAAAATAGAGGTGAGACAGTGTACATTAATGTTACTTGGTAAGTTATAAGTATATAAGTATATATGATATGGTTATGCATATAGTCTTGATGTTTCCAAATGTTATGTTTGTCCGATGACTTAGTTCACTAGGGCATGGCCCATTTGCTACCTAAACATTCTTAGATACCTAGGTTCTTGCTCTGTTGCTTAATTAAAACTGCATACATTACTACTTTGAATGTAGAAATTAAAATAATACATGCATGCGGAAATGTTAAATGTTTTGTAAAATCTGTATAAAAAAACAAACGAGTAATTTCTGCACATACTGATGGGAATATCATGTTTCTAGCACTGCTCAATATCTATGAACACTTTTTACTTTTATTAATTATAATAAAGAAATATGGGTTTCTATGAAATGTTGATTCATTGTTATAAAATATTCATACACCTTATGTGGTAACCACACTTTTAGTAATGTCGGATAATTGTAGTAATGCAAGCACAATCAGCCATGAAGCAATACTTAACCGTAACTTAGTCTTAGAGCAGCTATCTGGTGGAGTATTTTGGGTTTAATGTGTTTATGATATTCCAGTAGGTATTGAACAAGAGTACATGTATATAGGCATTTTAAAGTGTCTGGTACTTATAACAAAAACAGTGACAAAGTCATTTTCAAGTGATTTTCAGACAGACAAGGCTAGTATTTATTTCTTAGAGTATAGTGACTTTGATGATGATAACGCCTGTGAAAACATCAATAATAAAATTCTTGCTGTTCCTTTAAAGTAAAAGGTTACTTAATGATAAACTATACTTCTTGTTTGGTTTATTAGCTATTGCAGTAATGTTAAAAAATTTGCACTAAAAGCTATCAAAGCATGCTTAGACAGCATAATTACTAAAAATCCAAATATAGAGAGTGATTGCACTTCAAGGCAAAAATACCCTATGGAGTGAAGATACTGCATTTGAAGGAGGTGGGCACAAAGTATGGATATTATCCAAAAAGCCTTTGCGAAGAGCTTCACCAAATGGAGTAGCTTAAGAAGCGCTAGGAAGATTGGGAACTAGAGGGGAAATTATTGTGGAAAGAGCTAGGAAGATTGGGAACTAGAGGGGAAATTATTGTGGAAAGAGCTAGGAAGATTGGGAACTAGAGGGGAAATTATTGTGGAAAGAGCTAGGAAGATTGGGAACTAGAGGGGAAATTATTGTGGAAAGAGAAGTAGATTAACAGAATATTGTACACAGTGTATAGTAGTAGAAGAAAAGTTAATCAAAAAAATTATGTATACATGAAAACCTAAGGAATCACAACAAAATAGAAATTAGATTAAGAATGGAAGATATTGAAAGACAAGTAACTAATAGGGAGTTTTAATTTCAAAAGCTCATTGGTAACATATAGAGAGATGAAAGTGGTATGAAAACTATTTTGATGTATGTAATAAAGCAGAAAAGAAGGTTTTGCATTAGCTAGAACATGGGTGATGAAACTGAAGAGTTTCAGAAGAGAGAGTGATTTGGAGAAATGCTTCTTGTGTCATCTGAAGGATAGTGAAAGTCATATAGTTTTAGAATGTGAAAAAACTAGGATGCTCAAAGAAATGATAGGTAAAAAGAAATGGGTAATGTTGCCGAAAGAAATTCAAACAAAGAAGTTAGTAAATGTAAAATTTTAAGATATATTTAATTGACATTTTTTAGGTGGAGTTAGAATCAGATGGCTGAGGAAAACAATTCAGCAGGATGAACATGAAAATTACTAGATTTAAGATATAATTAGGGCATAAGATATAATAGCTTGAACTCAGGGTACACAGCAACTAACTGTAGTGATAAATAGAGAAATGTGAAGCTTATGCAAACAAACAATATTATCATCATCATGGCCACTTACCTCTCATATAATGACCCAGGTTCGATCCGGTCCCATTACATTCCACCAGTGCTCCTCTTCATTTCATGTATCATCAGTGTCATTGCCTGCAGTGCCATAGTAGTAAAAGTGGGTATTTAAACACTACAAAAAAAATAAATCACCTTTATGATGGTACTGTCTCTTAGTATGTGTGAACATTAGTTACTAATTATGCCATTAATAGCTGCTGTTTTATGTAACTTAAAGACTCACTCTCCTTGTATTCATGTACTGCCAATAGAGTATGCAATACTGCATTGGAAATAGTTTGGTCAAGGCAGTGAACTAAGTCGTATGATGAAGATCATATATTTTTCACTATATACACATAATTTATATCTTGTCACTTTCACACTAAATTATCATATGTACCAATGCAAATGCCAGCAAATTTGGATTAACATTAACACTGATTTATGTGTATACTGCTGGGAGCAGTTCAATTGTTTACTCCTGTTCTAGTCCAAGGCAACTAAAGGTCACATACTTATAAAATGTGACTTCACTTCTAAAACACAGTGGAGAAAGTGTTTTGAAATAAACTAGTCCTGATTGCACTGCTTTCTGGTATTTTTGTTATAGCTAAAGTGCCATATCATAAACTGCCTTGAAGGAGTTCCATGGAATAATGATTATTAAACAATCAGGTTCACTGTAATATTTGTATGTGTAACTCTAAACTGTACAAACTGATTGCAATAAACAAATCTGAATATGAGGTTATTTAAAATGGGCACAGTTTTTATTTTCTTAAGATCATACTTCCAGGTGTAAAAGTGAGATTTGAATTCTATAAATTCAGTTCAAACCAAGATTAAATGATTGCTTATGAGAAACAAATTATCACAGCTATATATTGCTTGTGATTGAAACCAAAGGTGATCATGCAAACAAAGTTGAAAAAAAAACTAGGAGAAGGTTAATATGGAAAGTGGTATATATCGCTAGTGGATAGCAATAAATATTCTTAATTTTTCCTTCCTTCCTCAAACGAAAATGAACTCGATTCCAGAACATTGAGTATATTACTTAATTGAGATGAGTACAGAAAGCGTTTAATGTTTAAACATATTTTAGACCAACATTTAACAGGTTTTAGTTTAGTATAGGCAAAATATTAATTGCACATTGGCTCACTGGGTAAAAGAAGGCAAATGACATTTTATTTATGGATGCTCTTTAACTGTTGTGGTTCTCCACGTCCCATTCTATGGCCTGAAATACTGCTTAATTTTGCTCAGAAACCTCTTTATGCTTTTCTTTCACATGCCGTAAATTTACAACATGCGACCAACGGCTTTACTTCCCTCCCAAAGGAAACCATGCTAAGTATTTTACGCCCCAAAAAAAATCCATTGCCCTCCAACACGTTTGAACCTGCAACCTTGGGTATAAGAGATAATCACTACACCATGGAGGGCGAAAATAATGGGTAAATGTGTGGAAGAGCTGGGATAGCATCAGTCATTAAAGGCAAATGTGGTTATTTCAGAAATGCTGATCGGACTTAGAAAAGTTTCATAACTTCCAGATATAAAGGATATATGTGATTATTTCAGAACTGCTAGTTGAAGTCATTCCTGCCAGGAAATATTTGCTGGTGCCTAGCACAGATATAGAGAGATCAGATCAGAAATGCTGTATCCTTATGCATTGTGGTTGGTGAAGCACAATTTTCCCGCAACTGCCATAGCTATGCACTACACTTTGGAGATGAACACGCCTTTGTGGGTTAAATGTGCACACAAAAATAAAATTTTGTGGTGATAAAAGTTTAATTGAGTAGAAAATTTAAACAGCAAGGTTTAAACCAGTATAGTGGTCAATATGAGTATGGTTGTAGTTTCTCGAATATCAGAAGCAAAATCCAAGAAAGGCAAATGTGTTTCAATACATAGGTTAGTGTATTTATTTAAGTGATTTTTTGGTGGTTATGCATTATCAACAGAACAATTCTCTATTGTTTGTTAGATTTTAGATTTCCAACTTGGAAATACCGTTCCAGAACAAACAGAAAATTTTTAAGGTTCTGCCTGAGCCTTAGCTGCAAGAAACTCAGAGGAATAATGGTTTTAGTTAGACACCTGAGCGAAAGCATTGCCTTAGGTTTTGATCACGTCAAATGTATCGACAAGAGCTCCGGCAAATGTATATAGGTTGATTTATTGGCCACATATCTCATATGACCTACCTCTCGCACAGACTCGAGGTGAACCCCAAAATGGCTGGTGGACATTACAATCATTGCAATTAATACAAGCTCCAATGCAAGATTTAATCAGACCAGCAATTTTATCTAAAACCTTTTGTATTGCGAAAGGGCTAACTGACATAAACTTTCTTCTTTCCTCTTCTATGTATGATTAGAGGACTAAGTAGGAAGGACACTGGACCAGCTACTTCTTGTCCTATACTAAATTATTTTTTGTTTTATTTTTTGCTATAATACATGGTATAAATTCATCCCCCAGTGCTCCTCACCAACCACGCAGCCCAATGAGGAGTCACCCCATTGGAGTGACAGGCCTACCCAGGAGATATAGCAAGCTTGCTGTGCTACTCACTCTGAAGATTGGTAAGGTTGCTGATTGACTAATGGTGCTGTTAGTCCCTACCCTCCCGTTTAGGTGAAGCAGAAATCAAAGTAGTGCTTGAGGTTACGCACCCTCCCCAATCACTGAAAGACAGAAACCCAGGCTGAGATACACAAACCTCTACCAGGATATCCCTTTCCGCCGACACATGTTTAACGCACAGCCTTCACATGGGATGGGCATTTTGATGGACTGACTCCCCCATCACTCAGAAGTTGCCCACAATCAGTCAGGATTGGCTGGAGATCTCAGCTAAGCCAGATCTGTACCTACAGGATGCCCTCTGAGTGCAGAGACGTAGTGCATTTCTTGTGTAATACGAGTCATTCCATTTTTCCCTCATGAGGTTAGATTCAAAATTGATGCCCTGATCGCTGTGCAGTTTTATTGGCACCCCATAGCTGCAAAGCAGTTCTTCCACTAGGCTTATCACAATGGTCTTCGTCTCTTGGTTAGTAATGGCATTCGCGTTCGGCCACTTGGAGTAACACATGGCTATCAACCTGTTGCCTCTATTGGACACACGGTCGTGCCATGGCCGAGTGAGTAGATAACCGGTGTTCAATCCCAGGCGACCAGATCTGAGATTTGTGTTTGACAAAGGTTTTCTCTGGGTTCTCCAGTTTCACTCAGCATCACATTCCACAGGTCCTCCATCTTCATTCCATGTATCACCAGTGTCATCACCTGTAGTGCTGTGGTAGTAAAAGTGGATGTTAAAGATTATAAACAAAATCTATTGGTCACATGGAATGATCCAGCTACGTCGATGGATATATGTTAAAAGGGTGCTCCCACTTTATACTGCTATATTTGACCGCTGCTCCTGGTCTGCGGACCACAACTTGCCACTCACACACATTCTATTGGTGGTACTATCTCTTCAGCTTCTGTCCAAAGTCTCAACCAATAATACAGAGGCTGGAGTTTGTTGACAGTTTGTATGAGTTCCAAGTGCCCTCCCGAAGTGCCTGCTCTGCACATGTAATTCCTCCAGTATATTGGTGACCTTACTCCGAAGGAGGATCAGCTGCTCTCTCTTTCTCTCTCTCTGATCTTCCCATCGTTTACTCCCATACTAGGAACAGCAACCTATCCTTAATCTTCAGTGAGTCCCATTGCGCCCAGTAGGTCTTGTAGTGCTCTTAGGTGCAATGTCCTCCCAGCTTGGACTTGTGACCATCTCCACTTCTCCCAAGTCGGTGTCCCAGCGCTGAACCATTTAGCTGCATGTACAGCTGAAATAACATGGACAGCAGTGGCATACTCCTCTTCAACCATAGTGTAGTAATCGCACTCCTTGGGACAGGGTTATCTGGACATGGCATCTGCATTGGCATGGCTCCTTCCTTTCCGTTCTGCTCCTTCCTTTCCGTTGTCCTGATGTTAAGTTTTAATCTTGCAGCTTCTGGATCCAACGAGCTGTTTGTCCCTCCAAGTTCTTGAAACCTAACAGCCAGATTAGAGCAGAGTGGTCAGTCCTCAGGTGGAATGGCAGACCATTCCGGCAGTTGTGGAAGTGCTCCAGCAACTTTGCTACTATCAAGAGCTCTCACTGAGTAACACAGTAGTTTTTTTCTGCTTTGGAGAGATCTTGTTGGTAGGCTATAACCCACTCCTGGCCACCCTAGACTTGGGATACAGCACTGCCAATGCTGGTATCATTGGCATCGGTGTCCACAATAAAGTCACCTCTGGTTGTGGAAATCCTAAAATAGTAGCGCTGCAGAGTGCTCTTTGCCTCAGCTGATCACATGTTTGGCAGCTGCTCTTCTGACAAATAGTAAAATGTTTAGCAATTTTGCAGAAACCTCTGCTCAATTGGTAGTAGTAGCTTCATAGGCCCAGAAAACTTCGTAGCTTTCATTTGTCTTTTGGGCGACCCAATCTCTCAACACCGGTGCCTTCTCTGGATCCGTAGCCACCCCAGATGGTGAGACTATGTGGCCCAAATTTGTTCTTTGAAGTTATTGGAAGGTGGCTGGCACATTTCTGAGGTAAAAGGGCATAACTGTAAATTCCTAAAGCCCTTAGGCAGTCAAAAATGTGGTTTTCTCCTCTCAAGGATTTAAAGCCACTTGCCAGAATCCTAATTTGAAGTCCAAAGTTGAGAGTCACTGGGCGCCTGGACATGTGTCGTAAATCTGTGTTAAGGGGATACAATCTTTTTGGTGATGGCATTCTGCTTACCATTTTCTACCTCACCAAGACTACAGGGGAGCACCAAGGGCTGTCAGAATCTTCAGTGATTCCGCTAGACTTTATGTCCTCCAACATGTGCCATACACTGCTTGCTTTGCCAAGGGACATCTCTTGGTTGTTGCTTGATGGGTTGTGCATCTAAGGTGTCAATGTTGTGGCTAGAAAAAAAGTAATTCTCCACCGGGTTTGAACCCGCAACTTCAGGATTTAGACTCTAGCATAGATCCTCCAGACTAGGATAGACAGCTTCTGAGGTGAAAGCTAAAATGCCAATGTATTCTTTTTCACATTTATTCTTATCAGTTTTCATGATTGCTCTCAGTTTGCCTGTAGATGTCCAAGATTGAAGTGACTGCAGCTCATATGTATTCTATGACACCCTCTATGGCAGTTAATCTATCTTTGTTGCTGGTTCCTGTTATTTGCAGCCCCTATAGTTGAGAGCGTGACCAGAGGGGTTTTGTGGCTATCATCCTACGTGCTTCAATGTGGAATACAGCTACTAGGATATCAAAGTTAAGTGTCATGGGCAGCTGTTTGAAACTCCAGTCCATTATGCCACCGATACTGTGTAACCTGTATCTTCTGGGGTAAAGTCAGGTGGTAAATCCCTGTGTGCCAGTCATTCTTCTCCCAAACTGAATTATTCGTTGCTCTTGCCAAATAGTTGCTCTTATATTTATTTTGGGCAGGTGACGTTTTCCTTATCAACCCTCCAACAGTTTTTGAGTTGTGAATCAAGACCCCAAAAGAGAAACTTCAAAAAGGTGGGTTGCTTATCTGTACAGCAGCAACTGTTTTGCCTATTCCCACATAACTTGTTTCTGAGCTGTAATCGCAGCTAACTACCATTTAAACATGATGCAGAAATTAGTAGCATTGAAATCCACAGTCACCTAGATATTTTTGCTAATTTGTAGGTCTCATAATCTTAATCCCCGTCTAATTTGGCTAGTACCTTGGCTTCCATGTAATAATGCATCTCATAAACTGCAGCAATTATCAACCACTTGTGTTCCTTAAGTTGCTGAGCCAGAGGCTTTTCCACCTCTTCAATTTTTACTTTCAGGCTGATGTAATTTGTCCTAGTGAAATCATTCAAGGATTTCAGTGACTTTTATCTCAGATTACAAATATTGATTATTATACATCTTGTTACAATTTAACTTGCTTCAGTTCATTCACCATTTTACTCCTTATACTTTTCCATCTCAATTTCAGATTTTATTAATTTCATTTCATTTCCCACCTTCATTATTCCAGATTTATTTTTCATCTGCATTTTCTCCACTTTGAATTACTTTCTCTTGTTATTTTATCCATTCCAGTTTCTACAATATTTATTTCCTGTTACAGTATTTCCTGTAAACAAATACTACTCTATAGTAGCATTCTAACCCTACTCCTAGCAGTAGTGTTACTGTGTTCACTTTGTTTGCAGTTAATACTAACGTTTTGCTTGCACATGGCTTTGTTGTTAATGATGCGAAAATCAGCTTCTCTTTTGCTTGATGGCTCACTGAAGTGTTGAACACAGGACTCCTATCCAAAATTCTTATCTCTATCATTCAGTGACTCTTTGAACATAGACCACCACCATTACTTGCAAGACATCACCTATAAAATTCTATACCAGGTACAGAAGGATAGATCTACAAGCATCTGAAACTGTTCAGATATGACTCCTGGATAGTATTATAGCTAAGACATTTCATAGCACCAGTGAAGTCTTTCTCATAATGCATATCTTAATTCAGTGACAACATGCAGGCTTAGGCCTTTGTGCACCTGGTTCCATCTTATTGAAATCATATATCTATCATTTTAAAGCTGGCACTATCATGGCCATTAGGAAGAAAAACTTCCAGGTTAAGTAACAGTTGGCATGTTTATATTATGCTCAAAGAAAACATCGTTAAAGTTAAGCATTCAGTCATTTATAATTATGCCCTTAATTTATTTGTTCTCTTATGACTGGAGTAATTAATCACTCAAATTCTCTGGTAGCAAAATGCATGGAACAGACTCATCACTGGATTTAATGATAAGCAGCTATTTAAAATGTAAGCATGGTGTTTTACTTTTCTAGTTACTTAGGAACAAATATCTTCCTACTTCTGTGTTGGAATGGTGCACTAATTTTCTGAGGACAGAAAAATTACACCAATCTAGATGAGATTGAAAAATGGGTCCTTTGTACAAGATAGTACCCCACTAGCATTTACAATGTTCTTATAATTGAACCTTTCTAGAATAATACAATGGGAATTACTGATTATATTCTGAATTGTATTTTCTTTGTAAACTTTCAGTTACCCATGCTGTCACAAATTGATAGTCATTGTTTATATTTGAATGTTGTTGTTTGAATTTTCAGGTCATATACCTGTACATCATCAGGCCATGATACAAATTTCTCCAGAACTGCTTTCAAATATAGGACTTTAATAAAACAAGAACTCAGTATTGATGAAGCAATATATAAAACAGAAGCCCATGGAAACCCAGAAACTGTAAATTCCATCAGAGCAGTTGGTCAAGGACATACAGAAAACCTTATTTTAAACAATATAAATGTTAAGAAATGTGGTAAATATGTCAATGGTTTCAGGGAGTTGTCATGTGTAAAAACCCATACTAATATAAAGAGACATAAATGTACACATTGTAGAAGATGGTTCAACAAGAAAGAAAACTTCAAAACTCATATGTTAATGCATAACAGTGGTAAATTTCCTATATGTAAAACTTGTGGCAATGGCTTCATTGATGTATTCAGAAAAAATAATCATAATGTAGACAACAAATGCAGAAAGCCAATAAAACAGTCTTATGGTAAGAGCCCTACCGATATTTCATTATTCAAGAAGTACATTCAGTATCATAAGAATTCAAGATCTTTTAAGTGTGGAAAGTCATTTGCTGCCAGTTATCACTTAAAATGTATTGGTATTACAAAAAGCTACAAATGTGAAACATGTAAAAAGGCTTTTTTCTATGAACTGATATTTAGAAGGCATAAGACCTTCGCTCATGGCGACACAAAAAAATACCAATCTGAAATTTATGATAAGAGCTTTGTTAAGCATCATAAATTCCAAACACAAGTTACGTGTCACATTAGGAAAACAAAATACCAGTGTGACACTTGTAACAAATGTTTTACTAATCCTTCAAAACTTAAAAGCCATGTTCTCATTCATAGTGGCATAAAACCATACAAGTGCAAAACATGTGGGAAATGTTTTACTCAGCATTCAAGTCTTAACAGGCATCTAAATAGTCACACTGACATAAAACCTTACAAGTGTGAGATTTGTGGAAAATCTTTCACTCAGTGCAGAGACCTCAAATTTCACGTGAACATTCACACTGGTGTAAAACAATACAAGTGTAAAACTTGTGGTAAATATTTTACTCATTGTTCAAATCTTTATAGACACATGAACACTCACACTGGCATAAAACCATACAAATGTGAAATTTGTGGCAAAAGTTTTCCTCAGAGATCAAGTCTTAAAAGGCATGTGAATATTCACAATGGTGTAAAACCTTATAAGTGTGAGATTTGTGGAAAATGTTTCATTCAGTGCAGTGACCTTAAAATCCATGTTTACACTCACACTGGGATAAAACCATATACATGTGAGAGTTGCGGCAGAGGTTTCACAAAGTCTTCAGACTTTAAAATCCATGTTCACACTCACATTGGCATAAAACCATAAGACTGAAACTTGTGGCAGATATTTTACTCACAAAACTTAAAATCCACGCCATTCATAGTAGCATAAAAATATATGTGTGAAACTTGTGGCAAATGTTTTACTCAGATTACTCACCTCACTCACACTGGTATAAAACCACATGAATGTGAAGCTTGTGGCCAATGTTTTACCAAGTCTTCAGCCCATAAAAGACATGCTTGCAGTCACACAGGCATAACTACATACAAGTTTGAAACTTGTTGCAAATGTGTAACACAGTGCAGATTCTTTAAAACCTATGGTTGTGATCACACGGGCATAAATCCACATAAATATGAATCTTGTGGCAAATATTTTAATGCACCTGGAGTTTTTACAGTCCATATTTGCACTCACACTTGTTTAAAACCATACAAGGGTGAAGAGAGTGGTAAGTGCTTTACTGAGTATTCTAATTTTAAAAGGCATGTTTCTGTTCATATTGGCATATAACCATAAGCATAAAACTTCTGACATATTTTACTGAGTATTCAAAGTGGCATAAAACTACATAAGTGTGAAGCTTGTATGAAATGTTTTACTAAGAGTTCAAACTTAATAGGTAAGTCCACATTCATACACATTTAAAATCTGCAGATATGAAGCTTGTAGCAAATTTTTCATTCAGACTGCACGCCTTAAAAGCCATGTTTGCACTCACACTGCTGTAAAACTCTAAAGGTCAAATAAGGTAAAGTGATGGAAACCTTGAGATGTATAAGAATTTCACTGAATTAACACCTCATATTATAAGTGATTGTAATCTTAAACTGAAAATAAATATGCATACTCCAGAATTGTAGTCTAAGTGTTTCTGCTATTCTATGTTTAAAATTGTTCCTGTATCATGAGTAGATTAATTGACTATAAAATGTGGGTAAAGGTTTCCTAACCATGCATTTTAAAGGGTCCAGTACTAAAATCTCAAAAACAGTGATAAATGCTATTTTAATGTGATTTACAGTATAAAAGACTACTGAATTTCACTTCTTAGAGGTCAGTAACTCCAATGATGATGAATATAAAGAGGGTGACACAGAATATGACCTCTGTGATCATATTAATGATAAAATCATTGTTGTTCGCTTAAAGTAAAGGGTTTTCTAAAGTATTAGTTAATTATGATAAACTTTAGTTCTTGTTTGGCTTTTTAGCTATTGTAGTATTGTTAAAGGTAAAATTGCACTAAAGTTATCTAAGCATGCTTATACAGATTAACAAGAATGCAAATAAAATGGCTAAAGAGGGTTTACACAGCAGTAGTGGAAACAAATGGAATGGAAATATGGAGTTTGGATGAAGGAGTATAAGTATGAATAAGATCCATAGAAACCTTTGCAAACAAATCCTGGGTTTCCTCAGAGGTTCACCAAATGGAGTAGTAGCACAACAAGAGGAAGATTAGGAACTAGAGAGAATATTGTGGAAGGAGTGCTAAAATTGGGCAAGAATAAGAAAATTAAATGAGCAGAATATTATACATCAGTGTTTGGTACTAGGAGAAACGGCTAAATAAAAAACATTAATGGCTAATTAAGATAATGCAAACAATGTTGAAAATTAATTGTGGTGATATGTGGAAAGTGAGGGAATCAGTACAAAATGAGATTTGGAAAGAAATAATGTTAAGCATGGAAGATATTGAAAGACTAGTTATAATAGGGAGTTTTATTTTTTAAAAGCTCATTGGTAACATAAAGAGAGATGAAAGTGGTGTGCAACAGGGAAAACTATACAGGATAGAAGAGGGGTGACGAAATTGAAGTATTTGAGAAGAGAGAGTGATTTGGACAAATGCCACCTGTGTCACCTGAAGGATAGACAGTGGTACATACTTTTAGAATGTGAAGAAACTATAATGTTTAGGAAAAATGATAGATAAAATGGAAAGGGCTTTATTGCATAAAGAAAGTCAAGCGATAAAGTTAGTGAATGTGAAATCTAAGAGAACGTTAATAGAAATTAGAACTTTTGCATAGAGTAAGAGCCAAATGGTACAGGAAAATTATTCAGTTGGACAAAGATTAAAATTAAATGACAGTAGGCAATACATATTAGATTTACAATATAAATTTGACCCAATAGCTGGATCTCAGGGTTTGGGTCCCAAGGTACACAGCAACTCAGTGCAGCAAAAAGTAAAAGAATGTTTACTAATTTGTGAAATATCTGGAAATAAAGTACCTATTATTATCAACATCATCATCATTATTATTACTACTACTATTACTATTATTTTTATTTATTAATTATTATAACTATTATTAAAGTATTGCCTCTTAGTATGTTCTCTAAGACTAGCTATTAATTACACCATGCTACTGTCTCAGTAACTTTTAGATTCACTCTCCTTGCATTCATGTACTGCCAATAGAATTTACAACACTGGACTGCAACTGGGTTAACCGATACAGTGAACTAAGTCGTATGATGATCATATTTTCTTCACTTATAATTCTATACCTAATTTATATCTGTCAGCTTCACACCAACTTAACAAAAGTACCAAAGTGCAAGCATTGAGCAAGGGCCAGCAGAGTAAAATGTTTGTATTTGAAGAAGTTCTATGAAATCTTTTAAGACATAATAATTACTAAACTACTTGTCTTTGTAACTCAGAACTGAATAAGCTGATTGAAATAAATCAAACTGAATATGAAGTTATTTAAAATGGACACATTTTTGTTTTCTTAAGACCACACCTCCAGGCATACATGTGCGATGTGAGTTCCATAAAGTCAGTTTGAACAAAGATAAAACAATTATTTAAGACAATGAAAAATGATCACAGCTATGTATTGCTTGTTAATATATTACTTATATTTGAATCTAATGGTGATCTCGTATGCAATGTTAAAAATAGAATTAGGAGACAGATGTCATGGAAAACTTTATCGCTAGTGGACAGCAATTAATATTTTTCATTTGTTCTTCCTTCAGTGAAAATAATCAAACTCCAAACATTTGGGTACATTACTTGTTTGAGATAAGTTCAGAACATTTTTAATGTTTAGATTTATAACACTCGGTGATTCTGTGTAAAAGAGCTACTTTAGCTTCATATAGTAAGGGTATATGTGGTTATTTCTGAAATGCTAATTGGTATTAGAGGAGCTTCATAGCCGTGAGATTTGTGGTGGATAAAGTGGCACAGGGACAGATTTTCTCCAGGTTCTCCAGTTTCCCCCACCATCGCATTCCGCTGATGCTCCATATTCATTCCTTGTATCACCAGTGTCATTGCCTGTGGTGCCACAAGTGGTAAAAGCAGGCATTAACCACTACCAAAAAAAAAAATGTTAACCGCATATGTGGCTACTTCAGAACTGCTAAATGACAGCACTGCTGTTGGGAACCATTTGCTAATTCACAAACATTAAGCAATTTCTAAATTAATAGAGGTGGAATATTTATTGCATACTACACTGCTTCCATATCTATATTAGATCAGCTAGTTTAGCTTCTGGTATGAACATACATCGCATTACTGCCATAATTGTATGTAGAGGTAGTTCAGCTTCAGATATGAACATACATGGCACTACTCTATAATTTAGATAGAGCTAGTTCAGCTTCAGTTACATGGCACTATTGCCATAATTGTACATAGAGCTAGTTCAGCTTCAGATAGGAGCATACATGACACCACTGCCATAATTGTACATTGAGCTAGTTCAACTTCAGATAGGAGCATACATGACACCACTGCCATAATTGTACATTGAGCTAGTTCAACTTCAGATAGGAGCATACATGACACCACTGCCATAATTGTACATTGAGCTAGTTCAACTTCAGATAGGAGCATACATGACACCACTGCCATAATTGTACATTGAGCTAGTTCAACTTTAGATAGGAGCATACATGACACCACTGCCATAATTGTACATAGAGCTAGTTCAGCTTCAGATAGGAGCACACATGACACCACTGCCATAATTGTACATAGAGCTAGTTCAACTTCAGATAGGAGCATACATGACAGCACTGCCATAATTGTACATTGAGCTAGTTCAACTTCAGATAGGAGCATACATGACAGCACTGCCGTAATTGTACATTGAGCTAGTTCAACTTCAGATGGGAACATACACGACTGCCATAATTTTTATACATTTTTTTTTGGTAGTGTTTAATGCCCTCTTTTACAACTTCTGGCACCGCAGGCGATGACACTGGTGATACATGAATGAAGATGGAGCACCGGTGGAATGCGATGATGGGGGAAACTGGAGATCCCGGAGAAAACCTGCCACTGCACTGCTTTGTCCACCACAAATCCCACATGCGGTCACTTGGGATGGAACTTGGGCCATCTAGGTGAGAAGCAAGTGGTCTAACCACTCGTCCAAGGCACAGCCCATAATTGTATATCGAGGTATTTCAGCTTCAGATATGAATATACAAGCACTACTGTCATAATTGTACATACAGTCTAGCTTCAGATATGAATATACAAGCACTACTGTCATAATTGTACATATAGTCCAGCTTCAGATATGAATATACAAGCACTACTGTCATAATTGTACATATAGTCCAGCTTCAGACATGAATATACAAGCACTACTGTCATAATTGTACATATAGTCCAGCTTCAGATATGAATATACAAGCACTACTGTCATAATTGTACATGGACATGGTTCAACTTCAGATATGAAATACAAGCACTACTGTCATAATTGTACATATAGTCCAGCTTCAGATATGAATATACAAGTACTACTGTCATAATTGTACATAGATATAGTATAGCTTCAGATATGAATATACAAGCACTACTGTCATAATTGTACATATAGTCCAGCTTCAGATATGAATATACAAGTACTACTGTCATAATTGTACATATAGTCCAGCTTCAGATATGAATATACAAGTACTACTGTCATAATTGTACATAGATATAGTCCAGCTTCAGATATGAATATAAAAGCACTACTGTCATAATTGTACATATAGTCCAGCTTCAGATATGAATATACAAGCACTACTGTCATAATTGTACATAGACATGGTTCAACTTCAGATATGAATATACAAGCACTACTGTCATAATTGTACATAGATATAGTTCAGCTTCAGATATGAAAATACAAGCACTACTGTCATAATTGTACATAGATGTAGTTCAACTTCAGATATGAATATACATGCACTACTGTCATAATTGTACATAGATGTAGTTCAGCTTCAGATATGAATATACAAGCACTACTGTCATAATTGTGCATAGATGTAGTTCAGCTTCAGATATGAATATACAAGCACTACTATGATAATTGTACATAAAGGAGTTAGTGCAGTTTCAGATAGGAGCATGGACTTCCGCTATAATTATATGCTTTGTTCACCTCAAATCCCTCATGTAGTCTGGGATCGAACCTTGGCTAACTTGGTGAGAGAGGCAAGTATTTAACCACTCAGCCAGTGCGCAACCCAGAGCTATTTCAGCTTCAGATATGAACATACAATGCACTACTGTTGTAATTTTATGTAGAGTAGGTATTTCAACCTGAGATATGAAAATACGTGCTTGCCACTACTGCCGTAAATGTATATAAAATAGCTAGTTCAGCTTCAATTGTGAATGCCACATGAAGTTATTTATGAAATGCTGATTCCTTCTAGGAACTTTGATTTGGTGGATAGACAGTAATTGTACCGAAAGCTGGTTCAGGTTTGTATACAATATATTTTTTATTCTGTTTAATACTTACTTTTACTTTATATTGCGTTGCAGGTAATAACACTGATGATCATCTAATGAAGATGGAGCATCGGTGGAATGTAATGGTAGGGGAAACAGGAGAACCCAGAGAAAACCCATCCACTGCATCAGCTGGAAAGGGTAGTGTGGTTATTGCTGAAATGCTGATTGATGGCATTCCTACCAGGAAGTTTGTATTGGTGGACAGACAGTAATTGTACTGAGAAGCTGGTACAGCTTCAGATATGAAGGGCATAAGAAGTTATTTCTGAAGTGCTAATTGTAGTTATTTCTTGAAGTGCTAGAAATGTTGTATTGGTGGATAGACCATCATACATTGTATTTTTATATAGATCTTCTTAAATTATTAGGCTAAGCAGTCATCAGATTTCCTGTATCCTTAATTTACAAGTCTTTTGGCATGTGAATTGTAGATGTCTTTGCACCAAAATGGAACTCATGATACTGTGAACCAAATCCAAATGGTAATGTTTCCTCTCAGTGTGTAGCATATTAGGACTGTTTCCTAGCCAGGCATTTATTTTCATGTGGTAATTCTGTACAAATCAGTAACGTCTTTCATGTTAGGGGCTGTTCTATTATTGTGCTCCCAAGATTGTAACTTGTGCCCTTGTATATCAGAAACCTTTAGGGCATCATACATCCTACAAACTGATTTTTCTTGGGTCTTCCTTTCATTTTACATGGCACTAATGTGAGTGTTAATACAATGAGACATAAATGTAGAGTGAATCACAGTTCTCAACAGCTTTCCCTGTCTTCTCCCTCATTCTCCCAAATGATTTAGTTGTTGACTGGCCCTTAAACACCACCACTCTCTCTCATTCTGAATGTGACTCTCTGCAATTGCCTGTGGTGCCACATGTAGTAAAAGCAGGCATTAAACACTATTTGGAAAAAAAAAAAAAAAAAAAAAAAAACTCTGTGACAGAAAGTGAACAGTTGAGACTGTATGGAAAGGATGTATAGAACACACCATGAAAAGAGTGAAAATATAGCTGTCCATACTTTCTCCAAGTGCAAAAGCTTGCTTGAAGTAAATGTGACTGCATTACTTTTTGTGACACTGAACATCCGCATGTTAATTTTTAACGTAGCACAATAATACTTTTATGGTTTAAGCTTTCCTTATTTTATCTTCAGAGGTCTTCAGAGTCTATTCCTAGAAAATTTAAGATATACACTTTATAGGTCATGTAAATCACTATTTTAATCAAAATCATTAGCCATTTTTGAGAAAATCAAAATCTTCTAAACTTTTTCCCGTGTAAAGAGTAGTTTGCAGTGAGAGGATTTTCTTCAAAATATTCAAGTTGCTCAATGAAAGATACAAAACTTTAATATTAAGTTTGGTATTTTGCAAACTTTTCGTTCTTGAGTTATCATGTTCACAGACACATGGATCTTTTTCTAAAATGATGTGTTCCATTCACACGACTTTCATTAACTGTTCCATAAACTAACGTTTCTTACAAAATATTATTTTTTATCTACATCATGTCAAGCAAGATAAACAATTAGTAGAATTGGTCTTATTGCTTGCCTCTGTATAAGTAGAAAGGAAATAAAGGAGTGCACTAGGCAAAAGCAATAATGAGACCTGTTAAAAGCCAGTTGCTATATGAAATAATTGAAGTTCAGTTCTCTTTGCTTGCTAGGAATAAACATAGAGAGATGGAAAGAAAGATATCTTCCTGTTTGAGAAAAGGTTAAGTAGCTTAAACTGGGAGAAAAAAAAACAAAAAGAACACTGATAACCTTAGAAATGACTAACTCTATAACAAAAATGTATATGACATAAATTAATGTATTTTAACAAAATATACTATTTTGTGCAGTAAGCTTTTGTCATCTCTTTAGGTTTACCAGTTATACAAAAGTCTTAGAATCTCAGATTTTTTAAAAATACATTTTGTTTACTATAAAAATAAATTAAACCTATGGGAATTTAATGGAAATTGTTAAACCCAATTTTTAGACACTGAAAATGTTTTAAAATGTCTCATGTTATGTATTAGATATGGACCTTCATAGAGAAGTTCCATTTTCTGTATTTTCTTTTTAACACCATAAGAAATGTGCTTCTTCCTAACCAGTACCTGATCAGATAACTAAGGTTCTCACTTCCTCTTCCTCCTCTTCATCTTATTTCTTCTATGAAGAGATTCTAAGAAAGTGTCATTAAAAGCAATTTCTCACTTTTATTTATCCATTAGGTCACAACCTTTGGTGATAGGCTTAGTAACTCTTGGAGCAGAGGTTGTGACTTCATACCAAACATTAATGCGGCTGGTGCAAAAGATGAAATTGCATTCTTGGTATATTTCACATTTATTTCTATTTTATCAAACTATGCAACCCACTCCTTATTGATTTCTGTGACACATCATTTGGAAGAATAAAGTTATGTCCTTGAGAGTATGTTAAGTCCAATTTCCTTGAGAGTAATGCGCTGAGGAGTGGCATAATTTAATATTATGTTCTCACAAAGTTTTAATAAATGTTTGCTGGGTGTACAGTTCTGTTATTGGATAATATACCATATTTTTTTTTCCATATTTCAAAATATGATAATTCTAAATGTTGTTTAAGCATTTTCCGTTTTTCATATCCCTTACAGGGTAGATTTTGACAAATCTTTTAACATGAAGATATATTTGTATTTGTACAACTCTTGCAGAAAGTTCTAAACATAGATTACTAGATTGTTGACTCCATGGTGGGGGTAAGGGGTGGAATAGGGCGCTTTTAAAAACCTTTTGCATGGGTGTTTTTAGAACTAACATAGTGTCGATAATATAACCAACTTCTATATCGACAGAGCGTGCAATTCTGCACCCTCCCTTCCCTCGCGTATTCAAAGCAGGAATTATCTACCGAAGTTCTTTTGAAGACCCATCTCGTGCACCAATAAATAGTTTACCAAACATTTCCAAATAGCTGATTTAACGTTAATGTGTGAAAAATTGAAATGTGCGGTAAATTATTCATTGTGAGCAAGATGTGACATAGAAAGAAGTTCGGTAGCTAATACCTGAAAAGAAAATGATCGGCAAGAAATCCACGTTTAACTGACCTTTATTCTGCTGTATACAACAAATTAGATTTTTTTTTATAATAAGATGAGAAGCACAGTATTATATGAAATTGGGATTGTGCAGAAATACATGTTTCATCGAGTAGAATTAAAATCCTGTTTGTTATATGAGCACAGCAATTTTAATTTCACATTGAATTAATGCATTCTGTAAGTGGAGGAAAACTGGAAGGGATGCCAACAAGGTTAAATGTAATGCAATTTTTTTGTACATAGCAAGTTAATAATAGTATTGAAAAATTTCATTAAAAACTAGTGTAAAAAACAGCACATAGGCACATATAAAAATTCTAAATGAAGATAGGATAACAACTATGTACAAAAAAACAGCACTACCTGTTTCATGAAGAAAACAAAAGTGTTATGTTAATGCTTGTATTAATGAATAAAGTTTTGAACAGCAGCAGCTGCATTTCAATGTATACATATATACATTTTTTGCACAGGATTACAAAAGTTCCTCAGAGAGGGACCTCAAATTTGAAGTTCTCTCCTATAGTATTAACATTTTAGCAGCACCTTTAACATCTGTACATGAGACAATGCCAGCAACTAGTGGCATAACTTTTATCAATCATACTATTTGTGCATTCTTGTAATAACTTTGGTTAAAACATGTATCTTTCATAAATACAGAAAAAGCAAAAGATTACAATTAGAATAACATATATTGCACAATGAAAATAAGAAAGTAGTAAAATGCACCATTTGTTTAAAATCTACTTGTCTTTACAACACAAGGAATACTAGAACTCTTCAGTTTCTAACAATTTTCCTGAGACTAAATATTTAGATTGGTAATCAACAAAGAAAACATGCAGTTTTATAAACAAAATTTAAAACACCAATGTATTTTGCTGTATGACAAATTTGCATATGCTTTGTATTCTGTTTTTCTTTTTGAGTAGCTATCCCAGTTTATTTTGGTAACAGTTTAAGCAATGCACTATACTCTGCTTCAACTAAGTTTGCATTACTGCTCTTTGCATAGCAAAAGCTGCAGGACTCGATTGAGTGTGTGCCATATAAGCAACTGAGGGAAAAATTACACTCTCAAAGTGAGAATACTGCACATTTCATTTATGTCAAGAGTTAGGGATTTGCAATTGCATTTAAGGATTTTTAACTGCAACAGTTTTATTTCAATGCACATAACTCCTGGGAACAAATTCTGGCATAAATTATAGCTGATATGACTCTTATTGTCTGTAACATTACAAAACTGAAGGTTATTATTCAATAGAAATGGCAAACAATGAAAAGGAGGGCAAACCAACTATATATTGTCTTTATAGAATTGGATGAATGCAATTGCAAGTAAAACAGAAAAATGCCCATTCCACACAATAATACAGGAGTTTAACAATAAGGTAATAACAATGAGTCACAAAAGCCTTGGCTATTGAAGCACTGAACTGACATCATTGTAATAATTTATTTTCAATTATGTTCAGAAGCCATATGCAACAATAGCTGTGTGTATAATTTGTGCAGTTTCATCTCAGAATAGATATAAAAGATTGTTTTCAATTAATTAAATAATTAATTAATCAAAGAATAATTTCTGCTCATAATATCAGGGCTAAAATGGAGTAGAAACAACTTGATTATGAAAATGTCTAGTTCCATATACCAATTAATTTGCATCTATAATAGCTGTAAAGTAAAAGCAACAATTCCTTGTTTTAAAAAACTACTACTTAAAATTGTGCAGTGTTTACAAACTGAAATCACACAGATGTTCTGCATAGGACAATTACTAATTTTACTGTGATATATTCATAGATATACCAAAGGATTCTTTAAGCATTTTATTTCAGATTGTTATATTTATGTCGTTGATGCACAAGTTTCATCTAGTTTGTGCGAATTTGGCATTTTATATGGCTATTTTGAAGATGGTAAAACTTCTGTGCATCTTGGACTTTTGTTTTTAAAAAAAACAAGAATCAAGTTTATATACACATATATGTTAAGAAGGAAGATGTCACATTTGGCTTTTAGGTCGTACCTGCTGCTGACACTGTAATACGTACAATGAAAGTAACCATACACATAATAATACTAGGATATGCAAATCTAATACTATTAATTATTATGTCAGTTTACTAACATGTATAAGTTTTCCCTTTTGAGTTGCAAACACCACATAATATTTTTGAAGGTCCTTATTCATGCATTCCCATTTGTGCCATGAGTTGCATAATGATAAAAGCACAAAACAGGAAGAAATGGAATTTATGTATTTTCAGCAATATTGTTATGAGAATAAGCCAAAGGCTGTGACAATCTTTATCATTGCTACAGAGGTATTTAGACATGATGGTCAAAAAAAAAAATAAAAAAAGAGTTACAAAACATGTCACTGCAGATAAAACAAATTTGTAACAAATCATTTCCAACCAACTCACCCCAAGGTACTATTTAGCTAGCCAGATTGTTACAAACATTTGTCACTAACTGATAAAGCAAATCTTGCAGCAATTCATTTCCAAGCTACTCGCCCAAAAGTAATAATTAGTTTGCCACATTATTATGAACATAAAGATTCATAACCGAGCAATTCACCCTAAAGTAAAAAGATTATTATTGGGCAGACATGGTGCCTATGATATAATACAGCTACATTTATTTGCGATTCTTATACTACATTAGAAAAAGCAATGCTATTGAAATGAAAAAATTAAAAGTAATTAATTCAAGTGAGTTTACCAACATTTCCACCACACTTAACATATCTATACGCCAATAATATTAAATGCATTTTTCCCTCGGTTTCATTAATATTATCTGCCAAAAGAAATTAAGGAAACAAATTAAGTAATAATACCTTAACAATTCACCTCACTTATTCTATATTAATGTTTTTCCAATGTAGATAACGTATACTCACGGCAAGCAAACAACACAAAGTATTCTTTCTTTATTTGTGATACTGTTTCCTTCAATTCATCAGTTAACAGCATATAACCATTGAGGTTTACAAATTGATATCCAAAATGTGTGCAGCCAAATTAAAACAGCTCAGACTGATGGTTTTAAGTGTGTTTAAAAGCAACCTCATATTATAAATTTACTGCATGTAAAAGAACCTCTCATGATGAAGTTCTGGTACATAGGTGGTACTGGTATACTGGCAATTGATAGCATCATTGACAAAAGACTGTTTAAAAATATTATTTTTGTCAAAAGCATTTAAGCTAGCCTGAAACAAATGACAGAAAACTGCAAATATACGTTTGCATATCATTCATCAACATTTCATAATATGGTTTAGATTATTTAATGCAAGAAAAGTATTGTAAATGTAAATAATACTGTGAATTCAATGTAAATTAATACAGGCTTTTACTGAAATGTCAACACACATTTAATTACAAGATGGCTGAGGTAAACAATAAATTAGTCATAAGAGTGTGCAATGCAGCATATGGTTAGCGTAAGTTATATAACGAGTGTCAAGTATATACTCCAGGAGAAAGGGACAAAGTTGGTGGTTATGGTTAAGATAAAAATATTGCTTCAAATCTGACATTGTTTTGTTAAGAAATATGTGTATAGTGTACACAATAGCTAATTTTCTAGTGAATTATTTTTCTGCTTGAGAAAATATGAAACAGTTATTAAAGGGTCTTTTCACAAAGTTATTACAACCAATTGGCAGCATATTTCAGGTTAGATAATGACTGATTCTTTATTCCTGTGTTCTGTAAGCTTCTTACCTTGCAGTATAATTCGGCAAACGAAACTATTTAATACCCTTAATCCTCCCTGTAACAGGTCAACCTCAAAAGGCAATTTTTTCTTTCAGAAGACTTTGTGTATTTAGCAGTTATGAAATTACAGCCAGGTTAAATTTTTTCAAATTCAAAGCATGTCATCAAGTTGGCCAACATTATTCTAGGAATCAGACTGTCAGTATGGGCTGTTGTTTCACAGTCCAGTTTCGTAATGTGTGAATAAACTGAATTAATTGAGTTGTAGTCCTATCTTTATAGTTTTATATATGAATTTCCTTTTATTTAGTCCACACTATTAATGATGATTAGTACCACTACACCGTTATATACTTCCGTTGAACACTGGTAGAAAGAGACATCCATTGACAGCAGTACAAGATAATTTTGATATGCAGTGCTCGAAATGTACCTTTCGAGCCAATTTTTTTGCGGAACCTTGACTCGGCACCAGAAGTTCCTATTCCAGTTGGCAGGCTCTGGATCTACATAAGCATCAATAGCTACTAGAATGTTTTTGTTATCTAATGATAGTACCATATCAAATTTTACATTGAGCGGTTTAGCTTTTCAGCAAAGTTTGCAAGCTGCTATGTACTTTCTAACCTTTTCCACTAAATGTTTCATATATAGGCTCTCTTTATTGTAGTTATGGTTTTGCCTTTGCCTAAATAATAAGTGTATGATGGAAGGTTAAAATCATCAATTTTCTATACTTTTCTACATCTTCCACTTCCTGAAGTTCTTACTATGTAATTTATACAACTTTCAGGTTTCGGGCAAATGTATTATTTTCCTTAAGGTTTAAAATCAGTATTTTGTTCTCATGGTGTGGATTACGTATGAATTGCTTGATGCTGTAACCCCCATGTCCAAAATTTGTAAATTTTCAGGAGAAGGAAAAAACTAAGTTACTATTCATGCAAATTTATTAATGGGAATCCACATTCAGCAATGTAAACTGAATGGAAAGCACATGCTTTCTCTAAATTTGTAGTCATCCAGTAATATTCACTTCTGAAATATTGGAACTTAAACATATTGGATATGAGGGGTTTCTGTTCCAAAGTGACTAAGTTTTATAAGAAAGTACATCACATTTTAAAAAGACACATTACACAAATACAGAGGTTTGTCCAATACAATTTATATCGCTTCTCGAGCCACATAAATGAGTTTGGAATACAGATCTGAGTAAAAGGATTGAATTTCTGGATCTTGGGGTAAGTAGGTACTGAATTTTTTTTAAATCTGCCATTTTCTTGTCACACATCATTGGCACTTCAGAAGGGAAAGCTGGATTTAATGGAAAGTCTGGAATCATGTTTCTTTCTGCAAGTCTGAAAGTATGTTCCTGCAGTCCATCAATGAACTGACGACCTTTACTACATCAGGAGTTTGTTTGCAGCAGGAATATTCCATAAACTCAGAAATTGAAAGATTTTGTTTCATAGCTCTTGGAACTTTCCTGCCTTGTGACTCCACAGATAGTACTTTTTCTTATAAGGTACTGGCCACCAAGATTTGAAATCAAGAATTTCTTCTTTATGGGCCAAATGCACAGTGAATGCACTTTTAGAGCTAGTTAGAACTTTGTATAGTCCAGTGGTGCACCCAGTCTTCTGTTTTTACAGTTCACCTCACAACACTGAAATCTCTATCACATGTGAGGTAGCCTGGACCCCTGATGGGAAAATATTGATGGATTGAATCAAATCTTGCTTTCGCTATCAATGCCAACATTAGTCGGATGATGCAATAATTTTTGTTTTGGCCTTGCACGACCATCTGAGAAAAGAAAAAATTTCCTAATGCTTGAGCTTATATATTCATTGATCTGAGAATGACTGAACAAACTTCATTTGGGCTCTTTTTAGCTGTTGTTTCATCATAAGTGTAAAATACAGCTTTATCAGATTTTAAATCATTGATATTAAAGACATTGTAAGTTAGCCGGCGCATATAGAATGTATCTTGAATGGAGATAACTGATTTTGCATGCAATCAATACAAATTCCGGCAACATCTTCATGTTCTCAGCATATCTTTTTCACATAGTCAATTTTGTTGTGAAACTTTTGGGTTCTTCTGTGAACAACAGTTCTGCCACTGCCACATGCTTGGCATTGTAATTTAAGGTGGAGCTTTTTATTTTCACTTTAAATTCCTCCCAAACACAACATGTATCAACTTGGGATCTTCAAAATTTTCATTGAATATTTTCTAGTAAAACCAGTATGACACATTAATTTCAGGATGATCTGATTAAAACAATTTCAACATTTTCTTCACATTAAGATTCAGTGACAAGTATTAGTATTCTCCACTTATGTAGTGTCCATCATTAATGGGAAAACTCTTAATGTGGTCTTCAATTAATAATGTAACCTCAGCCGGCATTGGTGGATCAGTGTTTACCGCGCCTATCTTGGGGTGATTTATTGGAACATAGCAGGTCTCTTAGTCTTCATAATCTATCATCAGAAATACCATAGACAGACAAAAATGCCCTTTTGCAGATTTGAATGCGACCACCAGAGCTGGACAACCCAATATTTGTATGAGTGCTCTTTGGGTTTTCTCTTGTAATGCTCATCGCCTTCTGACAATTGCGGTTGTTTTGTTGCAATGGGACAAACCTCTATTAGACTTTGCAAATAACCATCTGTATCATTTTTTGTCGTGGAAGTTAGGAACTTATAATTTAGTTCATCATACTATCTGAGCTAATGTTTGTTGCCATGCATTTCCAGGTACATCAGCAACAACAGAGTACTGTAATTAATAACGTGAAAATGTAAAATTATTCTAGCATGAAAGGATAAAAGGGTGCACTATGAAAAATTAGTGTATATGACTCACCTACTATCATAACCTTGTTCTATCGGCTTACCCGTTCCACCTTTGTAGTTTACATACTCTTGGTTTTTCAGCCTACTTTCTTTTAATCTCTCACGTTTGTAAGTAACACTTCTTACACTTTTCTTTCGCTTGATCACAGTTAACTCACCACTTACAGATGCCATACAATAATATTATTCTAAATAACAACCATAATCATTAAGCTGGCAACAATAATGCGGGAACAAACAGGAAATGCCTGAAAATGGCGCGACATGCAGTCCTGGACATGAGGGAGTTATGCACCAAACGAAAACTTAAGCAGGCTGTTACAACCATGGTTTACAGAGGACTTGAGGAGCATCAATGTGTCTAAATGCATAGTATCATATGACCAACAAATTTAGATTCTGCAAAAAAAAATAGACATTAAGGATTTCTGCACCAAGCGATTCAAGTTTCGGGAATATTGCAGTTTGCCTTAAGTCTTCATAAAATCTCACTGAATATTAAATCTTTGGCTGAAATATGCTGATTTATATGTCGAAGAGGTAAAGTCGTGGATGTATTGTGAGTTTTAGGACCGCTTAGTTTGCATTTCTGTGTGAATGATACACTAATAATGAGCTGAGTACAGTAATATCTTGCAGCTCTAAACCTATTCTCTGAATTAGGTGAGGAAAAGTAACCTGAAGCAATTTAGTGTTCTATGATACTCGTTAGGTTTGATTATGTAAATCCTGTAGAAACTACATGTAATCTCCTTCTGTCTAATTCTGGGTTAGAATTGAGCCATAGCGTAATGAAGCATCAATAAAAATATGGTACGGTACACCCGGATTAGGTCGTATTAATAAGATTAATTCTGTAAACAACCGTTTAGATCTCTGAAACCCTGTTGACGTTCTTTCCATATATATATTTAATATATTTCTTAAGCAATTCTCTTAGAGAAGAAATTACTGAGGCAGAATTTTGACCGATGGTTCAATATGCCTAAATGACAGCGTAACCATTTTTGATTGCGTTTAGGTAAACTAGTCTCAATGGTGGCAATATTGTGTATTTAGTACTCAAACTTCCTTGATCGCATTTTATCCCATCGGCTGTGATAACATATCTCAAGAATTTAGCCTCTTTTATAAAGAATTTGGATTTGGTTCACTTCCTGTAAACATGTACCTACAACAAAAGCGAGTGATGAAATATTGCCATTTCAACAAGTTTGATGACTATATATCATCTTGTTTCTAAATATTATTTTCCTTGATCAAACCGTGGAGACTTAGCACTGAGTATCCGCAAGTAGTCTTACAACATTTTTTATTGAAAGCTGAAATTTAGAATGTTATTAAAACTATTATTACAAATTAACCATTTACTTTTAAATGTATTCTAAACTAATGATGATAACAATCACAACAGTAATACTGATAACTACAACAATAGTAATAGTGATGATGATGATGATGATGATAATAATAATAATAATAATAATAACAACAGTAATAGAGATGGTGATAATGATAATAATTATTATAATAATAATAATATTAATAATAATAATAATTAATAAACTCATAGATCACCATCACCGTTAGTCATTTTAACCACGAGCCTACTGCCAAAACGAAAAGTGTAATGAAGTTATTTTTGTAAAAGTTTATTTTAATTAACATGAAGTACACAGAAAAATAATATTTCGTAGGTATAGTTTCCAAAAGCCAAATGAAAGAGAGTGTGTGCGTGTGTGTGTGTGTGTGTAAATTTAATGTCTGTTAGTTGTTTAACGTCTTCCATTTTCAAACGTACGCACATTCTTTCTCACATGCTGATGGTTAATCTGGAGTGATAGTTTTAATAAAATGCACACATTCACTAACATGCATACTTCAGCACCTCCCTGCGAAATACAATTAATTAAAGCCAAACAAATCTAAGGTTCTATATTTCCTGGCAAATTACACATGTATTAGATCGGGGATATTCGCTGTGCAGTTTAAATATGCTTGATTTTAAATTAGGTACTTTGTGTCTTCACCACAATCTGCACATTTCACTTTCCTTTCCTTTCCTTACACGACGTACATCCATATGTAGCGATTTATTAAATATAACGTTGGTGACGGCTGGCACCAAGCGGATACAGTATTTTGATGTTGGTGGTCCGCCTAGCAGACGGATTAATATTTAGAGCTGGAACGCAGAATACCATATTTACAACTTAACCTGAAGCGTAGATCTGAAGTTTCGTACTGCATTGTGTACTGAAAAATGGGACCTTAATTTAGAAAAACATAAATTAAGGGTTCTTTTATATTATACCTGGGAAAACAAACGACACAGTCGCTTTATTTCATATTTTTCCAATTGTCTATTATTTTCTGACAAACGTTTAATACTATTTTATATCAAGCTTTCATAATAACATAAGTCATGGTTTGTAATATACGTTACGTTGTATATAAGCAAAGTTTCACAGCCAAGAAGATTACCTTTTCGGTTACACTACTCCATAGCAGTTTAATGTTTTGTGCTAAAAGGTGCGTCGATCAGTGGCATTGGATACTGCATTAGCTCTTATTCAAACAGTAAATTAAATATTACTCACACAATAAATTGGATATTTCAAAAGCAGCAGTGCGCGTAACAACAGAGGTTGCTGCTTTCAACAGGTATGATATAATAGTACTTTTCACTTAATAATCTTTTTATTGTGCAACCCGTTTCTCAATGAGGATTTTCTGGTTTTCTTGTCACGGAGTTAATTTGGGTTTTATATGTGCACTCGGCTGCACTTTTGTAATTTCGCCTGCCTTAGCCCTAAATTGCTCCCCTCTTCTCCTAAAAACATTCCTCGGCTACTCCTTGCGGCTTAGGGCCTTCAAATTTGAGCTAACTTTAAGTGCGCGATATAAAATACTAAAAGTACAACAGTGTACCCTTGAATCCTTGCTAAAACATAAACGTTCAAAACTGTGCTTAATTTAAAATATACGATTATTTTATGCATTCCTTGTTTATAAGTTTTCTTCAAACAGCATTTTTTAAATAACTTAGGTTACAGATCAGGGTTGTCAACTTCAAGAATTTTTCGTCAAAATTGACGGATTTTCAAATGTATGAGGGGCAAAATTTCGTTTTGACGGTTGACGGATATTATTAGAAATTATTAATGCTATATTGGTTTTCTTTAGAAATTCTCTGTAGGAATTCTTTGTGTACATGCAAGGCATATACTGCTCTGGCCTATAATGGTATCATGCAGTGAATGTGCTGTACTTTATGAATCAGAAGGCTGCCGTGCTGAACAGAAGGCTAAGCAGTATGTACAACATTTTGGAAAAGAATGGTTAAATAATGAACAATTAAAGGAATAATTGTTAGAATGGCGTGGGGAACCTAGTAAAGAGTGATGCAAATATTGCCAATGCAACGTGAATGTTTACTTGTCAGATTTATTTCTTTGTTGCCTAGTAAATCACATGGAACTGCAGAAGCTGCTCTTATGTTGTTTGTAGTTAATCACTGTGCAATTAAATCCCTCGATTATCTTTTAGATCAAGCCAAGGAATTTTTCCAAATTGCTGACCTTGAGTTTTAATTTAATTTATACTTTTGATAGAAACTGTGAACATTTCTAATTTTGACTGATTTTTAGGCGCTGGTCTGACAAGAATATGTGTTGGCAACACTGTTACAGATAATCCTCACGTTATTTCAGTGACATGTAATCATTCACATGGTGAAAGCAATGCAATTTATTGTTTATAAGTAAACCATATTAATTAATAATTAAAGAAACAGACCTGCCTAGATAAAAATCAAAACTGGTAATCTTATAAATTTAAAGAACAGATATTAGGAATAATTATCATTGCAAAAGTGTACAATCCTGGACCCTAACCTTCATAACTCCAATTGTCACTTTCATTTGCCTTACTAGTGTTATTTTGAGATGGTTGACAGTTACACCACCATCTTTTGACACATTGCACACTGGAAATGGAAGTAATGGTGTGGTAGCCATTTGATCATAAAAGTCAACCTGGAACTAACAGATTTTTCTATGCCTCAATTGCTTAACACTAATAATTGATTCACACAATGTACACTGTCATTTTCTTTCCTCAATCATTTAATATTAATAATTGCAAAAGTAATCAATTTGTGTACCCAGTATCATTTCCTTGCTCCATCATTTAAAATTAACATACAAAAGTGTATTCCTTTGAGGTATGAAGTATCACCATTTTTTTGGTTTGGGGGTAGTTTAATACCTTTTAATCTGCCAAGTATTGATGAAATGATGGTCAAATGGTTCTGAGCCCATGGAGTTTAAAGCTTCTAAACATTCAACAGGAAAACTTCATAAATATATTATCCGATTATTCACCCTAGCAGAAATTAGAGCTCAGGACTTCTTGAATGTGAGGCAGACATGCTAATCCCTATGCTTCAGTTGTGGGCATATCAGATTAATAGATTAAAATTTATATTGTATAACTTAGGAACAAATCTGAACTATATTGTAACAAATAACCTCAGAATATAGTTACAAATAAAGTCTTTAAATCACTGTTCCAAATAGTCCACTTAATAGTAATGAGCTATGAACTATTTAGTTAAACACTTCACAGGGATAATTCATTCTTCTGTTGAGCAATCCATTCCATGTTTGACAGGAACAACCCATTGATTTCCAATACTTTAATGGGCCGACGACTGCCAGAATGCTATTCATCCTCTTAGGGATTTCCTATACTGGATAACCTCATACACTGTAAGAGAATGCATGCCAAATCTCGACAAGTTATTAAGAATAGCAAAAAGAAGTCCTGGAGCAAGTTTGTAGCTTCTTTTAATAACATACTCCTTCCTCTGTCGTATGGGATAAGTTGAGGCATGTGGTTGGCAAATCGAACCATGTAGCAATTGCTGGTCTCAAAATAGCTGTTGGTGTTATTAATACATTTGACATGGCTAACACTTTAGGCCGTGGTTTTGCTCAGGTGTCTAGCTCAGGCCATTATTTCCCTGGGTTTCTTAGAGTTAAGGTTCAGGTGTAATCTCAAAGGCACTCCTTTTCTTCCAGTAACCTTGAGCATTACAACTGCCTTTTCACCATAGACCAAGCACTTACATCTTTGCAGAACTCTGCAATTGGTCCAGATGTTGCAACGTCTCTCACTTGATGGTAAGGCTTTCCTATGTGTCTGTAATCAGGTCTGGGTTGATGCCACTTTTGCAAACAAATGGTGGGAGGCCACCATTATACCTATTCTGAAACCTGGAAAGGATTGTCATCTTCTTTCCAGCTACTGTCCTATTTACCTCACCAGTTGCATTTTCAAGGTGAAGGAACACATGATCAATGGTTGGTTGATGTGGCAGCTGGAGTCCAACAATCTATTAACTAATGTCCGATGCAGTTTTTGAAGATGTCAGTCAGCGGCTGACCATCTTGTATCACTATTGATGCAAATCATTAACGGCTTTCTCAAGAACTGTCAAACAGTTGACCTTGAGAAAGTTTATGATACATGTTGGTGAACAGGGATGTTATTTCAATTCAAAATCTTCTCGGGCTGTTATGTTCCCTCCATAACTAGAATATATGTGAATGCCTACATAGTTCATTCTGGTGCTTATGAGGGACAACATTTTCTAAGTTACAGTTGGCTCAGTTTTTTCGAACCATTTTATTTAAGAGAAAGGTGTTTTACAGGGATCGGTGACACTGTTTGCTATAGCGATTAATTCAATATCTCAATGTGTTCTCTCAGGTGCTTCGTCCTGTTTATTTGTGGACAAGTTTGTCATCTTTTGTGCTTTTCAGCATATGCCTTTTTAGGAGTGCTGTCTCCAGCAGTGTTTAGACAAACTCTATGCTTGGAGCATCAAAAACAGCTTTGGTTTTCTACTGAGAAGACACTCTACATAAACTTCTGGCGCCATAGTGGTGATACCAGTCATCTCTTCGATTTGGGACAGATTTACTTCCTTTTGCAGATGAGGAAAGATTCCTTGGGTTGATCTTCGATCAGAAACTTTGTTGGTCACCATATATAGCACAGCTGAAAGTGTGATGTGACCATTTTCTGAATATTTTATGAATACTAAGTGGAAAATCTTTGGGGGAGATTTGACAGGCTTGCTTCATCTTTATCATGCACTGATTCGATCAAAGTTGGAGTATGGCTGCATGTTTAGTTTTCAGCATGACCATCTGTGCTCAGAAGATTATATACTTAGAACATCCATGTGGTGGTCGCCCTCCGTGGTGTAATGGTTACCATGCTGACTTCATATACCCAAGGTCGCGGGTTCAAACCCGGCGGAGGACGATGGATTTTTTCGGGCATAAAAATCCTTAGCATGGCTTCCTTCGGAAGGGAAGTAAAGCCGTTGGTCCCGTGTCGTAGATTTACGGCACGTAAAAGAACCTCAAGCCTGATTGAGAGGCCTCTGAGCAAAATTAAGCGGTCTTTAACGCCCAATTTAGAATGGGACGCTGAGAACCACAGCAGTTAAAGAGCGTCCATAAATAACACGACATTTACATTTTTTCCATGTGGTAGTTCAAGCATTTCCAAACAGCCCAGTTGTTAGCCTCTATGCTGAATTAGAAGAACTCCCTCTGTGATATCCTGCTAGCTAATTATGGTATTGGGCTTAAGTGTATTCCTGGATGTTCCAAGTATTTTTTTTTTCTCCCGAGCTGGATGAATGGAATTGCCACCACTCCCTGAGTCCAAGGCTGGCAGCTTTTTAATTCTGTGAGCTCTATAGCAGCACAATATTGAAATGCCTAGGCTGCTTTCCAAGGGAGAGAGGTTATGCCTTCCTTTAATGTGTTACATCCCTCATACATCTCGGTATGACAGCTTATGAGAAGTCTACAGTGCTTGTGTCTAATATATGTACTTGCTTTTTACAATTATTATAATGTTACACATAAAACTGGCCACAGTTTTGAATACACAAATATATAAATAGTTTTATATAGGTGCACAAACAGTGTTGGCTGTGCCTTTGTTTATGGAACCACACGATTCTTATATTGCTGAGCTCTATGCCAGAAACCGAGCCCTTCTCTATGTTCAGCGTCGCAGCCTGGGTAATATTCTTATTCTGATTGATTCCCTTAGTGCACTTCAGAGTATTCAGAAACAGTACAATTATCATCTTCTTGTGCAGTGCAATCAAAATGCCCTCCATGCTTTACACCTTTGACAGCATTAATTTGAAATGTACATGACTACCTAGTCACTTAGGCTTGCTGGGAAACAAACTGGCAGATTTGGCGGCAAAGACAATGACCAGACAACTGCTTGATGCTTCCACTTGTGAAACATCTGAAGACTGAAGGCTCAATGTGTGGAGAGCAGTACTATCGGGCTGGCATGTTCAGTGATCTGCTCTTTGCAGAAACAAATTACAAGCAGTAAAGGAGCATCCAATAAACTGGGTAACCTCCTCAAGCAAATCTCGCTGGGAGGAGGTTATATTGGTTCACCTATGTATTTGGCCACTGTTGTCTCCACACACAGCTACCTGCTTAAGAGGAAACCTCCATCTGTCCACTCTATACAGCAGCATTGTTGGTCCGGCATGTGTTGCAAGAGTGTGTTCCTCTAGCACCAATATGTGTTAACTGACAATACCAAAGCAATTGACAAGGTTTTTAACTTATTATTCTGTGCCTTTTACCTTCCAGATTTAGTTTGTTTTTATCTTGCCAGAGGACAGTGGAGCTGTAGCTAGGGATTTTTAGCCTTCTATTTTATCTTTCTGTGACCTGTGCATGGCGGCAATTTCTTTTAACTTTCTTCTCCTTTTGTTGCTTTGTTGTAGTGCTGGTATTTTTAGATTCATCTCACTCTGTTTTGGTGCGCTAGAGGGATGTTTATATGTTTTACCTCTGATTTAACTGTTTTTATTCCTTTTTTTTTTTTTTAATTGATTTGATCATTTCACTTCAGCCACTACTTGTTTTATCCAGGCTCTTATAACCATGCAATTCAGCACCCTGAAACCTCATTAATGGTAGACAGTTAACAGTTGCATGCTTTCCATGGCTCATGCACCACTGCGTGCCAACACTCCAGTCACTCCAACCCAGTCCAATTCACAATACCGCTATGCATTTCTTCCTGCTTTTATAGCAAGAAAATGACATCGCAACCTTCTTGAAAACATTTTTTGAAACAGAAGCTTAGAGAAATATCTTGAATATTGGAAGAATCATGGTGTTTCAGGAGTTTTTACAATATGAAGGATCCTATTGTTTTGCACCATGTTTACCATCAAACTTCGATGTCTTGTGTTCCAGCTCCATGCCGCATGCTAGAGTGAACATGAGAAAGGATGCACATGAGTACAACATTGTTACAATGTAATTTTGAATATTAAATGTAACAATGGCCACAAATACAATGACAATAGTATCATTCCAAGTTACAGTGCTCCCAAATTTTAGTATCCCCAACCTGGAACTCCTCACGCAGCGTTACCATCAAGAGGATCTGGCAGATCAAGATGCCACATCTGTTTATAGGGTTCAATGTAAGGTAAATGGTGAATTGGTTCATACCTTGTTCCTTACCTTTAATGGGGTAGATCTCCCTCAAAGTATTAACGTAGGGTATGAAACCATCTAGGTTAGGCCATATATTTCCAATCCACTCAGATGTTACAAGTGCCAGCGTTTTGGGCACACCAGTGAGTTTTGTACTGGTCATTCTACTTGTGCAATATGTGGAGAAGCATCGCACGATGGAGCTTATACGGTCACTCCATCTTGTGTTAATTGCAGCGGGGAACACCAATTTAGTACCCGAAATTGCCCCCGTTTTACGGAGGAACGAGCGATCCAGGAGATACGGGTGAGAGAGAAGTTGTCCTTTTCAGAAGCACGAAAGCTTCTGCGTCTCCGCCAACCCTCTGTCCCGCACTCCGGTGCCTATAGCTCAGTTGTAGCTAAATCGGCGCAGAGGCGGGAAACCGCAACTCAAACCTGCGATATAAATGGGATAACAGTTTCTGACAGGGTTCTCATAACCAGATCACACCCAAAGTCCTCCACCTCTAAGTCTTCATCGGCATCAACGTCAGCCACCATTGCCAATGTTAAGAGAAGTGCAGAAAAGGTGTACCCAATCCTTCGACCTCGGGCACCATAACCTGCTTATCCGTTACTTATTCTGCACCAGCAAAGAATATTTAAGACAAGTTATGTCACGATCGACTTCTTGAAAGGAAATGTTAACTCACCTCCCAAAACATCTGAGTTAAGAAAAAGTCCATGCCATTCTCCACGACGATCAACTGCGTCGATCAGCACCTCTAATCGGTTCGCCGTTCTAGAACCGAAATTTTTCATCGGAAAGGGGACCTCCCCCGTTGATGAAATGGAGCAGAAGGATACTGCCCCCACTGCCAGATGGATAGTGCGGAAGCGGCAGAATCAGGCTCCTGAGAAAGTCCAAAACCTAGCATGAACAAATTGCACCGACCAGCACTGCCGAATATGCAGAAACGTCTTTCAATTTAAATCTTAACGCATACATTTGACCATGGCTGTCCTGCAGTGGAACGTGCGCAGCATTAGACCACATCGACTAGAGCTTGAACTGCTGTTGCACAAGAATTAACCTCTGGTTGTTTGCTTACAAGAGACTAAGCTCCGACCACATGACGTTACCTTCAGGCACTACTCCGCTGTACGGTGTGAGTTGTCACTATGATACTCGTCAGAGATGTCCTTTATGCTGAATCCGTGCCCTTACAGTGTGACATCCAGTCGGCCGCTGTAACGGTCACGGTGCCATCTACCACTTTCACCACATGTAGTATATATCTGCCTCCCCCTTTTGAGCACTCGCGCACTGATTTGGACGACCTAATTTCCAGTTACTAGCATCATATCTGTCGGTGGGTGACGTGAATGCCCACCACCCATTGTGGACCTCGCCTCGGGCTTGTGAGAGAAGTCATCTAATTGCCGATTTCTTGGATAGTTATCATATATCTCTATTAAACACCGGAGAGCCTACATTTCTTTCTGACGCCTTCAACAGTTTCTCACACCAAGACATAGATGTTTGTTTTCCATAATTGGCAGTTTCCTTACACTGGAATATCATCTCTGACTTATATTCTAGTGACCACTTTCCAGTTCTTATTAGTCTCTTGGCACAGGTTATATGTTCCCAACGTTTACCTTTAAGGACAGCAAAAGGCAATCATGGGGCGAGTTTGTCAAGCTCCTTTATTAGATATACACATTCCTCGATAAGTTAAGGCGTGTGGCCGGTAAATCGACCCATACACCATTCGCCGTTCTTGAAGTACTTGCTAGAGCTATTGTTGTTACGTTTGACGTGGCGAACGCTTTAAGCGGTGGTTTCGCTCAGGTGTCTAGCTCAGACAGTTAATACTCTTGAGTTTCTTGCCGTTCAGGCTCGGGTTGAATCTTACGGCTTCACATTTCGTTCCGGAAACCTTGAGGATTACCATCGCCTATTCACCATGGCGGAGTTAGATTATGCACTTTCATCTTCCCGAAACTCTGCACCAAGTCGAAATGTTGCAATATCTCTCTCCTGAAGGTATGGCTTTCCTGCTCCACGTCTATAATTGTGTCTAGGTTGACGTCACTTTTCCAGATAAGTGGTGGAAGGCCACTATCATTCCAATTCTGAAACCTAAAAGGACCGTCAGCTTCCGTCCTATTACCCTCACCAGTTCCGTTTGCAAGGTGATGGAACGCATGTTCAATGGACGGTTGGTGTGAATCCCACAATTTACTGCCCAATATTCAGTGCGGTTTTCGCCGACGTTGGTCTGCAGTAGAGACCCTTGTATCGCTATCGATGCAGATCTTAAGAACTGTTAAACAGCTGGAATCTTCTTTGTCTTGGAGAAGGCGTATGATACGTGTTGGCGAGCAGGAATCTTACGTTCCCTCCTTAACTGGAATCTACGAGGATGGTTACCGTTGTTTATTCAGGAGTTTATGAGGGACTGCATTTTCCGAGTAAGGGTCGACTCGGTTTTTTCTAACCTTTTTAATCAAAAGAACGGTGTGCCGTAGGAATCGATTTTGAGCGTGGCGCTGTTTGCTATAGCGATTAATTCTATATCGCAATGTGTTCTCCCCAGATTTCTCGTCCGTCCTATTCGTAAACGATTTTACCATCTTTTCCTCTGTTCAGTTTACGCCGTTTTTTGGAACGCCGTCTTCAACGATGTTTAGACGCCCTTTATGATTGGAGCTCATAAAACGGCTTTCGCTTTCCGCTGAGAAGTCAGTCTGCATGAACTTCTGGCGCCGTAGTCGGTTGCCGCCTTTTCTTCGACTCGGACCAGATTTTTTGCCTTCGCAGATAAGGCGAAATTCCTGAGGTTGGTTTTCGGTCACCACATATAGCACAGCTGAAAGCGCAGTGTGACCGCTATGTGAATATTTTACGGATACTAAGTGGCAAGTCTTAGGGAGCAGATCGGACGCACACGCTCCGTCTTTATGGTGCGCTGATCCTATCCAAGTTAGACTCTGGATACATTGTTTATACCGCAGCCCGACCATATGTGCTGAGACGACACGGTCCATAATGAGGGCATTGGTGCTTTTCCGACCAGCCCAGTTGTGAACCTCTACGCCGAATCAGCAGAACCCCCTCTGTGATGTCGGCGGGAGGTCTTATTAGCCAACTATATTTCTGGGGTTAGGTGCATGCTTGCGCATTCAGCGTTTACTACTTATGACCGTATTTGTATATATATTTTGAGTGACTCCCTTAGCACCCTTCAGAGACCTCGTCTCCCTCCAAGGTGTAATGGTTACCATGCTAACTTCATATACCCAAGTGGCGGGTTCAAACCCAGCGGAGGACGATGGATTTTTTCAGGCGTAAAAATCCTTTGGAAGGGAAGTAAAGTCATTGATTCCGTGTCCTAGATATATGGCATGTGAAAGAAAAGAACCTCAAGCCTGGTAGAGATGCCTCTGAGCAAAATTAAGCAGTCTTTCATGCCCAATATAGAATGGGATGCTGAGACCACAGCTGTTAAAGAGTATCCATAAATAAAACTCCATTTCATTTCAGAGCCTTTATGAGCTGCACAGCCACTAACCCATCATACAACATATCCAGTATATACTCCACATTTTTCATGCATCTAGTGTGCTTGTGGACTTTGCTTGGGTTCCTGGTCATGTTGGCATACCAGAGAATGAACTAGCTGATTTGGCGGCAAAAAGAGCAACCACAGAGCCAAGGACTGTACTTCATTGCATAATATCTTCAGTCTTTAGGCTTGTGGTGTGGAGAGCAGTACTCTTGTTCGGCATGCAGAATGGTCTATTCTCCATGGAGTGAAGTGAAGGACCTGTCTGTAAATTGGTTGACCTCCTCTTGTATGTTTGCAGAGAAGAAGTGATATTGACTCGCTTAAGAATTGGCCTCTGTACTTATATGCAGAGTTACTTTTTTAGGTGTCAACCAGCTCCTGTTTGTGCACTCTGTCCAGATGAACTTTCAGTCCATCATGCATTGCTAGAGTGTGGTCCTCTAGCACACATTTGATTTTCTTTGTTCATGCCAGCCTCTCTCCCGAAGGTGATAACCCAGAGCTGTAGACCTGGTTTTCACATTTTTATCCCAAGTTTCTTAATCACTCAGGCTTTAGTTGGATTTATTTGTAATGTTTATTCAGTGATTGATCTGGTTTTCTAAAAATTTTTATTTTTTCTTTGTGTGTTTTAACAGAGCTATATTCTTTACCTTTTATCACTCGTTTTTTTTATTTTAAATTGTTTTATCTGTATTCCTGGTTTTTAATAATAATTGTATACTGTATATTAAACCTGTGTTTAGCTCTAATTTTATTGGGTGTTCATTTTAAATGTATTTGATGTCCATTTATGGCCATGTTTTGTTTTTCAAGGGTGCTAATGACCATAGAAGTTGAGCGCCCTAATCCCCAATCACCATCATCACATTACTACAAATGAGCAACAGGCTGTGATCAACACTGTCAAATTATCTTAGCTAAGTAACTAAGTATTTCAAATATTAGTTCCTTTTTATCCACTACTACTATATTAGAAGTGATCACTTGTGTAGCTTTTTGTTTTATTTTTTTTTTAAATCCAATGGCTGATGGAAGCAGATGAAGCCAAGGCTTAAAATAATATTACATATATTTTATTGTGTACATCATATGTTTCTTTCTCCACAGACTTGTTAGGAAAATTAAGAACAGCATCATCAGTTTCAGCAACAGTTGTGAAATGAACACAAACATAGAATTCAAAGAAGAGGATCCCCTCTTTAACAACATAACTTCACAGAATGAGAGAAAGTTTTTTACCAAGGCAGTTTCTGTAAATGCAGTCACTGATACTGTGCTTCTGGGTGATAATTGTGATGTAGCAATCAAAGCAAAAGTGAAATCAGACACACTTTTTCCAGAATTTTGTTCACTGAAAGAGAGAGAATGTTTTATCAAACATCCTATAAAGCAGAGTAGGTCTGAAACTCCTACATCAAGCAACTGCAAGATAAATATGAAAACGGAAATTGAGGAACAGACTCTGGCGTCAGATCTTGGTTCTCTGGATGAGAAAGAGTTTCTTCCAGAGGTTCCTATATTGAACGTAAAGAAATGCAATGGTGATCATGAAGCAGATAACAAGATAAAAATTAAAGAAGAACCTTGGTGGCAGGAAACAGAAACTTTATCTGCTTCTGATGATATTATGGTAAGTTTTATTGAAGTTAGAATGGTTGTTTAGTTAATAAAATATTAAATTCCTTTGATTAAGAATTAACAAGTATAAGAGAGAGTTTGTGAATTTAAACCGTCTTTGTCAAGTGTATTAAAGGGGTTGAAAGCAATGGTAGTGTCTGTCAGTCGTTGAAAATACAAGGCAGGATCAGGAGAAAATGCACATTTTTTTTCTGTGTTGATATTGTGGCTGGGAAATTTCACGAAAATGTAATTTGAAGTGCTGCTTTGAACATTATTTATTTCTCAGGTGTAGCTCTAGTGAGAGAAATATGAACTATGCAACAAAGTGTAATTGCTACTATTGTCCATATTTGAAGATCAGTGGGGTGTACTGAAATTTTTATGGACTAAAGGGTATAAGCCAAGTGAAGTTCACACAGAAACATGTGACATATATGGGGACACTGTATGGATATTAGTAATGTCTTCAGGTGGTGTAAATTCTTTGCATATAGCTGTCGTCTTTCTGCATAAAAAATATCCCTTGGTTATGTTTCACAGCTTAGGGACCTAAACATCTATAACAGACCAGTAAATAACTACAAAGCAGTTCTAATTTCCAAAATAAATCCCGCTCATGCTGGAGTTACCTGCGTCACATGTTCAGAAGAAGAGCCTAATTATCACTATTGTTACTATTACCATCATTTTTGACCTTACAATTGGTGGAAATGGAGCCCATGAGCTAGATTGTTTATGGCATTAAAATTTATTTTTTTACACCCCATTATAGGACAAAATATCCAATTTGTGATTCCAGGTATCTCCTAATGAAATCAAAGGCAATTCAGTGATTCAGAGACTATCCAGATAGCTTTAATCTGTTGTTGGATGACTGCATAAAATTTACAATGTAAATCTCTGTCTTGCAAACTAACATTTATATTTTGCTTACTTTATATTTAATATTAATCAAGCAATGGCTGAATCAAGAAATATGAAATGTAGTATGTAACAGAATCAACAAGCACTACTGTATTTACTTAAAAATGCATCTTTTCCTATTTTCATTCTTAAAACAGGTGAGTTTTCCTTCTTAAATGCTATTAAATACTATTACCACTATTTGTGATAACAGCTACTTGTAGCGTCTTCTTAAATGCTATTCTAATAAACACTATTTTTGGTTACAACTACTTGTAGCATCTATTAATTCTTGGAAGGAAAGAAAACTGTTGAAGTCTTAGACACAAGCACACATGCACGCGCGCGCACACACACACACACACACACATTCTTTCTGTCTGTTTCCATAAGGTAGATATAGGAATTGTATGAAAGTACAAGACAATGTATTTTCCACAAAATATTAATGTTAAGAAATAGGGGTCATCTTGCATTCACATTATATGTTTTTTTTAATACATGCAGGAAAAAGTAAGTTTCAAACTTTGTGGGTACAGCAGTGACCAAACATGTGGGAAATGGAATACATCACTGTCAAAGTCACGTTATATGTGGCAGATTGTGCATTTCATTTTACACCAAAATTTAGCTTTTAACGGGCCTATGAGCACTTTCATCGGAAAAAGATTACTCTCTGAGACTAAAATAAAATTAGAGGGCTTCCTTTCACATCAGTTATTGGATGTAATGTTGTATTAGAAGCCAATGGGTAAGCAGAAAGAGAGAGATTAGCTACACATTCTGCCCCCTCCCCCAACCCCTCCTGCCACACAAACAAGTATATGGTTCAATTCAAAACTTGCAAATATGCATAGAAGCTTGTGACAGTGATGTGATTAAATAAAAAATAAAAGAATGAGTCGGTTTTTGTAACACAAACATCATTTATTTTTACTTACTGGGGACCGGTCTCCAGTAAGTAAAAGTAAGTGATGTTTGTGTTACAAAAACCGACTCATTCCTTTATTTTTTATTTAAATATATGGTTATTTATCTGTCTCTCCCTGTGCATCTTTGTGCAGCCTGCAATGTGAATTATGTACAAATTAGAATTAGGTAAAACGTTTTACTTTATGTTATATTAATTGTGTTGTCTTTATTGAAAATTGTATCCATATTCATTGCTACAGCTAAACTACCATCCTCACCACCAAACTCAGAGATACTGGTACCTTTCTGTTCTCTCTTCATCTCTCTCCCGCTCTCAATGTAAATTTCTGCTCAAATTCAAATTAAAAATGTTACTATGTGTTATATTAAGTATGTTGTCTAAGCAGAAATCATAAGCATCATTGTCATTACAGCTAGTCCACCAAATTCAAATTAATTAAAAAGTAGACTTACTCACCTGAAGTGTTCCTCAGTTTTTTTCAAAATAAATGGAAGCCTTTAAATTGTATTTAAAAATTAAGTTGTGAAAAGTAGGGTCAACTTACATACAAGTTGTTCTTGTATTCGAATAAATATGCTATGTACATAATTATATTTTGTGGCTTTAGATGAGATTAAAGCTAAATATGATTGCATGTGTACTATCAGTTAGTAAAAAGGCTCTGTGAAAATGTGTAAAATTTATATTCAGAAAGTTTGCAGTTTGAATCCCAGCCCTGACTATATTCTGCTATGTGCATCTATCTCTCAATATCTTAAAATAAATGAACATTGCCACTTTTACATATTTGGGTTCTTCTAATTCCTACAGGATATGTAGTTATACTTAGACTGGATGCTGGAGATCTTGTATTTGTAAAAACCTACTGTTTTCTATTACTACCATCATCATTATTTTTAAACTGATTACAGTTAGTAGGATGGAATCTGTAGACATATTGTTTATGTTACATTAAAATTGTTTTCTTACACTATATTATGAAATGTCAAATATGCATTTTAGTTATCTCCTAATATAATATACAGCTTTATAAACAAATGTAACTGGTATTTAAACAGATAACCATGTTATGTAACAAGCAATGTATATTAATACAAAAATAATAGTTGCAACAAATCTTCACTTATCTTTTGGAATCCTTGCCTGGACTAGTTTTGCAACGATTTCATTGCATTATCAACATATCCTTTTGGTCTCTTTTTTGATGTTGTTTATTTACACTGTTATGGTTACTGCTACTAGGTGGATTGTGTACTAATGCATTGCTAACTACTGGAACCAAAACAAATTTGGTAAGAGTGTCAATTGGAGGTATATCAAAATTCATTGCATGATTTCTATACTTTAATATAAATATTTTCTCCCATACCATTAAATCTATGGGCCCATTTAAGTGTTTTAATAATTTAACATCTGGATTTATTTCATGATTAAATTTCCAAAAATGTTCTGCTACAGCTGATTTATCAATTTGTTTGTATTTAACATTCCTAAAGTGTTCTTTTACTCTGGTTTCCAAATGACGTTTAGTCTTACCAATATAAACAAGGTCACAATTTAAACAGTTTAATTGATAAATGCCAGATTTTTTATTTTTTGAAATTTCATCCTTTTTAGAAACTTTTTTATTGGTTCCTCAAAATAAATACAGCATAAAAAATTTCTTAGGCTTTTCTAAAAAGGATGAAATTTCAAAAAATAAAAAATCTGGCATTTATCAATTAAACTGTTTAAATTGTGACCTTGTTTATATTGGTAAGATTAAACTCATTTGGAAACCAGAGTAAAAGAACACTTTAGGAATATTAAATACAAACAAATTGATAAATCAGCTGTAGCAGAACATTTTTGGAAATTTAATCATGAAATAAATCCAGATGTTAAATTATTAAAACACTTAAATGGGCCCATAGATGTAATGGTATGGGAGAAAATATTTATATTAAAGAATAGAAATCATGCAATGAATTTTGATATACCTCCAATGGACACTCTTACCAAATTTGTTTTGATTCCAGTAGTTAGCAATGCATTAGTACACAATCCACCTAGTAGCAGTAACCATAACAGTGTAAATAAACAACATCAAAAAAGAGACCAAAAGGATATGTTGATAATGCAATGAAATTGTTGCGAAACTAGTCCAGGCAAGGATTCCAAAAGATAAGTGAAGATTTGTTGCAACTATTATTTTTATATTAATATTTGTGTAATTCTTCACTGTTACTAGCTTCTTTTTACATTTATAAGCAATGTATAGATGATTGTGCATATTATTCTGTTACAGGAAGGGAGCTTCCCTCTAGTAAAATCTTCAAGGTAAGACTTGACACTTTCAATTAGAGGTCTTCTACTTCTTGATTTAATTTTCCCTAAACTTTTATTTTCTCTGCATATGCTGTGTACCAAGATTTCACCAGAAATACATGTTTAGGACCCCCTGAATAAAAAAAAAAAGCATTTTTAGAAAACTGTCCGTGTGTGTGTTTGTGGGCAGCATAGCTCAAAAATGAAAAGTACATTAAATACCAAACTTGGCATTTAAGTTCAGTATCTTCCAAGGATGCAACATGAAGACTTCCAAGAAAATCTCCTTACCCCCAATTGTGATTTTCTCAAAAATGGCTCTAATGATTTTGATTAAAATATATATTAAAGATATTTACATGACAAATACAATGTATATCTTGAATTTTCTGGGACCCTCTGAAGACATCTTTATTCTGGATTAATTTTGCTGAATTTTGCATAGGCCTGCGCCATGGCCGAGTGGTTAGACCACTAGCCTCTCACCTAGACAGCCTGGGTTTGATCCCAAGTGACCACATGTGAGATTTGTAGTGGAAAAAGCATCGCTGTTGCGGGTTTTGTGGTTTCCCCTGCCATCGCATTCCACTGGTGCTCCATCTTCATTCATGTATTAATCAGTGTCAGCGCCTGCGGTCTAAAAATAGTTAAAGCGGGCATTAAACTCTACAAAAATAAATATTGTGTAACTGTAGGAGACAGTCTAAAAGTTACTTAATAGAAAATGTAGTGCTCATTAAAACACATAATTTATGTTATGTAAATCTTTTATCTTGTAGTTGATCGCTTTTGAGATATTCCTTGCTATTTGTTTCAACTTTAAAATGCTTACACTTTTTTTCATACATGAATTTGTCAGCTCCTATCTATACAAACAAAGGAACTTCAATCACATAGCAACCAGCTTTTTAATATCTCCTATCTTACTCCCCTATTCCCTTTTACTTACATGATACCATTTCTGCTATTTTTTTTTTTTTTTTTTTTTTTTTTTTTTTTTTCCGATTAGCATGAAGTAAGTAGAAAAATAAGTTTTTCAACATAATTTATTTCAGAGATGTAGAGAGAGTCTTGTGAATGGATCACATTAGATTTTCTTATAACTCTTATATTTATGTTTTAGCAGAGGTCTGTTCTTGAACTGATATAAATGGGAATTACATATTGAAATTTGTTCCAAATGTTGTATGGTCAAGTCTACAGAGGGCTTTTTATCTTCATACAAGGGTGGTTCAAATGCAGTTTTCCTATCTCTACATGCTTACAGGTGAACCACTATGCTGCCAATGTATTGATTGTTGTTTTGTCTCTGGTGTGGCGTGTGATACCCATGTTTCATCCCCAGTGACAATATTGTCGCGAAACTTGTCACCTGCTGCATATCACTATAGGAATGTCAATGCTGTAGCCAGACGTTTGATTTTGTGTTCATTTGTCAGTGGTCAAGGCATCCATCTTGCACTCACTTTGTGAAAACCAAGCCACCAGGAGACAATTTCGTTCACAAGCGAGCGAGACATCTGGGGGAAACTGACAAGAGAGTTCCGAAATTGTGAAGTGCTGGTTCTGCACAATAGGTTGCCACACACTTTCCAACACCTCTGGCATCACCAGGGATGGTCGGCAATTACGGTCTTCATCGTAAATATTGGTTCTTCCTTCCTTGAATTGCCTTTACCATCGTCTTACCATACTCTCACAGATAATGTGCTGTCCATAAACATGACACAAATGATGATGGATCTATCCTGGAGTTTGGTTTTGAGCATACAAAATTCGGATGACTCCACAAACCTTGTATGTCGCGAGAGACAATATTGGAGCAGCCATTTTCTCCTAGCACAGAGCAGTAACCACTTCCATACTAAAACTGAAACTTAACTACAATGTTACCATATAGTTCCTCTATTCTCCTGTGGACACGCATTCCTATCCAACTGGTGGTGTCATCTCTGGACACGATTGGGACTTACTTTCTGGATGCATCTCATATCTCCAGTCCTTCCACATGTGCTGAGAAGAGAGGCTATATTGTTTCTGTGGTAAATGTTTTTGTATCTCCAGTCCTTCTTAATGTGCTGAGAAGAGAGAAAATTTACAAAATATTAAGAGTAAATTTGCCATATACTTCTTATTCATCATGCAGTAAATTTATTCAAAAATGTGTATACCCATTTATCCTTCTCTCTGTCTTATAGAGTATTATAGAAAGTATTTTACGTTATATCTGAGAAATGAACAAAACTGAAAAGTCAAATGAGTATCAACCTATTAGTGAATGCATATCTATGTAATCATTTCACAGTTAAAACTGCTCTTTGCATATATATTTTGTTTTCACATCCCCTGAAAGTGATTGATAGACAGATAGCTTCCTGAAGTACTTAGAATAGGTGTTGTGAAAGCAAATCTGAAAGATTAATATTTCTTATTACATATAACACATATGACAATAGCAAAAAGGGATTCTGTTTTCTGACTCTAGTATTTAATGATGATAAATGCTGCAACATTTCAGATTATCCAAGGAAGTAAATTCTGATATTAGCCATTTTGAATCTCCACTGCCTTCAATTGAAGTTGCTGGAAGAAAGACAAGCTTCTATAATGAAAACAATAGTCCTGCATGTGAAAGACAGGTGAGTGATGTCAAGGAAATACCAACTGCAGAAAAACATATTCATTCAGAACAATCTGATGAATGTAATAATGGTATTTTCAGCAGAACTATATATTTGATACAAAAGAATTTGACTCATAAGAGCAAAAGATCTCTCCAATGCAACATTTGTGATAAGAGCTTTAAATATATGTCAGATTTAAAACGTCATGAGTCTAGTCATGGGGGTGAAAAGCCATATATGTGCAAGGTTTGTGAAAGGAGGTTTACTCAGTTATCGAGTTTGAAAACACACAATTTGATTCATGAGGGTAAGAAACCGCACCAATGTAAAACTTGCCATAAAAGCTTTATTGGAATGTCAGATTTGAAAAGGCATAATTTAATTCATGAAGGTAAGAAGCCACATCAGTGTAAAACTTGTAATAAGAGCTTTACTCAGTTATCAAGTTTGAAAATACATAATTTGATACATGAGGGTAAGAAGCCACACCAGTGTAAAACTTGTGATAAGAGGTTTACCAAGTTGTCAAATTTGAAAACCCATAATTTGATTCATGAGGGTAAGAGACCACACAAGTGCAAAACTTGTGATAAGAGCTTTACACAGTTGTCAACTTTGAAAACACATAATTTGATTCATGCAGGTAAGAAGCCACACCAGTGTAAAACTTGTTATAGGAGCTTTACTCTGCTGTCTTATTTGAGAAGGCATAATTTGGCTCATGAGGGTAAGAAGCCGTACCAGTGTAAAACTTGTGATAAGAGCTTTGCAGACCTGTCAAGTGTAAAAAGGCATAGTTTGCTTCATCAGTACCATAAAGTCTTACAAGTATGACTTTTGAGAATGGAGGTTCACTACTTTGTATGCATTGAAATTGCTTAATATTATTCCTAAGGAGATGAAAGATGGACTGATGCAGATAAACATTTGTGAGGATTTCTTAATTTCTCATATTTGAAGTAAAAAATTGATATATACATATTTGATGTGTAATAAAGGCTTCATTGACGTTTCTGGTATATAATTTCATGTGTAAGTTAACATTTGTAAAATCGTTTGCATGCATTAACACTATTAATTTTTGCTCCCTTGCATTAAAAGCTTTAGTGTTTTACTTAAGGAACATTTTGTTTAAATGACATTCTGGAACAGCTTCAGAGCAGTAGCATTTAATTCAGTATATTTGTATTACTATTGGAGCTATAAGGTAAGCATTTCATTAAATGAATCCCCTACAGTTTTTTGAATACTTCTTGATGTTATACCATGGGTGCGTAATCATACATCAACTAATATATTATCATAAAGCTTCACTGTTGCCCTCTAGTAATAGGTTCAAAACTGGCAGAGGATGATGGATATTTTTGGGCGTAAAAATCCTTAGCAGGTCTTCCTCTGGAAGATTTATGGCACATAAAAGAACTTCAAACTTGACAAAGAGGTGTGTGAGCAAAATTAAGTGGTCTTTCACATTCAGTATGTAACGTGACTGAGAACACCAGTAGTTAGAGCATCCATAAATAAAACATTTCTTTTTTTTTCTATAAAGCGTCGCTCAGCTTTTAAAGACAGTTAAATTGTGTACATTTTGGTGACTCAGTAAATGCATTTTTAACCTTTTGTTACTAGTTTGTATTTGTCAATGTGGTCATGATTATAGGTGATAAATATTGGGTTGTTTATATAATATTAATCTAATTCATTTCCAAATTTTGGACATATGTGTTCTGTGGAAGAATAAGTAGTTAAAGGCTAAAGCCATCTGTTGGTTTTGTAAGCTATATTAATTTATTGATTATTAATGTTTGAAATTTATACTCTTCCAAAAATTTTTGGTTGCACTTTTTTTTTTTTTTTTTTTTTTTTTAAAAAAAAAAATAATGATTACATATTACTTCCAACAAATGAGTTTACTTTTCTTATTTGTTCCTGTATTAAAAATGTGCATTGAGAATTTTATACCAATGTTTTAAGTTATAAGTAAATATATTTTAACAAGTAATTTTGCTAAGGGCCTTATAAAAAATATATTTTCAAACATTTGTATTCTATCATATTACAGATGCTTCCAAACATATGAAAATAAATTTTGTGGATAAGGAACTGAACACTTCTAAGGTACTCTTTTTAATGTGAAGGGGAACCAAATATTTTGTGGCAATTGTAAATGTTGGTCCATTCAAACACTTTTACCTGTGTAATGCCTGCTTTAAGCCAAGAAAGCTGTAGAAAGAGAGATAGAGGTTCTGCTCATTATCTTTGTGATTCAGTAAAGTTTTCTATAGTAATAGGAAAGCACTTTCCTTAGCAAATTCAGATTATTTGTGCAATCCAAAGCCAAAGTTAAACCAGGAGCAACTGTAGCTGAAGTTGTTTGTTCATCTGTTAAAGAAACTGAGAATTTCACATCAGAAGATTGTTAAGTTGTTATTAGGGGGTCAAATGACCTAATCCTTAACTACTATAGTGACAATGTTATAAACAGCCTGAGCTCAGTGATTCCTAGCCTAACCAAAACAAATGCTGTAGTTGTAAAATTACCCAAATGCTATAATATTGTACCAAATTCTCCCTTCCATAAGAGTGTTAATAGGGTAAATATTAACATTACAATTTTATAAAAAAAGTACCCAGAATGTAAAGCCAGTAAGCACATACAATGCTAACCGCAAGCTACATGCCCAGCATGGTCTTCATTTTAACAAGAAAGGTAAAGAAATCCTTGCAGCTTGTTTTCAATACTTATCAATGCATCTGTAAAACATTTTGAAAGCTGTATTCTCTTACAAAAGACACAATAGATTAAATGCATTTGATTTGTTACTAAAACTGGACTTCCCTGGACTTGATGTTTTGCGTCTCACTGAGCACTGGTCAAGGAGCTCTGCTGTTTAATATTTGTAATTTTACATTAATAACTATTTTTGTTGCTCTGAATTAAGAATTGTGGCACTGTAATATTAGTAGTTGCCAATATAGCTCACAAACTAAATTTTTAACCATCACAAAGCATCTAAACTCTGAAAAGCACTTTCAACATTGTATTGGTGAACTGCTCTACTCATTGTTGAAGTATATACAGAGCACCAACCGGTAGCGGTGACATTTTCCTAAACAAATTAGAACAATCACTAAGTATTTTGAATTCCAAAACTTTACCCATAATATTAGCAGGAGATTTCAATATTGATTTTTTAAAAGAATCTAAAGAGACGAATGAATATACCAGTATCATTTCCTCATAGGGTACCTCAAATATTATTAACTCTCCTACAAGAAGCACTCACCGCTCAAATACGTGCCTTGACCAATTTGCCTTAAATGTATTTTTATTTTTTTTTCCTTCAGATTAGTGCCAATGCTGTGAACACTGCTTATTTGACCATGGTGGAATTATTCTAAAATTTCTTTATCAGGACCAAGTTAGTAAAGGTAAGAAGGCATATAAATATATTAATATTATAAATGCATCCAATATTGACACCCTTAATGCTAAGCTAAAAAATGAAATGTGGTCGGAGGTTTCGAAACAAAATGATGTCAATAACTAACATAATGCTTTTTATAGCACAATCAACTACTATTTTGATATATGCTTTGCCTTAAAGAAATGCCAAGCATCTAACAACTCATCTACACACAATTTCATTAAGTGGATAACTAAAGAATTACATCATGTAAAAACAAGGAAACTTTATAGTACTTGCAAAACTACCTCTGACCAACACTTTGAGCAGTGCTATAGAAATTACTGTAATATTCTAACAAAGGTCATACATGCTGCTAAAAACTAAGCAATGACCAATATATGATTAATGCTGATTGCATAAGTAGAGCTATCTGGAATGTAGCGAATAAGGCATTAGCTAGACCACTGTCTAAAGAAAATGATCCCATAAAGCAACAGATATTGAAGTAGTTCACATCTTTATTGACCACTTTGTGAATGTTAATTTTTTTCTTCGTCAGTTATATAGCTCCCTTATAACATCTAAGATTATATCAGTGGCTTAGCATTAGAAACAACTCGTTATCTGTAGGTTTTTTTACGTTGGGTTTAAATCCTTTTATTTTTCTCAAACTCACACATTCACTCTCAAATATACTCCCAAACTCTGAGGGGATAGGGACTAATTGTGGTTAAAGTAAACTTCCCTGCCCCAGCTGGGAATTGAACCCGAGACCGTGTGAGAAGTGAGCTCGTTGACCACTTGATCTCGGAGGCAGTCAAATATGAATTGTGCAAAAGTTAACAGTAAAAATTCATCTTATCCTACAGCTCATATTGATTATGTAAAGAAAACCATGTTTCTAGTACCCGCTAATGATAATGCGATAAGAAAAGTAGTATTTAACTTAAAACACAGTCCCTCTCAAGGGCCTCACTTTTTTCAAGTAAACTACTAAATATGTAGTACCAAATTAATCATACGTCTTGAGCATATTTTCAATACTTTCTCCAACAGTTTATTTCCTGATCAGTTAAAAATTGCAAAACTTATTCCTGTCCAAAAAAAAAAACTTTACAAAATGACTTGAACAACTATAAGCCGATATCCCTGATATCGTCAATATCAAAAGTATTTGTATAGTATACAATAGGATCATCAATTTCTTGGATAGACATAATAAACTTAACAGAAACCAGTTCGGGTTTCAAAAGGGTATCCATCTGTATTGCGCTATATACTCCTTTATAAATAAATTGCATTCTGCTTTTAATAATAAGCAATTAATAACAGGTTTATTTGTTGATCTTACCAAAGCACTCCATGGTATAAATAATGGAATAGTAATTATTAAGCTAAATAACTATGGACTCCACCAATCGAAAGCAATATGTTGAAATATCATTTATCAGGTCCCACGAACAAGTTATTAATTGTGGTGTACCACAAGATTCAGTCATGGGGCCTCTGCATTTGAGAAGGAGATAGAGGTGATGGACTTATCTTTGGGACCGCTCAATAGTTCATTAGGAGATATTGATGTTATTAGGGGGCGGTTCCAGCGTGGATGAGAGGAGAAATTCCCTGATGCAGGATTTGTATTAAATAAGCGGAAATTTAAAAAAGGGCTATTTTGTTTGGGAAGTGAAAGGAAGGATTTATCTCTTGAGGAATTAGCACCCATTAGGGATAAGTTCAGATAGGGTGATTTTGGCAAAGAACTGGGAATGAGGAGTTTATCCGCGAGAAGTGGTGCTCGACAGGCGGCGTTTAATCGAGTAACTGCGGAAAAGGAATTTGAGATGAAAGATCTATCGTTGGAGGAGAGAAAGGATAATAAAAGTGGATTTAGGCAAGAGAGTGCAGGAAGGGATATTGGTGATATGAAAAATATTTCTTAGAAGAATATGTGGTAAATATGGGAAACGTGGAACCCAAAGAGTATGTTAGGAAATTTTTCTGCTCTAACATCATGCAAGTTATAGGTTCTTCCCGGTGTGGAAAATTGCTTTTTTAAACGTCTCCTTACTAATAGTAACGAAAAGTTCCATAATCCCAAGAGGCGAGCCATATGGTGTCATCGAGAGCAATGTCCATCTATTTTGGGAGCTGAATTTAACCACTGTCCCTTTAACTCATACACTCATGCTGCCCTTCATTCAATTAGGGAGGGAGACATCGTTTTAGCTGATGAACGTTTTGGGAGACAGGTTTTTTTGATGATGTTGAACTCCCGCTTTTGTTACTCGTGGTACCGCAAGCGATGGCACTGATGGAATGAAAATGTAGCACCGGTAAAATGCGATGGCGGAGGAAACCGGAAAGGCCGGCCCTGCACCGCTTTGTCCAGTGCAAGTCTCACATGCTTGGGATCGAACACAGGCTGTCAAAGTGATAGGCGAGTGATGCAAACGCTCGGCTGTGGCGAGGCCAGTGAGTCATATTTCCCTTTAATGTACACTTTATAAATGTTATTTTTTTCCATTTATATAGCCCCATCGTAACAACTAAGGTCACATTGGGGGTTTTGAATAAGAAACAACTCGTTATCTACAGGTTATTTACGTTGGGTCTAAATCCTTTTATTTTCTTCAAACACACACATTCGCTCACACTCAGACACACACACATTTCCAGACTCTAAAGATGAAAGAGAGGAATTCCTTCCGTCTGCCGTTAACAATCTAGAAGAAGACGTCATCAACGATATCAAGCATTGCAACTAATTTTGATCTTCAAAAGTATTGAAATTCTAAAAGATGGCTTTGACAAATTTAACACTGCATCCCTTAAGGCCCCTATTGCTTACTCTCAAATATAAAAATGGCGTGCTCAACGGATTTATTTTGTATTGGTAGGATATGTTTATTTCTAGTTGTGTGTGTGTGTTTTTTTTTTTTTTTTTTATTAAATTTTTATCCGGCATCTCATTTTTCTCATCTTTCTGCTTCCAGGTAACAATCTAATGGTTTCAATACGTTCAGTAGTATCAGAAACGCTCAACGTGGATGGTAGCTTTGTTAGCATGGAGAACTTCTCCATTGTCTCAGCCAGTATCGAGATGAGAGAGATTATTAGGATTTTACGGCGCTCAACTCCTTGGTTATCAGCGCCCTTAAAATTTCTTAAAGCGACAAGAGTTCAGCGCTGAAACATAATAAAGGTCATGAGAGTTAAAATAACTGCTAAAAAAGGGAATTAAATACCTATTAAAAACCATACTCTGCTACAATCGTAGTTTATACGATAAATCCATTAAAAACAATGGTCCATAAAAAGGATTGAAACGACCTAAACCTATAACCATAGTAAGTAAGCTAGTGCTGCCACCATAAAACATACAACAGCTGTAGATGCTTAATACTTCAGGGCTCTCAAGTGCATGGGTAAAACGATAAAATAAATAACATAAGGGAGCAAAACAGTTAAACTCAGAGGTAAAACAGAGCAATATCCCTCTATGTATACGAACGGCAGCGGAAAGTATCTAATAGCCAGTACCACAATGGAGCGAAATAATGGAAAGTTAAAAGAAAATGCCATCCTGAACAAGTCACAGAAGGATAAAATTGGAACCTAAAAAGCCCTGGTTCTCACCCTATTGTCTTATGGTAAGAGAAAACTCAAATAAACTCGGAAGGTATAAGACATTTGTGATAAAAAGTTAAAAATCTTATCGACCGCTCCGGTATCGTCAGCCAAGACTGCCCGGCAGTCGCAGAGTGTCATGCTGTATGTTCCACGCGTTTACCTAAATGATGCTTTAATCAAGGCAACCTGGGAACAGTATTCCCGCTTGGCTGTCTTCAACTATAGTGAGCACAACTGTGTGAACTGTTTAGTTGCACACCTCACAGTGGTAATTTTTTCCTCTGCTGAGCAATCCATTCCGTGTTCCCTGGAACCCGGCGATTTCCGGTACCATGGTGGACCGAGGACTGCCGGAATGCCATTCGGGCTCGATGCCATGCTCTCAGGGTTTTCCAGCGTCGTCCTACACTGGACAACCTTATACACTATAAGAAAATGCGTGCAAAATCACGACAAGTTATTAAAGATAGCAAAACGCAATCTTGGAGCAAGTTTGTAGCTTCCTTTAATACACATACTTTCAATTTTTTTTTTTTTTTTTTTTTTTTTTTTTTTTTTTTTTTTTTGCATTCTTTGTCATATGGGATAAGTTGAGGTTTGGGGCCGGCAAATCAACCCATATGCTAATCGCTGGCTCAAAACATCTAACGGTGTTGTTATTAATACATTTGACGTGACTAACACTTTAAGCCGTGCTTTCGCTCAGGTTATTCCCCTGAATTTCGCAGAGTGAAGGAATCAGGCGGTTTCCCAAGGGTACTCCTTTCGTTCCGTAAACCTTGAGGATTACAACCGCGTTTTCACTATGGCGGAGTTACACTATGCCCTTCAATCTTTGCGGAACTCTGCGCCTGGTCCAGATGGCATCCACGTCCAAATGTTGCAACATCTTTCTCCTGATGGTAAGGCTTTCCTACTCAAGACTCGGGACTGGGTTGATGCCACTTTTCCAGACAAATGCCGGGAGGCCACCGCTATACCTATTCTGAAGCCCGGAAAGGACCATCATCTTCCTTCCAGCTTCCATCCTATTTCCCTCACCGGTTGCATTTGCAGGGTGATGGAAAGCATGAATAATGGACGGTTGGTGTGGTGTCAAGAATCCAACAACCTATTGAGTTATGCCCAGTGCGGTTTTCTAAGATGTCGGTCAGCGGCGGACCACCTTGTATCTCTGTCGACGCAGTTTATGAACGGCTTGAGAAGGCTTTCGATACGTGATGCTGGACAGAGATATTACGTTCCATCCACAACTGGGTTATACGTGGACGCCTACAGTTATTTATTCAGGAGTTTAAGCGAGACCGCGTTTTCCGAGTATGAGTTGGCGCGGTATTTTCTACCCTTTTTATTCAAGAGAGTGGAGTGCCACAGGGCTCGGTACTAAGCGTGACGCTGTTTGCTACGGCAATTAATAATAAATGGCAATGTCTTCCTCCAGGTATCTCGTCCTGTTTATTCCAGGATGACTTTGCCATCTTCTGTACTTATCAGCGCACACCATTTTTGAACGCCGTCTGCAGTGGTGTTTGGACAATCTAAATGATTGGAGCTTGAAAACGGGCATTTGTTTCTCACCTGAGAAGACAGTTTGCGGTAACTTCTGTCGCCTTAGATGGCGTTTTCCGCCGTCTCTTCGCCTCGGGCCACATTTACTTCCTTTCGCAGATGAGGCGAGATTCCTTGGGTTGATCTTCGATCGAAAACTTTTTCGGCCCCACATATAGCACAGCTGAAAGCGCGATGAGACCATTCTCTTAATATTTTACGGATACAAAATGGCAAATCTTGGGGAGCGGTTCGAACAGTGTTGCTTCGTCTTTATTATGCGCTGATTCGATCGAAATTGTACTATGGCTACCTTGTCTATTCTTCTGCACGACTATCTGTTCTCAATGTTACTTGTCCACTCGCCGAAAGTCAACTCCCTCTCGCCTAGCAATGCCCATCTGAGCTAAGTCGTGAAAACAAAAGGCACTGACCCAGGACCAATCAGCGAAGGGGAAACCCAACAGTAGGGATAAAGAAAGGAAACCCTTCTCGGGCTAAGGTCAAATTGAACCCTCGAAAATTCTGGGAAAGAGACGCAAAGAAAACAACAATACATAAAAACTGATTCGGTGATGTCATCCCAGTTTTTCAACCAAACACAAAATGACTATTGTTTTTCATATTTTCCTGATTCATAGATATAACTGGATGAACATAATCATCCCTCAAATGTTACCCCTTTCTAGGATGTTTGAAATTTACTGTCATTCACAGTTTTCTTATTTGCAACCACTCTTTACTGCCTTCACCATCGACCCTACCAAAGTGGAAACTGCAGCTATTGTTCTTTCATCAAAAAGAGGCACAACATAACTGATATTCTGCCTTTGTGTACTGTTTGGATAGCAAGCCCTATATGCTGAAACGAGCATTATCTTATGTTTTTCACATCATGCATTGATGGATATATGATTGCCCTCCGTGGTGTAATGGTTGTCATATACCAAAGGTTGAGGGTTCAAACCCGGCGGAGAACAATACATTTTTTTCGGCGTAAGAATCTAGCATGGCTTTCTTTGGAAGAGAAACAAAAACCGTTGGTCCCGTATCTTAGATTTACGGTACGTAAAATAACCTCAGGCCCAATAAAGATATCCCTGAGCAAAATTAAGCGTTTTTTTATGCCTAGTATAGAATGGAATGCTAGAACCACAGCAGTTAAAGAGCGTCCATGAATAAAACGCCATTTCATTTATTGGTGGATATAGATATATCTTGCTTTTCTCATTTAACCACTTGTTTCTCAGATTTTTAAGCGTATGAACTGTATCAAAAAGCAAAAGTATTTTCCTTATTTATCAGAGGGGTGAACTACGAGGCGTATTCCATAACTCAGGTCCGTTTGGTCATAATAAAAACATTGCTCTTAAGACAAGGCTTTTATTGACAGCAATGTGTAACTACGTATATATTTCACTTTTCCACACAATCGCCGTTCACATCTATGAACTTTCTGTAACGCTGCACCAGATTCTTTAACCCCTCGGCATAAATCTGCCTCCGGCACCTTAACAAGTCGGTAACGCTCTTCTTGAGTTCATCGTCAGTTTGAAATCGTTGGCCACCAAGCGACCGTTTCAAATGAAGGAAGAGGAAATAATCGCTTGCTGTAAGATCGGGATTGCATGGAAGGTGGTTTAGGAGTTCCCAACGAAACTCTTAAATCACCTCTTTAGTTTGGGCAGCGGTATGCGGGTGTGCGTTGTCATGCAGGAGGATGATGCCAGACGACAGTTTCCCGCGACGTCGAATTTGGATCGCACTCTCAGTTTGCTGAGATTGATTGTTGTTTTGATTCTGCGTTTGTATACGCTATCCACGTCTCGTCTCCCGTAACAATGTGGGGAAACAAACCATCTACATCTAATCTATAGCGCTCCAAAAACTGTCATGCACTATGCTCTCGTTGCTCTTTGTGCTGAACAGTTTTGGCACCCACCTCGCATAAAGTTTCCGATATCCAAGTTCTTGAGCGACAATCCTGTAAAGTGTGGTTGGGGCAATAATTGGGAACTCCGGTTCCTTCGACATTTTTGGTTCACTTGATCAGCGACATCGTCGGTCCGAATACTGGGCCTGCCACTCCGGTGTTCGTCGTGCACATTTGTGCCGTCATTCTCGATACCAGTGTCGAGCTTGTTTGTCACTCATTATATCCGGTCCATAGACTAGATATAACTCACGATGGATATCCGCAGCTGAGTATTCTTTTGTCAGCAAAAATTTAATCACACAGGCAACATCACAACAGGCAGCATCTACGACTGTTGCGGCCACTTCGATTTACTCTCATCAACAGTCAAGGGCCTATTGCGGCACACCAACACTGCTGTATGCTCCCCAGGAGCTGCTAGATATCGCTGCAGGCATAAAATGTCATATAGTTTACTGGATCTTAGTTTTGTAATGCGCCTCATACATATGTAGGGATATCATTGCATAATGTCTTATATAATTTTACATTTACCTTATTATTATCAGCAGTAACACAGACTACTTTAAACCCTATCTTATGAAGCACTTTTGAAACGTTTACTGTTATTAAGTGCAGAAACTCAGCATATAAGCTTTCTACTGGTAATAGAGCTACAACGTCATTGTTGTTGGATAAAAATGAATTTATCATAAATGTTTGGATGATAGCAGCTGCTTTAAAATCTAGTGAGTTACAGCCCTGTTACCTTTGTAAGTAATTTTAGGTTTAACAAACATTTAATCAGACATGCCTTAATTTCATGAGATTCAAGGCTCTTGTGTTTCATTATTGTAAATACCTTTTCAAAAGTTCTTTGATTCCAGCATTAATGCATGATAAATTGAACTTTTTTCAAGTAATAAGAATGGAGTAAAACCAGAATTATTAAGAAACTTGTAAGCAGCTGGAACAGAAAAGAAAAACGTACTTGTAGTGAGAAGTTCAGTGGAATACCTCAACTGTTTAGATATAAGAAGTTACAACTCCTCACTTAAAAATTTAATACCTAATATTGTCTCATCATCTTCACTCATTTCCAAGACATTTATTCTAGGAGAGTCCGAATGGTGCACATTGAATTTCTAATGGTAACTTCTTCACCAACAATGTTTTTATAGCCCTTAGCAGATTCCCTAATTTAGCATATGAGTCGCTAACCTAAAATCCATTCAAACTACTTAGCTTGTACATGTGTATTAGTACATATTATGTATGGTCTAAAACTAAGATCTTATGACAACTCTTACCTTATACATGGGCAATTATTGAATTCTATCAACATGAAATGCAAACTATTGTTATGTTTTTTTAATTAACCAGTCACTATGACTGAATTTCTATTGATTACTCAATATGTCGTCCAAAGTGCTGAAGTTGTCCTCTAATAAGCAGTCTGAATACTTCTGTATTCCACATTAAACATGCACCCTTCTACTTTATTCTGGATCTCTGCTCTGGGGAGCAGCGTTGTGGTTAAATATGTTGGTAAGTTGGGGAATATGGATGGAATAGCATTGCCTTCAAATTCTAGCTTTTTACGAGGAATCACTAACACAGAACGTAAAACAAGAGCCTCGATTTAAAATATTACCTAAGTTATAACAGTTACATAAGTTACATACAAGTTCGAAATACCCAAAGACACAACCAGATAAAAGGTATATGAATGCATTTTCCTCAATAAAGGAGATTTCCAGTTCTATGCAGCTTAATTATAGGTTATTGAGAGTTAGGTTGTAACTACCCATTTTTTTTTTTCATTAATCGATATTGATATTTTAAGTATTTAAAGATAACTACAAGGTAGAGAGTAATCGTAAACAAATTACTTACCATTTGGCCATGTTGCTCTTATTTCATGGATATGCTTTTGTTCGGGGAAATGTAAAATACATACTCTTGGATCTTTGTAACTTTCACATTTTCCTTGAGCATTTGTTTTTAACAGCAGCTTCTTTTTTTCTTCATTAGAAGGAAACAAAGGCACTGATGCACAGTGGTGTTTATTATAATTTTATTTACAGCCAGGCATGCAAAAAAAAAAAAAAAAAAAAAAGACAAGGCATTTTATTTAGTATAAAGGCAACAGAAACAGAACAAAATGCTTTGTAAACAGAACTTTAATATTTACTGATCAGCTGATTTACCTCCCGTTCGATGTAGATTACGGCTTGCATTTTACGAAGGCAGTGGATAAGCCTTCCACCGTTTTTCAAACTAACCATTGGTACCCATGTAATATTGCTATTATTAACTAATGGAACCCATCTACTTAAACCATATATTTGTCCAAAGAATTAAAAGAGGGGGGGGGCGTAATGAATTTTCCATGATCTTCGTATAGCTGAACAACTCTCAGTGCCATTACTTTTCAATTTCTAAACTAACATTTAACAGCCACAATGAAGAAATGCCTTCAAGGTTCCTACAATCGGCATTCATTAACGCACTCTTTCGACTAACTCCATTAGAAGGAACTCGAAACATGTTTTCCTTTTAAATAGGTGTTTAACGCTCACGTTTACTACGTATGGCACAATAGACGATGGCACTGGTGATACCTACATGGAATTAACATGGAGTACCAATGGAATGCAATGGCGGAGGAACCCGGAGAAAACCCGCCCTTGTGCCGCGTTGTCTATCACAAATCCCACGTTTGGTCACGGTAATCAAACCAGCCGCTTTGGTAAGAGGTGACTGATCTAGCCATTCGGTCACTGCGCGGCCATTCGAAGTAATGAAAGAACGATTTTACATTTATGAAAATGTTTGTGCAGTTTTGCTCGATTTGTGCATCTAGGTAATTTTGCGACTTCGGTGTTTCCTCTACACATGGAAAATTAAACTTTGGTCATTTTACGCATCGGTTCTATTTATTCTTGCGATCAGATTGCCAGTTTTTTCTTTATATTGTAGCCAGCTATGGAACAAAATGTAGCCAAAATATCGCTAACCTTAATCATCTCACTACATTGGCCGGTAGTCCGAAATCTAATCGCAATATTGACATAATTTTCTCCGTCAGGCGCCATACAAGTTTCGCTTTAATAGTTTATTGGATACCTCGGTAACAATAAACAATACATACCTTAGTGTCCCGTACTTCACTAATCTAATAAAGAAATAACCTATATCATATTGTTATTTAAAGACAGGGTATAAATATAACAGTTAAAAACTTTTTGTGTCGGAAGGAATGTATAGAATTCTTATTGGGTGATTCATTGTTATTAGTATCCATATTTTGCAAACCTACTGGGAACTAATATGAATATTTAAAACTTCCAATCAATAAAATAAAATGTTCTAAGAGTGAATTAAAACCGATTTCTATAGCATTTCGGTACTTTGATTTATTTTTTGCAAATTTGAATTAAGTAATAGCATATAAAATGAAATGTTAACTTTCATTTGTAATGAGCAATGAAACATACATATGAAACTATTGTAAATATGAAAGTGTAGCTTATGATCGCAATCAGCATAAGTAGTAGAGAAGAGATGCTTACCCGCTCCCCTTATATCAGCGCCGCCGGTGTGCCGGAATTGTATTCCGTAGAGTTGTTGTGTATGCCAGCATACTTGTAAACCTTTGGTGTGCGCCAGATTTGAACCTACCATCTTGGAAACAGAAGGCCAGTGCCTAACCAACTGAACCATCCAGACCGACGTAAATATTTGTTTTGATAATTTGTTAGTATATGTAATCAATTACCTTAAAAAGTAAGACAATAGCCATATAATCAATAATTTATTTTTATTAGCGAAATTTAATCGCCAATTGCCAAATCTTTTAGACCTCTATTTTCTTTTAGAAAAGCTAGCCATTTTATTGTTTATTTTGAAAGACGTAACTTTTAGCTTCCTCCAATGGGGAGGTTGCCACAAAGACAAAGCATACCAAACAAATTAACAAAATAAAAATAATGAATAATGTGTATCATAAAAATTAAAGTATTAAAGTTAACAAAGAATAATTATAAAAAGTTGAATTAATAAAATAGCAGTTCAATAAAAGATTTATAGGTTAAAAATATTTATAAACAATCATATATTCATTGAATATATTTAGGGAACCTTTTAAAACTGCAATAGCAATGGTATATATAAAATGATTATTTAAGTCGAACTCCCTACAAAATTTAACAAAAAATGAAGGAATGGTACCTCTAGCACCTATAAAGCTTTATACTGCTAAGTTGGTATTTTTCTAAATAATATTGTATTGTAGGCTCGTAGATGCTGCATTTTTCGAAATGAACCTGCTTTGGTTGTTTATTATGTGATTCAGTCCCGACGGTGGGATCGATAATAAATCCGGAAGATGAGCCTGGTGATTTGGCAATCATGACTATCCTTTGCAGGAGCCGTCTTAGGAAATTCCATGGACTTCGTGTATTTGTTATTGCCTCTTTTTCAAAGTTTCGGCAATTAATGAGCAAATGGTGTAGTGCCTTATATTTCTTAGTATTTCGCTGTGAGGACAAATGCCCAAGACATCACCAATTGTTTCGATCTTACTGTGACAACGTCATAAGATCTTCCTGGTAATGAGCGCAAAGGGCACATATTAGCTGTAATTTTTAGCACAGATCTCCATTCGCTGCTAGTGAGTCCAATTGGTTTTCTCATCCATCGATTTAGAGGGGTAAATTCTTTATATAATAAAAGTCCCTTATTTTTCTGTAGTAGGCACATCATGAATTAAATTCTTTTTCCCGGAGCTTTTGTTTCAGTTTTCTGGCGTTAGTGTCTTGTTGAAGTTTGTCGGATAAATTTAATTTATGTAAGCATATTTGTATTTCACTGTTGATCCCGTATTTACGCGTCACCATAAACGGTGTAAATAAATGTATTTATTTCTAGAAATCATAACTAAAATCAATACTAATATTATAGAGCGGAAGATATGTAAATCTAACGGAATGTTTAATGAAGGAAAAACCAAGCTAGCGAGGTCTGCTAAACGTATCGGCAAATATACATGCTTGGCTGACTTTCCTAGACAACGCGCTTAAGTGCATTCCTAAGCTGATGGCAATCACTCCTGAAGTGAGGAGTAGATACAGTTACAAAGTAGGGAGCCAGGAGCAGGAACTAGTCGCTCGAGTGTACTCGGGCGGGGGCAAATCACCACGGTACCTATCCGCTTTTCTCGCGGATTTACCCGTGTGATATAAAAGATGTAGTCTTGTGCAAGCGTTTATGTCTGTGACGAAGTAATGTGGGCAGGGTGTTTCCCTCTGTGCAGCCGGCGCGGGCTGGCTTACCTACCGGAGTGGTCATGCACACAGAGAGGAACCAGGCCCGATGCTGCTTAACTTGGCCAGCCGCTTGCGGGCTGTCAAGGAAAGCAGTGCCGGCTAGCGGGGAGAACTGAAAGGATGTAGGTACGGGGTGGGGGAAGCCAGTGTTGCAGATCTGGTCGGAGTACAACTGGACGGTCACCCGTCCGAGTTGAGACCGGGCCCGATGCTGCTTAACTTGGCGGGTAGAACTGTAAAGAAGGGAGAGACGGTCGGAAAACTACCATTCCAAGGCGTCCTTGGGAAGACGGTAGCTTACGCGTCTCCTAGGCAGCGTGTGGTCGTAAAGACAGAGAGTGTTCACCTGGGGATTTGGGTGAGGAGCAAGTTTAGTGTATATTGTGCGAGCTCTTTCTCGCACAACGTCCACTATGTAAGGGATTCCGGAGTGGGAATGGAGAATGTGGGACGGGAATCTACGGTCTGTGCCATATATCATCCTCAATGCCCTGTTCTGCACGGTCTGCAGTCTGCGGATGGTGGAACGAGCCACCGAACCCCAGACCTCGCAGCCGTACAGCATCAGGGGCGGGATGACCGCGCGGTACAGCCGTAGTTTTAGGTGTGTAGGCATGGTGGAGCGGAAGATGGGAAACAACTGCCGTAGGGCAGCGTGTTCCCATACCGACCTTCTCCCTGACATGTGGAGTGAAAGTAAGGCCGCGGTCGAGGAGGACTCTAAGGTATTTGACGGTGCGGACCCAGGGGATCCGCCGCCGCCGCAACCTCAGCGACCTCTCTGGTCGCCAGCCACGGACTTGAGCCAGCAGTAGAGCTGAGCTCTTCTGCAGGCTGATGGCCATCCGCCAGTGTTCACTCCATCTGCCTATGGCCTGGATCTGTCTCTGTAGCGGGGGGAAGCAATATCGGGCGTTCTTGTTACGTGCCATTATGAGGACATCGTCGGCATCCTGGCACGTAACTGTACTGGGTTCTGTGGGGAAGTCGGACATGTAGGCGGCAAAGAGTAACGGCGACAGCACGCTGCCTTCCGGCACTCCCGCCGGTATGGGTCTGACTGTGGAATGCCTCCCCTCCACCCTCACCCTGTAAGTGCGGTCCCGAAGGAAGCTATTAAGCAGGTGAAGGTAGGGGGGAGGGATTTCTGCGTTCTTGAGCTTGTGCAAGAGTCCCTGATGCCACGTGGTGGCGAAGGCCTTTTCCACGTCCAAGAGTACCGCGACTGTTTTGAAGTTGTCCTGGAAGCCCGGGGCAGCCTTCTCAGCCAGTCGCAGCAACTGCAGGGTTGTGGAATGTCCAGTACGGAAACCATACTTGTGATCCGGGAGTAGGAGTCTCTCCTCGAAGAGAGGGGTGAGGCGAGGTAGGAGTAACCGCTCGAATACTTTCGAGACGATCGGAAGTAAGCTAATATATCTATAGCTTGACGGGAAAACCGGATCCTTGCCGGGTTTCAAAATGTATACCACCATCGCCTCCTTCCAACACGTTGGAAAGTGACGTAGGTGTAGGCATGCATTGTAAATCCGCTTCAGGTGGATTACGGCCTTTCTGGGTAGGTGCTGGAGCATAGGCGCCGTAACGCCGTCATGTCCAGGGGCTTTGTTAGGCTTTAGGTTGTTGAGTTGGGAAGCCACCTCTTTCGGGGTGACTAAAGGAATGCGGATCTCCTTGTGGGGCGGCGCGGGCTCCTCGTAGATGTAGTCTACCGTCGCTTCCACCAGCTCAGTAAAGTCCTCGCCCTGGGGGTCTTCGCGGCGTTCGAATTGAGACTCCAGATAATCTGCGAAATCCGTGGCTTTATCCTGGGGCTCAAAAGAGTCTCCCACGGGTGCCATGGATGGGATGCTGAAACTGACTTTTGTCTTTCCTGAGGGATCGGATGATCCTCCAGGGTTGTTTCTCTTCCAGGTTTACATTTGCCATTGTGTGTTCCCAGGCCGCTTTGCGGTGCGCGCGAAGCAGGCGCCTTGCCAGGGATTTGAACCGCTGGTACACTGCTTGGATCCTGGGATGGCGGAAGCGCTGCCATAGCTTCCGTACGGTTGCCTTGGCTTTTAGCAGCTGACGGAGTTCATTAGGTATGGTTTTCGGGTTAGGTTTCTTAGATGGGATGCGGTAGGTATGCGCGCGTACCACATTCAGGAGTTGTCGGGAGAAGGCCGTGGCTGCCGCTTTCAGCGCTTCGATGGAATCGATGCGCGGTCGCGGGTCCACGGTTTTGTTTAGGTCTAGGACGACTGCGTCCCAGTCGATCTCATTTATCCAGTCTGGTGTTACCAGAGCTGATACGGTCTCGGTTGTATCCACCACGACAGGGTCATGGTCGGAGTCCAACTCGTTGACCGCCGAGAGGTCTAGATGAAATGGTATGTTCTTGGTGATTATGATGTCAAGAACATCCGATCTGCCGCGAGCCGGATGGCCGTAGGTCCTCTCGGTCCATGCGCGACGAGGGCGGGGTTGCCGCTGATGAGGCGGTAGAGCCCGCGGCCTCGGGGGTTGTTGGTGCGACTATGCCAGAGGGCATGTTTCGCGTTGAGATTTCCTGCGATGCATACCACTGGGTGAAGGTTGAGTAGGGTGGTGTAGTCCGCAGCAGCGCGTCTAGCTCGCCAACGGCAAGCCGGATTGAACAGGCCTCCACGTGCTGTAGAGCTGGGAGTTGGCCAGGAGTATGGGTTATGTGGTTCTTAATGAAGATAGCTGTACCGCCACCCTGTCGGCCGACCCGATCGGACCGATGGGTGTCGTAACTAGGCAGCGAGAAGTCAGTAACAGCATCCAGATGGGTTTCGCAAACCATCAGGATGTCAATTCCGTACGATTGTACAAACTCAAGGACGCCTGGGCGTTGTCCCCGGATGCCGTTCGCGTTCCAGTACGCGAGTCGCAATGATCTCCGAACGAATCTAGAGGCCATTACTTAGCGGAACCCGGGTACAACTGCTCCAAGGTTTGGAGGAACAGGGTGTGTTTCTGGAGGGGGAGAGTCAGGGGTCACTGTACTGCAACTTGAAGTTTCGCAGTATAGGTAGGACCTTACTTAGGAGGTCACCGAACCACAGGGCTAGGTCCTGAAGTTCATCCAGGTCCGCCTGTGGGATGGCCGCTGTAAAGGCCGAGGAAGCCACTGTTGTGGTAGGTGCAGCGAGAGCCTCCTCTTCTGGAGTCGGCACTGTGGCGGCAGCTGCTGGAGCTTCCGCGACTGGTAGCTGATGGGGTGCTGGGGGCATGGCCTCGGGTCTCTCAGAGGTGGGAGCCTCTGATTAGCCCGACTGGCCGAGCGCCCGGCGGTTCTTCTTTCCTCTCTTCTTGGACTTCTTTTTTGAAGAAGTCCGGCGTGGGCCCTCTAACGAGGGCGTCGGAGCGGCTTCCTCCGTCGACGTAGACGGACCAGGATGGGGTTTGGGGTCTCCGTCGAGGACGGAGCTGGCACAATCTCTGCAGTGACTGCGGGGGTGGGAGTTGCTGCTGCCTCTGCGGCGCGCAGCGTTCCCTCAGCGTTTTTTAGTGCCGAGGAGAAGGACACCCCAGGGCGCACATTAGCTGGCTCCTGGGGGCCTTCTCAGCGGCTCTCAACGACGCGCTTCCGCACCTTACAGCCTTTATATAAGCCCACGTGCGCCTCCCCACAGTTCACACAGTGGCGAGCTTCATAGGGCTTTGTGCAATCCCTCAGTAGATGGGCTTCACCACACCGCAGGCATGCGAGCTTGCGCTCGCACACACTGCTAGAGTGATTGAAGCCCATGCACCTATGGCACTGCACAGGTCCCTCTTTGCCGTGGTATCTTTCGATACGCACGACGGTGAAGATAAGCCGACGGACAGCGTCTATCGGCTGGACTGTCTGGGCGCGTTCCCTTGGTACCACGACCAGGAATAAGGGCATAGGCACTCGCTGAGTGCCGTCGTCTGTTGCCACCGTCTTACTGAGACGTGCCACGGAGGTAGGGGTGATGTTATGCTCGTCCTGAAGGGCCGCTTTGACATCCTCAGGGGTGCAGTCGGAGTCAAGGCCCCGTATTATCCTACGCTCCACGTAGGGCCGCTGCAGCGAGTAGCTGTAGAACGGGATTTGTTCGTCCCGTAATACAGCCTTCGCTGTCTCGAAACCCCTTTCCGAGGAGGTATGGAGGTGGACTTTCTTTAGCTTCCGCCGGGCCTCGAAGGGGCCCCTAAGCTTCGTTGCCAGCTTTCTCATTACCACAACGTGGTTGCGGAAAGTGTCGGCAACTATAGGCGGGATTTTACGCACCCCTTGGGTTGGGGGTTGGTTAATTCCCTGTGGTGGTGCGGTTGGGTTGGGGGAGGAACGACCGCTTCTGCGGCCCCCTGCGTGGACAGTTATCCACGGCCCGTCAGGTTCGACGTCGGTGTCGGAGACGGGCAGAGGGATGGTGTAAGGACTGGTGGGGTCCTGACTGGTGGGTACTGGGTACACTCTCAACCGCTACGAGGCGGTGAGGCGAAGATGGCTTACGCCTGTTGCTGCCGCCAGTAGACGTCCTGCTTCGCTTGCGCGAAGGTTCGGCCGTCTCTGGTGAGGGAGTTGGTTGACTGGTGCTTGGCTGTTGCCAGTCGTTACTGGTGCGGTTGCCCTACGGCTGTCCGCAGAGGAGCGGACCTCCTTAGAGGAGGCACCTGTGCGAGCCATATCGGCTCGAAGTTTCAGGCCAATGGCCTTCACCCTTGGCTCTGGCCTTACGGACCCGCTGTTTCCGTTGTCAGTCGGTCTTGTCAGGTCAATGAAAAGAAAGATGACAGTAGAAGAGGAGTAGGAAAGTAGGGGTGCTCCTGCTCTTTACGAAATGACAGCAAGCTGTCTGTGGGGCCGCTCGCACACTGGCGGCGGAACGACAAGCTAATAGGGGGTCAGAGCCCACTGCGTTGCCGCTGTATATAAGCCGAGCACCCGCAGGCGTCGGAGCTGCAAGCTAGTAGAGGGACGAATGCCCACAGCGTTGCCGCTGGGGGGGAATGCTGCCGTGGCTCCTGCCGCTGCTGCTGCTGCCAGATCCGCCGATAGGTGGTGCCGTAGCTGCTGCCCAGAATAGTTGTCAGCCCTCTCGAGTCTCGGGAGGGAGTCGGCCCGAAGCGTGAGTGAAACGGCGAAACAACGCTGCGCCTGTGGCCCGGGTACAAAATAGGGGTTTTGCCGTGAGGCCATGGGAGTGTCAAGCAATGTCCGGGCCAATATTGAACACACATAATATTTTTGGTAAACGAGAACCTCGTACTCTAACAAGAAAGTCGAGAAATTTCGGAAAAGATGTCGAGAGTGGGGAGTGACTTTCAAGATGTCAGATTCTGCATTCCGACAGGGAAAAGAGTTCAGCTCCTACTATTGATAGGTAAAGTCCATGCCGGGTTTAGGTTCCTGAGGGACTTTAAAAAAAAAGAAAAAACACACGCTTCAGCTTGTACATGCAGGGAAAGTATGTGTCGGTGAAGGCCCTCGTGTGACTTCAGAGGAGGCCTAACCCCCAAATAATTGAAACCATGTCTCGCACGGCGATACGGAGCGGTGAACGGAGTTTAATTAAGAAAGAACGTCCGATAAGAAACTGATAAGCGTGTCTATGTTCGGTTCGGACTGTAGTTCGGAACTATTTAAATAAAATCGGTGTTTGGTAAAAAAAAAAAAAAAAATTAAATGGTGAGCTTTACTCAATCCTTAGGAAAGGCGTCGATGTGGATACACCACCCCTGAGAAAGCAACAAACAAGACGTCCATGCTCTCACCGATCTGCAGTGGGAGTAGAAATCAACATTAAGGTACGTGATGATCGAATTCCGTTTAAATTCCCATCACCCCTCGGAGATTTCAATCCCGATCCCGACCAAACAGGCACACCGTCAAGATCACGAGTGCTATTAACCAGGATGTTAAGGGCATTTTTTAATTTTAAAAGGCATTAATGTGCTGCAGATAACTTTGCCAGGCAATTTGAAAAGTCCGAGACCTTTATATTTCTGATCGGTGCAAGGAATGCTATCTGGAGTATCTGCTGGAAGTTGGAGTATTTCCTTCAAAGAAGATCTAATGAGCTTGTCGGTATCCGGGAGAAATTTTATAGGTTTCTTATTTAATAGTGTAGTTTGAAATGTGTATACTAGTGTAGGACAAATGCAGGTGGACAAGATGTTGAAATTGTTATGGTTCTTGTAGCAGATTTGAGAAAGTTAGGCTACTAAGATTGATTTTTAGTTTACTCATAGACTCTTTGGAATCGTGTACGACTGTGTCGTGAAATGTGACTCCAGGTATTTTATTAATTTGCACTCGGTGACATGGAACATCTTCTCCGGAGGCAATTGGGTTATATCTAAGCATCCCTTTGGTGATACACAGGCATTTGGATTTATCTGCCTAGCCTGTCCAGCCCACCCTGCTTACCCTGCTCGCCCAGCCCGCCCTGCCCGCCTACACATCAACCCACCTACCTACCTACCGACTTGCCTACCTACCTAATCGCTCACCCACCTACCTATCTTGCAATCTGTAGATCCTATTACAAGATTGGCTCAAAGCTCAAACTCTATGATGTAGATCAATTCAAGAATTACATGTATTCATACTTATTAATACATTTATTTACAAATAATAACCTTGACAATGAATTTTCAGAGGTGTCAGTTTTACATAATTTTCAATTACTTGTCTGTTTCCAAAAACCTACTCGTACTGTTGCATTCATGTTTACTATATTTACAATGTTACATTATTACCAGTGTTTTTTTATTGAATAATGCTCTCCTCTGTATAGGAGTGAGTAATAAGGTACTTTTTAATTCTGATCTAAACTTGTTTGTGTTCATTTGCAATTTTTTTTTATAGAAGACGGAAGTGAATTAAACAAAACTATTACTGACTGCCTCCGTGGTCGAGTGGTCAGCGAGCTGACTTCTCACCCGGAGGTCCCGGGTTCGATTCCCGGCTGGGGAATGTTTCTTTAACCGGAATGATTCCCTATCCCCCATAGAGTCTGGAAGTATGAATGTGAGAGTGAATGTGCGTGTGTTTAGTAATATAAAGTTTAACCTAATGTTCTGAACCTACAGTTTCACAAGTGAAAGCCTCCGATATGACCATTGATGTTAAAGGGGGCTATACAAATGAAGCAATAAAAAAACAAAAAACAAAAGAAATTATTACTTTGCAGTAAACACCTTTTTGGAATAATTGCAAATTATTTGTTGGTCAAGGTAAGTCCTACTTATATCTGGTCTCTTTGTCATGAATATCTGTATTTTTTTGTAAACTGTTCTGGGCTATTTATTACAAATGACAATATGGCTAAAATATATTCACAGGCTAACGGTAAAATTCCAAAAATTTTGAAAAGTAGTTTTGAGTGAGGTGACCGTCTTTACCTTGCCATTATTTTTATTATCCTTTTTGCAAAATGAATACATTTTTAGCAATTACTGAATTTCCCAAAAATATTATTCTATAGGTAATTAATGAGTGAACACATGCATAATAAGCTGTTTTAGTATGTTCTTGTTTATAAGCTGAATTGAGAGGGTCAGTGCAACAGTGGTCTGACCCATCTTTTAAAAAATGGAGAATAACTCAGTTAAACACACCTGGTTTCTTTAAGAATAACGAAAACCTCATTTTAATCGAACTGATTGTTCACTGACACTTTTCCAGATTATTACACAACACATTCAGTACTGTTAACATAATGTTGAGATGCACCTTACAAATGTGATTAGTGTGGTGCAAATATGTTTCTGGGTTAGACCACTGTTGCGCTGACCCCCTCAATTAAAGATCGGTTGCAAAGCATGCACAGCTCATTTTGGGTAACTTATAATCAACATGGTGTTTCCAATTCATGTTACGATCAATCATAAGACCTAGGGATTTTGTATTACAGGCTTCTGCAATCTGGTTATTTTCATATTCTATCCTTAGGTCTGTGGTGTTTTTATGCTTTGTGCAAAACTCATTGTAGTTAGTACTTTCAAAGTTTATGTGAATTTTGTTACTTTCAAACCAATTATTTAGTAAGTTGAACATTTTATTAGATGTATCTGGAAACTGACTGACATAGTGTTCTTAAACACATTGGAGCCCAAGCCCGAGTATAGCGAAATGTTCATGTGGCCCACGCCCGAGCATAGCTCGGGTAGGTATTTTTAATGCTTTTAATGCAATTCCACGACTGTAACTCGGTATTGGGCTATGCGGCAACGGACATATAACAATTATCGTTTAGTTGTCTGATTTGTGCTACCATCTTTTTCGCTTTAGTCAACTGTTAGGAAATTTAGAAGAGTTAGTAATATTGGCTGCTCTCAGGTAATCGCGCAATTTTCCTTAAGTTGGTGATATGTTTATTACGTTTTGTGTTCTTAAATATTAAAATGCTGCATTTCCCTCGATTTCAGTGACCTGAAGCTGAAGTTCAGGATAAAAATGATGCTCTGGAAAATTCAGAAACAGAGGAAGAGTTTTTCGAACGTTCAATAAATGGAATGTAAGCAGCCGTACGCAAATATTCAAACTCATATTTTATACTTGCTTTAAATGTAAAATATTAATATGGAAGTTATGACTATTTTTTGTTAGGAAATCCTTGAATACCATACTTTTAGATTGTACAAATGCTTTTTAGCAGACTTGATATATGTACCATAAATAATAACTCAAAGTAGGCTTAAAAACCCTGGGTTTCTTGACCCTTCAACTAAAGAAATGCCTGGGCTTCAATGTGTTAATTATAATAATTGTGTCATCCACAAAAAGAACATTGTTTTTTTCTGCAGGTAGATCATTTATATACACTAAAAATAATAGGGGAACCAAAACATGCATTGCTATTATTGGAAGTATTTATTTTAACCTTTTGTTTTCTTTTCAATAAGTAAGATTTAACCCATTGATACTCTTTGCCTCTAATACTATAGAGTAATAATGTTAATAGAAGTATTTCATGATTAACGCAGTCAAATGCCTTTGATAGATCGCAAAATATTCCTAGTGTGTTAAGTTTGCACTCCAATGACTTAAGAACTTCATTGGTTAAATTGAAAATGGCATCACTGGTTGATATGCTCTTCCTTAATCCAAACTACTCTTTTGCTAAAATATTATACTTTTCTAGATGGTGATAAATTCTTTTAAACATAATTTTTTCCAAGTTATCGAAAAAGCTGTAAGTAAAGATATTGGTCTATAGTTTGACTCCTTGAGATTTGCCCTTAATTGCATAATGGCTTAACGACTGAATATTTTAATCTGTGTTAAGCTGGATATGTTTAACTATTTGGCTTAAAGGTTTGCAAATAATGTCAGCACATATCTGGATGTAGATCTTAAAGTGGATCTCTTCATACCGTTCGATGGCTAAGTGAGTGAGATCTGTGCTGAAAGAGTGTTCTTGGTCATTATAACGATGGCATCGGCGGAGCCCATAGATGTGTTACTAGGTGTACCTGGAAGGACTGTGTATCCAGTTTCATCGAAGTTACAAAGGTCATATAGAGAAGGAGATAAAGGAGAACCTTGAATTACTCCTCTTTTTATTGTTGTAGGTTTCGTTTATCCGTTCTGGTTTCAATTTGATGGTGTTTTCCTTCAGCAACTAAGAAAAGAGTTAACTCTGATAAAGTTTTTTTCCGGGGCTTTGTTTATCCTGAGAAGACAAATATCGAGTAAATTTTAAGTTCCATGGGGCTCTTTTGAACATAATTTCACGGACATTCCAATTCATACGAACTCGGTATATAAGTACAATGTCTTTCAAAGATACGATTTTTTTTTACGAAGAGTATCGAGAATATACCTCCATCCAAATATCTTTGGCGTCATTGGTTACATTTTAAATAAACAACAAGAATAACAAAAGGAACACGCCCCTTTCATGGCAGTTTAGTCTCATATTTTGTGTCATCCAGTACAGAAACCATTCTAACAACAAGGTTAAATTTACATTTTAGTAGGTAGTGACAATGTATGATGATTCTACTCAACAGGTAATAAAATGGGTCAGTTATGATATAGGAAAGCAGCGTTTTCGTACATAATTGTAAATGGTGCTTTTATAAAACCACAGTAATTACAATAAACTATATTTTTTTGGGGCCTTATTGAGTGGATGTGTACTGTAAATTCGTAAAAAGACTTGTCGTTTATACCTTCCATTCCTAGTATTTATAATATTTACTATGCTTTACTGGGTGGTTTAACCTCAAAATGGGTGGGACAAACTCAGGCTTACAACTTAAAACTAAAATTTGCACATTAACCCTGAATGGGGCTTAAATTAATGTGTTTTTGAGCGAGATAAAGTTACTGTTATTATGGACAAAATTGTGCTTCAGTGTACAGCATTTGCAGAGGCCCCAAACCTCATACTACATGTACTACAATGTTTGTGGTTTTGTTTATTTGAGGATAAACAGAAAATTAGGGACAGTGAAATCTACATGAGCGTACTCTACGGCAACAACTATAATTATTAGTGTTCCAGCTGGAATAAACATTTTCAGCTCTTCTTTGCACATGTGATGCAATTTTTTCCAAGTCCAATGTGAGGGGAATATTTATTTTGGTAACGGTGTGATATAGATGCTGTTGTCTGCTAGCAAGTGCGAAAACGTTAGACTATGCTACTGCAGCGTAGCCAACCTAAGAATCATGCATGTGCTGAGTGTAATATTGCCAACTAAAACCGTAGAAACAATTCCAGTTGTTTATATAGTTGTATACAAATTGTAAGAAGCTCCAAACAAATACGTAGAAGGATGGGAAGCATGTTCTCAAGGCTTTTTTTTATCCATAACCCCCACCCCCACACACACACACACCCTGTTGAAGCACTTAACCACAATATGACTGTAGTGAAGACACTGACGAACCCGGGTAAATTAGGTGAAATAGAAGCTACGTAAAAACTACACAAAACGCTTATAGCATGTTCTCTTTGTGTTAAAGCCATAAGACACACATAGCCGAAGCTTTTTACCGCAATAAGTATGTGGTGAGGACACTGCAGTGGACAAATGTGGTTTATCATTATTTATTCCTCCACTCTTTTACAAAAAAATTCCCTCAATAATAATAATAATAATAATAATAGTAACAATTAATAATAACTATAATAATTAATAGTAATAATAATAAATAGTAATAATAACAGCTACAGGAACAATTCCCTCAACAATAATAATAACAATCAAAAATAATAATAATAATAATGAATGGTAGCAATACCAATTAATAATAATAATAGTATTAATAGTAGAAGTAGTAGTGGTAATAATAATAATAATAGTAGTAGTAGTAGTAATAATAATAACAATAACAACAATAATAATAATAATAATAAGAAGAATATGAACACTATGAATACCATGAATACTAATAAGAATAATACGTATACATCATTTAGCACTACACACTGCATTTATGTTAGTAAAAACTCTGCGCACTGCTGGATTTACAGCAATATGGTGATGCCATGCAGATGTCCTTGTGCTTCCTAGCTGTAGATGACACCTATAAAATCACTTTTTACTATGATTTCTGTTTGGAGAATGTTTTGCTAACATAACCTAAGGTTTACATTTATTTGCTTACTTTACACTCCTGTAGCCATATCGAAGAATGCAGTGCAACCAAATTAATCATCTTGCACCACCTAATGCAATGCTGTCTACAGTTTTTTTTTTTTTTTTATATATATAATAAATTGCACATACTATTGTTCATAAATTATAATGAGACTAACTCACATGTCAACTAAACTTATAAACCTAATCTGCACACCACCACCACCACCACATCTTCCACAACAATAATTATAATTATTGCTATTACTTTAATTATTATTATTATTATTATTATTATTACTATTACTTTAATTATTATTTTTTATTATTATTATCATCATTATCAATTATTATTATTAATTATTATTATTATTTTAATTATTGTTGCTATCATTATTATGGTTATCATTATTAGTTATTATTATGTTAATTATTTTTATTATTATGATTAATATTATTATTATTGTCATCATCATTTTCATCATTATTGTTATTACATATAGTTTTTTGCACTTCCTTTGTTCAAACATCTGTCATCCCAAGGATCCAGTTGCGCTCTGTGATATGCCTCTGATTTAATTTGTGTTGAGTTCAATGGTTTGACTGTGACCACCAATTTTCACTCTCACAATGTATATGGAGCTCCTGCACACTTCAGGGCAGTAGCTAAACCAGTCAGATTCTATCTGTGAGATCGCATGTTAGTATCCAACTGTACACTCCATTACCTCATGTGACTGCTTTTAGGCAAAGCAGTGGATGAGGAAATGAATTTTTCTGTGATAGTTTTGCATACTCAAACCTTTGCATCCATACTGTGTGACTTTTTCATTTCCAGTTCTAAATAGAATAATAAATATAGTTAATAACCAGATGAAAAGTCACAAGAGTAAGGCTCTATTTAAACATTCTCCTACCTGCAGCAAAACTCAAGATATGTGCAGTCCTATCTCTAAATAGGGTGCAAGACGACATTACATTCAAAACATACTATTCTTGTTCTCAGCAGATTCTCTTCAAATAATAGTTGAAGACTGATCTCCGTATCATTGAGGTACACTGACACATCTTATTAACCTGACAAGCCATACACTTCTTACACTATAATATGTTCTGTTTGATTGCATCCACATGTTTGTAAAGCAGTAAAACCTGAGAGAAAGCTTGGTCAGGACTCTTAAAAATGACAGGCTGTTAATTGCTTCCATATTATTTTTTGTTCAGATATCTGGAGATTAGTTGCAAAGGTTGGCTATGATTTTGACAAATGATTGTATGTTGGCTCCTGTGTTAAAAGTTTCCCTCTGTGGTGTAATGGTTACCATGCTAACTTCATATGCCCAAGGTCGCGGGTTCAAACCTGGTGGAGGATGATGTATTTTTTCAGGCATAAAAATCCTTAGCATGGCTTCCTTCAGATGAGAAGTCAAGCCGTTGTTGGTCCCCTGTTGTACATTTACGGCATGTAAAAGAACTTCAAGCCTGATTGAGAGGCCTCTGAGCTAAATTAAGTGGTTTTTCACGCCCAATATACAATGGGACTCTGAGAACCACAGCAGTTAAAGAGAGTCCATAAATAGCATGCCATTTCCATTTCCTGTGTAAAAAGCAATAGGGCTGGTAGTCACTAGTCATCGGTTGTTTCTGTCAGCTTGCACATGTGTATGGTGAAGCTTCAGACTTTCTCACGTAAGATGTTGGAGAGTATCCCCAAATGCTCAAATGTAGTTATAGATAAAGATACTGTAAGTATATAACAATATATTCATATATGTTTACCCTGTGTGTGTGTATATATATGTGTGTGTGTGTGTGTGAGGGTCTTAAAGTAAGAACTGATTACACTCTTGTTCGTGCATCTTGTCAAGCAACAAGTATCCTGTCAAGTTTACGGTCAGCCACTCTTGGCTAGTTTCTCACTATGCTGCCATTACGTTTCATGTTTCTGCCAGTGTTGGTTATACTGCTTCATTGTTGCCATATCGATCGGTTATCCTGCTGATTCTGAAGCGTACTTGTAAATGCAATACAAGTTCGTCCTGCTGAAATTCACCGGCAGCTTGCTGAAGTTTATGGTGGAGGTATAATGAATGATGAAAATGTACGTAAATGGTGTAGGCTGTTTAATGAAGGAGGGACAAATGTTCATGATGAAGAATGATCTGGATAGTCTACTATAAGAGGTTGATGAAATTTGCCAAAACAGATGCTTCACTATTGACAAATTTCATCAGAAATGTCCACATGACATGTTGGAGGAAACTGTTACTAACTGGTTTAATGGCCAGGTGGTAAAGTCTTTGATGCTGGGATCCAAAAGCTGGTGCCCTGAGATGACAAATGCTTAAATGTTAATGGTAACTATCCTGAAAAGTTCATAAATCAGCCTTCTCTTACTCCATTACAAAATGGTTCTTACTTAAAAAATGACCCTCATGTATGTGTGTGTGTGTGTGTGATGTCAGGCAGGTGGGTGTGTAATTTAAATGGTGTTTAATTGTATTTATAAAAAAAGGTGTGTGTGTGTGTGTATATATATATATATATATATATATATATATATATATATATATATATATATATACAGTTTTTTCACTTTGCTTTTGAAATAACTTCAGGTAATCAATGACATTAGCAGCAGCATTTTTGCCTACAACCTAAGTACTGCATACAGTGAATTTACACAGATGTAACTGAAAGCTATTATCAGATTGATTGTTGAAACAAAAAAAAATTGATAGTTTATATTGCTTGTGTGGTTTTAATATGTAAATTTGTGCAATGGGTATAATTATAATGGCAGCTTTGTGAGACACTTAATTGAACTACCAATGCAATTGCATACTTGCTGGATGCTAACTCTTGTGAGTAATGTATGTAACATACTAGATATTAAGTATGGAATGGGTCTACCACAAGATATATAAAGTTGAGTTTTCTATAGATGCTCTGTAACTGCATTGATTCTCAGTATCCTATTCTAAATTAATTTTGCTCAGAGACCTCTTGAAGGGGCTTGAGCTTCTTTTATATGCCTTAAATCTATGATACCAGACCAAAAGCTTTATTTCCCTTCTGAAGAATGCATATTAGGGATTTCTACGCCCACAAATATCCATTGCCCTCAGCTAGGTTTGAACCTGCAACAATGAAAACAAGAGGCTAATATGGTGATTGGTTGGTATCTAATGTTGAGCAGTTGGCAGTGAAGCCATTTGCTCTATTGCATTCCAGTATTTTGATATTATGTTGTCATGTTGACTAAAGGTTGGGCAGCGTAGTAGGTGGTTTCCATCCATATCTTCTTTAAGTGAACGGAAAGGACACAGAGGAGATCTCTCTATACCAATCTTGAATAAATGCTTATTGAGACAGTCATGGCCTGTTAGGAGTCTAAAAGTTGATACAGAGGATTTTCTTGGTAGTGTAGTGATTCTGGTCGTGTTATTACATAAATTTTCCCATGGTTTTCTTTTTGTTTGCAATACATTATATAATGATTCTTTTGATAGAGTGATAACTTATTGGATCAGATGGATTTGATGTAATTTTGCTACCTTTCTTGGCTAGAAAGTCCACTGTTTCAATACCCTATATTCCGCAATGTGCTGGTATCCATTGAAGTATTAGTCTTTTATTTATATTAATTAGTTGTTTTTTAATTTTGCAGCATTCTGCAATATTTAGGTTATTTGTTGTTACATCAGATGTTATGATGCTATAGCTGCTTTAGAGTCAGATAATAATACAAATTGTTCAAATTTATTTATATGATATAGAAGGTTTTGTAAGCTCTGAAAATTTCCCGAAATCTCTCCATAGAAAATTGTAGTATTTAAAGTTGATCTTTTGTAGAAAGAGAAGAGAGGACATATTGCACCTGCACCATTATCACTGTTATTTGATAAGCTTTAACTGTCAGTATAAACATGTAGCCGTTCATTAGTATCTTAAATTTATTATTTCTACTGTTATTTGTTTCAGAACACACAAAGAAGTTTCAAATTTTTTAAATTCTTTAGTTAAGTGTAGATAGTGTTCAGTATGAAATAGTTCTAAGGGGTTAATATTTGCTTGTATGTTTTCTTTTAGGTGGAAAGTTTTAATCTATATTTGATTTCTTTTTGACTTGAGTAAGGAAATTTTGTTGTGTTTTTAGGTTTGCTTGTGTTCCTTTTTTTTTTTCCTAGTAATTATAAGGTAGTCTGTGATAAATTTTTCATATTGTAAGATGGCTGCTTGTTCAATATGAAGTTCAATTCTTGGATTATTTGTTAAAATTTGTAGAGCAAGTATTGAGGTGGTATTAACAGCTCCAGTTACTAGGCGAAGAATTTGGTTTTGTAGAATATTAAGTTTTTCTATATTTGCAGTTATTAATATCTCTTTGCAATATTTAAATGTTGGTTGAATATTAATCTTGTGAAAAATGTTTAAAGTTAACGTAGTACATCCCCATTTCTTGTCTGCCAGTCTTTTTAATAGTGGTAATTTTGTTGTGTATATTATCAATGTGTTTTTTTCCATGTTAATTTTGCATAAAAACAACACCTAAATATGTGCTTCACGTGTTTCTGTGAGAGTTTTTTCTTTTAGTTGAAGGGAAATATGTATTGGTTTCTTCCTTAGTTGATAATTTTTTTCACTGTATTAATTTTAATTCAATTATTAGATGTCCAATTCCATAATGTTGTCAAGGATTGTTGTGCTATATTTTTTAACTGTTGATTTGATTTTACAGTTTAGAATTTCATAAAGACTACATCATCTGCAAACATTAAGACTTTTGATTGTTTTTTTTGTAATTGATATGGAAGATCATTGATATAAATATTAAAATGTGTAGTACTAATGATATTGCCTTTAAGTACGCCATGGTGTGTCTGCTGATATTTTGATAATTTATCATTATATTTGGTAGCAATAAAGTGTTGAATAATGAATTCACTGATCCAATGTAACATTTTGCCTTGGTGTTTATCAAGTAGTTTGTATTTTCAAATACAATCATATACCCCTTGAAAGTCAATAAGTATTGCTAGAATATCTTCTTTTTTATTAAATGCATTTTTAATGTCTTGACTAAGATTTCAAATCTGTTCATTTGTTGAATGGTGTTTACCAAATCTTGCTTTTCCAGTTTAAATTAAGTTATTTTTTTTAGAAACCAATTTAAATGGTTGGAAATCATCTTTCCATGATTTTTGCTAATATGCTGGTAAGTGCTATTGATCGATAATGAAAAATTTTCTGCCGGTTTGTTTAATTTCAAAATAGGAATTATTGCTTTCTTCCACTCATCTGGTACTGTTATATTCCATGACAAGCTATAGAGATTCAGGAATCTTAATTTTGCTCTTTTTCTCAGATGTTTGATGAATTCTGTATATATATCAGGTCCTGGAAATTTTTTCAATTTTAAGTTATTAATGACAATGTTCAATTTTTTGAGCTGCTGATTAAATATATTATCTTTAATTTAGTTGTTGATTTTATGTATTCTTTAATGTTTTTCTTTAATACTTCTTTTTTTGGTATTTGCAGTAGTTTATAGGTATTAGCATAGTATTTATTGAATTTATTAGCTATTGTCATCTGTAATTGTTTTATTATTGTACCCTTAAAGTACAATATGTGTAATGGAACTATTTTAAATGTTTATGTGGATTAACATGAAGTTGATCATAATGTTAATTTTAGTGAGACATAAGACAGTTATTATGTTTATGATGCTAGAAGACCTGTGAGATGAGCCAGTGACTGCAGAGAGCATAATTGGGCATGGCAATAATAGATGTACATTGCAATTAAATACATTACTCCTGTCTCATGACCATACTATTTTTATTAAATTGTGCTGCTCTTTATGATATATTTCTTTATTTTTCCAGACACTTAGCATCATCAGAAGCAGTAGTTGTGAAATGGATATCAAAGTTGAAATCAAAGAAGAGGATTCTTTCTCAGAAGATGTAGCCTTCATTAATGAGACAGAGTTCTTTACCAAGAATGTAACAGTGAAGACAAGCCTCGATACTCTGCTTATGGATCACAATTGTGATGGGACAATCAAAACAGAAATTAAATCAGAGACTCCTTTTCTAGACTCTTGTTCACAGAAAGAGAGAGAATGTTTTACTAAACCTCTTATACAGCCGTTTGAATCTAAAACTGTTACTTGCAACAACTACTGTGTAGTAGATAAGAAAACAGGTATTGATTCACAGAATGACAGAGAATTTATTCCAGATAATCCTGAAATGAAAGCTAAGAACTACAACAATGATCATGAAATGGGTACCAAAATAGAAGCTAATAAAGAACGTAGATGGCAGGAAGCAGAAAATTCATTTATTTCTGATAACCTTAAGGTAAGTTTTGTTGAAATCTATCGTAGTTTGAATTTTTATTTATGGTGGTTCATTAAGGCCTATCTTGACAATGTTAAAAAAGCTCATATACATTTCCTTTTTCTCAACTATTAGGTTTAGAAAGTTGAAAATATCACATATTCTTGAAGATCTGTATATACTTTTAATGGGAGCATGTTTAAGAAGGTTTTTCAGATTTCTATACACAATTTTGTTAATGTAATTCTCCTTAAAGGCAATGCAATTTCATAATCATTATTTTTTATGTAGACCAAAACAGTTATAAAAAACCTCTTATGTTAAATTTCTTAAAGTTTCACACTTCTATGTGTTATGGGAGTTATGAAAATGGAACATGAGTATAAAAATTGTGGTTTTCAGAAAATTATTCTTAGAGGAAAAGCATTTCTCTCACATCTTAATGCATTTCTTCATCATTAATTCCTCTTCTTGCTAATACAGGTACTCCAGCTTTCTCTTTGCTCTGTGGGTTGATTGTTTGGCCTTTCTGTTTATCCTTATTTGGTCCAAGATGTTTATTGCAGAGATAAAATTGAATCCAATTTCATTCCCAGATCTCCATTACTTGGTATTTAACAATGTTTACTTGGAATCATGTTGATAGTTATAAATGCTAAAATAAATACATTTTTTGGAAGAATAGTCCAGATTACTTATTTACTGATTTATTAAGCTTTGTGTTTGAAATTGTGGATCAGCTAAATCTTAAAATATTTCTTTTACTAATGATATGTATATGTTATTCAGATATTTCATACTGAAAATCACTGTATTCATCTTGTTTTATAATATTTTCATATATGCTCTAATAAATGTTTCAGCTTTCTATAAAATGAGCTATGTTCAGAAGCATGAACATCAGAAGGTTACCCTTATTTAACACTGAGAATTATTGTATTAACAGATTTTGACTTATCTATATTTCTTCTCTGCCTTTGTACTTCTTGGTCTGTTGTTATATATAAAATGTAACACTCATAAAAGCATCAGTAAGAAGTAACCTAACCACACAAAAATAACAATTATTACAAATAATTTACTAAGTGTTTCATTACAAAGAGCAGCTTCTCTGCTTTAGTAGGGCTATCAAATACTATCTAAATAAAAAGAGCAAAGTAATCTTCCCCTGAACTGAAACTTTCTGCCTCATATTTATCATAGCATCAACGTTTCTCATTTTTCTGTCAGCTCACTCCATTTGAACACATGCAGCATGTTTAAAAAAAAAATTAAAAATATCAAACTTGATAATTGTTATTCATAATTTTAATAGCTAAGCTGCAAAGCATAAGAATAAAACAGAAACATGCAAAATTGAAAATTGAAAGTTTTTTTTTATTAAAAAGCACTTGATAAAAGCATATTGAATTATATAGTACAACATTAATAAGTAAAATATGTAGTTTTATGAAAATGTACAGCTATGTAAGTAGAGTCAGACTGAAAAATTCAATGCTATAACCAGAATTTGAACAATAAATCTTCCAGTCTCTAGCCGGTTGCCCTAAACCCTGAGCTGCCATGGCAACATGCTGACACAGCATTAAATTCAACTTGTACTTTATTTGCATCCAGTTATCAATTTTACGTAGATTTTGGAGATGTCAGTCTTATTTTCTAGATTATAACTACAACTTTCTACAATTCTCATTTAAATGATACAGACCTTTATGTATTAAATATGCCTATAATTTACATTTAAATTACATTTTTGAAGTATTTGCAACTGTTTTTAATTGTGGTGGTAATCTTTTCAAAAGCTTTATACCTCTTATGCTAACATCTTTCTCTGTAATACCACTGTTTAATTATGCCTCTGGAAATCAAAATTGTTCAATGTGTGTTAGTAAACTACAAGGAAATCTCAATTTATTTTGAGATAGCAAAACCTAATGGTGACTTACAATGTTGTAAATACTTTAAGACCTGTGCTTCATAGTTTAACCAACTATGGACATGTTTCCATAATAGCTCAGTGGTTAGAGCAACTGGTTAGAGACAGGGCTAAAGCATTGCATTTTTTAGTGTGACTCTACCTAACCAACCTCTGTTCATCACATGGATATTTGAAACATTTAATAATAGTGATGATAGTTCTTGAAAACTATAGATACTTTAAAAATTGTTCTTGAAATCATATAAAAAATACTCTGTGATGTTTTAGGATCTGAAAATCAGCTGTATTTTCCCCCTACTTGAAATTTATGAAATGAGTTCTAAATCAGTTGAAAGAGAAATTGAGTCATTTGAAGAACACAGACAACTGCATTATAAAGTTCCAATCTCTCATTATGTTGATGATAAATGGATTAGCCTGATTTGGAATAAATGATAATAAAAATATGTACTGATATTAATATGTAAGAAAATAAGGTTGAAGTTGAATATGAGTATGTAGATAGCCTAATTGCTCTTAAATGTTTATAAATGTCTTATAGAGAGTGCCTTATAGAAAAATCATGATATGCTGGTGAAATAATAGAATCAACAGCTGCTGTGACACCTCTCTTTATAATATAATGGATTAGCTGTTTTGAAGGGACAAGCTCTATTATACCAAGCACCTTCTAAATCTTGCAAATGATAGTAAGCTCATCATAGCCTGGTAAAGTAATCATTAACATTTGTTATGACACACTCACATTTTTTCTTTATAATACAATGAATTCACTGTGTTGAAGGGCTATGCTCTATGCATTGTTTATTGAGTGGTTTTCCATTCTAAGTCTTGCAACTGATAGTAATATGCTCTATAATGAGTACTTATCCTGGTTTAAGAGGTATTCATCTGTATGGGGAGCTTCAGAGACATTCTTGTCCTCATGAAGTTTTAATTCATGTAATCACTCTGTAAAGTTTCAGTTTTAAAAGTTTAGCATCAATATGAACAGCGGTTTTGGAACACTCGCTTTCTGTGTAATGTATGTTAGAGACTTCTTTGAAGACTGTTCAAGTGAAACAGAACATTTTGAATAGTGGTTTGCAGTGAGTAGATTTTCTTGCCCTTGCCATTATTCTTATCTTTTTTGCATAATAAACACTTTTGGCATCTACCATATTTCCACAGAATATTATTCCATAGGTCATCATTGAATGAAATTAGGCATAAAGAGCTGTTTTTGGAATGTTCTTATTTATAAGCTGAATTAATGATCTGGTTGCAATATATGCAGAACTTAGTTTGAGTAAAATGTTATCACTTTTTTCCACGGCTAGAACATTTTGTTTTCACTTCTTAGGTTTAGAATTCTGCAGGCCAATTGTCCTAAACTTACTAACCAGAAGCCTAACAGTACCTCATATTAGTCAATTTCTTGTGAAATTGTCAGAATATCTTCAGTTTTCACATATTTAGTGTCATAAAAATTTGTTGCTCAAATGTGAATTTGTTGGTAAGTGGACTAAATGTCAAGACACGAGCAGCAACAATAACAAAAATGTTCTTAAGAAAATCACATACTACAAAGATGTCCTGAATAAGTTTGCAGCTATGTAGCACTAATTCTAGTCTTTACAGCATAAACAAAAGGTAACAATGTATGTAGTATAATAAGCAGATAAAACATAGTCCTAAGCACGCTGTTTGCCACTAGTGCATAGAGGAAAAATACCAAAGTACATTACATTGCAATCTATGGATCCTGATTAGTCACAAAGTCCAACTTTAGGAAGTAGATCAAATCAGAAATTACATTTATTGATTACTCTTGATAATTATTAATACACTTATTTAAAAAGATTAACTCTAATATAGGATTTTTCAGAGGTGTCAATTTTGCATAATTTACAATTATATGTCTGTTTCCAAACCAATTGGTTCAGTATGGACTCTAGAATATTAATATATATTATATGTACAATATATAGGGTATATTGTTTATTACTAGTATTCTTGATTAAATGAAATCCTTCCCTATATAGAGGTGTAAGTAATGAGGTATCCTTTTAATTCTGACTTAAACTTGTTTTTGTTCATGTGCAGTTTCTTTATAGTAGATGGAGTTAAATAAAAATATACCACTGTGGTAAACCTCTTTTTGGAATATCTGCAAGTTACTTGTTTGTCTATGTAAGTTCTGTCTCTGTGTTAAATATATCTGTATTTTTTGTAAACTTTTCTGGGTTATTTATTACAATAATATAACTAGAAATATTTGCAGGCTAATGGCAAAATTTCAAACATTTTGAATAGTGGTTTAAAGTGAGTTGGTTATCTTGCCCCTGCAATTATTCTTATTACCTTTTTAGCATAATAAACACTTTTTTGGTATTTACAATATTTCTTCCTGAATATTGTCCCATAGGTCATCAGCTGTTTTTAGAATGCTCTTATTTTTAAGCTGAATAAATGATCTGATTGCAAAACATGCAGAGCTTAAAATAAGAACTGAAGCTTTCCTGGCGACGTATTAATTCAAAATCTTCTCGGGCTTCTAGCCAGGTAAAAACTTGGTTTGACACCAACGTTTCGAACAAGTGCATCTTCCTCGTCTTCAGGGTGAACTGATGGTTTGAGCTTGCGGAGACTGATATTTATAAGAGCTGGGATGAAGCTAACATCTGATTGGCACATAGAGCAGTTTCTGTATCAGACCCAGATAATCTGCAAACGGAATTTAAACACCTAAAATTTACACTCCAACAAAATGGATATTCAGCCAAGGACATCACATCAGCGCTGAAAAGAGCCAGACGAAAAAGAAACCCCAGCAAGAACACTCAACAAAAAGACAAGCCAGCTGCCATAGCCTATATACCGTTTACCGGCAATTTTTCGGGAAAGATTAGTAGACTACTCTACAGATATAATGTCAAAACCATCCATAAGCCACCACCTAAAATAAAAAATTTGGTCAGGCCAGTTAAAGATAATTTAGCTCTCAGAGTACCTGGTGTCTACCACATTCCTTGCGAAAAGCAGCGCAGCGTACATAGGCCAAACACGACGCACTATTGCCACACGCGTTTCTGAACACCAAAGATCAATAAGTCTTATGCAACCCAAAAAATCTGGACTGGCTGAACACTATAGAACAGAGCCACAGAGCTAACTTTACCAACACCAAGATAGTGGCAAAATGTTCGAACTACTGGGAAAGGAGAGTAAAAGAAGCTTTAGCCATCTCATCTGAAACACATAATCTAAATCGCGATGCTGGCCTACAATTAAGTTCAGCATGGACACCTATGTTAAAGAGCCTTAATACCTAATCCTCTACCTGCAGTCTTCCAAGACTTATTTTCTAACAGGTGCGTGCTCAAACACAAAACATTAGCCGAATAACTGCTATAAATAGTTTTCTACGAAGTCCGTGCCCATGTCTCAGTCATCTTAAATACCAGGCCATAATATCACTCGAACCAATCAGATGTTAGCTTCATCCCAGCTCTTATAAATATCAGTCTCCGTTAGCTCAAACCATCAGTTCACCCTGAAGACGAGGAAGATGCACTTGTTCGAAACGTTGGTGTCAAACCAAGTTTTTACCTGGCTAGAAGCCCGAGAAGATTTTGAATGCAGAGCTTAGTTTGGGTAAGATTTAAGCCACACAGTGTTTCCAATTCATACTACAATCTACTAGTAGTAAAGTAAACTACTTATATACACAATCTGTGGCTCCATCATAAAACTAATGTATGCAATACATGTATTATTATGTGTGAGTGTCTGAATGCTTAAGAAAAATAGAACATTTTTACATTTACAGTCCAGTTATAACTTTCTAAGCTATATATATGCAAATGGAATAGAATATGAGTGGATTTTAATTTCTTTTGAAAACCCATTGAATTTGTTTTCCTTTTATGTAATCCTAATTGATAATATTGCAAATAAAGGAAATGTGGCTATTGTAGGATTATGAATAAGAAACCTTAAATATAGACAATTACAGGAAAAAGTTAATAAACATTCGAATAATTTTTCCTAAATTTTCAGTTCAGTGGATTTTTGTCATTGCCTAATTAGTGTTACTGAAGTATTTCATATGGTTTTGTCCAAGAATGTACTACAGTTGCTGGTTTTTCCTCTTCCCTGGGTTTGGTCTACATAAGTTCCACAAGTCTTGTTTTGTGTATCACTTCTATAAATATTTTCACAGTCCTTTCGATCTGTTCTGTAAACAATGGATTTTTATTGGGTATTTTATCTTTTTTGGTAGCTTTTGTTAGAAATTTTATATTGAATTTATTTTCAAGAATACTTATATTGTATTCTTTGGATCTAAGTTTTCTATGTGCCCATGGGATGGAATGTGATTTTGGGATTGCTTTTTCTCTTAATATTTTTTTTTGCCAGATATTGTTTGATTAATCTAGGCTTTTTGATTCCCAGCTGTTCTTCAGATTTCCTGATTTTGTATGCTGCATTCTTTTTGGGCGAGAGAAATACTCATTAATCTGTAGATCAAACTTTTACATACAGTTATACTTTGTAATGTGTATTATAACTATTGTTTTTACATAGTTGTCTGTATAAGGGTTCTTTCTGCATATTTCAAAAGCCATTGTATTATTGTTCTTAATCATTTTTAGATTTAGCTAGAGAAGTTTGTTGGTAGAATCTACTTGAATAGTGATTTTGATCACTTATGTTCATGATTTTAGAGATTCTGGTAAAATGTTTCCATTATTTTGAGGGCATCATCAAGATATATGTGGGGTTTACTAGTAATGGCAACACTGCTGTAAAAGTGAAATGAGACTGGATTAATTGTTGTCACTTCTACCACATGTTGGTCTATGTCTGACCTCCCCATTCTGTAAATGGACTCCACTCATAGCTAATGCACAGTAAAGGGTTGAAGTTAGTCTCCTGTTAGTGTCTATTCTAAATGGTTGTGTTTCTCCATGTTCTCAAGGCAAAAATAGTGATCTTGCCTGAAAATTCAATCTACCCATAGTCATACATCACGACAATGTTATGATAGTCAAGTTGAGGCATGTGGAGAGGCAGTGTTATCATACAGGACTGTGGTGAGGTCAGTTCAAGCTTTCAATGAAGGATGTGATCATGTGCGTCCAAGTGTTAGTGAAGAGGATATGCATGCAGTTTCCATATTGATAGATAACAGACGGCACATGAGTTTGCCCAGGAGATAGGAATATTGCACATGATTGTGTTCATATTCTAAAGAAAACCTAGAAATGAGAAAAATTGCATCTCGATGGGTTCCTTGGGATTTTACGGAGGCACAGTGATGGTAATGGTATGGTGCCATTCAAACTCACTTGGACACTCCCATCATTTTGAATGAAAATGCATTGGCGCATATGGCACAGCCTGTAGCTGATACATACCACTGTTATGGGTGAGCAGTGCTTTTTCATACACCATATTCACCAGAGTTAAGCTGCTGTGATTATGACTTAATCCCAAAGATGAAGGAACCTGTTCCAGATATTCTGCAGGCAATAGGGCAATCCATCAAAAATAACAGAATAGAAGGTGCTACAGGGATTAATTACACCTTCCACATTGCTGGTAACACATTGTAGACAATGCTGGTGAAGACATTGAAGGACTGTAGAAATTGCTCAGAGGGATCAGTTGTAGAATTGTAATAAATGAATAATTGCCACTGTTAAAGTTACCTATGTTATTAAGTTCATATTAAATTAATCTTCAATTTATAAAAAATACAATTATTTAAGAATATTTTATGTTGCAAAGTTATAAAATGTTTGCATTAACATTGTAGTATTTATTTCTTGAAAACGCAAAGCAAAATCCATGCAAGTGTGGATAACTATAACCCTGTAAGCTTCCAAGCATCCCATTACACCGGTTATTTTACTAGGGCCCTCCCCATTTTTTAACACTGATACACTTGTCTTTAATTGCTGGGATTCATATTTGCAGTGTTTGGCTTTGAATGGATGTTCAATCCATTAACTATTGCCTTAATGCTCAGTGCTATTTGAACTGCTTCATTGGTGGTGCCGTTAGAAGAGATATGAAAGCTGGTTTAGAAATTAGAGAAATAGTAACATATGTAGCAAAATAATTTGTGCATTAAAGAGGAATGCATGAAGTACTCATCTCTGGAGCACCCTTAAATAAATAATACAGGAATGGTGAGAGTGATTTCCCATAGTTAGAGCTGTGTTTAGTTCCACGTGTTTTGCTGCTACATTGTAAAATATTTGTTCTTTGGACAATATTTTAAACTAAATAGGTTTTCAATTTCCATTTTATTCCTGTTGGTGCATATTACCTCATTTTTTAATGGTGCTAAAAGTTATATTTAGGCACATCTAGGAATAGTGTCATGAAAAGGTGTCATCATCTTTAACCTGTGCATTATTTACCTTTTTATCTAATGAGAAGGAATTCTTAATTCTTAATTATTCAAGTTTTGATATTGTTGAATTTTTTTGTTTGGACATTCTGCAGAGTTATTGGTTGTTCCTCCAGTATATGATGTGATTAATCAATTTCTTTTCCACATGCTGTAGGATTTTCTACTTTTAATCCTTTTTTATCTTTGTCACACAAAAAAAAAAAATATTTAAAAGTGCCAACTTAAATTTCTGTTAAGAATGGGTTTGCTTATATTTTTATTAGGGTTACTTTAGGATTCTAAAAGCTCATCTGTCCTTTTAAACTAATTTAATTCCTGTATCTGGTTTTTGAAATCATTCAGGTTTAGAACTTGAGTTTACAATTTCTCCAAAAGGTTTACTGTTATGTATGTCTTAATTGTTTCTATAGTAGGCTCACATTTCTAATTCTAAGATAAAAACCTAATTATTGAAATGGTTTTATGTATGACAACATCTTAAGCTTTAATGCAGTTATTCAATTTCTCCTCTGAATTACAAAGAACTTCTTGCTTAATTTGAAAACGTTGTTAGAAAGAGCATTTTTTCACAATTCGGATAGAAGTATAAGGCTGAACAACACAAAAGCAGCAATTCTTTAGATCTATGAATTGTAAATGAAAATTTTGTGAATGTATCTCAAGTTTAAAATTGAATAACATAATTAATAATATTGAGTTTAGAAATTCATCTATTCTTCTTTAATCAAATGTGGATTAGTTGATTAGGTGCTAACCTTCTGATCCCAAAACTTAACCCAAACCAATGGTGTTTGTGTGCGCTTAAAGATGACTGTTCCATGTCAGTAGATTTACTGGCATGAACTCCTGTGGGATGAAATGCTGGCACTTTGGTGGCACTCATATCACCCTGGCTCTTGATGGTGCTTTTAACAAGAAAAAAGTATATCTATAAAAGCTGGTGTTGAAAAATTTAAGCAAATGCATGTTTTTATTGAAAGGTCATATCTCAATGAAGCTTGATAATTATCTTCGTGCCAGTCTTATACATCCATCTTGTATATAGCTGTAAGGTGTGTACTTCCAAGAACTTTATGAAGCTGATATACTGAACCAAATACAAAGGAGTAGGCCCGGGTTTGATCCCAGATGATTGCATGTGGGATTTGTGATACACAAAGCAGCACAGGGGTGTTTTTTTTTTTTTTTTTTTTTTTTTTTTTTTTTTTTTTGGTTTCCCCCACCATTGCATTCCCCTGGTGCTCAATCTTCATTCCAAGTATCACTGTCATCGCTTGCAGTATCATAGTAGTAAAAGCGGGTATTAAACACTATAAAAATGACAAGGCAAAACCCATGACCTTGTCTTTGTGTCAGTTTACTGGCTAATAACATTGGCAACAGTTTCAATATTCTTGGTACAGCAGTTAATCGTGTTGAGTCAGGAGGCATTAAGGACAGTGTTGATGTAAAAAAAAAATTGAAGAACATCATAAACAATAATGTTCAGCTACTAAAGTTGAGAGAGATTAATAAAGTTCTGCAGTGGAGCAATGTGGTAATATACACATTTATCCATCATTATTAGGAGATTATATTTTTTTCCCTTTATTTCTTGATTTTTTGGAGAGATCCTTTTGTCTTCACAAATATCGGTTCACAAAAGAAGAAATAGATGACTGCTGGAAATCATTGAAATAATTGTTTCTTAATGGAAGAGGTCTAAACACTGTAAATAGTATTAAATATTTTCAGATACATGTGTCTTAGCAATTTGTACAGTAATTTGAATATATTTTTAATTACCACCTTTTATCACTAAAATTTGACATATAATATATATTTGGGTACATTCTTGGCAATTTTGGGTGTATATTTGCATGATATTTTCAAGTTTTTGGCTCATATATTTCTCAACACTATTTATAACTAATGTGTCATAAAAATTGTACCAAAGAAACAGATAAACATCTGGCTAGTCATTGTGAAATATAGGAGTACCATTATCTACTGTAGAGGGCATAAAATCTTGCATGTTGATAGGCTGACATTACTTAGAAAGAAATGCAGAATTTTTCTGCTATGCATGCAAAAGAAGCATGTTACACCACAGCTTATGTCACAGAGTGAATAGTTCCATTATATAACATGGATTGAAAGTGTTGCATTAGGCCATATCTGTGCTTACTTTTCATTTTAAAGGGGCTTATCCCTTTGTATGAGTTCTAACATGTATGATTTTTTCATTGGTAGAACAAACTATGTGAATTTAAAACATCAAAATTTCTGGGCCAGCTGAATCATAGATTCTGATTTTATTTACTAAACATTAATTTTGTCAATGCTTTATTCAGATCTAAATACCTTCTGCTTTGCTCTGTTTGCTTTTGCCTATTATATGATGTAATGTCAAAGTTTTGTTTCTGAGTAGCTTTAACCCTTTTAGTGCCAATCACGATCTAATTGTGATGCCATTTTCATACTTTTAACTCTTTCCAGTGGGAAAGTCTGCATACTTTCTATGTTTTAGCCATAGAGAAAGGTTTTCTGGAGTGTTTCAGGGCCTTATCTTTATACTCCAAAGTGCTAAATTAACTCCAAATTTAATTTCTCTAGGCGGTATTTGTTTATGTTGAGTTGAAACATGGCATCGTCTAGCCAAAGGCTATGAACAGAAGTAGAAATAAGAGCTGCAGTTCACAATGTATTAGGAGTAGGTCAGTGATTTTGACTATTCACACCTTGATGAAAGTGTTTCTGACATAGATGTAATAGAGGAATATATATATCTGATAACAACGACCCTCATATGGAAGGAAATAATCAGTATACTTATCAAAATGGATTTATGGAAGTATAACCAGATAACGAATACAGTGTGAATCAATCATTCAGCTACACAACTTAAGTGTAAATTACACAGCAATTTATGGTACATTTATATCCTATTGCTTTATGCCATTTTCATAAATAGTGGTATCGTGATTATGTGTGTGGTTTTGGTAATTTTTTTCATTTTTCAGCCTTCAATTACGTGATTTCATTTTTTCAATTTTATAAAATAAAACACATACCAAAACAGAATGCTGTTTTAGCAAAGAAACATTTGTGGTTCTATTTAATTAGCCTGAACTGTAGTAAGGTTTTGTATGCTAACTATTGATTATTTTGGGATATTTAATTTTATTTTAAAAATTTTCTCTTGTATTTAATTTTTTAAAAATGATATTAAGAATACTCAATTTAATGTTATTATACAGGAGATAAAAGGGTTTACTAAAAAAGAAAACATATTCAGCTCTTTATATCATTTGGTACTCATTTTATTACTAATTGTTTAAAACCTTCCATTCTCCTCCAAAATTGCTTGGCATCTTTCAGACAGTATCTTACTATTCAGGCTGGCATTAAAAGGGTTAATATATGTGCCAATTTAAAAATATTAGTTTAAGGATCATCATTATGTGGTGTAGGACTCTTTAGCTCATGCTGTACAGATGATTGTGTTTATTTGTAGCCTTCTGTTACAGGTAGAGGACTTCATTCCACTAAAGTCATCAAGGTAAGTCTTAACTCTTGGATAATATTTCAATAAGAAGCCTTCTGATTCTTATGTTATACAGAGTGGCACAAAAGTAAGTATACAGTTAGGTTTTACAGGTTTAATTACATATTTAACTCAACATGTTCACCTTCGGCATTGATGCATTCCTGCAACCTGTCCTCGACACTCTCACACGTATTTAATCCCGAAGCTGCTCAAAATGTTGACCTTTGACATTGATGCATTTCTGCAACCTATTCCCGACCCCTCTCACGCACAGTGCAACACAAATTCCTGTTAGAACAAATTTCCTGAAATGCTTCTTCGATGAAATTCTTCAACTGTTGTACTGTGACAGGTTTTCTGGCATAAACTTTATCCTTTAGTACTCCCTAGAAAAAGAAAGCCATTGGAGTTAAGTCTGGGGAACGTGGTGGATGCTGAATACTCCCTAACCATTGATGCCGGAATTCCTGAACCAGGACTGATGGACCGCCAAAGTATAATGGGGAAGGGGCCCCATCCTGTTGAGAGAACAATTCTGTGTAATCAGGCCGTGCTGGCAGTTGTGGCACTACAACTTGGATCAACTGTCCAGATACCAGGGGTCATTAACGTGTTCATAAAAAAAACAGGACCCACGCAGGCTATGCCACCTTACATTGTGAGGCATGGCTGATTTAATTGCATAATCAGAATGACATTTGGGTTTTCTTTGGCCCAGTACACAGAGCTATGTCAAGACAATTTAAAACAGGCTTCATCTGTCCACACAATTTTAAAAAGCAGTGGTTGTTCAGTCAGTTGATTACGCATTATCTCACAGAACTGTGGTCTGCAGTCTGGGTCATCCTCAAGAGGATCATGCAGCAGTCTGGGGCGGTACGGTCTAAGGTGCAGCTGGTGCATAAGACATTGCAATGATGTTCTCGGGATACCCAGCTCCCGAGATGCTTGTCGCGTGGACTTCTTTGGGCTGTTTACAAATGCGAGGGCAACCTTCATCTCATTTCTTGTGTCAACGTGTGTGGTCATCCAACTTTGGAGCATTGACTACGGAACTCATTTCAAACTTGCCTCTGATGCAGTAAATTGTTAGACGTGATGGCACAGGCACATTAAATTCATTTTCCCACATCCTATGTATGGTCTCTGCATTTTCATATTTCCAGTAGGTCTTAAGGATCCACCGTTGGTGCTTCTTTCTCAGATTTCCAGGCATGGTGTACACTAGAAACAAAAGAAAGGGCATAATGTGTTATGTATATGTTACTTTATACCTACTTTTGGGCCACCCCGCATTTTCTGTTATTGATACTTCTCTATGTGCACTAATATTATAAAGAGGGAAAATTTGATGTGGATGTTTATATGCAGGGTCATCTCAAAAATCATTCACAAATTTTTATAGTACGAGGTCTGTTATTAAGTAAGCACTGTTTTGAAATTCCACCTTTGCAGTGCAGTGGTCACTGTCCTGTGCATGTGCACTGTGTACCTATGCTTGTTGGGAAGCCACAAATACCATTCTGGCACCAACCGATCATGTTTACATTTGCTTTTGCGTGTTTAAAATACCTCCACCAATTGAGAACAACTGTGAAGTATGCTGTGTTAGTTTCCTTAGTGTTCTTAGCGCTAACAGCGTGAAAACAGACATTCACCATCAGCTTTGTGAAGTGTATAGACAAAACATTTTGAGTGCTGGAATGATATACAAATGGGTGAGAGCTTTCATAGATGGCCAAATGAAAAAGTGGAAGAGAACAGACGCTTCACGATTTCTTTGTGTTATCAGGGGCCTTTCCGCAAGTTTCAAGAAGTGTTAGAGGTCAGCACCACAATGACAACGATAGCCTCAAAACAGTTGTGCTACAGTGGCTGTCAAGTCAGGTAGCAACCTTCTATCACGACAGAATACAAAAGCATGTTTGTGATATGATAAGTGCCTTAAGAATGGTGGTATATATGTGAAAAAATAAATAAACATGTGGTATTTCATGTAGAAATAAAGTTGTTACAGAAAATGTACTTGTTTGTTTTGTTTTACATATTAAAATGGTACTTATTTGAAAAACATGCCTTGTATTTTCTGATGTACTTGAACTATAAAACAACTTGTAGTTTATATTTATAAAAGATTAAAAGAATTTTGTTGAGAATTTCTGGGAGTAGAAACAAAAAGGGTTTATTGCTTTTCCTAAATGGCGTGCTATTTATGAACGCTCTTTCATTACTGTGGTTCTCAGCGTCCCATTCTAAATTGGGTGTGAAAGACTGCTTAATTTTGCTCAGAGGCCTCTCTATCAGGCTTGAGGTTCTTTTACATGCTGTAAATCTACGACACGGGACCAATAACTTTACTTCCCTTCCGAAGGAAGCCATGCTAAGGATTTTTACACCCGAAAAAATCCAACGTCCTTCACCGGGTTTGAACCCATGACCTTGGGTATATGAAGTTAGCATGGTAACTACTACACCATGGAGGGCGACTATTGCTTTTCCTATTTATACAGAATGCATGTAAAGGCAAAAGCCATTGTATTTCATTCCAAGCTGTAAGAAGCAGATGACAATTATGTAATAATTAAGCAATATGTTTTGTTCATACTTATTAATCAGAAGTGTATTAAATAAAACAATGTCAAATCCTATGAAAGGTTAGTTCTAATTCGAGATGCCCAAACCTCAATAATCCTATAAAGTATACTTTTGCTGCAATTTTTTTGTTAAATTTGTTTTGTTTTGTTAGAGACAAAGTTATGCCAACTTTAACATCCAAATTATTCAATTGAAAACTATACTGTGAAAATTTAAAACAATGGCTAAAATGTAACAAACTTTATTTATTACTCAAAATGCACCACAAACCTAGTTTAGCAGCTCTTCAGTTATAAGTTGGTTATAACTTGTTTGCAATTATCTCGTAACTCACATTTATTTTCTGACTGCATTATATAGTCCCATAGTGCTTAGGAGACACAGTAATGCAGTGTTCCAAAAGGGAAATATATAAATTAGTATACCTATTTAAGTGATTTTTTGGGTGTACACTTAGTTAAATATTTCAATACACAGGCTATTGTAGTTATTTAAGTGATTTTTCAGTGGTATACTTAGTGAAATATGTTATAGATTATCAACAGAGCAATTCTGTTTGTTTGTTAGATTTTAGATTTCAACTCGGAAAAACCTCAGAGAAGCTTGGATAAAAGTAATATGCAGACAAATTTGGCCACCTACTCTGGTTTATAAGAAACCTCTTGCTAATTCGTCCATTTAGTAGCTATTACAAGAAATAATTAGTATCAAATTATGTGCTTAGGATATCAGAACCGTCAGAATAGGTATGTGTTCCTCAGACTCGGAGTGCAACCTGTGCAGTCCACAGTGAAAGTCATTATAATCACTGACACTTGTCACCCTTTTTGTTTGGTGTGCACTTATTTATAAGTTCATGTAATGAAATTAATGGCTATAGGTATGAGATTCAGACAATAAGGTTTGGTCAAAATCTGATATTTTGCCCTCTTTCAGTTTTAGATCAAGAAATTCAAACAAAATTAAGAAATGACTTTGCCATGATGTTTACTGCAATAATACCAAATTATCAAAAATAACTTCTGACAGCATGAAAAATGTGATTGTATTAACTATTCCTTCAACTAGAGACCTCTCCCTTTCCATTGTCCTTTGCTTTTTACTTTAAAACCTTGGAAAAACAATTAATTTGACATATTGCATATGGTAGTGTGCAGAATTGAAAGAAAAAACTTGCTTTAGCAAAATGTTAGCTATTACTGCCCTATGATCTATCACCTTCCAGTGCTTTATGTTGAAATGTTTGTTTAATCTGTTTATTTCACAAGAGCTCCTTTGAATGTTTGGTTGCAGTTGTAAAGCTGCCTTAACAGGTTTGGAAAGATCATTGTCTTCCAGTACTTCAAATGTTTTTCCCTCTTTGAGTTTTACCTTAATGAGGTTTCATTTAGCCATCCATGTGCAGGAGAGTGTATTCTCATAATAGAAGATTAACACTTGGTCTATGGGCCATGCTTGCAGTTCCATATATAATACTCACATCGCACAATAGGCTATGTTCGCAATGAAATATAACGGCCTATGTTCGCATTTCATTTATTGTGCTATGTAGTTGGATGTTTTAGTTAACGAAAGAATCCACTAGATGGCAGGTAACACCAAGAATAAAAATGAAAGTATGTTTTGTTTTAAGCCTGCATGTCTACAGATCCTACTGCATACACGGTTCAAAGATGGTTAGCTCAAGCATCTTATCGAAGAAGAAATGCTTAACATTTATTTCAATGATCGACGATCTGAACCAGACTTTAGTGAATGTTTTGAGTGTGTAAATGATACTGAAGGTAATTAAATTGTGTTTTATTGAGTTTTATACATTGTAATTTATTGATAATGTGAGGTTATAACTAGTAAATTCGGTGTATGTGATTAATGTACAGGTGTTGACAATGAAGTCATTCTCCTTCTAGCTTCCCAGTATTTGGCGACATTGTTAGGCTGCATCTTCAAAGCTTGGCATGATTTTAGACTTTATATTAATAATTTCTTCTTTGGTATATAGTGGGCAGCTTGGCAAGGTTGAAAGGCCAATCCTATAGGGAACTAGTAAATTGTAGATGTAATGTTTTTGTGCATTTTTGTATGTGATTATTTACCCTTCAAGAAAATATGTAGTATATTTTTTTTCAATATTTCTATTTACTGAAGAAGAGCACCAAACTAATGGAGAAAACATAGCGAGCCATGAAATTCATGTTAATTTTTTTTCTTTATTATAAGTTTGCTTATATGACTTTTTTAATTTTATAATTTTATTTAACTAATTAATTTTATTTTATTTTTTAAAAGTTTTGTGAGTCATTTAAAAATATTGGTTTAATTTCATTATTTAGTTTAAACTTCACAAAAAAAAAAAAAAAAAGCAATAAATTATCTCAGGTACCATTTTTGTAAAAAAACACTTAAAAGGGCAGAACTGTCAAAATAAGGCCCAGAACAGAAGGTGTTAATGCTCCATTTGGCATTGAATAAGCCCTCAAGAGACCTGAGCCTCTCCCTCAAGAATGCCATCTACCTCCTTAATTATCTTACTTATGATCTTTCTGACTTTGTCTCTTGAGTCTGAGTTCAGGATATCACTCAAGATTAATGACCATCTTTTGTGCATCCTCTTTGTAGGAGACTCCTGGGTCTCTAAATGTGTGGCTTGGCAGATGATGGTGTGCCCAATGAATCCCTGGTTCTTTTCGGGGTCTCAGATTTCTGTGGGATTTTATAGAGATTGATGAATTGTCTTGGTTGCACCTTGCTCCCAGTGTCAGCTTGAGCCAAATTCTCTCTCCTATTCCTTCATGCTGCCTCTGGCAGAAGCTTTGTTGTCAGGTGCATTCTGTTTAAGTTTGAAGCATTAGGCCGAGTTCTTTTTCCACAGGTTTGTGGATATACCGCACTGGAGCAGGGAGCTTCACATATTCTCCTATGTGTTGAATGTAGGAATGCATTTTCCTCCTCCTCATAAAAAAAAAATGCTTCACAGGGTTGTCCTTGTTAGGGTGACTCCTGGTTGTTGAGGCAAGCCAACAGGAATGTCACCAGAACTGCTGATGCTGCAGAGCCAGCAGATGTCTCTTCCTTGCTGCTGCAGTGCCACTACTGTGGCACCGACTCCACCACCTCCAAGTGCACTGGGCATGATCTTTGATGCCGCCACCAGTCATAGCACAGGACATTTCACTGGGCAAGCCCAGAGTCCTCTCTACCTGAGAAGCAAACAGTCACCGCTGCAACCAGCCCGGACCACACTGCCAACATCACACCACCTGCACCCTCAACAGATTCAGCGCTGCGGACCCATTTAGGATCTCCACACGAAAATCCTGAAGGTTGATGCTCATTTAGCTGTCTTGAAGAGGCATTCATTAGCATCTTGAACCAGAAACTTAGGACCTACAAGCTTCCACCACCACAGCTATCACCACTTATCAGTCTACAGCAGCTGATTTGTCAGTGCGAGAAGACAGTATCGCCTCAGCAGCTGAAGCAGATTCTCCTGCAGCAAGCTACTTAATCTACAAGGCTCTATCACTCCTAGAGCCAATGACATGACAGACACCATTCCACTTCCTGGGAAGGCTGAGGTACATGAACATGATCTATGGGACCCTCCTGTGTAGTGGCATGCCAAAGTATGGAGGCAACCTTCCTCGAGATGCATATGAGATGCACCACTGATTTGAAGGTATGACAATATCACTGCAGGGAGACATTGGCAGCACTGCCAACCCAAAGTTCACCTTAAAATTCCTACCACTGTCACCTAAATTGCTTCTAAGTCTCCTCACCTTATAGTCAGCGGTCTGCTATCACTACCTTTCACCCACTGGTGGCCGCACCTGGTGGGCTAGTTCATCTTCTCCTAGACTGCAGGTGCATCTTGCAATTCTGCAGTATCCTTTCCACTTACTACCGTTGGAGGGGCTTTTTAGTCACTATGCCTACTTACGGACACCCCAAAACTAGCCAGCCTAGGTTAGTGCTTAAGGTGTATTTTCCTCTCCAGTCAAAAGAATTACTTCATGGCTTCCACCAATGCAGTTGTCCCTACTCGTCAAACAACAGCTTATTTGTCAGCCCGCTACAGTAAGCATTTTTCATCCATTTCTTTCCATATTTCCACCTTTTAATTCTTTTTGTTATCACCTCTTATTCCCCCATAAAACCTGATTGCAGCCTAGAAACAATTTTTCACTCGCTCCCACACAATGTTCAGCAGCATCCTATGTCTTCCATTCTAATTCAGGTGCTGTGTGGCACGCTTCACAGCATGCTTTACTACTGCAAACTACGTCTTATTACATGAAGAGGTCTTTTAGTGGGTATGCTGCAGCCAAATCAGATTGCATTGCACTGCAGCTGGCAGTCGAATGCAGTAATGCATTTTTCCCTTTCAGGGTAAAAAGAAAATCATACGAACCAATCAGATGTTAGCTTCACTCAGGCATTATAAATACGTGAATCTGGACTTTCAAGATATCAGTTTACCCTGAAGATGCAGATGATGTACATCTTTGAAACATTAGTATCAATCCATGCAGTGACTTGGCTAGAAGCCTGAGAGCATCTAGAGTTAAGGTTATGTATTTTACTAGCTATCTTAACTAAAGCTACATTCACAACATAACATAAGCACAGGTGTGAGGGAAAACCATTCACAATATAGTCGTAAGCAAAGGCAAGAAGTTGGCAAAGGTTTCTAGATCTGTAAATTATACATATGCAGACATTTTCCAAGGATGCCACAAGTTTCAAATTAAATAACATAATCAACAATATCATAAGAAAAGTTCACATAATTTATCTAAATTAATAAGTAGATTATAAAAATCTAATTGTTCCATTCACATGACTTTCTCTCATCTTTAAAACAAATTAGCAGAAATAGTCTTAATACTTCCTTGTGAGTAGAAGGAAAACAAAGGAATATCATAGGCTAAAATAATAGTCAAATCTTTTAAAAAGTGTTTGTTATGTGATTAAAGTTCCTTTGTTTGTACAGCCAATAGTTGACTAGTTCCTGTGTGAGAAAAGTTGAAGTATTTTAAAACTGAAACCAATAACAAGGAATATCTCAATGTTTAACTAACTCCATGAAAAAAAAGTATGTGACATAAAGTGTATGTTTTAAGGAGATGTAAATTTTTTGTTCAGTAGGTTTATGCCTATCTCTTATGGTTTACTAGTTAATTAAAAAAAATTAATCCATAATACAGAGACTATTCCCAGAAAATTCAAGATCTACATTTTATTGGTCATGTAAATATCTTAAATATAAGAGATTTTAATCAAAATTCTTACAGCCATTTTTTGGAAAATCAAAATTTTTTTACATATGAAGGGTAGTTAGGGGTGGGGGATTTTCTTGAAAATCCTTGTGTTGCATCCTTGGAAGATACTGAACCTAGATATTAAGTTTTATATTTAAAGGGCTTTTCGTCTTTGAGCTATGGAGACACACAAACCTTTTACTAAAAGTGTTTTTTTTTTATTCAGGGGGTCCCAAAACTTGTATTTCCGGTGAAATATCGGTATCAAATTTTTAGGTGCAATACAATACCTCCTCTATACACTGTGTACATAGTACATGTAGAGAAAGTAAAAAGTACATACACACTTATGGCACTGACACCTCAATAATTGTTTGACCAAAATGTTGAAAGTATTACAAGCCTTGAGACTGCAAAAAGTGATTAAGCTGCACATTTAATTCAATTCAATTCAATTTATTAGTCCTGTAAATCATATACATGACATAGAATAAGTCAGTGTTTACAGTTAAGTAGAAACATATTTACAAAACCAATGAATATTTCATACAGTGATTAACCTTTTTGTTTTAAAAAAACGCATTTTATAAAAATTATACCACACAATAATTCTCAATTATTAAAATGCATTTTTAAACAATATTACAAGAATCTTTTATGTACAACTGCTGAAGGAAACATCACAATTAAGCATATAAATATTTACAAATATATATGCTTATACAACAGTATTACAATAATAAATACAATATGCACAATTTTCCAATATTACATTTTTACTTACAAAATGCAGACTCTTAGGTCTTATCACTGTAATTCATATATTCTTCCACCGAATAGAATTGGTTGAGATTTAGGAATTTGTGAATTTCCTTTTTAAACTTGGTAACAGAATTAATACCCTTTAAGGGATCAGGAAGTTGGTTGAATCATTTCATGGCACTCTATTTGAATGATTTCTGAAACAGTTTAGTTCTATGGGTCTTTAAATGCAGTTTGTTTTTGTTCCTAGTATTGTGTGCATGTATATCTGAATTTGCTGTTATTTTATTCAAACCACTTTTAACATGAATTAACATTTCTTTTATGAACAGACTTGGAAAGGTGAGTATATTTAATTGCGTAAAATGCTCTCGGCAGCTTTCTCCCCAACATAATCCTCAATACTCTCTTTTGCAATTTAAATATTATGTTACTGTAACTAGAATTTCCCCATTGCTTTATTACATATAACAATAGTGAATGAAAGTACGCATAATATCAAGTTTTTAATACCTCACTAGAAACATGAGACTTTAATTGATAGAAGATAAAGCACATTCTACTTAACTCATTTATCAATGTCTCCACATGTTTGTTCTACCTCAAATATTAGTCAACCCACAGACCCAAAAATGTTGCTTTAGTGTTTAATTGAATTATTTCTGATCCAAGATTAATGCTTGGCAGGCATTGATTCTTTAAGATTCTATTATGAAATTGGACAGCTATAGTTTTATCCTCATTGATTATTAGTTTCTTTACTTTGAACCAGTTTGAAACTTTGTTTATGGTGCTTGATATATTTGAATCAAGCTTCACACTGTCCTTTCCACTTATGAATATACTTGTATCATCAGCAAATAAAGTAATGTTCACGTCCGATTTACTTTTTATATAACGAGGCAGATCGTTAATGTAGATCAAGAATAAAAGGGGACCCAGAACTGATCTTTGGGGTACTCCAGTTGAAACCTTTCTTTTATTTAAGAATACTTTTTTGAGTGTTGAATTTGTTGAATCAAGATAATCAATTTGCACTCTTTTTTCTAGATATGTATAAAACCAATCATAAGCAATACCTCTTATTCCACAGCTATTGAGTTTATTTAGCAAAATTTTGTGATCTACCATATCAAATGCCTTAGTCAAGTCGAGAAATAAACCCACCCGTGGCTCACCTTTATCCATTGTATCATAAGTACTATCAACAAAATTTATAATTGCAGAACTAGTTGTTTTAAATTTCTGGAAACCAAACTGACAAGAATTTATTATATTGAATTTAGTAAAAAATTTAACCAACCTTCTATACACGACTTTTTAAATGATTTTTGAAAAAACTGATAATAATGTTATTGGTCTATAATTATTGGTTTCAGATTCATCTCCTTTTTTAAAAATAAGTTTTACTATAGCTTTCTTCAAAGCTTTTGGGTATTGACCATTATCTAGCGAATTATTAATAAAAAAACAAAGAGGTTTTGTCACATAAACACTACATTTTTTAATGATTTAATTTGAGCTCCCATCCCATGTCGCTGTTTTTTTTTTATTTTTTTTTTATTTTTTTTTTTTTTTTATTCACTAATGATAGCCAATACTTTATTTTCAGTGGCTGGTTCCAAAAGAATTGAATTTTCATGAATGCTCTCAGTTTCTTTTGCACAGTTTTTATTCTGCATTTTCTTTGTAATTTCCACAAAATAATTATTAAAACATTAGCTATTTCCTTGGGATACCAATTATATGGTCACTAATCTTTAATTGAATAGTTTTTTGTGGTTGGTTTCTTGTTTTATTACATTCCACATTACCGTATGTTTATTCTTTGAGATGCTAATCTTTTTATTGTTACTCATTAATTTAGCACATTTTAAAGCAGCTCTTATATGTTTTTATATCTCCTGTAATATATTTTGAAACTTAGTGATACGTTACCTTTCTTGACAAGTTCACTCACCAATCTCAGTTTGTCTTTAGAAGTTAATATCCCTTTAGTTATCCATTTTGAGGGCCCAATCTTTATTTTTCACTTAACTATGGGAAATGCCAGTTCATAATAGTAATTAAACATATTTATGAATTTATTACATATTTCATCTACTGATTCCCCTGAATAAACTCCTTCCCATGTCTCTTTGTTCAATACATAATGAAAATAGCCATGAATCTCCCTATGCATTTGACACGCTTTTTTAAATAAAGTGCTTGAATTGATAAACTTTTGACTCTGGTTCCATTTCAATGATATGGTCTGTGAAAAGTGGTCTGATAAACAAGTATTAATTACATTAACCTCATAATCTTTTACATTATTTATTATTATTTGATCAATTGCACTACTGGAAGTTTCGGTAACTCTTGTGGGTACCTCAACTGTTGGCTTCAATCCATACGTATTTAAGAGTGTTATAAATTTTGACTTATCATTACTGTTGGTTAGAATATCAATGTTCATATCACCTAAAATCATAACATTTTTACTAGACTTATACAGTTAAAATAGGACAGAGTCCAGTTTCTCTAAAAAAGTAATTATGTCACTTGTTGGATTACGATATATACAGATGATAACTAATTTGTTAAGGATTTCTATGACACTAGCCTCAAAATGCTCATCGACATTCAGCCTTTCAAGCTTCGTTATCACTTTTACCGACAATGTATTTCTAGCCATAATCAGAGAATCACCATTTTTTTTTACAATAACCATATACAATGTTAAAGTTTGGTATTCTAAGTTCATTAAGCTCACAATCATTAACTAGTGTTCTGTTATACAAATTATATCAATATGCTTTCAGTCACTGTTTAGTAGCACTTCTAGATTGAATAATTTATTTTTTATGCTTTGAATATTTTGATGTAGTACATGTAAAGATGTATTGTCAGGACTTCTCTCTTTCCAATTATGTCTACCCTGACTGATTGGTTCTGATTTATTTGGGTATATCTGTTTTCTTACATATTGACTATCTATATTTGAATTTGTATTAGAAGCTGGGCTTTCACAATTTATCCTACAGCTATCACATTTGACTAGTTTTTTTGAATGAGAAGGTCTATTACCCTGTTTAAGATATTAGCAAACTTTGCTACACCTTTCCTGTTCAAGTGAAGCCCATCCCTACCTAAATCCATATCGCCTAACCATGCATAACTCTCAACAAATGTACAATCATAAAGTTTACAGACCCAGACAAATGTAGAGTTGATTCCATTGATGTAACGGAGATCCTCGTCCCGATGACGTATAATCCTGGTGATGCAGAATTTGACACATGGAAACAACTCTTTCCCAACTGACACAACCTCAACGAGTTCATGCATGATGTCTTCTGGGGTGCTTGCCTTATTAATGTTGTTGGTTCCTGCATGAATAATCATGACGTCAGAATCGTCGGTATTTTTCACCTGCTGATTTCTAATATGTTGAAGTTGAACCCCAGGATAGCAGTAAACTTTGTATCTTCATCAAGATGATTACTTGCGTGCCTTACCATTGAATCTCCTAAAACTATGTCCTTATTTCTTTTGTATTTGAATTTATTACTCTTGTCGAAAGTGTTATTGTCTCTACAGGTCGGTAATTCAGTTAATAGTTCATTGCTTACATTTAGACTCTGTAGTGCCTGGAAGCGATTTTACAGGCATATTTCCTTGCTATGTCTATTTGATTGCTTACCTGATACTGGTTTTGTATATTTATGCTGTATATTTATATCTCTAGAATCTTGGAGATCTTTGCTTATTAATTGCATTACTTTATGAAGCAACGTTATCTGTTTGCAGAGTTTCCAGCAGCACATTCCTTCACCACATGTATCTGTTAGATTTTTTTTGCGTGATTAGTCTATCTTTATTTGTGCTGCTAATACTATTATTATAAAGCTGTTTAGTATTTAAAAAATCACCATTTGAGCAATTATTACTCAATACTGCATCAGAAATAGTGGAACGACTTGAAGCTACTAAAACCATGGCCGCCATCTTCATGCATATGTGGATTTATCTCTTTGCACCTAACAATTTTTGAGAGCCAAGAAATGTATAATCACCATAATGATGGTGGTAATTGACATTATGTGTGCAGATAGGGAAAGATAGCGGAATGCTGTGTAGGAACATTTTTCTGGAGATGGATAAAGTAAGGAAGTATTTGCAAACATTTGGCAGCTGGTGCGAACAGAAGCGAGACGTTCCTTTGTTATCAAACGTCACAGAACTATGTAAATACATATTATCTTATCTTATTCTTTGCCACTGGTTCAGTGTGAGCCAGCTTTAAACACACCAGCATTCACTTCTACTTAATGGTTAGAAGGGAATTTGATTTAGCGGAAAACATTAATTTGCACTCGTGAGATGAAATCTAAATCAATGGAAACAATGTGGCATAAGATCAAGTGGCCTCCTTTGGTAACAGGAATTTTAAACCCCCACTCCTGTAATTCATTGCCAACAAGCTGATCTGGTATGGTTTTGGTTTACCCAGTTTTCATCCAGGTAATAAATTTTAATGTCACCCTGGTTTCTAATGTAATGCATTGTTCTGAGAATTAGAACTCTTGGGGCTACAATGTCACTACATTCTATTAATTTTTTTCTGTCCTGGCATTTCCTGTAACGAAATCCATTTTCCTCAAAATGCAAAGCATAGACGATTCACAAGCTTTTGTGCCATAGGAAACTTTCCCTTCTTATACATAGAAAAAAATGTTTCATGTAACAAATTCTTATCAAAATCGTCAAGGCCAGTCACTGGTTTATTCCTTCAGTGCAGTTTTCCAGGAGAATTAAATTTAACAGCTTCTGCATTAATGCAATCTTTTGCTTCACTTAAAATTCTGTCTAAGGTGCACATACACATGTAACAAACATCAGCTGTTTCCGTACAGCAATCAGCAACACTGCTTGGAGCACTCCACACTTCTTCCATCTTTTCCAGGAATTATTTGTACACATTATGTATCATCTCTCGAGCTTGACTGTGAAAAACATAACGTTATTTTTTTCTTCAACCATAGTCAAAAGTGTTAACAAACTATTAACTACCTTACTACCTCGATTTATAGCTCAGAATTATTAAACTTCACTGTTAACCTGGAGGCAAATTCTCTGAAATAGACTGCACTGGATTGCCCAGAAACCATGTGATTATGATGTTGTGTATTTATCCTTTATTCGTGATGGGGATTCAGATTTTGGGTATATCCATTAAATCGCTTCAATCCCAAGTGACCGCATGCAGTATTTGTGGTGGACAAAGCGGCACAGGGGCAGGTTTCTTCTGGCTCTCCAGTTTCCCCTGCCATCATTCCACTAGTGCTCCATCTTTATTGCATTATAATCCAGTGCTATCACCTGCAGTACCATGTGTAGTAAAAGCGGGTGCTAAACACTAAAAAAAAACATTCAATCAAAGAAAGTGTAAATTCAACAGGGAGACTGCCATAACCTTTTGAGGGAAATGAGAGGTGGTGCAGCATGGCCAAATAAAAGAGCAAAAATCTTGCTGTAAAATCTTGCATTGTGATTATCTGCTTTTGAAAGTAGGTACTGTATAGAGGTAAGAATGCAGAATTTTTCTCTATGTGGGCAAAGCAAGGATAAATTTAGGAATTTACAAACTCTTGTATTGCATAGCATGTTGCACGTGACTATGTGAATGTTTACTTTTAATAACAGGTGCAAAGGCTTGTGCTTATGCTGCTTATTGATCTTATTGTGAATAGCCATTACTCTTGCATTAATTTGTACTGCATAGTTCCATCAGTACTCCTTTATTTCTTGTTTTTTTAATGCTGTAATGCCAATATTCAGTTTCTTTTCTTTTCTGTTGTGCTGTACACTAATTGAGGTGTATGGGATTAATGCTTGTACAAATTCTGTGTTCTTGGGAGTAAATGAAGTCCATTGTTCCAAAACTCGCATTATGGAAAAACTCAAATTTTCAGGAGAGACAAAAAGATAATTATTGAGAAGGCATAAGGAGTTACATTTGTTACTTTTTGGGTGTTTAATATACATTTTAGACACAAATAAATCAGAATAGGAAAGGAAAATTTTATTTAAGAACCCTATCGGTAAGGAAGGTAAATATGATTGTTTTTTCAAAACTTGTTTTCTGAAATCTTAGATAATGTTATAAATCCTAGGAGAAGGTTAGGTAAGTGAAGTAAATGGAATTTTAAATATTAAACATTTTTTGTATTTAAATGTACACCATTGTTTCGCAACAAAAGAATGTCTTGCCTTTCTGATTTGTTACAGTGGAAAAATGTTTGTCTTTAAAATAAAAACATATTTTGTATGTAGCCTTTTGGTATTTATTGTAATACATATTTTATAATTAAAATTATCTCAGTAATACTTTATCTGGGCTTATTGATGTTTTTTTTTCTTTTTTTTTAACCTGTGAATATCTTGCATATTTACAACCAATCCACAACAAACACTAAACCTTGCATTTTGCATTGTAACCAATTAATTGTTTAAACATAAGAATTTTAGTTTGATATCACTTATAACCAAAATTATATAATTATTTTAAAATTTAACAGTTCTTAATTTTCTTATACCAATAACTATACAGTCGTGCTAAGTGCCAAAATACTAGATGGATACAATAATGAGAAAAGGAGCATGTCTTCAGCTGTATGTTTTCTTGCTATATTATCTTCTTGAACTCGGTAGGTTTCAAAACATTAGTGGTATTGCTTGTACATATCATTATTTGTTTTCCTTCCAGCACTGTTTCATAAAACAATTTGGAATCATCTAGTGTGTTTAGGTAAGTTAATAGTTTAGTAATGTCTTAAGCCTTATTTATGGATACATGGTTGACTTCTGGCAACGTAGTAGCTTCATCAATTGGTTTGCATGACTTACAATGTGCGTGTCTCTCTCTCTCTCAATTTTTTCGGCATTACCAGAAATGCGATCTGAGCACCTGAAAAGGGCCAAGTGGTTAGACCACTTGCCTCTCACCTAGACAGCCCGGGTTCAATCCCAAACAACCACAGGTGAGATTTGTGGTGGACAAAGTGGTGCAGGGTGGGTTTTCTCTGAATCCTTAGGTTTTCGCTGCCATTGCATTCCACCGATGCTACATCTTCATTCCATGTATCATCAGTGTCATCACCTGCAGTGCCACAAGTAGTAAAAGCAGGCATTAAGCACTATTAAAAAAATGGGGGCATGATAGTATGACCTCTTATGGGTTAGTAATGTATAATGTTTCTGAATACTTTAAATTCAAGGAGAACATTGCAACACCAAGAGTCTAAAAATAATCGCAAAGTTTTGTCAGAAACTCCTCTTGACTACCTACCTCTAAGTTTACGAAGCTACACTACTGAGTATCAAATAAAATATGAATCAACGAGTGAACACAGCTCTTGTGTATAATTACTGCACATTTTTTCAGGTATATACTATCAAATTACATTTTTATGTCATCAAACTAATAGCTTTAATTGTATTAACTTCTGAAACAGAAAGCGACTTTTGCAAAAACAATAGAACTTTATCAGTTAATCACAGTTCAATGAAGCTAGTTATGAAAAAGCATATTGAATAAGGTTATGGTGGGCTGTTTGTAATATGGGATGCAATGTGTAACTCATTTTGGAAATTTTTGAAGAAAGTGAGTTTTGGAAAAATGGTCCTCATATGAAATAACACCATCAGAACACCTTTGCCTTTGCAAAACTTCATTTTAACACCTTTCTATTCACTTCAACGTGTAACAGTAGGCCTGTTTCATACTGTGACCTTGGTGGTGGTCACCAGTTATGTTCAATGGTGATTCGGTGTGTGACACTGCAGGTATTGCCAACTGATCATTTAGTGAAATGGACTCGAACAAAGAGACCTTTGTTAGCACTTCTAAACAGGAGAATGAAGACAAAAAGTTCATTACACATACATCTATTGCTATCTGATCGTGTGGAGCAAGGATTGTTTTATACTCTGTATGACGATCTGAGAAAAAATGCTATAGTCATTGCTTTTGATATTCTAAACAGCAGGATGACTTTCTACTTCACTTATAAAATTTTCCATGTTATTCAAATCTGCACTTATGGTTATAATGTGTATAGTATAATGTATAATAAATGTTTTGCTGTATCACTCTGCTCAGAACTGACTGTTGTCTGTTGGTAAATCTGCAATATTGTGTCTCCAGTTCAAGTCCGGGGCTGACTGCACTGAGCACAGTGACCTTGTCTATCACATGTTGCAAGGGTGAGACACTGCTATATCACAGTGACTCGGTGAGTCTATCAGTGACTATCACTAGAGACTTTCACCAATGTCCCAGTGTGAAACAATCTTTATTCTTGAAATGTCATTGAGTGTGTCATTCTCTCACACCATTTGTTGCCAAACACTTCCCGTATCTTGTGGATTTCATTATGGGCCATTTCAATAAGGATTTGACACATTTGCTGCAATCTTAGCTAAGAAAGTTGAGCTAATAAATAATTATATATTATAGCAACTCATCTATTATTACTTCAGGGGATGCAGAAAAGGTTAATAAGCAGTGCTGTCTATGAGGTTGATGAATTGCTATTGTTTAGCATTCATAGGCAAACCACCTGCGGCACCATAAGTAGTTAAAGCAGGCATTAAACAATACCAAAAAAATATAAAAAAAAAACTCGTAGGCAAACCTTGAGATAAAATATGCAAAAATGTGTAAACATTCTTTAGTTTCTAGTCATTTTGGCTTGTTTTCTCTATGTGCTGTATATACAAGCTTCATTGTTAATTTTAGTTTCTTTTCTGCACACCTATGATTACTCATAAAGTTTAGGAGGTTTAGAAATGATGTGCACTTTTTTAAAATATCTGGATACCAAATATCACATATTTATTTTCTCTATAGAGTACTGTGTACTTACTTAGTAGGTTAGAAAAGTTATTTTATTCCACACGAGAATTTAATACTGAGATTTCACTGGAAATTAATGTTATGGGGACCCTTAAATAAAAAAAAGATCTGTGTATGCATGCATGCACATTTGTGTTTATGTGAAGTTGAATATCTTCTAAGGATGTGATACCAAGATTTTCAGGAAAATATTTTACTCCAAACTACCTTTTACAAGATTTTTCAATATATTTTTTTATTTTCTCCAAAGTGGCTCATGATTTTGATTAAAGTACTGCATAGCTAAGATATTTACATGACAAATAAAATGTATATCCTGAATTTCTTGGGAATAGCCTCTGAACTTGTCTTCATTCTGAATGACTTTTGCGTAACTGGTAAACTGTAACTGATGGATAAAAGCTTACTACACAAAAAATTTAGATCTTGTTAAAACATACAATTTATGAGATACTCTTTGTTATTGGTTTTACAATTTCTAATACTAGGCTTTTCCCAAATGGAAAGTTAATCACTTTTTTTCATCCCAGTCATGCAAAGAGAAGGGAATTTCAAATGTATCACATAGTGATAACTTTTAAAAGTTTGACTTTTTAATCTTGTATATTCTTTTATTCCCTTCTGTTTAGAAGGAACTAAGTAATAAAAGTACTTTTGTAATGTTTATCTTGATTAGCATGAAGTAAAGAAAAGAATAAGATTTTCTAAAAATAACTTGTTGCAGAATAGGTAGGGAAAGTTATGTAAATATAGCATATTACATTTTTGTTCAGTGCATTTAAACTAGTGTAGTTTAAATACTACAAATTTAGTAGTTTAGTAGTTTGTAGGGCAAATTTACATACAAGACAATTTTTGGAAATGTTGCACAAGTCATTAAAGTTTTAATTCATTTCTATTTTTTTCTCCTTCCTGTATTCTTACCTATTATCCTACTTTGAGATTTTTTGCACTGCTTCTAGTGTTGGTTTTCTTTTCTTTTTCTATTAATTTTTATCAATCTGTTTTATACTTAATTTTACACTTTGGATAGTTTTTTTTTTTTTTTTTGACTAAACTTCCTCTAACCTAGTTGGTCATATTGGACGATGAATGAAGTTGGTGAAATGATGCTCAAATGATCTCAGAACTTAAAGTTACTCTACATTCGTCTTCCCAGGACAAGGGAAAACCCTGAAAAAATATCTTATCCGGGTAACTCGCCCATACAAGATTCAAACTCAGAATCTTTTGAATGTGAGGCAGGCACGCTACCGCCACACTACTCAGGTGGGCTTTTAAACAGTTAATGAAGATCTTAATGTAACCACTTCCTATTCAGCAAAATAAAATATATAATTTATAATAGTTTCATTTAGTTATACATAATAGCCCCTAATTTCCATTTTAACATTTCTGCTAACAAAAAAGATTGTGAAACAAAATTTGAGTACATATGATGACATAAGTAAATGCATATTTGGTTGCTCTTGTTGATTCTGGTTTTCTCTGAATATTTATCTTAGTTCAAGTAACAAACTTTGTTATTAAAAGTGCTCCATGATAATCACGTGATGCAGTGCTTTGGGAGGTTTTAGCATGACAATTGGAGTGTTAAGTAGAGATATTATGCATGGTAGCATGTTTACCCAGCATAAACACAAGTAGATAACCAGAATGTTTTGGAAATTTCCCTTTTGCTCTACTTAAGAGCATTCTTTAATGTGATGTGGAACATTTCAGCAGCTGTATAAACCTAATTGTTTGTGAGTGAGTAAGATGGTGAATTGACGAGTGCATTTTGATGTATGCAAGTGCAGCTTCTGTGAGAGTTTAGAAATGTTTGTGTTCAATTCCCCAGCAGAGAAGGAGGGAATTGAGCACATATTACATTATGCATATTATGTTGCAAAGAAAAAACAAGTGACAATAAAAAATTTAGTTAGGTTACATTAGAAAAGTGACAGTGAAAAGCGGACATGCTACATTGTACCTTTTTCCCCAGTTACAATAATTAAAAACTGTTCTTGTATTTTAAGGAGTCTTTCTTTTCTAAGGTAACTTTTAACTGTAGATAATTCACCACACCTTTCTTTAAAATTTTTATGGCTTATTTCTTTACTTTACATTCTATTTCAATTGTAAGCAGCCTAGCATTTGTGTGTCACAGCTAGACACTAAAGTGTAATTTTCTTTGTTTGAAACGTTTATTGCATGGTGCTTTACTTATGCAACAAAGATGATTAATAAACAATTTTTGTATTTTCACTGCCTTTTTTTTCTAATTTTGTATTACTCAATCCTTCAACAATATAATTAGGGTAGTTATAGCTGCCCTATATTATGAAAATGTTAATATTTTTGCAACAAAACTGTAGTGTTTTTTTTTTAAATAAGAAAGGGCAAACTCCATGCATCTGCAGTCAAATGTAACCCTGTCAGCATCCAAACATACCACTGGTTATTTTACTTGTGCCCTTCCCATCCTTTATCTCAGGCACATTTGACTGCATTCACTGGGACTCAAATTCACGATATTCAGCTTTGAAGGGACAGCCAGTCCACTTCATATCGCACTAACGTTCACGGTTATTCAAGTCGCCTTAGTTGTGATCTGGTAAAAGAGATATAAATACTGGTTTGCATATTAGATGAAGAATGTCATATACAGCAAAAGAATTATAATTTATGCCATTAAGTTGAAGACTATATTCAGAAAATATTTCATGTGCTTTGTTGGTGACGCTTTGGTTGCTTTGATGTAAGCTTTGTACTTACACTTCTTTTCTGTTACTGATTTGCTCATAAGATTAAAGGTATTATGTGACTTTGTTTATATAGTCATTTTCCATAGCTACATCTTCTTGAGTCACAAGTAATTCTTTCCTATTTTGAATTGGACATTATTTTTGTTTTACCTCACATCTTTAGTTTCCCTGTTCTGTACACAGATTGATTACATTTCATTATTCTTCCTAATATAGAAGCAACTTTAGTATCTTTGTGATTTGAAGGATTTTATTATTTGTTTAAAAATATTGCAGATTAACAAAGTTCTCTAAAATATAAAAAATGAGAAATTTTTAACTACAATTGGCTGTTGTTATCAAAGAGAGATTCCTTTTTCAGATTTAATTCCCTGCTATTCAATAATTACACTTAAATCTATATCTTCCAACATTTCAGATTAAATACAGAAGCAGTTCCTGGCATCAGTTGTCAAGTTGCACCATTGTCCTCCATTGAAACTTCAGGGAAAATTTCAAGCTTTAATTATGGAAAGGATTATCCTGAATGTAAAAGTCAGGAAAGTGATGGTAAAAACATACCACACATTAAAAAGCATGTTGACTCAGAACAATATACTAAACATAATTTTGGGGAGAGGATTTGCAGCAGTGCTTTATTGATTCAAAAGGATAAAAGGTCTCGCAAATGTGCCATTTGCAATAAGAGTTTTATGCATTTGTCACATTTGAAAAGACATATTATGATACATGAGGGTAAAAAGCCCCACAAATGTGAAATTTGTGAGAAGAGCTTCACTCAGCTCTCACATTTGAAACAGCATACTTTCATACATCAGGTTGAAAAGCCTCTCAAGTGTGAAATTTGTGAAAAAGGGTTTTCTCGGTTGATATATTTGAAATCACATTATTTAATACATGAGGGTAAAAAGCCTCATAAATGTGAAATTTGTGAAAAGAGTTTTTCTCTTTTATCATCTCTGAAAAATCATAATTTGATACATGAAGGTAAAAACCTTCACAAATGTGAAATTTGTGGGAAGGTCTTTACGCAGCTGTCACATTTGAAAAGACATTATTTAATACATGAGGGTAAAAGGCCATATAGTTGTGAAATTTGTGAGAAGAGCTTTATTCATATGTCCTCTTTGAAGTCACATCATTTAATACATGAGGGTATAAAGCCTCACATGTGTGAAATTTGTGAGAAGAAGTTCACTCAGTTGTCAGATTTAAAAAGGCATAATTTGATGCATGAAGGTAAGAAGCTTCACAAGTGTGAAATTTGTGAGAAAAACTTTACACAGTTATCAACTCTGAATCGGCATAATTTGATACATGAGGGAAAAAAGCCTCACAAGTGTGAAATTTGTGAGCAGAGTTTCAATCAATTATCATCTTTGAAAAGGCATAAAATAATGCATGAAGGTAGCAGGACCTAACATGTGAAATTAGTGAGCAGAGCTTCTTTGAAGTTGATAATTTGATACACCAGTGAGAGGTTTACTCATTTACCATATTTGAAAAATCATAATTTGTTAAATAAAGCTAAGAAGCCTTAAAAGTGTGAAATTTGTGAGACAAACAAAGCTGACAACTATATCCGATACATGAGGGTAATAAGTCTTACAAGAATGAAATTTACTAAGAAATATATTTAGTTGTCACACTTAAAGGAACATAATTTGTTAAATAGTGTTGAAAGACCTTAGTTTTATTAAATTTTTAAGAAGGGGCCAATTTAGTTCTCACCTTTGAAACTGCATAATTTTATATCATGGTGAAAACCCCCAAAACGGACAAATTTTCAAGATGGGCTTTATTATGCTACCAAGTTTGGTTCATAAAGCTATACTCAGTTGTTGGTTTGAAATTGTATAATTTGATTAATGAATAAAAAAACAAAAAAAAAACATACAAATCTTAAAATTTGTGAAAACAGATTCAATCATTTTCAAGCAGAAAAGGCGTAACTATTTTATTTTTTAGCACTAAAAATCCATACAAAAATATTGTTTATTTTTTCCAAACAGATGGAAATGGAGATTTATTTATGGATGCTTTTTAACTGCTATGGTTCTTTGCATACTATTGTGTACTGAGCATGAAACACTGCTTAATTTTGCTCAGAGGCCTATTTTACCAGACACAGGTTTCTTATGTGCTACAAATCTATGGCACTAGACCAATGGCTTTACTACCCTTCCAGAGGAAGAATGCTAAGAATTTTTACAGCCGAAAAAATCCATTGTCCTCGGTCAGGTTTGAAGTTGGGTATATGAAGTTAGCAAAGTAACCATTATATCACAGAGGGTGACTTCAAATAGAAGTATACTCTGTTCAAGAACTATGTTTTAAAGATATACTTAAGTAGTGAGCAGAAACAGGCATGTAATTACATATGCATGAAGAACTTAAGATTTAGTAAACAAAAAAAAAAAAAAAAAAAAAAATGCTTCTGAGGGCAAAAGGTTTTAAAGTTGTAACCTTTTCATTTTCTTAAAGCTTTTGTTTCAAAACTCAATGTTTAATTTTAAGGAATGATGAGTGTAAATGTCCAACAGGCTACAGCTTGCACCAACCTTAGAATAGTATCAAATAGAGATTGCTCAGATTTATCATCAACTCTGATGCTAGGAATCAAAATATTTACATAAGCTTAAGTTCTTCTACAATATTGTAAATATTCCTTCCAAAGCCTTTTTTACAAATAGATGTATGTAAATTAGTGATGGAAAAGATTGATGTATCTTTTTGTAGACAATTAAAATGAGAACAAGTATTAATCACTCGGTCTTTAACCTTTTCACTGCTAACCTATTTTTAGGTGAGGAACACCTCCTTGACACTATGGTGAAAAATTGCTAAAAATTCGAAATTTGATGTTGATCAATAACATTTGGCCATAAATATGTGTATTTCAAGTTGAAAATATAATTTTATGACTAATAATTAAAAAAGTATAGTAATGTGTAATTTTCAAAATTTACAAAACAGGTCTCACATTGGATGTTTCCACCTGCCCCATCATCATCCAGGCATGCCTCCCGGGTCCTCCCCATCCTAAACCACAAGTGAGATAGAGTACCTGGCAGGCCTCCCCATACCCCACCAACAGCATATTTCTGGTTGTGAAATAAAAATTGTTTGGTGGCAGAGTGCAGCTTGACTTGGAACAAATGACTAGCAGTTTTCGTTTGTTTTATATATTACTCGGCATGCATGTAAACAGTCCGTGATAGTTGACAGATAAAATTGATTTAAAATGTTTCTAAGGCTTACAATTGCTCAAACCTACTGTCAAGTCATCTCAACTGTAGCACTGAAAGGGTTAGCTGTTTGTTTCTTTTTCACTTTATATGCTTATTGCATATGCTGCTCGAAAGCTCCTGGAAATATAAGAAATTTGCAAATAGAATCTGGTAAGTTTGTCACTAATTGTTAAACAGAGTGGCCCATTATGTTTCTTCAAATGCACTACAGTGATTGTGTCTACCATGCTAATATTTACTTCTATGTAAACAATGTAACATTTTGTCTGCTGTAAACTAATATAGTTGGAGAAAATCTTACAGTTTATGCTCTCAAATGGGTGTATTTCCTGATTGCACTCATCACTAAAAGGGACATTCCCAGATAGATAAAAATATTCAGTCATTAAGCCCCTGTACAAGAAAGACAAAATCTCACAAATGTGAAACTTTAGACTAGTATCTTTACTTACAGCTTTTTCCAAAATTGTTAAAAGAATTTATCACTATCTAGATATATTTTAGCAAAAGAACAGTTTGGATTCTGGAAGAACATGTCAACCAATGATGCCATCTTCAAGTTAACTAATGAGGTTCTTACATCCTTGGATGCCAAACTTAACCCTTTTAGTAACAATCACATCTAATCGTGATCGAAAAATTCTACAACAAATGCCATTCATGATCTAATTGTGATGCCATTTTCATATGTTTTAACTCTTTCCAGTGGGAAAGCCTGTTCTATGTCATAGCCATAGAGAAAGATATTCTGGAGCACTTCAGGTCATCATTCGCTTTACACTCCAAAGCGCTAAATTAGCTCCAAATTTAATTTCTCTAGCTGGTGTTTATGATGGTTGAAAAATGGTGTGAGATAGCAAAAGAAAAGACTGAAAAGAAAATAAGACCTGCAGTTCACGATGTACTAGAACAAAATGAGTGATTTTGAATTTTCAGACCTTGATGAGAACATTTCTGACATCGACGTAAGAGAGGAGAGGTATATGCTCCAGCTTAAGTGATGAAAGTGCAGTGGATAACAATGATCCTGTATGCAAGCAAATAATCAGTGTATTTATATAAATGGATTAATAGAAGTGTAACTAGACGACGTAGGCAATGTGAATCAACCATTTAGTTTACTACAACACAAGTGCTAAAGTACAGTAATCTACGTTACATCTTGACGTAATTAATTAATGCCATTTTCATTAGCTATATTACACTGATGTGTGTGGGTTTTTTTTTTTTTTCAGTTACAGGTTATATAATTTTAGTTTTTTGTATTTTAAAAAATATGGCACTAAGCCAAAATAGATTGCGGATTTAAAAAGTAAATATCTGTATTTTCATTTCATTAGCCTGAATTTTCTGTATAATAAAGTTTTTATGCCTAATTATTGATTATTTTGGGATTTTTTTATGCTATTTTCAGAAATTTTTAAGAATATTGAGACTGTTCATCCATATTAAACAACAAACACTTTTACTTAAAAAAAAAATCAGCTCCTTATCTTATTTTGAACTCATTTTACTACTAATAATTTAAAACCCTACATTCCCCTTTAAAATTGCTTGGCACTTTTCAGACAACATTCTACAAGGGCTGGCACTAAAAGGATTAATACAGTAGGAATATTTTATAAGCTATCAAAGGTATTTGATTGTGTTAGTAATAAAATACTTTTATCAACATTTTCATACAATGATATTGGGGACAAAGTGTTATAAGTGCTTTAAATAATAGAAATGCACACTCTGAATGGTCTGAAATAAAAAGTATGTGTGCCATAAAGTTTTACATAGGTCTCTTATTTTTATTGTGCATTAGTCACCTGCAGTAATAAACACAAAGCCTATCTAGTTCCTCTTCTGGATGGTACAAGTGTTTAAGTTAAAAAACACAAAAACATTCAGATCCCAAATTCAATTAACAAAATGTTCACCATTCTATATAATTGGTTTGAAACTAACAACATTTATATAACTTTTGAAAAAAAACTAATTACATTATAAAATAAGAACTGAAACTTTTCTGGCAACGTATTAATTCAAAACCTTCTCGGGCTTCTAACCAGGTAAAAACTTGGCTTGATACCAATGTTTTGAAGAAATGCATCTTCCTCATCTTCAGGGTGAACTGATGGATTGAGCTTGTGGAGACTGGTATTTATAAGAGCTGGAATGAAGCTAACAGCTGATTGGTTTGCGTGATATTATGGCCATGTTGTATTTTTTTTTTTTTTTTTTTTTTTTTTTACTGTGGAGGGGAAAAATGCATTACGCATTCAACCCCCAGCCGAGGTGCAATGGCTGGGAGGATATGTGGGACTCTCCGCCCTGCTGCGGCATACCCACTAAAAAAAACCCTCCACGTTATAACACGTAGTTTGCTGAGTTAATTCGTGCATGAAGCTTTGCGCGGTCCCGCTGTTGCACCCACGGTAGTAAGTGGAATCTAGGATGCTGCCGCAAAATGTGCGGGAGCGGGTGATAGGTAGTTTCTAGGCTACAGCCATGAAACCTGACTGCAGCCTAGGGGGGTCAATGGTGGTAGTAGAGAGGAATGAAGGCGTAGGTAGTGCAGGAAAGGTTAACTTAATTCAGCGTCGACTCAGCAGCTCTTGGACGTAGACTGACTTGCTTACTCCGGCTGTAGGTCGTCGTTGGACCCGAGGGTCCCGTGGATCCGTGGAAAATGCGTGCCCCTCTGCTTGAGTTGGAGGAGGAGCGGCGTTGGGTTGGCTCTTAACACGGAAGAGCTCTGCAAAGAATGCAGCTTGCTGCAAGATGACCTGCTTCAGCTGCTGTGAGATGGCGTCTACTTTTGCTGACAAGTCAACAGCTGTAGATTGGAGAGTGGTGATTGCTGCGGTGGTAGATGCGTGAAGCTCATGTAGCTTCTCGGTGATGACGTTGCTGTACGCCTCTTCCGGTACAGCAAAGCGGGCGCCGACGTTCAGAATCTCCGCGTGAAGGTCCTGAATGGCGTTCCGCGTCTCTGAGTCCGTTGAGGGCACAGGCGGTGCGGCGTCGGTGAGCTAGGCTGCTGTGGTGAGTTCCGGGCTGGTTGTGCCAGCGGTAATCTGCTCCTTGGGTAGAGTGGGCACTGGGCTTGCCCGGTGAAATGTCCTGTGCCACGACAGGTGGCCCAGAACCGGCGGCGACGGCGGAGATCGTGCCCAGTGCACTCAGCGGTGGTGGGGTTGGTACCACAATAGTGGCAGCGCGGCGGCGAGGACCAGACGTCAGCTAAATGTCTTTAGGCACAGCATCGTCGGCAGGGCCGGTGGCGTTCTTGTCGGCTAGCGTCGACGACCAGATGTCGCCCTAATAAGGGCAACCCTGACACCAAGGCAGCTTCCAAGCCAGCTTGGTCCTGCAACTCCAGGCGAACTAGCGGCGTTGGCCCCCGGTCGCAGTATATGCGGGTGGCCCTCAAGCAAGAAGGCCACCGCGACTGTACGGCGGTGAGCACATGCCGCGTGGAAAGGTCCCTGGGGACCCCCCGTACCACAGCACTGAACCGGGCAGTCATGGAGCTGAGTGGAGACGTCGGTGATGGCGGCAACTGCGGCTGCATTTGCGGCGAGACTGCGGTGGCGGTCGGCGGCGAAGCAGGGCTTGCCGCGACCGGTGGCGTCGGAGATGCTACCTCCTCGGTGGCTGCCGGGGAAGAGACGTCGGGTGCTGCCTTGGCGGCGAGTCTGTACTGTCTCTTCTTAGCCAACCTTAAGAATCGAAGAAGAAGCTCCGAATCTCCTCCATTTTTTTTCAATTTTTTTTTTTTTTTTTTTTTTTTGGAAAGGGTAGACAGAAAGAGAATTGGAAGGTTAAAAGAATGGCTTATCTCGCCATTGGGTGAAGTTCGGGAATGGGTTGGGAAGTGTTGGAGTCAAGGAGATAGATCGGGATGATGAGGTTCCGCTGAGCACCCTCGTTAGTGCGGGAGTTTACTGCTTGCTGAATTATGCGGCAGCCCAGCAGAAGTGGAAAAAGGGTTCCGGGTGACACATGACCGAGGCCCTGTCTGCCACCCGGGGAGTTAAGGAAGGTTTGAAGGTAGTTATGGGTGTTTTTTCATTTGTGACTATTTTGTGCTTTTCTTTTTCGACTTTGATAAAGGCTTGTCAGTGTGTGTGTGGTTTGTCCCAAGGTAGGAAAGTTTTCATCTAGTTTGCCCAGGTCGTTGGTTTGTGGTGAAGTCAGTCCTGTGGTCAAGTGGCGTGAGATGTTCTGTGAGTGTTGGGGATATGAAAGGGGAGAATGTCAGTGCAGTCTGGATATTAATGTCTGTAGTCTGTTTGTGGGTACGTGTGCTGTGTTTGGTGTCACGAGTACCGGTCAAAAGTTTGGCGTTTAGTATGGTAGTCAGTCTAGAGAGGCCTTCGTCCAGGGATTTTTGAGTGGCGGCTGCGTTGAGTTGTGAACTGCAGCTGGTGGTGAAAGTCCTCAGTGTATTTGCTGTTGCGGTAATCATCTGCTGTAGGTCCTGGATTCCAGCCTCAATGTCGTGTAGTCTGCGTGGTGTTGTGGTTTGTGCCGCGGTGATGGCAGTGGTGATGGCAGTCAGTGCCTCCTCCAATAGAGCCAATCGGGTGCTGATGTGCAGGACATTGGAATGAAGGTCCTGCACGGCATCCTTCATGGAGCTGTCAGATGGCGCTGCTGGTGCGAGTTGTGGTGGAGTGACGGCGATGGTTGGTGGAGCCCTGGTAGTGTCTGCTAGAGGTGCTGCGGTGGTGTCTGGTCTTGGATGTCGGCGTCTGCTTGGGTGGAGCGGGCACTGTGCTTGCCCCGTGTAATGGCCGAAACCATCACACGTTGCACAGTACCTGCGGTGGCGTCTAAGGTCATGGGCTGTGCATTCAGCAGTCAGGCTGCGATAGCCACAGTAGTGGCAGCGCGGTGCAGCACTGAAAACTTCAGCGGCGTGGTCGAATGCACGACAGCGGCGACAGGGGACCTGGCGGCTGCCTCTGCTAGCCTCAACAGGATGACGGCGCCCACAAATGAGCAGACCGTCAGTCAAGGCTGCCGTGTAGTCGACTGGATCGGCGAGTTCTAGGCGGACCAACGGTGTTGGGCCCCTCGAACTTGTGATGCGGGAAGCCCGTATTACTGAGGGCCACTGGTGACGAGCTGCTGCGGTGATGAAGCGGTGGGGCAGGTCCTGCGGAATTCCCCCGATCACCGCGCTGTGCCTCGCATGAAGTACAGGTTGACTGGACTGCGGCGGCTGAATTGAGTAAGGCTCGGTCGGAGCGGCGGTGGTTTATAGTAGTCGGGCCAAAGGCAGTGGATCCAATTTCGGCGTGGCGGTGATGGCTTCCGGTTTGGAAGTGGTGAAAGTGACACTTCCGCTTGTTGCCGGAGTTTGTGTGTGCTGCGGTGTCTGAGATGATGGAGTTGCTGCCGAAGGCAGCGTCTTCGTCGGAGTCCTATCGGGTTCTGAGGATGCGGCGGTGGACGGTGGTGAAGATGGCGCTGAGGCCGGCAACTGCGGCTGCAGTTGCCGGGTGCTTGAGGCAGCGGCGACCGGCATTTTCGTTGCCGGTTGCCCGGCAAGAGCGGGAGCTAAAGCCGGGGAAACCGTCCAAAACGCGCTGCCGTTCCTCGGTGTTGTCGGCGGCGACTCATAAGGTTCAGGTGGATGCCGGTGAGGTTGCAGCGACCTTTCTTCTTCGTCATCTCGGCGAGGTGTCCTCCGTGTCCCAGTCCCCCAAAATCAGCACCAACCGCCTACCCTAGTTCCCTTTTTTTTTTTTTTTTTTTTTTTTTTACCGTGGAGGGGGAAAATGCATTCCTGCATTCGACCCAAAGCCTTAGTGATATGGCTTAGGGGATATGTGGAGCTCCCCGCAGAGTTCGGTATATCCACTAAAAAACCCCTCCACGTGTTAATCGTTATATAGAGTAGTTTCGTGCAAACATGCATTAGTCGGGTCCCGCATAGCACCCCGGTTAGTAAGTGAGAGCTACTTAGCTGGCATGCATTGCATGCGAGAGCGTTAATGCTACTTACTGGGATTGTCCATGAAACCTGAACAATACCAGTGGATAATCATGCGTTAATTTAATAAGTGTTTTATTCGTTAATAACTATGTTCTTCTCCTGCAGGATATGCCTACTTGTCATATTAGGTTAAATGTTATTCGACATGCATTAAATTTAGTCTTAATATGTTTAGAATGAGACATATATTTGGAGTTCCGCTTCTGCGCTGTTGCTTCGGGAGATTTCTCCATCCGTCAGTGGTTGCGCAGCCGCTCGTCGCTGGTAGTAGTACCTGGCTTTTTAGGCCTTCTTCATCTCGTTTACCATGTAGCTGCCAAGGTCGTCTAAGTGAATGCCTCCATATTGCAGCTGCCCGAAGTACCCTGCCGCGTCGTTCACAATGGGAAACCCCATTCCCCGGTCCGCCTCAGCTGTAGCTGAGGGCTTTAGAGCTCTGCGAAGGACTGGTACAGAAACATATGAGAAGAGAGAAAGAATAAATGTAATTGTGTGTTAGAAAAGAGGATAGGTTTTAGGAAAGGAGGTTTGTAAGGTATTGTTGTATTTCGTCTGGAGTGGTGTCTTGTGTTATAGTCCTGTCAAAAAGTGATAAAGGTCTGATGTGTTTGTTTGTGTGTCGTAGTTCCCTAGCGTTTCCATTAAAGGGTTGTGATGTGCATTTAATTTTTGATACGTGTCGTAGGTTAGCTTTTTAATGAATTGTTCGATTGTATGTATTTTGAGTTCTTCGTGAAGTATGTCAGCTGCAGCTGTCTATGGTACCTTAGATACTAAGCGTAGGATTTTATTTTGGAATCTTTGTAAGTTTTTGGTGTGGTTTTCGGCGGCATACTTGGGATGCGTAAGTAATTATAGGTCGGATAAATGTTTTGTAAAGTGTGAGTACCATGTTAAGGCTTAGTTGTGAGCCCATGTTGATGAGCGGGTATAGCCTGCCCAATTGAGCACTGGCTTTTCCACGAGTCTGGGTAATATGCTTTTTCCATGTTAGACCCTGATCCATTTTAAGTCCTAGCCAAGTTACCGTATCTGTCCATCCAATATCTCCACCAAATATGGTAAGTGGAGGCAGGCGGTGTCTGGGAAATCTGTGATTGATGCGCTTTGTGAATATGATTGCTTGTGTTTTTGGTGCATTTACTTTGATTCGCCATTTGGTAAGCCAGTCCTCTAGGTTATTGAGGGCCCTCTGAAGTTTGCTGTGTATGAATTCCGTTTTACCTGATTGGGTCATAATGGCGGTGTCGTCCGCATAAATGTATAGCTTTGTATTTTCGGTTTTTGGGATGTCATTTATATAGATATTAAATAGCGTTGGCCGGAGTATGCTACCTTGTGGTACTCCGGCTTTGATTGGGCGTTCGGATGACAGGTGAATGTTTACTCTGGATTGAAATTTTCGATCACTTAGGTAGTTTACTATGAATTTAATGAGTGAGTCGTGTATATTTATTGTTTTGAGCTTCTTTAGTAGGCCAGCAACCCATACTCTGTCCAAGGCTCGTTCAACATCTAATAATAAAGCACCTGTTGATTTGTTGAAGTTGAAACCGTGCGTTTTAGATTCGATTGCTCTGATTAGTTGAAGAGTTGTTGAGTGTTTGGCTCGGAATCCAAATTGTTCTGGAATTAATATTTTTTGTTTGTTTAGTTGAGAGTTAAGACGTTTGAGAATTACTTTTTCGAGAAGTTTTCCAAGTGTGCTTAGTAGACTAATTGGTCTGTAGTTGTGCGGTTTGGACAAGTTTACCCCTTTTTGGAGAAGTGGACCACGGTGGCTAGTTTCCACCTTTTAGGGTAATGTCCACTAATGAGCACGTAGTTGAATATGTCAGCCAGTAGCTTAATTGCCCTTTCGGTAAAATGCATTAGAGTCACTGTTAGGATGTTATTTGGCCCAGGGGCTTATCTCTTTGAAAGATGCCTGATTAGCCAGTTTATTTCACTCGGGCAGGTTTTTCTCACTAAGTTGTGGGTTACCTGTTCTTTGAAAATTTCCGTTTCCTCTTCCGTTGCCTCCGTAAATTGAGGGCAGCAGGGAGTAGGATTAGGCGTGCAGATTTCTTGCAGTGTGTAAGCGAGTATATCTGCTTTTTGTTGGTCTGTGGATGCGATTGTTTGATTGTGGTGTAATGGTGGTATTTGTGTTTTATCGCGTGTTAGACAGCGTGCAATCCTCCACACCCAGTCTCGTTTGTAGTCGAGGTTCTCGTGTGTATTCTGCCATTGTTGAGAGAGATGGTTTGTTGTTCTCTCTCTGACAAGGGTATTTAAGTGTCTAACGTATTCCTGGTCTACAATATGACGTGTTTTCTGCCATCGCCGTCTAGCTCGGTTTCTTTCCGCTGCTAGCATTTGGATGTCAGGTGGTAGTTGTGATTGGTATTGCTTAGGTTTGTTTATTGGAACAGCTTCTTTGGTTGCAGTTTTTATTGCATTTTCAAGTTGGGCTACCGCCTCATTCATGTTTTCTGCTGTATTTAGCTGTGTAGTATGTAGGTGCTTGTTGATAGTGTTTGCAAACCTATCCCAGTCTGCTTTATTGTAGTTTAGACGCTTGACTGGTGCATTGGGGGCTGCAGTGCCCTCTAGTGTTATGATCACTGGTAAGTGATCGCAAGAGAGTTCGTTCTTAACTTGTAGGTTGATCCTACGAGTGAGATTACGCGTCACTGCAATATCTAAAATATCAGGTCTTTGGTTTCGGCTGAACGGGATATACGTATGTTCCGTAGGAGTGTGAATTATTATATCAGAATTATTTTCAAGGTTTAGGAGGGCCGTGCTTTCAGGGTTAGTCTCATTGCAGTCCCAAATGAGGTTTTTTGCGTTGAGGTCTCCGGCTATTAGCACCCTGTTCTTTACCTGCGAGATTGCGTTAATGTCTGCTATGTTTAGTACGCCTGGGGGGTGGGCATATGCCGCAGTGATTAGAACCTTGTTGTTGTCAATGGTGATGTAAATACTAGTAGCTTCTAGAGTTGAAAATTGCGGCTGTGGAGCAACATCATGGGCAATGCTATGTTTTATTATTGCGGCAGTCCCGCCTCCGCGTCTGTTTCGATCGTTGCGGTGGGTAGTGTAACCTGGCATGTTAAATCTGTCTTTGTCGCTTAAATGAGTTTCTGTAATTAATGCTATGTGTATGTTGTTGCGTGTTAAGAAGTCTCTAAGTTCAGTCTTTCGTCTTTTTAAGCCGTGTGCGTTCTATGGGTGTGTGATTCATAGGAAGCCAGGAGAGGTGAGGAGTTGGAAGAAGTCTCTGTAGCAGGCCAGGATGCTCCGGGTCTCCGATTCCCGCGAAGTGGCCAGTAGTTCCAGGATGTGCATACAGACTTCCTGTATGTCGTCGTCCCTCCAGTTCTCAGCTGACGCACGTCTGAACATATTCCGCTGGTGCTCCAGGCGAGGGTCAGCCAGGGTCTCCTCCCTCGTCGGCACTTCCTTAGGGGGTGGACGTGGCTTTACCTGTGGTTGGCTTGGCTTTCGGGTCCTCGGCTCGTTTACCCCCCCCCCCCCAGCGCTAACGACGCCCATCACCGAGCCACGAGGGGCCGGCGGCGCGCGCACCGGAGCCTCTCCACGCACTCGACCCCCACTTCCCGCAGGAGGCATTCTAGCCCTCGTCCCCTGGGAGATGCGCGCTGCTTCAACTTGTCTCTGGTACTCGGGACAAGCCCGGTACCTGGCCCCGTGGCCCGAATTGATACACAGCGCGTATCTCCTTTGGGATGGGGGAACGTCACAGCTCCGCGAGTCGTGGGAGGCCGAGCACTTAGAGCACACAACGGCACCCGCAGTACACGTTGCCTCCGTGTGTCTCAGCTGCTGGCACCGATTACACTGGATGGGGATGAAGGGTCGTCGGTAGGGTTCTACCTTCACCCGAAAGTGCAACACCTGCTCCAACGACCTCAATCGGGCCAGGTGCTCAGCTGTTGCCAGGTCCACCAGGTATAACGGTAGAGGAGTTCGGGCTCGGTCGTAACGCCTGAGCTGCACTACTCGCAGCACTGAAAAGTGCGCGGAGTGCAGCTCAGCCCTAATTTCCTCTTCCGCGCCGTCAAAGTAAACGTGCTTTACCACAGCACGGTACGTCTGGTCGTTCTTGGAGCTTCGTGTCAGGGTGAAAGGTACCCCACGCTCCCTCAGAAAGGCAGTCAGGCGCTGGTAGTCCTCCGCGGACCTAGTGCGCACCATGAGGTCCCCTGAAATAGGGGCTCTGGACAAGGCATACCCCCGTTGGTGCGTAGGGCGTCGAAGTCTCTGAGATCCTGGAACAGAGAAGCACGCTGGCGGGGGATATAGATGGGAGCCTGGAGACGGGTGGTGAGGGCTTGGGAGTAGGAAGAAGGGGGACCGGGTGGAGCTGGGCGAGGGGGAGAGGAGCCAGGGCCAGGTTTAGGTTGGGAGGCAGGAGGGGGGCTAGGGTTGGGATAGGATGGGCCCGGGATCGGGGACACGGGATGAGGAGGCGGGGTTGGCAGGTGCGGTGATGAAGCGGAAGAGGAGGAAGCGGAAGGAGGTCGGGGGGGTCTGTGAGCCACCACAGATGAACGAGGGATGCAAAGAAGAAGCAGAGGAAGGGTGTTTCAGTGGATTAGTAACACGTGGTGTGATAGGAGCTAAGGCTGGGGAGGAAGGAATGGCGGCTGGGGAGGCAGAGGAAGCAGGAGCGGAGGAGGAAGGAGCAGCAGGTGAGGGACCAGGGGGGCGGGTTGGTGGAGTAGCTCCAAAGTCAAGCCGTGTCTTGACTACCGTCTGTCTCGTGACACGCACCTCAGTTATATGGCTAATGTTTTGTGTTTGATCACGGACCTGCTAGAAAACACGCATTGGAAGACTGCAGGTAGAGGATTAGGTGTTAAGGCTCTTTAACATCGGTGTGGAGACAGTGCTCGCAGTCGACCATCGCAGAAGAACATGGGGAAGAAGAAGCGACAACATGAGACCTCCACACCGACCGCCGAAGCCGAAGCCGGGTGGAAGCCGGCCAAACCGGCTGAGAGTACTGCCAACCAGCCGCCTTCAGCCGCCGCAGAGTGCCGGCAGATGCAACCGCACCTGCCGGCGAGCACTCCTACCATCACCGCTGAAGCCCGGCAACTGCGGCCGCTAGTGCCGGCCTCTACTCCTGCCACCACACCATCACCAGAGCTACCAGCCATCACCGCTGTACCTTCAACCGCAGCACCGACGCCTACAGAGACTCTGCCGCCACCGCCGCTACTCCTAGAGAAGTACAGCGCGGTCATCCGAGGTGTACCTCGTGACCTCTCTACAAGGCTCATCACCGCCGCAGCACGCCAGCGATGGCCCTCAGTAATGAGGGCCACCAGGATTATGTCCGCCAGGGGGATGTCCCCTCTGGTTCGGATTGTGTTCGCCGTGGCCGGGGACCTCAATGCTGCCTTGCGCGAGGGCCTGCCCATGTTTGGGCGGCGCCTTAGCATCGAGGCAAGCCGAGAGCCCCGACCCTCACCATGCCGCCGCTGCTGCGCATTCGCCACACAGCTGACACCTGCGCCGAGCCCCCACGGTGCCACTACTGTGGGGCTCCAAAAATGACAGCCGAATGCGCAGAACATGATCTAAGGACCCGACGCCGGTACTGCGCCACCTGTGCTGGCCTTGGCCACTTCACAGGACAGGCGCAGTGCCCTTACTATCCTCGCAGCCTCCGCCGCCAGACCAATTGACGCAACTGCGAGGACAACAACAAACAGCACCTCCACACAGACTGAAACCATCAGCAGCGTTCACAACCAGCCTGCCGCCACTACCATTCCACAGGCACCAGCTCCAACAGCACCTTCCGCCAGCACCGTGACGGATGTCGTGTAGGACCTGCATTCAGAGGTCCTTCACATCAGCGCCCGGCTGACTCTGCTGGAGGAAGCGCTGACAGCCATCACCAACACACTCCACCACTGCGAGAAAACTACGCGACTTGGAGGCCGGAATCCGGGACCTAAAAACCTCAGCCGCCACCTAGAACACCCTTCTGCACACCACCTCTGCAATCCACAAGTCCCTGGAGGAAGGCCTCAGCCGGCTGACATTACAACTGTCTGACCGACCGACACTCCACACAGACACAGACGTAACATCCGACACATCGACCACGGCTGAAACCACACCACCGACAGACACACCTCCGCCTTCTACACGACGGAACACCGACCACTCACACCCAGGAGCGTCCGAAGAAAGCGAAACTTGGACTTCTTCGCCGCTTACGTTGCAGCTAACATCGACGACTACAAAAACCATCCCGTGACATACTGACACCTGACTGACCGACCATTCACAGCAAACAAGCCAAGCCCCCTCCAATCCATTACGCCTTACAACTTCATGAGAGCTACTCCAGAAACTAATGCAGCCACCCGCCCTGCAACAAAATAAAGTATCACCCTTTACTTCTACCTCACTCCAACTCCTACTTCCTACGTGCTATTACCCAGGGTCTTCGGGCCATGGGTAATGCCTAGCTATCCTTCCTCTACCCGCTCCCGGATATCGTCCGGCAGCAACGCAGACTGCCCTTATTAACGGAGGTGCATAAGCGGTACTCCATCACCTCCCTTTCCTTCTATTTCCAACTCCCCAATTTCACCTCAACTATTGTCCTTACCTACACCAGGCTCTCCCCCTGAGGAAATAGCTCAGGATCTTTCTCCCTTCCAACTCTCTTGCTGTCTCCCCCTTTCCAAAAAAAAAAAAAACATCGGTGTCCATCCTGAACTTAGTTGTAGGCCAGAATCGCAATTTAGATTATTTGTTTCAAATGAGATGACTAAAGCTTCTTTTACTCTCCTTTCCAAGTAGTTCGAACACTTTGCCAATATCTTGGTGTTGGTAAAGTTAGCTCTGTGCCTTTGTTCTATACAGTGTTCAGCCAGTCCAAATTTTTCGGGTTGCATAAGCCTTATTGATCTTTGGTGTTCAGAAACGCATGTGGCAATAGTGCGTCCTGTTTGGCCAATGTACGTTGCTCTGTGGTAAGCACCAAGTACTCTTAAGCTAAATTGTCTTTAACTGGCCTGACCAAATTTTTATTATAGGTGCTGGCTTATGTATGGTTTTGACATTATATTTGTAGAATAGTCTACTAATCTTTCCCAAAAAATTGTCGGTAAATGGTATACAGGCTATGGCGGCTGGCTTGTCTTTTTGTTGAGTGTTCTTGCTGGGGTTTCTTTTTCATCCGGCGCTTTTCAATGTAGATGTGATGTCTTTGGCTGAATATCCATTTTGTTGGTGTGTGAATTTTAGGTGTTTAAATTCAGTTTGCAGGTTATCTAGATCTGGTACAGAAACCTACTAAAGAAGCTCAAAACAAAAAATATACACTCATAGCAAACTACTTAAGTGATCGAAAATTTCAATCCAGAGTAAACTATCACCTGTCATCCGAACGCCCAATCTAAGCCGCACCAAGCCAACCTCAGATTACACCAAGCCGCATAACCCAGCACGTGCCGACACGGGAGGAGACGCGCACTGACCCGAGACTCATCCACCAACGCCAGAGGTACCAGGAGGTCATCAGGGCGCTGCCGCCCAACAATCACCAGTGCAGCGACCGAACTACAACAAAGCTGACTGGGACACTTTCACAAATACTGTAGATGAAAATCTTCCCACGTTAGAACCAAACACAATTGAAAATGTGAACACGGTAATATCGCAACTGGAACAAGCCATAAAGACAGCAACAAACGTAGCGGTACCATTAAACAAACCGAGAAATACACAATTTCAGCTACCACAAGATATTAAAATGCTAGCTGCTGAAAGAAATCGAGTCAGGCGAAGATGGCAGAAATCACGTCACCTAGCTGACCAAGAATATCTCCGATACCTAAATGCTCTAATTGGAGAAAGAACCAAAAACCTCATTTCCCAACAGTGACAAAACACACTCGAAAATCTCAACTGTGAACGAGATTCAGTATGGAGAATAGCACGTTGTCTAACGAGAGATAAAACTCAAATCCCCCCATTACACTTTAACCAAACAATTGCTTCAACAGATCAACAAAAAGCTGACACATTAGCGGATGCCTTACAGCAAACATTAGTACCAAATCCCATTCCGTCTTGCCCACAATTCACGGCTGAAACGGAAACAGAAACAGAAAACTATAGGGATATGCAACCGCACAACTTACTGCGTAAAACAAACCCCAGCGAAATTAAGTGGATGATTAGACATCTACCAAAGAGAAAGGCTCCAGGGCCGGACAGCGTTCCTACAATTGCCCTTATGCATTTACCGGAGAATGCAATCAAGCTACTATCAAAAGTTTTCAATTTCGTACTGGCTAGCGGGTACTACCCAGACAGGTGGAAACTAGCCATAGTGGCACACTTTCCCAAGAAGGGTAAAAACCTGCCAAACCCGCTAAACTATAGACCAATTAGTCTACTCAGTACTTTAGGACAACTATTAGAAAAAATAATCCTAAAAAGGCTCAATACCCAACTAATTAAGCAAAAGATTTTAATCCCGGAAGAGTTTGGTTTCCGAGCCAAACATTCAACTACACTTCAACTAATCAGAGCTACAGAAAGTATAACGCATGGCTTCAATACTAACAAATCGACAGGCACACTCTTGCTCGACGTCGAACGAGCTTTTGACAGAGTGTGGCATGCTGGCCTACTAAAGAAACTCAAAACTCTTAATATATATGACACAACGATAAAACTAATAGCTAACTATCTACATAATCGCAAATTTCAATCGAAAGTAAATAATCACCTGTCTTGCCTGCGCCCAATCGAAGCAGGAGTGCCTCAAGGCAGCTTACTCGGGCCGACCCTATTCAACATATTCATAAATGACATTCCGAAAACCGAAAACACGAACTTATACATCTACGCAGGTGATACGGCCATAATGACACAATCGGGGAAAACTGATTTTATACACAAGACTACAGAGCGCCCTTAGTAATCTGGAAAAATGGCTCATCACCCACTCATCAACATGGGTTCTCATCTAGACCTCAAAATGGGACTCACTTTATACAAAACGCTTATACGCCCAATATTATCTTATGCCGCTCCGGTATGGGGCTATGCCGCCAAATACTATATTACACGACTACAATCATTTCAAAATAAAGTATTAAAAATGGTAGCTAACGTTCCTTAAACATCTCCATCCAACATTCTACACGAAGAACTTAAAATACATACAATCGAACAGTTCATTAAGAAACTTGCTTATGATACTTATAAAAAGCTAGCCACACATTATAACCCACTAATAACAACACTAGGAAACTACACCACTGAAACAAACAAACAAACATAACAGACCTCTTTCTCTATTTGATAGAGCACTGACGCAAGACGCTACACAAGACGATATACAACTTTTCCTTGACAATCTCCTAATACCCTAAGAACCCTTCCTACACCTTTAAATACCTAACATAATTCTTTTACAATCATGTTCTTTATCGTTTCAGACAAGCCCGTTGCAGAGCTCTCAAGCCCTCAGTGAAAGCCGAGGCGGCCGGGGAGAAAAGGGCCTCCCTCTGTGATCGACATGGCAGCGAACTTAGGGCAGCTGTATATGGAGTCGGTCACACAGATGACGGCCGGAATGACATGGACCACCAGAAAGACTAGACGAAGGACCAAGGGCCTGAACGTATAAGACGGGCATCCTTGCAAACATAGACGAGCGGGACACTCCCCGCAACAATTTCAGCACAGGATGCAAACAAGCGACTCAATTCAAACTAAAATTAAGCATGTTAATTTAAAATTTAAGTTGCACGCATATACTCTGACAAGCAGGCAGTCTCCCTGCACTGAACGAAATTAGGTACCTATATAGCTAGTAATACCATACCATACTAAACGCATGAATAATCCTCTGGTATTGCTCAGGTCTCATGGGCAATCCCAGTTAGCAACTATGACGCGCTCGCATTCAAAACATGCCAGCTTTTTAGCTTAAACTTACTAACCGGGGTGCTATGCGGGACCCGAATAATGCACGATGATCTACAGCATGTTACGTTTAAGACGTGGAGGTTTTTTTAGTGGATATACCGCACACGGCGGGGAGCTCCACATATCCCCCTAGCCATTGCACTAAAGCCTAGGGGTCGAATGCAGGAATGCATTTTTCCCCTCCACGGAAAAAAAAAGAAAAAAAAAAAAGAAACACATCCGAAGCAGGACTTCGAGACAGCGAGACCACGAGATCAACGAGAGGAAGCAACTGAAGCGCAGAAGATCTTGACTACCTAACCTTAGGCGAGAAGGGATCAGAGCCAGCTTTCTCTCTCTTCAAGAACTTCGCTTCGCAGACTCTCGCTACCCGACCCTACCGGCGAGTGAGCCAGCAGCTGCCGGCCAATCCTAATAGCTCCCGTTTGGGCATTTTTCCACGAGGTCCGCCACTAGCTCAGCGCAGCCTAGTGCTAGCGAGAACCATTTCACATTCGGAGCTTCTTCTTCGTCTCTTAAGGATGGCTAAGAAGAGACAACGCAGACTCGCCGCTGCTAAGGCAGCACCCGACGCCTCTTCCCCGGCAGCCGCCGAGGAGGTAGCAACTCCGAAGCCACCGGTCCCGGCAAGCCCTGCTTCGCCGGCCGCCACCGCAGTCTCGCCGCAACTGCAGCCGCAGTTGCCGCCAACACCGCCGCCACCGACGCCTCCACCCAGCTCTACGACGCCGCCCCGGTTCAGTGCCGTGGTACGGGGGGTCCCTAGGGACCTTACCACCCGGCATCTGCTCACCGCCGTGCAGTCGCGGTGGCCTTCATGCTTGAGGGCTACCCGCATTTACTGCGACCGGGGGCCAACGCCGCTCGTCCGTCTGGAGATACAGGACCAGGCTGACCTGGAAGCTGCCTTGGCGTCAGGGTTGCCCTTATTAGGGCGACTTCTGGTCGTCGAGGCTAGCCGACAGGAACGCCATCGGCCCTGCCGACGCTGCTGTGCCTACGGCCACACAGCTGAAGTCTGCTCTTCGACACCGAGGTGCCACTACTGCGGTACCAACTCCACCACCACCGAGTGCACTGGGCATGATCTCCGCCGTCGCCGCCGATTCTGTGCCACCTGTCGTGGCACAGGACACTACACAGGGCAAGCCCAGTGCCCTCTCTACCCAAGGAGCAGCACTTCCTCACCACCTCCTGCCCGCCGTACCACACCACCGAAGACAACAACCACTGAGGCCTCACCAACTGCACTCTCAACAGACGTAGCGACGCGAGAAGCCATTCAGGACCTCCACGCGGAGATCCTGAACGTCGGCGCTCGACTAGCTGCCCTGGAAGAGACATGCAGTCTCCTCACACAGAAGCTGCAGAAATTGCAAGCTTTTAACGCCGCAGCAGCCACCAGCCAGCTGACTACAGCCGCCGACCTGTCCACCAGGATCGACGCTCTCATGCAGCCTCTGAGGCAGGTTCTCCTGCAGCAAGCTGCATACTCTGCTGAGCTGTTCCAATCTAAACGACAGCAACCCAGCACTGCTCCTCCTCCTGTACAGGCTGAGGGGCACGGACAACGGCCACCCACACAGTGGAAGACTACCGGGAGCTTCGTGGAGCAATTCCGAAGCAGGTATAATCCATAAGATCTACGTCCTATTCTCTCCTCTATTTCCACCCTTTATTTCCTTACCAATATCACCTCCATTCCCTAGGCTGCAGTCAGGTTCCATGGCTGTCAGCCTAGAAATAACCTTTCACCCGCTCCCGCACATTGTGCGGCAGCTTCCTACCTCTCGACTACTAACGCGGGTGCATCAGCGGGACCGCGCAAAGCCACGTGATTCTCAAGAAACTACTGTTATAACGTGGAGGGGTTTTTAGTGGGTATGCCGCATGAGGAAGCGGAGAGTCCCACATATCCTCCCAGCCATTGCACCTCGGCTGGGGGTTGAATGCGTAATGCATTTTTCCCCTCCACGGTAAAAAAAAAAAAAAAAAAAAAAAAAACCATTGGACGGCATGGATCCAGCTACAAGGGCAGCATTCGACGCAGGTCAGTGGGCGCTGGCGCGCCGTGCCGCCTTGCTGCGGACCATGGAGACGCCTTCCGCCCCACTTACTAAGCCGCCTCCTGCCACGCCACCTACCGTTAGGGAGCAAACAGCACACATCGCCGCCCCACCGGTATCCAGTAGGAAACCGGCCCGGCCTCATCCGCCGACAGCCTCCGCCGCCGTGTCGGCACCCAACCGGGAACCGGTCCGGCCAAAACCGCCGACTGCCTCCGCCGCCGTGCCGGAACCCAACCGGGACCCGGCCCGGCCCCAACCGCCAACCGCCTCCACCGCCGTACCGGAACCCACCCGGGAATCGGTCCGGCCTTCTTCGCCGCCTTCAACACACCATGATGGCCACCTTACAGTGGTCGTCATAGGGGTCCCGAGGGACCTTCCATCCCGCTTCGTGCTGGATGTCGCACGCCGCCTTTGGCCCTCTGCAGTAAAGGCCAACCGCATCTCATCACCTCGGGGACCCACATCGCTGGTCCGCCTCCACCTGGGGTCCGCGCCTGAAGCCGAAGCTGCCTTGACATCACGCCTGCCTTTGTTAGGGCAGCAGCTACGTGTCGAGGCTAGCAGAAGCGAATGTCCGGTCCCCTGCCGACGCTGCTGCACCTACGGACATCGTTCGGAGGATTGCCACGCCGCACCTAGATGCCACAACTGTGGGGCAAGCTCGCTTACAGCCGCTTGCTCCAACCATGATCTGCGCCGTCGACGCCGCTGCTGCGCTACCTGCTCCGGGAACTCGCACTACACAGGGCAAGCCACGTGCCCCCTTTATCCCCGGAGTAGGCCTTCACCTCCACAAAAGTCACAGCAGCACCACCAACCATCACCATCACTAGACTTTGCACCGAACATTTCACCAGTCAACTCTTCACCGACGGACACCTTCCTAAAGGACGCCGTGGACTCCATACAGCAGAACATCGCTGCCATCCAGGCGGCTACACACCAACTCAGCCTCCGTCTCGAGGAGCTTCAAAGGGAAACCAACGAACGACTCGCAGCATTGGAGGCCAAGCACCAGGACTCTGATCGTGTTGCAGGTGATAGTGGCGCGGTGCTTGCGTCTATCCAGCGCCATCTGGACCGCATAGAGAGCCACCTCGTCCATCCACCTGCCGAGGACAGCGACGACCAGTGCCCGCGGCTGGAGTCTCTTGAGGCTTCGGTCGTGGGTGTCCGAGAGCTGCAGCACCAACTACATCAATCCATTTCCAAACAACTACACGACCTTCAGACAGGACTTACCACTGACATTCTCTACTACATCGCTACCGGTCCAGCCCCCAGGGGAAGGAATAACCGGTAGTACCGACATCATCACCACAGGGAGAGAGTGGCAGCTCTCTCTGCACTCCCAATCCCATGTTTCACCAACAATTCCCAACCACCCACAATTTCCTCAACTCCTCGCCTATAATTCTCTACGGGGGCCGGCTGGGCCTTGGTCAAGCCGGTCTACTAGCACAACCCTCTCCCCTGGCGGCCGCACAGCGGGCCAGTTCACCTTTACCTTTTACTGCGCGGATGCAACAGCGGTACCGCAGCATCCTTACCTTCTAATACCGGTGGAGGGTTTTTTTAGTCGTTAGGCCCATTCTGGGAGACGACGACACTCCGTGAAGGCAACCCCGGGTAATTCCTTAAGGTGGATTTTTCCCCTCCACTTGAAACTAAAAAAAAAAAAGAAAAAAAAAAAACATTACACCACAATCAAACAATCGCATCCACAGACCAACAAAAAGCAGATATGCTCGCAGACACACTGCAAGAAATCTGCATGCCTAATCCTACTCCCTGCTGCCCTCAATTTACGGAGGCAACGGAAGAGGAAACGGAATATTTCAAAGAACACGTAACCCACAACTTAGTGAGAAAAACCTGCCCGAGTGAAATAAACTGGCTAATCAGGCACCTCCCAAAGAGAAAAGCCCCTGGGCCAGATAACATCCCAACAGTGGCCCTAATGCATTTGCCCGAAAGGGCAATTAAGCTACTGCCTGACATATTCAACTACGTGCTCATTAGTGGACATTATCCTAAAAGGTGGAAACTAGCCACCGTGGTCCACTTCCCCAAAAAGGGGAAAAACTTGTCCAAACCGCACAACTACAGACCAATTAGTCTACTAAGCACACTTGGGAAACTTCTCGAAAAAGTAATTCTCAAACGTCTCAACTCTCAACTAAACAAACAAAACATACTAATTCCAGAACAATTTGGATTCCGAGCAAAACACTCAACATCTCTTCAACTAATCAGGACAACCGAATCTATAACGTACGGTTTCAACATCAGCAAATCAAAAGGTGCTTTATTATTAGATGTCGATCGAGCCTTCGACAGAGTATGGTATGCTCGCCTACTAAAGAAGCTCAAAACAATAAATATACACGACTCACACATTAAACTCATAGGAAACTACCTAAGTGATCGAAAATTTCAATCCAGAGTAAACAATCACGTGTCATCCGAACGCCCAATCAAAGCTGGAGTGCCACAAGGCAGCATACTCGGGCCAACACTATTTAATATCTATATAAATGACATCCCAAAAACCGAAAATACAGAACTATACATTTATGCGGACGACACCGCCATAATGACCCAATCGGGAAAAACGAAATTCATTCACAGCAGACTTCAGAGGTCCCTTAATAACCTAGAGGACTGGCTTACCAAATGGCGAATCAAAGTAAATGTACCAAAAACTCAAACAATCATATTCACAAAGCGTATCAATCACAGGTTTTCCAGACACCGCCTGCCTCCACTTACCATATTTGGTGAAGATATTGGATGAACAGATACGATAACTTGGCTAGGACTTAAAATGGATCAGGGTCTAACATGGAAAAAGCATATTACCCAGACTCGTGGAAAAGCCAATGCTCAATTGGGCAGGCTAAACCCACTCATCAACATGGGCTCACAGCTAAGCCTTAACATGGGACTCACACTTTACAAAACATTAATCCGACCTATAATTACTTACGCATCCCAAGTATGGGGGTATGCCGCCGAAAACCACATCAAAAGCTTACAAAGATTCCAAAATAAAATTCTAGGCTTACTATCTAAGGTACCATACACAGCTCCAGATGACATACTCCACGAAGAACTCAAAATACATACAATCTAACAATTCATTAAAAAGCTAACCTACGACACGTATCAAAAATTAAATGCACATCACAACCCTTTAATAGAAACGCTGTGGAACTGCGACACACAAACAAACAAACACAACAGACCTTTATCACTTTTCGACAGAACTATAACACAAGACACCACTCCACAGGAAATACAATACCTTACAAACCTCCTTCCCTAAAAACCTCTCCCCTTCTAACACACAACTATATATATGTTTATTCTTTCTCTCTTCCCATATGTTTCAGTACCAGCCCGTCGCAAAGCCCTAAAGTCCTCAGCTACAGCTAAGGCGGACAGGGGGAAAAAGCCTCCCATTGTGATCGACGCGGGCAGCGTACTTCGGGCAGCTCCAATATGGAGTCAATCACTTAGACGACCTTGGCAACTACATGGCAAACGAGATGACGAAGGCCTATGAGCCCGGTACTACTACTAGCGACGAGCGGCTGCGCAACCACTGACGGACGGAGAAATCTCCCGAAGCAACAGCGCAGAAGCGGAACTCCAAATATATGTCACATTCTCAACATATACTATAAGACTAAATTTAAATGCATGTCAAATAACATTTTACCTAATATAACAAGCAGGCACACCCTGCAGAAATAGAACATAATTATTAACGAATAAAACACTTATAAAGTAGCGGATGATTATCCACTGGTATTGTTCAGGTTTCATAGACAATCCCAGTAAGTAGCATTAACGCGCTCGCATGCAATGCATGCCAGCTAAGTAGTTCTCACTTACTAACCGGGGTGCTATGCGGGACCCGACTAATACATGTTTGCATGAAAGTACTCTATATAACGATTAACACGTGGAGGAGTTTTTTAGTGGATATACCGCACTCTGCGGGGAGCTCCACATATCCCCCAAGGCATTGCACTAAGGCTTGGGGTCGAATGCAGGAATGCATTTTTCCCCTCCACGGTAAAAAAAAAAAAAAAAAAAAAAAGAACGAACGAACGAACGAACAAACGAACTCTCTTCCGATCACTTACCAGTGATCATAACATTAGAGGCCAATGGAGCCCCCAATCCACCAGTCAAGCGTCTAAACTACAATAAAGCAGATTGGGATAGGTTTGCAAACACTATCAACAAGCACCTACATACTACACAGCAAAATACAGCAGAAAACATGAATGAGGCGGTAGCCCAACTAGAAAATGCAATAAAAACTGCAACCAAAGAAGCTGTACCAATAAACAAACCTAAGCAATACCAATCACAACTACCACCTGACAACCAAATGCTAGCAGCGGAAAGAAACCGAGCTAGACGGCGATGGCAGAAAGCACGTCATATTGTAGACCAGGAATACGTTAGACACTTAAATACCCTTGTCAGAGAGAGAACAACAAACCATCTCTCTCAACAATGGCAGAATACACTCGAAAACCTCGACTACGAACGAGACTCGGTGTGGAGAATTGCACGCTGTCTAACACGCGATAAAACACAAATACCACCATTACACCACAATCAAACAATCGCATCCACAGACCAACAAAAAGCAGATATACTCGCTTACACACTGCAAGAAATCTGCACGCCTAATCATACTCCCTGCTGCCCTCAATTTACGGAGGCAACGGAAGAGGAAACGGAATATTTCAAAGAACACGTAACCCACAACTTAGTGAGAAAAACCTGCCCGAGTGAAATAAACTGGCTAGTCAGGCACCTCCCAAAGAGAAAAGCCCCTGGGCCAGATAGCATCCCAACAGTGGCCCTAATGCATTTGCCCGAAAGGGCAATTAAGCTACTGGCTGACATATTCAACTACGTGCTCATTAGTGGACATTACCCTAAAAGGTGGAAACTAGCCACCGTGGTCCACTTCCCCAAAAAGGGGAAAAACTTGTCCAAACCGCACAACTACAGACCAATTAGTCTACTAAGCACACTTGGAAAACTTCTCAAAAAAGTATTTCTCAAACGTCTCAACTCTCAACTAAACAAACAAAACATACTAATTCCTGAACAATTTGAATTCCGAGCCAAACACTCAACAACTCTTCAACTAATCAGGGCAACCGAATCTATAACGCACGGTTTCAACATCAACAAATCAACAGGTGCTTTATTATTAGATGTCGATCGAGCCTTCGACAGAGTATGGCATCCTGGCCTTCTAAAGAAGCGCAAAGCAACAAATATACACGACTCACTCATTAAACTCATAGAAAACTACCTAAGTGATCGAAAATTTCAATCCAGAGTAAACAATCACCTGTCATTTGAAAGTCCAATCAAAGCCGGAGTGCCCCAAGGCAGCATACTCGGGCCAACACTATTTAATATTTATATAAATGACATCCCAAAAACCGAAAATACAGAACTATACATTTATGCGTTCGACACCGCCATAATGACCCAATCAGGAAAAACAAAATTCATTCACAGCTGACTTCAGAGGTCCCTTAATAACCTAGAGGACTGGCTTACCAAATGGCGAATCAAAGTAAATGCACCAAAAACTCAAGCAATCATATTCACAAAGCGTATCAATCACAGATTTCCCAGACACCGCCTGCCTCCACTTACCATATTTGGTGAAGATATTGGATGGACAGATACGGTAACTTGGCTAGGACTTAACATGGATCAGGGTCTAACATGGAAAAAGCATATTACCCAGACTCGTGGAAAAGCCAATGCTCAATTGGGCAGGCTATACCCACTCATCAACATGGGCTCACAGCTAAGCCTTAACATGGGACTCACACTTTAGAAAACATTAATCCGACCTATAATTACTTACGCATCCCAAGTATGGGGGTATGCCGCCGAAAACCACATCAAAAAAATTGCAAAGATTCCAAAATAAAATTCTACGCTTAGTATCTAAGGTACCATACACAGCTCCAGCTGACATACTCCACGAAGAACTCAAAATACATACAATCTAACAGTTCTTTAAAAAGCTAACCTACGACACGTATCAAATATTAAATGCACATCACAACCCTTTAATAGAAACGCTAGGGAACTACGACACACACACACAAACAAACACATCAGACCTTTATCACTTTTCGACAGAACTATAACACAATACACCACTCCAGACGAAATACAACAATACCTTACAAACCTCCTTTCTTAAAAACCTCTCCCCTTCTAACACACAACTATATATATGTGTGTGTGTGTGTGTGTGTGTGTGTGTTTATTACTACTACTAGCGACGAGCGGCTGCGCAACAACGTACGGACGGAGAAATTTCCCGAAGCAACAGCGCAGAAGCGGAACTCCAAAAATATGTCACATTCTCAACATATACTATAAGACTAAATTTAAGTGCATGTCAAATAACATTTTACCTAATATGACAAGCAGGCACACCCTGCAGAAATAGAACATAATCATTAACGAATTAAACACTTATAAAGTAGCGCATGATTATCCACTGGTATTGTTCAGGTTTCATAGACAATCCCAGTTAGTAGTATTAACGCGCACGCATGCAATGCATGCCAGCTAAGTAGTTCTCACTCACTAACCGGGGTGCTATGCGGGACCCGACTAATGCATGTTTGCACGAAAGTACTCTATATAACGATTAACACGTGGAGGGGTTTTTAGTGGATATACCGCACTCTTTGGGGAGCTTCACATATCCACCAAGCCATTGCACTAAGGCTTGGGGTCGAATGCAGGAATGTGATCATAACATTAGAGGGCACTGCAGCCCCCAATCCACCAGTCGAGCGTCTAAACTACAATAAAGCAGACTGGGATAGGTTTGCAAACACTATCAACAAGCACCTACATACTACACAGCAAAATACAGCAGAAAACATGAATGAGGCGGTAGCCCAACTAGAAAATGCAATAAAAACTGCAACCAAAGAAGCTGTACCAATAAACAAACCTAAGCAATACCAATCACAACTACCACCTGACATCCAAATGCTAGCAGCGGAAAGAAACCGAGCTAGACGGCGATGGCAGAAAGCACGTCATATTGTAGACCAGGAATACGTTAGACACTTAAATACCCTTGTCAGAGAGAGAACAACAAACCATCTCTCTCAACAATGGCAGAATACACTCGAAAACCTCGACTACGAACGAGACTCGGTGTGGAGAATTGCACGCTGTCTATCACGCGATAAAACACAAATACCACCATTACACCACAATCAAACAATCGCATCCACAGACCAACAAAAAGCAGATATACTCGCTTACACACTGCAAGAAATCTGCACGCCTAATCCTACTCCCTGCTGCCCTCAATTTACGGAGGCAACGGAAGAGGAAACGGAATATTTCAAAGAACACGTGACCCACAACTTAGTGAGAAAAACCTGCCCGAGTGAAATAAACTGGCTAGTCAGGCACCTCCCAAAGAGAAAATCCCCTGGGCCAGATAACATCCCAACAGTGGCCCTAATGCATTTGCCCGAAGGGGCAATTAAGCTACTGGCTGACATATTCAACTACGTGCTCATTAGTGGACATTACCCTAAAAGGTGGAAACTAGCCACCGTGGTCCACTTCCCCAAAAAAGGGGAAAAACTTGTCCAAACCGCACAACTACAGACCAATTAGTCTACTAAGCACACTTGGAAAACTTCTCGAAAAAATAATTCTCAAACGTCTCAACTCTCAGCTAAACAAACAAAACATACTAATTCCAGAACAATTTGGATTCTGAGCCAAACACTCAACAACTTTTCAACTAATCAGGGCAACCGAATCTATAACGCACGGTTTCAACATCAACAAATCAACAGGTGCTTCATTATTAGATGTCGAACGAGCCTTCGACAGAGCATGGCATGCTGGCCTACTAAAGAAGCTCAAAACAATAAATATACACGACTCACTCATTAAACTCATAGGAAACAGCTAAGTGATCGAAAATTTCAATCCAGAGTAAACAATCACCTGTCATCTGAACGCCCAATCAAAGCCGGAGTGCCACAAGGCAGCATACTCGGGCCAACACTATTTAATATTTATATAAATGACATCCCAAAAACAGAAAATACAGAACTATACATTTATGCGGACGACACCGCCATAATGACCCAATCAGGAAAAACGAAATTCATTCACAGCAGACTTCAGAGGTCCCTCAATAACCTAGAGGACTGGCTTACTAAATGGCAAACAAAGTAAATGCACCAAAAACTCAAGCAATCATATTCACAAAGCCTATCGATCACAGATTTCCCAGACACCGCCTGCCTCCACTTACCATATTTGGGGAAGATATTGGATGGACAGATACGGTAACTTGGCTAGGACTTAAAATGGATCAGGGTCTAACATGGAAAAAGCATATTATCCAGACTCGTGGAAAAGCCAATGCTCAATTGGGCAGGATATACCCACTCATCAACATGGGTTCACAGCTAAGCCTTAACATGGGACTCGCACTTTACAAAACATTAATCCGACCTATAATTACTTACGCATCCCAAGTAAGGGGGTATGCCGCCGAAAACCACATCAAAAACTTACAAAGATTCCAAAATAAAATCCTACGCTTAGTATCTAAGGTACCATACACAGCTCCAGCTGACATACTCCACGAAGAACTCAAAATACATACAATCTAACAATTCATTAAAAAGCTAACCTACGACACGTATCAAAAATTAAGTGCACATCACAACCCTTTGATAGAAACGCTAGGAAACTACGACACACAAACAAACACAACAGACCTTTATCACTTTTCGACAGGACTATAACACAGGACACCACTCCAGACGAAATACAACAATACTTTACAAACCTCCTTTCCTAAAACCTCTCCTCTGTGCTAACACACAACTCTATATATATATTCTTTCTCTCTTCTCACATGTTTCAGTACCAGCCCGTCGCAGAACCCTAAAGCCCTCAGCTACAGCTGAGGCGGAACGGGTGAAGGAGCCTCTCATTGTGATCGACGCGGGAGTTGCAATATGGAGTCAATCACTTAGACGACCTTGGCAACTACATGGTAAACGGGATGGCGAAGGCCTATGAGCCCGGTACTACTACTAGCGACGAGCGTCTGCGCAACCACTGACGGACGGAGAAATCTCCCGAAGCAACAGCGCAGAAGCGGAACTCCAAATATATGACTCATTCTAAACATATACTATAATACTAAATTTAAGTGCATGTCAAATAACATTTTACTAAATATGACAAGCAGGCACACCCTGCAGAAATAGAACATAATCATTAACGAATAAAACACCTACAAAGTAGCGCATGATTATCCACTGGTATTGTTCAGGTTTCATGGACAATCCCAGTAAGTAGCATTAACGCGCTCGCATGCAATGCATGCCAGCTAAGTAGCTCTCACTTACTAACCGGGGTGCTATGCGGGACCCGACTAATGCATGTTTGCACAAAAGTACTCTATATAACGTTTAACACGTGGAGGGTTTTTTTTAGTGGATATACCGCACTCTGCGGGGAGCTGCACATATCCCCCAAGCCATTGCACTAACGTTTGGGGTCGAATGCAGGAATGCATTTTTCCCCTCCACGGTAAAAAAAAAAAAAAAAAAAAAAAAAAAAAAAAAAAAAAAAAAAGTAGCAGGGTAGAGAAACAAGGCCGCAGCCAACAGTCTCACGACTGGTACCAAGGCGCCCCACGGGCAGGTCCTCTGTTTCTCGGGCTTTTCAGCGCCCTGTAGCTGGTCTATCTCTTCTCCTGTCTCTATTTTCATCTATCTGTCTAGTTTTTAAGATTCCCCTAGTTTTAAGTTAGGTGCTGCTAGCTGTATCCACAAGAGAACAGTGGTCCTACAAGTAAATGTGGTACAGCAGCAGAGGTTCTAGGCTTTCCTTATCTTCTCACTTCATTTCTTCTTAGCTAGCTTCCATTTAACTTCCATACACAAATAGCCACTGGAATATTTGATGATGGTACGTCCAGGTACATCCACGACTGTTCGACTTTCCCCATCATCACTTTCCAATACCAAAAGGCCCATAGTGGCTAAGGCTCTGAAAATGACAAAGGACAAACCATCAGCACCTTCATCACCACCTTCACAGCATACCTCACGCCCACGCACGCGCGCGCGCACTCTTCGTAATAACACTCCTGAGGTGGAAATATTGAATGCAACACCTACACGTAACACCAGACGCTCTCTCATACCCACACCACCTCAGAGGCGCAATAGCGATCAATCATTGTACACACACACTACCACACCTACACAAACATCACCGTCACACACACACACACTGACACATACACGCACACACACCAACACATCCCCACACACACCAACAGACGACCAGATTAGTACACTCACACCCACTCAGACTCCTACGCACACTCAGACTCCTACACACACTCAGACTCCTACACACACTCAGACTGCTACACACACTCAGACACCTACACACACTCAGACTCCTACACACACACTCAGACTGCTACACACACTCAGACTGCTACACACACACTCAGACTGCTACACACACACTCAGACTCCTACACACACTCAGACTCCTACACACACACTCAGACTCCTACACACTCTCAGACTGCTACACACACTCAGACACCTACACACACTCAGACTCCTACACACACACTCAGACACCTACACACACTCAGACTCCTACACACACACTCAGACACCTACACACACTCAGACACCTACACACACTCAGACTGCTACACACACACTCAGACACCTACACACACACTCAGACTCCTACACACACACTCAGACACCTACACACACTCAGACACCTACACACACTCAGACTCCTACACACACACTCAGACTCCTACACACACTCAGACTCCTACACACACACTCAGACACCTACACACACTCAGACTCCTACACACACTCAGACTGCTACACACACTCAGACACCTACACACACTCAGACTCCTACACACACTCAGACTGCTACACACACACTCAGACACCTACACACACTCAGACTCCTACACACACACTCAGACACCTACACACACTCAGACTCCTACGCACACTCAGACTCCTACTTACACTCAGACTCCTACGCACACTCAGACTGCTACACACACTCAGACTCCTACTTACACTCAGACTCCTAGTTACACTCAGACTGCTACACACACTCAGACTCCTACTTACACTCAGACTGCTACACACACTCAGACTGCTACACACACTCAGACTGCTACTTACACTCAGACTGCTACACACACTCAGACTGCTACACACACTCAGACTGCTACACACACTCAGACTCCTACTTACACTCAGACTGCTACACACACTTAGACTCCTACACACACTCAGACTGCTACTTACACTCAGACTGCTACACACACTCAGACTGCTACACACACTCAGACTGCTACACACACTCAGACTCCTACTTACACTCAGACTGCTACACACACTCAGACTCCTACTTACACTCAGACTGCTACACACACTCAGACTGCTACACACACTCAGACTCCTACTTACACTCAGACTGCTACACACACTCAGACTCCTACTTACACTCAGACTGCTACACACACTCAGACTGCTACACCCACTCAGACTCCACCTTACACTCAGACTCCTACTTACACTCAGACTGCTACACACACTCAGACTGCTACACACACTCAGACTGCTACACACACTCAGACTGCTACACGCACTCAGACTCCTACTTACACTCAGACTGCTACACACACTCAGACTGCTACACGCACTCAGACTGCTACACACACTCAGACTCCTACTTACACTCAGACTCCTACTTACACTCAGACTGCTACACACACTCAGACTCCTACTTACACTCAGACTGCTACACACACTCAGGCTGCTACTTACACTCAGACTGCTACACACACTCAGACTGCTACTTACACTCAGACTGCTACACACACTCAGACTGCTACTTACACTCAGACTGCTACACACACTCAGACTGCTACACGCACTCAGACTGCTACACACACTCAGACTCCTACTTACACTCAGACTCCTACTTACACTCAGACTGCTACACACACTCAGACTCCTACTTACACTCAGACTGCTACACACACTCAGGCTGCTACTTACACTCAGACTGCTACACACACTCAGACTGCTACTTACACTCAGACTGCTACACACACTCAGACTGCTACTTACACTCAGACTGCTACACACACTCAGACTCCTACTTACACTCAGACTGCTACACACACTCAGATTGCTACTTACACTCAGACTGCTACACACACTCAGACTCCTACTTACACTCAGACTCCTACTTACACTCAGACTGCTACACACACTCAGACTCCTACTTACACTCAGACTGCTACACACACTCAGACTGCTACACACACTCAGACTCCTACTTACACTCAGACTCCTACTTACACTCAGACTGCTACACACACTCAGACTCCTACTTACACTCAGACTGCTACACACACTCAGACTCCTACTTACACTCAGACTGCTACACACACTCAGACTGCTACACACACTCAGACTGCTACACACACTCAGACTCCTACTTACACTCAGACTCCTACTTACACTCAGACTGCTACACACACTCAGACTGCTACACACACTCAGACTCCTACGCACACTCAGACTGCTACACACACTCAGACTGCTACACACACTCAGACTCCTACGCACACTCAGACTGCTACACACACTCAGACTGCTACACACACTCAGACTCCTACACACACTCAGACTGCTACACACACTCAGACTCCTACTTACACTCAGACTGCTACACACACTCAGACTCCTACGCACACTCAGACTGCTACACACACTCAGACTGCTACACACACTCAGACTCCTACGCACACTCAGACTGCTACACACACTCAGACTCCTACTTACACTCAGACTGCTACACACACTCAGACTGCTACACACACTCAGACTGCTACACACACTCAGACTGCTACACACACTCAGACTGCTACACACACTCAGACTGCTACACACACTCAGACTCCTACGCACACTGAGACTGCTACGCACACTCAGACTGCTACACACACTCAGACTCCTACGCACACTCAGACTGCTACGCACACTCAGACTGCTACACACACTCAGACTCCTACTTACACTCAGACTGCTACACACACTCAGACTCCTACTTACACTGAGACTCCTACTTACACTCAGACTCCTACACACACTCAGACTCCTACTGACACTCAGACTGCTACACACACTCAGACTCCTACTTACACTCAGACTGCTACACACACTCAGACTCCTACTTACACTCAGACTCCTACTTACACTCAGACTCCTACTTACACTCAGACTCCTACTTACACTCAGACTGCTACACACACTCAGACTCCTACTTACACTCAGACTGCTACACACACTCAGACTCCTACTTACACTCAGACTCCTACGCACACTCAGACTCCTACGCACACTCAGACTGCTACGCACACTCAGACTCCTACTTACACTCAGAGTGCTACACACTCTCAGACTCCTACGCACACTCAGACTGCTACGCACACTCAGACTCCTACTTACACTCAGACTCCTACTTACACTCAGACTCCTACTTACACTCAGACTCCTACTTACACTCAGACTGCTACACACACTTAGACTGCTACACACACTCAGACTGCTACACACACTCAGACTCCTACTTACACTCAGACTCCTACTTACACTCAGACTCCTACGCACACTCAGACTCCTACTTACACTCAGACTCCTACGCACACTCAGACTCCTACGCACACTCAGACTGCTACACACACTCAGACTGCTACACACACTCAGACTCCTACGCACACTCAGACTCCTACGCACACTCAGACTGCTACACACACTCAGACTGCTACACACACTCAGACTCCTACGCACACTCAGACTCCTACGCACACTCAGACTGCTACACACACTCAGACTGCTACGCACACTCAGACTCCTACGCACACTCAGACTGCTACACACACACTCAGACTGCTACACACACTCAGACTGCTACACACACACAGACTGCTACACACACTCAGACTGCTACACACACTCAGACTGCTACACACACTCAGACTCCTACACACACTCAGACTGCTACACACACTCAGACTGCTACACACACTCAGACTGCTACACACACTCAGACTCCTACTTACACTCAGGCTCCTACTTACACTCAGACTCCTACGCACACTCAGACTCCTACACACACTCAGACTGCTACACACACTCAGACTGCTACACACACTCAGACTCCTACACACACTCAGACTGCTACACACACTCAGACTGCTACACACACTCAGACTCCTACTTACACTCAGACTCCTACTTACACTCAGACTCCTACTTACACTCAGGCTCCTACTTACACTCAGACTCCTACTTACACTCAGACTGCTACACACACTCAGACTGCTACACACACTCAGACTCTTACTTACACTCAGACTCCTACTTACACTCAGACTCCTACTTACACTCAGACTCCTACACACACTCAGACTGCTACACACACACTGAGACTGCTACACTCACTCAGACTGCTACACACACTCAGACTGCTACACACACACTCAGACTGCTACACACACTCAGACTGCTACACACACACTCAGACTGCTACACACACTCAGACTGCTACACACACTCAGACTCCTACTTACACTCAGACTCCTACACACACTCAGACTGCTACACTCACTCAGACTCCTACTTACACTCAGACTCCTACTTACACTCAGACTCCTACGCCCACTCAGACTGCTACACACACTCAGACTCCTACACACACACTCAGACTGCTACACACACTCAGACTGCTACACACACTCAGACTGCTACACACACACTCAGACTGCTACACACACACTCAGACTGCTACACACACTCAGACTGCTACACACACACTCAGACTCCTACACACACACTCAGACTGCTACACACACTCAGACTCCTACACACACACTCAGACTGCTACACACACTCAGACTGCTACACACACACTCAGACTGCTACACACACTCAGACTGCTACACACACTCAGACTCCTACTTACACTCAGACTGCTACACACACTCAGACTGCTACACACACTCAGACTCCTACTTACACTCAGACTCCTACTTACACTCAGACCCCTACTTACACTCAGACTCCTACGCCCACTCAGACTGCTACACACACTCAGACTCCTACACACACTTAGACTGCTACACACACTCAGACTGCTACACACACTCAGACTCCTACGCACACTCAGACTGCTACGCACACTCAGACTGCTACACACACTCAGACTGCTACACACACTCAGACTGCTACACACACTCAGACTGCTACACACACTCAGACTCCTACTTACACTCAGACTCCTACGCACACTCAGACTGCTACACACACTCAGACACCTACACACACTCAGACTCCTACTTACACTCAGACTGCTACACACACTCAGACTGCTACACACACTCAGACTGCTACACACACTCAGACTCCTACTTACACACAGACTCCTACGCACACTCAGACTCCTACTTACACTCAGACTCCTACGCACACTCAGACTTCTACACACACTCAGACACCTACACACACTCAGACTCCTACTTACACTCAGACTGCTACACACACTCAGACTGCTACACACACTCAGACTGCTACACACACTCAGACTCCTACTTACACTCAGACTCCTACTTACACTCAGACTCCTACATACACTCAGACTCCTACTTACACTCAGACTCCTACGCACACTCAGACTGCTACACACACTCAGACTGCTACACACACTCAGACTCCTACTTACACTCAGACTCCTACTTACACTCAGACTCCTACTTACACTCAGACTCCTACGCACACTCAGACTGCTACGCACACTCAGACTGCTACACACACTCAGACTGCTACACACACTCAGACTGCTACACACACTCAGACTGCTACACACACTCAGACTCCTACGCACACTCAGACTGCTACACACACTCAGACTGCTACACACACTCAGACTGCTACACACACTCAGACTCCTACTTACACTCAGACTCCTACGCACACTCAGACTGCTACACACACTCAGACTGCTACACACACACACTCAGACACTTACACACACTCAGACTCCTACTTACACTCAGACTCCTACGCACACTCAGACTGCTACACACACTCAGACTGCTACACACACTCAGACTCCTACTTACACTCAGACTCCTACTTACACTCAGACTCCTACTTACACTCAGACTGCTACACACACTCAGACTGCTACACACACTCAGACTCCTACTTACACTCAGACTGCTACACACACTCAGACTGCTACACACACTCAGACTCCTACTTACACTCAGACTCCTACGCACACTCAGACTGCTACACACACTCAGACTGCTACACACACTCAGACTCCTACTTACACTCAGACTCCTACTTACACTCAGACTCCTACTTACACTCAGACTCCTACTTACACTCAGACTGCTACACACACTAAGACTCCTACTTACACTCAGACTGCTACACACACTCAGACTGCTACACACACTCAGACTGCTACACACACTCAGACTCCTACTTACACTCAGACTCCTACTTACACTCAGACTGCTACACACACTCAGACTGCTACACACACTCAGACTGCTACACACACTCAGAATCCTACTTACACTCAGACTCCTACTTACACTCAGACTGCTACACACACTCAGACTGCTACACACACTCAGACTCCTACACACACTCAGACTCCTACACACACTCAGACTGCTACACACACTCAGACTCCTACTTACACTCAGACTCCTACTTACACTCAGACTGCTACACACACTCAGACTCCTACTTACACTCAGACTGCTACACACACTCAGACTGCTACACACACTCAGAGTCCTACTTACACTCAGACTCCTACTTACACTCAGACTGCTACACACACTCAGACTCCTACTTACACTCAGACTGCTACACACACTCAGACTGCTACACACACTCAGACTCCTACTTACACTCAGACTCCTACTTACACTCAGACTCCTACTTACACTCAGACTCCTACTTACACTCAGACTGCTACACACACTCAGACTGCTACACACACTCAGACTCCTACACACACTCAGACTCCTACTTACACTCAGACTGCTACACACACTCAGACTCCTACTTACACTCAGACTCCTACTTACACTCAGACTCCTACTTACACTCAGACTGCTACACACACTCAGACTGCTACACACACTCAGACTCCTACACACACTCAGACTCCTACACACACTCAGACTGCTACTTACACTCAAACTCCTACTTACACTCAGACTGCTACTTACACTCAGACTGCTACACACACTCAGACTGCTACACACACTCAGACTGCTACTTACACTCAGACTGCTACTTACACTCAGACTCCTACTTACACTCAGACTGCTACTTACACTCAGACTGCTACTTACACTCAGACTGCTACACACACTCAGACTGCTACTTACACTCAGACTGCTACTTACACTCAGACTCCTACTTACACTCAGACTGCTACACACACTCAGACTCCTACTTACACTCAGACTGCTACTTACACTCAGACTGCTACTTACACTCAGACTCCTACTTACACTCAGACTGCTACACACACTCTGACTCCAACTTACACTCAGACTGCTACACACACTCAGACTGCTACACACACTCAGACTCCTACTTACACTCAGACTCCTACTTACACTCAGACTGCTACTTACACTCAGACTCCTACTTACACTCAGACTGCTACACACACTCTGACTCCAACTTACACTCAGACTCCTACTTACACTCAGACTCCTACTTACACTCAGACTCCTACTTACACTCAGACTGCTACACACACTCAGACTCCTACTTACACTCAGACTGCTACACACCCTCAGACTGCTACACACACTCAGACTGCTACACACACTCAGACTCCTACTTACACTCAGACTGCTACACACACTCAGACTCCTACTTACACTCAGACTGCTACACACACTCAGACTCCTACTTACACTCAGACTGCTACACACACTCAGACTCCTACTTACACTCAGACTCCTACTTACACTCAGACTCCTACGCACACTCAGACTGCTACACACACTCAGACTCCTACCTACACTCAGACTCCTACTTACACTCAGACTGCTACGCACACTCAGACTGCTACACACACTCAGACTCCTACTTACACTCAGACTGCTACACACACTCAGACTCCTACTTACACTCAGACTGCTACACACACTCAGACTCCTACTTACACTCAGACTCCTACTTACACTCAGACTCCTACGCACACTCAGACTGCTACACACACTCATACTCCTACTTACACTCAGACTCCTACTTACACTCAGACTCCTACTTACACTCAGACTGCTACACACACTCAGACTCCTACTTACACTCAGACTGCTACACACACTCAGACTCCTACTTACACTCAGACTCCTACTTACACTCAGACTCCTACGCACACTCAGACTCCTACTTACACTCAGACTGCTACACACACTCAGACTGCTACACACACTCAGACTCCTACTTACACTCAGACTGCTACACACACTCAGACTGCTACACACACTCAGACTGCTACGCACACTCAGACTCCTACTTACACTCAGACTGCTACACACACTCAGACTGCTACACACACTCAGACTCCTACTTACACTCAGACTGCTACACACACTCAGACTGCTACACACACTCAGACTGCTACACACACTCAGACTGCTACACACACTCAGACTCCTACTTACACTCAGACTCCTACTTACACTCAGACTCCTACGCACACTCAGACTCCTACTTACACTCAGACTGCTACACACACTCAGACTGCTACACACCCTCAGACTGCTACACACACTCAGACTGCTACACACACTCAGACTCCTACTTACACTCAGACTGCTACACACACTCAGACTCCTACTTACACTCAGACTGCTACACACACTCAGACTCCTACTCACACTCAGACTCCTACTTACACTCAGACTGCTACACACACTCAGACTGCTACACACACTCAGACTCCTACTTACACTAAGACTGCTACACACACTCAGACTCCTACTTACACTCAGACTCCTACGCACACTCAGACTCCTACTTACACTCAGACTGCTACACACACTCAGACTGCTACACACACTCAGACTCCTACTTACACTCAGACTGCTACACACACTCAGACTGCTACACACACTCAGACTGCTACTTACACTCTGACTGCTACACACACTCAGACTGCTACACACACTCAGACTGCTACACACACTCAGACTCCTACTTACACTCAGACTGCTACACACACTCAGACTGCTACTTACACTCAGACTGCTACTTACACTCAGACTGCTACACACACTCAGAGTGCTACACACACTCAGACTGCTACACACACTCAGACTCTACACACACTCAGACTCCTACTTACACTCAGACTGCTACACACACTCAGACTCCTACGCACACTCAGACTGCTACACACACTCAGACTGCTACACACACTCAGACTCCTACTTACACTCAGACTGCTACACACACTCAGTCTCCTACTTACACTCAGACTGCTACACACACTCAGACTGCTACACACACTCAGACTGCTACACACACTCAGACTGCTACACACACTCAGACTGCTACACACACTCAGACTGCTACACACACTCAGACTCCTACGTACACTCAGACTGCTACACACACTCAGACTGCTACACACACTCAGACTCCTACGCACACTCAGACTGCTACACACACTCAGACTGCTACACACACTCAGACTCCTACTTACACTCAGACTGCTACACACACTCAGACTCCTACTTACACTGAGACTCCTACTTACACTCAGACTGCTACACACACTCAGACTCCTACTTACACTCAGACTGCTACACACACTCAGACTCCTACTTACGCTCAGACTGCTACACACACTCAGACTCCTACTTACACTCAGACTCCTACTTACACTCAGACTCCTACTTACACTCAGACTCCTACTTACACTCAGACTCCTACTTACACTCAGACTGCTACACACACTCAGACTCCTACTTACACTCAGACTGCTACACACACTCAGACTCCTACTTACACTCAGACTCCTACGCACACTCAGACTCCTACGCACACTCAGACTGCTACGCACACTCAGACTCCTACTTACACTCAGAGTGCTACACACACTCAGACTCCTACGCACACTCAGACTGCTACGCACACTCAGACTCCTACTTACACTCAGACTCCTACTTACACTCAGACTCCTACTTACACTCAGACTCCTACTTACACTCAGACTGCTACACACACTCAGACTGCTACACACACCCAGACTGCTACACACACTCAGCCTCCTACTTACATTCAGACTCCTACTTACACTCAGACTCCTACGCACACTCAGACTCCTACTTACACTCAGACTCCTACTTACACTCAGACTCCTACGCACACTCAGACTCCTACGCACACTCAGACTGCTACACACACTCAGACTGCTACACACACTCAGACTCCTACGCACACTCAGACTCCTACGCACACTCAGACTGCTACACACACTCAGACTGCTACACACACTCAGACTCCTACGCACACTCAGACTCCTACGCACACTCAGACTGCTACACACACTCAGACTGCTACGCACACTCAGACTCCTACGCACACTCAGACTGCTACACACACACTCAGACTGCTACACACACTCAGACTGCTACACACACTCAGACTGCTACACACACTCAGACTGCTACACACACTCAGACTCCTACACACACTCAGACTGCTACACACACTCAGACTGCTACACACACTCAGACTCCTACTTACACTCAGGCTCCTACTTACACTCAGACTCCTACGCACACTCAGACTGCTACACACACTCAGACTGCTACACACACTCAGACTGCTACACACACTCAGACTCTTACTTACACTCAGACTCCTACTTACACTCAGACTCCTACTTACACTCAGACTCCTACACACACTCAGACTGCTACACACACACTGAGACTGCTACACACACTCAGACTGCTACACACACACTCAGACTGCTACACACACTCAGACTGCTACACACACACACTCAGACTGCTACACACACACACTCAGACTGCTACACACACTCAGACTCCTACTTACACTCAGACTCCTACACACACTCAGACTGCTACACACACTCAGACTGCTACACACACTCAGACTGCTACACACACTCAGACTCCTACTTACACTCAGACTCCTACTTACACTCAGACTCCTACTTACACTCAGACTCCTACTTACACTCAGACTCCTACGCCCACTCAGACTGCTACACACACTCAGACTCCTACACACACTCAGACTGCTACACACACTCAGACTGCTACACACACTCAGACTGCTACACGCACTCAGACTCCTACGCACACTCAGACTGCTACACACACTCAGACTGCTACACATACTCAGACTGCTACACACACTCAGACTGCTACACACACTCAGACTCCTACTTACACTCAGACTCCTACGCACACTCAGACTGCTACACACACTCAGACACCTACACACACTCAGACTCCCACTTACACTCAGACTGCTACACACACTCAGACTGCTACACACACTCAGACTGCTACACACACTCAGACTCCTACTTACACTCAGACTCCTACGCACACTCAGACTCCTACTTACTCTCAGACTCCCACTTACACTCAGACTGCTACACACACTCAGACTGCTACACACACTCAGACTGCTACACACACTCAGACTGCTACACACACTCAGACTCCTACGCACACTCAGACTGCTACACACACTCAGACTCCTACGCACACTCAGACTGCTACACACACTCAGACACCTACACACACTCAGACTCCTACTTACTCTCAGACTCCTACTTACACTCAGACTGCTACACACACTCAGACTGCTACACACACTCAGACTCCTACTTACACTCAGACTCCTACTTACACTCAGACTCCTACTTACACTAAGACTGCTACACACACTAAGACTCCTACTTACACTCAGACTGCTACACACACTCAGACTGCTACACACACTCAGACTGCTACACACACTCAGACTGCTACACACACTCAGACTGCTACGCACACTCAGACTGCTACACACACTCAGACTGCTACACACACTCAGACTCCTACTTACACTCAGACTCCTACGCACACTCAGACTGCTACACACACTCAGACTGCTACACACACTCAGACTCCTACTTACACTCAGACTCCTACGCACACTCAGACTGCTACACACACTCACACTGCTACACACACTCAGACTGCTACACACACTAAGACTCCTACTTACACTCAGACTCCTACTTACACTCAGACTCCTACACACACTCAGACTGCTACACACACTCAGACTGCTACACACACTCAGACTCCTACTTACACTCAGACTCCTACTTACACTCAGACTCCTACTTTCACTCAGACTCCTACTTACACTCAGACTCCTACGCACATTCAGACTGCTACACACACTCAGACTGCTACACACACTCAGACTCCTACTTACACTCAGACTCCTACTTACACTCAGACTCCTACTTACACTCAGACTCCTACGCACACTCAGACTGCTACACACACTCAGACTGCTACACACACTCAGACTGCTACACACACTCAGACTGCTACACACACTCAGACTGCTACACACACTCAGACTGCTACACACACTCAGACTCCTACGCACACTCAGACTGCTACACACACTCAGACTGCTACACACACTCAGACTGCTACACACACTCAGACTCCTACTTACACTCAGACTCCTACGCACACTCAGACTGCTACACACACTCAGACTGCTACACACACACACTCAGACACTTACACACACTCAGACTCCTATGCACACTCAGACTCCTACTTACACTCAGACTCCTACGCACACTCAGACTGCTACACACACTCAGACTGCTACGCACACTCAGACTGCTACACACACTCAGACTGCTACACACACTCAGACTCCTACTTACACTCAGACTCCTACTTACACTCAGACTGCTACACACACTCAGACTGCTACACACACTCAGACTGCTACACACACTCAGACTGCTACACACACTCAGACTCCTACTTACACTCAGACTCCTACTTACACTCAGACTCCTACTTACACTCAGACTCCTACTTACACTCAGACTGCTACACACACTAAGACTCCTACTTACACTCAGACTGCTACACACACTCAGACTGCTACACACACTCAGACTCCTACTTACACTCAGACTCCTACTTACACTCAGACTGCTACACACACTCAGACTGCTACACACACTCAGACTGCTACACACACTCAGACTGCTACACACACTCAGACTCCTACGTACACTCAGACTGCTACACACACTCAGACTGCTACACACACTCAGACTCCTACGCACACTCAGACTGCTACACACACTCAGACTGCTACACACACTCAGACTCCTACTTACACTCAGACTGCTACACACACTCAGACTCCTACTTACACTGAGACTCCTACTTACACTCAGACTGCTACACACACTCAGACTCCTACTTACACTCAGACTGCTACACACACTCAGACTCCTACTTACACTCAGACTGCTACACACACTCAGACTCCTACTTACACTCAGACTCCTACTTACACTCAGACTCCTACTTACACTCAGACTCCTACTTACACTCAGACTGCTACACACACTCAGACTCCTACTTACACTCAGACTGCTACACACACTCAGACTCCTACTTACACTCAGACTCCTACGCACACTCAGACTCCTACGCACACTCAGACTGCTACGCACACTCAGACTCCTACTTACACTCAGAGTGCTACACACACTCAGACTCCTACGCACACTCAGACTGCTACGCACACTCAGACTCCTACTTACACTCAGACTCCTACTTACACTCAGACTCCTACTTACACTCAGACTCCTACTTACACTCAGACTGCTACACACACTCAGACTGCTACACACACCCAGACTGCTACACACACTCAGCCTCCTACTTACACTCAGACTCCTACTTACACTCAGACTCCTACGCACACTCAGACTCCTACTTACACTCAGACTCCTACTTACACTCAGACTCCTACGCACACTCAGACTCCTACGCACACTCAGACTGCTACACACACTCAGACTCTTACTTACACTCAGACTGCTACACACACTCAGACTGCTACACACACTCAGACTCTTACTTACACTCAGACTCCTACGCACACTCAGACTGCTACACACACTCAGACTGCTACACACACTCAGACTCCTACGCACACTCAGACTCCTACGCACACTCAGACTGCTACACACACTCAGACTGCTACACACACTCAGACTCCTACGCACACTCAGACTGCTACACACACTCAGACTGCTACGCACACTCAGACTCCTACGCACACTCAGACTGCTACACACACACTCAGACTGCTACACACACTCAGACTGCTACACACACTCAGACTGCTACACACACTCAGACTGCTACACACACTCAGACTCCTACACACACTCAGACTGCTACACACACTCAGACTGCTACACACACTCAGACTCCTACTTACACTCAGGCTCCTACTTACACTCAGACTCCTACGCACACTCAGACTGCTACACACACTCAGACTGCTACACACACTCAGACTGCTACACACACTCAGACTCTTACTTACACTCAGACTCCTACTTACACTCAGACTCCTACTTACACTCAGACTCCTACACACACTCAGACTGCTACACACACACTGAGACTGCTACACACACTCAGACTGCTACACACACACTCAGACTGCTACACACACTCAGACTGCTACACACACACACTCAGACTGCTACACACACACACTCAGACTGCTACACACACTCAGACTCCTACTTACACTCAGACTCCTACACACACTCAGACTGCTACACACACTCAGACTGCTACACACACTCAGACTCCTACTTACACTCAGACTCCTACTTACACTCAGACTCCTACTTACACTCAGACTCCTACTTACACTCAGACTCCTACGCCCACTCAGACTGCTACACACACTCAGACTCCTACACACACTCAGACTGCTACACACACTCAGACTGCTACACACACTCAGACTGCTACACGCACTCAGACTCCTACGCACACTCAGACTGCTACACACACTCAGACTGCTACACACACTCAGACTGCTACACACACTCAGACTGCTACACACACTCAGACTCCTACTTACACTCAGACTCCTACGCACACTCAGACTGCTACACACACTCAGACACCTACACACACTCAGACTCCCACTTACACTCAGACTGCTACACACACTCAGACTGCTACACACACTCAGACTGCTACACACACTCAGACTCCTACTTACACTCAGACTCCTACGCACACTCAGACTCCTACTTACTCTCAGACTCCCACTTACACTCAGACTGCTACACACACTCAGACTGCTACACACACTCAGACTGCTACACACACTCAGACTGCTACACACACTCAGACTCCTACGCACACTCAGACTGCTACACACACTCAGACTCCTACGCACACTCAGACTGCTACACACACTCAGACACCTACACACACTCAGACTCCTACTTACTCTCAGACTCCTACTTACACTCAGACTGCTACACACACTCAGACTGCTACACACACTCAGACTCCTACTTACACTCAGACTCCTACTTACACTCAGACTCCTACTTACACTCAGACTGCTACACACACTAAGACTCCTACTTACACTCAGACTGCTACACACACTCAGACTGCTACACACACTCAGACTGCTACACACACTCAGACTGCTACACACACTCAGACTGCTACGCACACTCAGACTGCTACACACACTCAGACTGCTACACACACTCAGACTCCTACTTACACTCAGACTCCTACGCACACTCAGACTGCTACACACACTCAGACTGCTACACACACTCAGACTCCTACTTACACTCAGACTCCTACGCACACTCAGACTGCTACACACACTCACACTGCTACACACACTCAGACTGCTACACACACTAAGACTCCTACTTACACTCAGACTCCTACTTACACTCAGACTCCTACACACACTCAGACTGCTACACACACTCAGACTGCTACACACACTCAGACTCCTACTTACACTCAGACTCCTACTTACACTCAGACTCCTACTTACACTCAGACTCCTACGCACACTCAGACTGCTACACACACTCAGACTGCTACACACACTCAGACTGCTACACACACTCAGACTGCTACACACACTCAGACTGCTACACACACTCAGACTGCTACACACACTCAGACTCCTACGCACACTCAGACTGCTACACACACTCAGACTGCTACACACACTCAGACTGCTACACACACTCAGACTCCTACTTACACTCAGACTCCTACGCACACTCAGACTGCTACACACACTCAGACTGCTACACACACACACTCAGACACTTACACACACTCAGACTCCTATGCACACTCAGACTCCTACTTACACTCAGACTCCTACGCACACTCAGACTGCTACACACACTCAGACTGCTACGCACACTCAGACTGCTACACACACTCAGACTGCTACACACACTCAGACTCCTACTTACACTCAGACTCCTACGCACACTCAGACTGCTACACACACTCAGACTGCTACACACACTCAGACTCCTACTTACACTCAGACTCCTACTTACACTCAGACTGCTACACACACTCAGACTGCTACACACACTCAGACTGCTACACACACTCAGACTGCTACACACACTCAGACTCCTACTTACACTCAGACTCCTACTTACACTCAGACTCCTACTTACACTCAGACTCCTACTTACACTCAGACTGCTACACACACTAAGACTCCTACTTACACTCAGACTGCTACACACACTCAGACTGCTACACACACTCAGACTCCTACTTACACTCAGACTCCTACTTACACTCAGACTGCTACACACACTCAGACTGCTACACACACTCAGACTGCTACACACACTCAGACTGCTACACACACTCAGACTGCTACGCACACTCAGACTGCTACACACACTCAGACTGCTACACACACTCAGACTCCTACTTACACTCAGACTGCTACACACACTCAGACTCCTACTTACACTCAGACTCCTACTTACACTCAGACTCCTACTTACACTCAGACTGCTACACACACTAAGACTCCTACTTACACTCAGACTGCTACACACACTCAGACTGCTACACACACTCAGACTGCTACACACACTCAGACTCCTACTTACACTCAGACTCCTACTTACACTCAGACTGCTACACACACTCAGACTGCTACACACACTCAGACTGCTACACACACTCAGACTGCTACACACACTCAGACTGCTACGCACACTCAGACTGCTACACACACTCAGACTGCTACACACACTCAGACTCCTACTTACACTCAGACTGCTACACACACTCAGACTGCTACACACACTCAGACTGCTACACACACTCAGACTCCTACTTACACTCAGACTGCTACACACACTCAGACTGCTACACACACTCAGACTGCTACACACACTCAGACTCCTACTTACACTCAGACTGCTACACACACTCAGACTGCTACACACACTCAGACTCCTACTTACACTCAGACTGCTACACACACTCAGACTCCTACTTACACTCAGACTGCTACACACACTCAGACTGCTACACACACTCAGACTGCTACACACACTCAGACTCCTACTTACACTCAGACTGCTACACACACTCAGACTGCTACACACACTCAGACTCCTACTTACACTCAGACTGCTACACACACTCAGACTCCTACTTACACTCAGACTGCTACACACACTCAGACTGCTACACACACTCAGACTGCTACACACACTCAGACTCCTACTTACACTCAGACTGCTACACACACTCAGACTGCTACACACACTCAGACTGCTACACACACTCAGACTGCTACACACACTCAGACTCCTACTTACACTCAGACTCCTACTTACACTCAGACTGCTACACACACTCAGACTGCTACACACACTCAGACTGCTACACACACTCAGACTGCTACACACACTCAGACTGCTACGCACACTCAGACTGCTACACACACTCAGACTGCTACACACACTCAGACTCCTACTTACACTCAGACTCCTACGCACACTCAGACTGCTACACACACTCAGACTGCTACACACACTCAGACTCCTACTTACACTCAGACTCCTACTTACACTCAGACTCCTACTTACACTCAGACTGCTACACACACTCAGACTGCTACACACACTCAGACTCCTACTTACACTCAGACACCTACTTACACTCAGACTGCTACACACACTCAGACTCCTACTTACACTCAGACTGCTACACACACTCAGACTCCTACTTACACTCAGACTGCTACACACACTCAGACTCCTACTTACACTCAGACTGCTACACACACTCAGACTGCTACACACACTCAGACTCCTACTTACACTCAGACTCCTACTTACACTCAGACTGCTACACACACTCAGACTGCTACACACACTCAGACTCCTACACACACTCAGACTCCTACACACACTCAGACTGCTACACACACTCAGACTCCTACTTACACTCAGACTCCTACTTACACTCAGACTGCTACACACACTCAGACTCCTACTTACACTCAGACTGCTACACACACTCAGACTGCTACACACACTCAGACTGCTACACACACTCAGACTCCTACTTACACTCAGACTGCTACACACACTCAGACTCCTACTTACACTCAGACTGCTACACACACTCAGACTGCTACACACACTCAGACTCCTACTTACACTCAGACTCCTACTTACACTCAGACTCCTACTTACACTCAGACTCCTACTTACACTCAGACTGCTACACACACTCAGACTGCTACACACACTCAGACTCCTACACACACTCAGACTCCTACTTACACTCAGACTGCTACACACACTCAGACTCCTACTTACACTCAGACTCCTACTTACACTCAGACTCCTACTTACACTCAGACTGCTACACACACTCAGACTCCTACACACACTCAGACTCCTACTTACACTCAGACTGCTACTTACACTCAGACTCCTACTTACACTCAGACTGCTACACACACTCAGACTCCTACTTACACTCAGACTCCTACTTACACTCAGACTCCTACTTACACTCAGACTCCTACTTACACTCAGACTGCTACACACGCTCAGACTCCTACACACACTCTGACTCCTACACACACTCAGACTCCTACTTACACTCAGACTGCTACACACACTCAGACTCCTACACACACTCAGACTCCTACACACACTCAGACTCCTACACTCACTCAGACTCCTACTTACACTCAGACTGCTACACACACTCTGACTCCTACTTACACTCAGACTCCTACTTACACTCAGACTGCTACTTACACTCAAACTCCTACTTACACTCAGACTCCTACTTACACTCATACTCCTACTTACACTCAGACTGCTACACACACTCAGACTCCTACTTACACTCAGACTGCTACTTACACTCAGACTGCTACTTACACTCAGACTCCTACTTACACTCAGACTGCTACACACACTCTGACTCCAACTTACACTCAGACTGCTACACACACTCAGACTGCTACACACACTCAGACTCCTACTTACACTCAGACTCCTACTTACACTCAGACTGCTACTTACACTCAGACTCCTACTTACACTCAGACTGCTACACACACTCTGACTCCAACTTACACTCAGACTCCTACTTACACTCAGACTCCTACTTACACTCAGACTCCTACTTACACTCAGACTGCTACACACACTCAGACTCCTACTTACACTCAGACTGCTACACACCCTCAGACTGCTACACACACTCAGACTGCTACACACACTCAGACTCCTACTTACACTCAGACTGCTACACACCCTCAGACTGCTACACACACTCAGACTGCTACACACACTCAGACTCCTACTTACACTCAGACTGCTACACACACTCAGACTCCTACTTACACTCAGACTGCTACACACACTCAGACTCCTACTTACACTCAGACTCCTACTTACACTCAGACTCCTACGCACACTCAGACTGCTACACACACTCAGACTCCTACTTACACTCAGACTCCTACTTACACTCAGACTGCTATGCACACTCAGACTGCTACACACCCTCAGACTCCTACTTACACTCAGACTGCTACACACACTCAGACTCCTACTTACACTCAGACTGCTACACACACTCAGACTCCTACTTACACTCAGACTCCTACTTACACTCAGACTCCTACGCACACTCAGACTGCTACACACACTCAGACTCCTACTTACACTCAGACTCCTACTTACACTCAGACTCCTACGCACACTCAGACTGCTACACACACTCAGACTGCTACACACACTCAGACTGCTACACACACTCAGACTCCTACTTACACTCAGACTCCTACGCACACTCAGACTGCTACACACACTCAGACTGCTACACACACACACTCAGACACTTACACACACTCAGACTCCTATGCACACTCAGACTCCTACTTACACTCAGACTCCTACGCACACTCAGACTGCTACACACACTCAGACTGCTACGCACACTCAGACTGCTACACACACTCAGACTGCTACACACACTCAGACTCCTACTTACACTCAGACTCCTACGCACACTCAGACTGCTACACACACTCAGACTGCTACACACACTCAGACTCCTACTTACACTCAGACTCCTACTTACACTCAGACTGCTACACACACTCAGACTGCCACACACACTCAGACTGCTACACACACTAAGACTCCTACTTACACTCAGACTCCTACTTACACTCAGACTGCTACACACACTCAGACTGCTACACACACTCAGACTCCTACTTACACTCAGACTCCTACTTACACTCAGACTGCTACACACACTCAGACTGCCACACACACTCAGACTGCTACACACACTAAGACTCCTACTTACACTCAGACTGCCACACACACTCAGACTGCTACACACACTCAGACTCCTACTTACACTCAGACTCCTACTTACACTCAGACTGCTACACACACTCAGACTGCCACACACACTCAGACTGCTACACACACTAAGACTCCTACTTACACTCAGACTGCTACACACACTCAGACTGCTACACACACTCAGACTGCTACACACACTCAGACTGCTACACACACTCAGACTCCTACTTACACTCAGACTCCTACTTACACTCAGACTCCTACTTACACTCAGACTGCTACACACACTAAGACTCCTACTTACACTCAGACTGCTACACACACTCAGACTGCTACACACACTCAGACTGCTACACACACTCAGACTCCTACTTACACTCAGACTCCTACTTACACTCAGACTGCTACACACACTCAGAATGCTACACACACTCAGACTGCTACACACACTCAGACTGCTACACACACTCAGACTGCTACACACACTCAGACTGCTACACACACTCAGACTGCTACACACACTCAGACTCCTACTTACACTCAGACTGCTACACACACTCAGACTCCTACTTACACTCAGACTCCTACTTACACTCAGACTCCTACTTACACTCAGACTGCTACACACACTAAGACTCCTACTTACACTCAGACTGCTACACACACTCAGACTGCTACACACACTCAGACTGCTACACACACTCAGACTCCTACTTACACTCAGACTCCTACTTACACTCAGACTGCTACACACACTCAGACTGCTACACACACTCAGACTGCTACACACACTCAGACTGCTACACACACTCAGACTGCTACGCACACTCAGACTGCTACACACACTCAGACTGCTACACACACTCAGACTCCTACTTACACTCAGACTGCTACACACACTCAGACTGCTACACACACTCAGACTGCTACACACACTCAGACTCCTACTTACACTCAGACTCCTACTTACACTCAGACTGCTACACACACTCAGACTGCTACACACACTCAGACTGCTACACACACTCAGACTGCTACACACACTCAGACTGCTACGCACACTCAGACTGCTACACACACTCAGACTGCTACACACACTCAGACTCCTACTTACACTCAGACTCCTACGCACACTCAGACTGCTACACACACTCAGACTGCTACACACACTCAGACTCCTACTTACACTCAGACTCCTACTTACACTCAGACTCCTACTTACACTCAGACTGCTACACACACTCAGACTGCTACACACACTCAGACTCCTACTTACACTCAGACTCCTACTTACACTCAGACTGCTACACACACTCAGACTCCTACTTACACTCAGACTGCTACACACACTCAGACTCCTACTTACACTCAGACTGCTACACACACTCAGACTCCTACTTACACTCAGACTGCTACACACACTCAGACTGCTACACACACTCAGACTCCTACTTACACTCAGACTCCTACTTACACTCAGACTGCTACACACACTCAGACTGCTACACACACTCAGACTCCTACACACACTCAGACTCCTACACACACTCAGACTGCTACACACACTCAGACTCCTACTTACACTCAGACTCCTACTTACACTCAGACTGCTACACACACTCAGACTCCTACTTACACTCAGACTGCTACACACACTCAGACTGCTACACACACTCAGACTGCTACACACACTCAGACTCCTACTTACACTCAGACTCCTACTTACACTCAGACTCCTACTTACACTCAGACTGCTACACACACTCAGACTGCTACACACACTCAGACTCCTACACACACTCAGACTCCTACTTACACTCAGACTGCTACACACACTCAGACTCCTACTTACACTCAGACTCCTACTTACACTCAGACTCCTACTTACACTCAGACTGCTACACACACTCAGACTCCTACACACACTCAGACTCCTACTTACACTCAGACTGCTACTTACACTCAGACTCCTACTTACACTCAGACTGCTACACACACTCAGACTCCTACTTACACTCAGACTCCTACTTACACTCAGACTCCTACTTACACTCAGACTCCTACTTACACTCAGACTGCTACACACACTCAGACTCCTACTTACACTCAGACTCCTACTTACACTCAGACTCCTACTTACACTCAGACTGCTACACACGCTCAGACTCCTACACACACTCAGACTCCTACTTACACTCAGACTGCTACACACACTCAGACTCCTACACACACTCTGACTCCTACACACACTCAGACTCCTACTTACACTCAGACTGCTACACACACTCAGACTCCTACACACACTCAGACTCCTACACACACTCAGACTCCTACACTCACTCAGACTCCTACTTACACTCAGACTGCTACACACACTCTGACTCCTACTTACACTCAGACTCCTACTTACACTCAGACTGCTACTTACACTCAAACTCCTACTTACACTCAGACTGCTACTTACACTCATACTCCTACTTACACTCAGACTGCTACACATACTCAGACTCCTACTTACACTCAGACTGCTACTTACACTCAGACTGCTACACACACTCAGACTCCTACTTACACTCAGACTCCTACTTACACTCAGACTGCTACTTACACTCAGACTCCTACTTACACTCAGACTGCTACACACACTCTGACTCCAACTTACACTCAGACTCCTACTTACACTCAGAATCCTACTTACACTCAGACTCCTACTTACACTCAGACTGCTACACACACTCAGACTCCTACTTACACTCAGACTCCTACTTACACTCAGACTGCTACACACACTCTGACTCCAACTTACACTCAGACTCCTACTTACACTCAGAATCCTACTTACACTCAGACTCCTACTTACACTCAGACTGCTACACACACTCAGACTCCTACTTACACTCAGACTCCTACTTACACTCAGACTGCTACACACACTCTGACTCCAACTTACACTCAGACTCCTACTTACACTCAGAATCCTACTTACACTCAGACTCCTACTTACACTCAGACTCCTACTTACACTCAGACTGCTACACACCCTCAGACTGCTACACACACTCAGACTGCTACACACACTCAGACTCCTACTTACACTCAGACTGCTACACACCCTCAGACTGCTACACACACTCAGACTGCTACACACACTCAGACTCCTACTTACACTCAGACTCCTACTTACACTCAGACTCCTACGCACACTCAGACTGCTACACACACTCAGACTGCTACACACACTCAGACTGCTACACACACTCAGACTCCTACTTACACTCAGACTCCTACGCACACTCAGACTGCTACACACACTCAGACTGCTACACACACACACTCAGACACTTACACACACTCAGACTCCTATGCACACTCAGAATCCTACTTACACTCAGACTCCTACGCACACTCAGACTGCTACACACACTCAGACTGCTACGCACACTCAGACTGCTACACACACTCAGACTCCTACTTACACTCAGACTCCTACGCACACTCAGACTGCTACACACACTCAGACTGCTACACACACTCAGACTCCTACTTACACTCAGACTCCTACTTACACTCAGACTCCTACTTACACTCAGACTGCTACACACACTCAGACTGCCACACACACTCAGACTGCTACACACACTAAGACTCCTACTTACACTCAGACTGCTACACACACTTAAACTGCTACACACACTCAGACTGCTACACACACTCAGACTGCTACACACACTCAGACTGCTACACACACTCAGACTCCTACTTACACTCAGACTCCTACTTACACTCAGACTCCTACTTACACTCAGACTGCTACACACACTAAGACTCCTACTTACACTCAGACTGCTACACACACTCAGACTGCTACACACACTCAGACTGCTACACACACTCAGACTCCTACTTACACTCAGACTCCTACTTACACTCAGACTGCTACACACACTCAGACTGCTACACACACTCAGACTGCTACACACACTCAGACTGCTACACACACTCAGACTGCTACACACACTCAGACTGCTACACACACTCAGACTGCTACACACACTCAGACTCCTACTTACACTCAGACTGCTACACACACTCAGACTCCTACTTACACTCAGACTCCTACTTACACTCAGACTCCTACTTACACTCAGACTGCTACACACACTAAGACTCCTACTTACACTCAGACTGCTACACACACTCAGACTGCTACACACACTCAGACTGCTACACACACTCAGACTCCTACTTACACTCAGACTCCTACTTACACTCAGACTGCTACACACACTCAGACTGCTACACACACTCAGACTGCTACACACACTCAGACTGCTACACACACTCAGACTGCTACGCACACTCAGACTGCTACACACACTCAGACTGCTACACACACTCAGACTCCTACTTACACTCAGACTGCTACACACACTCAGACTGCTACACACACTCAGACTGCTACACACACTCAGACTCCTACTTACACTCAGACTCCTACTTACACTCAGACTGCTACACACACTCAGACTGCTACACACACTCAGACTGCTACACACACTCAGACTGCTACACACACTCAGACTGCTACGCACACTCAGACTGCTACACACACTCAGACTGCTACACACACTCAGACTCCTACTTACACTCAGACTCCTACGCACACTCAGACTGCTACACACACTCAGACTGCTACACACACTCAGACTCCTACTTACACTCAGACTCCTACTTACACTCAGACTCCTACTTACACTCAGACTGCTACACACACTCAGACTGCTACACACACTCAGACTCCTACTTACACTCAGACTCCTACTTACACTCAGACTGCTACACACACTCAGACTCCTACTTACACTCAGACTGCTACACACACTCAGACTCCTACTTACACTCAGACTGCTACACACACTCAGACTCCTACTTACACTCAGACTGCTACACACACTCAGACTGCTACACACACTCAGACTCCTACTTACACTCAGACTCCTACTTACACTCAGACTGCTACACACACTCAGACTGCTACACACACTCAGACTCCTACACACACTCAGACTCCTACACACACTCAGACTGCTACACACACTCAGACTCCTACTTACACTCAGACTGCTACACACACTCAGACTGCTACACACACTCAGACTCCTACTTACACTCAGACTGCTACACACACTCAGACTGCTACACACACTCAGACTCCTACTTACACTCAGACTGCTACACACACTCAGACTGCTACACACACTCAGACTCCTACTTACACTCAGACTCCTACTTACACTCAGACTGCTACACACACTCAGACTCCTACTTACACTCAGACTGCTACACACACTCAGACTGCTACACACACTCAGACTGCTACACACACTCAGACTCCTACTTACACTCAGACTCCTACTTACACTCAGACTCCTACTTACACTCAGACTGCTACACACACTCAGACTGCTACACACACTCAGACTCCTACACACACTCAGACTCCTACTTACACTCAGACTGCTACACACACTCAGACTCCTACTTACACTCAGACTCCTACTTACACTCAGACTCCTACTTACACTCAGACTGCTACACACACTCAGACTCCTACACACACTCAGACTCCTACTTACACTCAGACTGCTACTTACACTCAGACTCCTACTTACACTCAGACTGCTACACACACTCAGACTCCTACTTACACTCAGACTCCTACTTACACTCAGACTCCTACTTACACTCAGACTCCTACTTACACTCAGACTGCTACACACACTCAGACTCCTACTTACACTCAGACTCCTACTTACACTCAGACTCCTACTTACACTCAGACTGCTACACACGCTCAGACTCCTACACACACTCAGACTCCTACTTACACTCAGACTGCTACACACACTCAGACTCCTACACACACTCTGACTCCTACACACACTCAGACTCCTACTTACACTCAGACTGCTACACACACTCAGACTCCTACACACACTCAGACTCCTACACACACTCAGACTCCTACACTCACTCAGACTCCTACTTACACTCAGACTGCTACACACACTCTGACTCCTACTTACACTCAGACTCCTACTTACACTCAGACTGCTACTTACACTCAAACTCCTACTTACACTCAGACTGCTACTTACACTCATACTCCTACTTACACTCAGACTGCTACACACACTCAGACTCCTACTTACACTCAGACTGCTACTTACACTCAGACTGCTACACACACTCAGACTCCTACTTACACTCAGACTCCTACTTACACTCAGACTGCTACTTACACTCAGACTCCTACTTACACTCAGACTGCTACACACACTCTGACTCCAACTTACACTCAGACTCCTACTTACACTCAGAATCCTACTTACACTCAGACTCCTACTTACACTCAGACTGCTACACACACTCAGACTCCTACTTACACTCAGACTGCTACACACCCTCAGACTGCTACACACACTCAGACTGCTACACACACTCAGACTCCTACTTACACTCAGACTGCTACACACCCTCAGACTGCTACACACACTCAGACTGCTACACACACTCAGACTCCTACTTACACTCAGACTGCTACACACACTCAGACTCCTACTTACACTCAGACTGCTACACACACTCAGACTCCTACTTACACTCAGACTCCTACTTACACTCAGACTCCTACGCACACTCAGACTGCTACACACACTCAGACTCCTACTTACACTCAGACTCCTACTTACACTCAGACTGCTACGCACACTCAGACTGCTACACACACTCAGACTCCTACTTACACTAAGACTGCTACACACACTCAGACTCCTACTTACACTCAGACTGCTACGCACACTCAGACTGCTACACACACTCAGACTCCTACTTACACTCAGACTGCTACACACACTCAGACCCCTACTTACACTCAGACTGCTACACACACTCAGACTGCTACTTACACTCAGACTCCTACTTACACTCAGACTGCTACGCACACTCAGACTGCTACACACACTCAGACTCCTACTTACACTCAGACTGCTACACACACTCAGACCCCTACTTACACTCAGACTGCTACACACACTCAGACTCCTACTTACACTCAGACTCCTACTTACACTCAGACTCCTACGCACACTCAGACTGCTACACACACTCAGACTCCTACTTACACTCAGACTCCTACTTACACTCAGACTCCTACTTACACTCAGACTGCTACACACACTCAGACTCCTACTTACACTCAGACTGCTACACACACTCAGACTCCTACTTACACTCAGACTGCTACACACACTCAGACTCCTACTTACACTCAGACTCCTACTTACACTCAGACTCCTACGCACACTCAGACTCCTACTTACACTCAGACTGCTACACACACTCAGACTGCTACACACACTCAGACTCCTACTTACACTCAGACTGCTACACACACTCAGACTGCTACACACACTCAGACTGCTACGCACACTCAGACTCCTACTTACACTCAGACTGCTACACACACTCAGACTGCTACACACACTCAGACTCCTACTTACACTCAGACTGCTACACACACTCAGACTGCTACACACACTCAGACTGCTACACACACTCAGACTGCTACACACACTCAGACTGCTACACACACTCAGACTGCTACACACACTCAGACTCCTACTTACACTCAGACTCCTACTTACACTCAGACTCCTACGCACACTCAGACTCCTACTTACACTCAGACTGCTACACACACTCAGACTGCTACACACCCTCAGACTGATACACACACTCAGACTGCTACACACACTCAGACTCCTACTTACACTCAGACTGCTACACACACTCAGACTCCTACTTACACTCAGACTGCTACACACACTCAGACTTCTACTTACACTCAGACTCCTACTTACACTCAGACTGCTACACACACTCAGACTGCTACACACACTCAGACTCCTACTTACACTAAGACTGCTACACACACTCAGACTCCTACTTACACTCAGACTCCTACGCACACTCAGACTCCTACTTACACTCAGACTGCTACACACACTCAGACTGCTACACACACTCAGACTCCTACTTACACTCAGACTGCTACACACACTCAGACTGCTACACACACTCAGACTGCTACTTACACTCTGACTGCTACACACACTCAGACTGCTACACACACTCAGACTGCTACACACACTCAGACTCCTACTTACACTCAGACTGCTACACACACTCAGACTGCTACTTACACTCAGACTGCTACTTACACTCAGACTGCTACTTACACTCAGACTGCTACACACACTCAGACTGCTACACACACTCAGACTGCTACACACACTCAGACTGCCACACACACTCAGACTCCTACTTACACTCAGACTGCTACACACACTCAGACTCCTACTTACACTCAGACTCCTACTTACACTCAGACTGCTACATACACTCAGACTCCTACACACACTCAGACTCCTACTTACACTCAGACTCCTACTTACACTCAGACTCCTACTTACACTCAGACTGCTACACACACTCAGACTCCTACTTACACTCAGACTCCTACACACACTCAGACTCCTACTTACACTCAGACTCCTACATACACTCAGACTCCTACACACACTCAGACTCCTACTTACACTCAGACTCCTACTTACACTCAGACTGCTACACACACTCAGACTGCTACACACACTCAGACTCCTACTTACACTCAGACTCCTACTTACACTCAGAATGCTACACACACTCAGACTGCTACACACACTCAGACTGCTACACACACTCAGACTCCTACTTACACTCAGACTGCTACACACACTCAGACTCCTACTTACACTCAGACTGCTACACACACTCAGACTCCTACTTACACTCAGACTGCTACACACACTCAGACTGCTACACACACTCAGACTGCTACACACACTCAGACTCCTACTTACACTCAGACTGCTACACACACTCAGACTCCTACTTACACTCAGACTGCTACACACACTCAGACTGCTACACACACTCAGACTGCTACACACACTCAGACTCCTACTTACACTCAGACTGCTACACACACTCAGACTGCTACACACACTCAGACTGCTACACACACTCAGACTGCTACACACACTCAGACTGCTACACACACTCAGACTCCTACACACACTCAGACTGCTACACACACTCAGACTGCTACACACACTCAGACTGCTACACACACTCAGACTGCTACACACACTCAGACTGCTACACACACTCAGACTGCTACACACACTCAGACTGCTACACACATTCAGACTCCTACACACACTCAGACACCCACTCACAATCACACACCCACACACACTCAGACACTCACACACAGCAACACACCCACTCAGGCTTCACCATCCCACTCTCCACACACACACACACACACACACTCACTGACGCAAACGAACACAGCACACATATCACACCCATCTCACTTCATGACGTGGACCTCATCGACCTGTCAGACATAAGACCTTCGCCTACTCCAAATGCACACTCACCGTTACCTGAGAGTTACGCACAGGCGGCGCAGGCAAAATCCAACACACACACAATCACTTTCACGGAGTTTAGGTCCGATCTGGCACCTATCTTCGTGAAAAACAGCCAGACAACTCACGTACACACTCTGTCACTCAAATTTGATAGAACACAAAAAACCTCTACGCAAGTACACCATACGCATCGCGCCACGATCCGGATACTATGCGGTGAAGCTGTTTTGCAGGAGGGACTACAATGCTTTTGTAGATCATCTCAAGCAAGAACGCATACAGTTCCACCTCAGGCCCGAACCTTCACTTAGGACCATTAGATTTGTTATAAAATGGCTGTATACGGAGTTCTCCGGTGAACACATAAAGCAGAAACTGGCAACCCACAATCTTGAGGTCCTTAGGGCTGTGCGAATGCACAGAAGGAATAGGTTTAGAGCCCCTCTCCCCATGTTCCTTGTGGAACTGGCGGACACACCTGAAAACAGAAAGATAGTGGGCCTCAAGTATGTAGCTCACTTTAGGGTCAGGATTGAAGAATACAGGACCGTTTCAGCGCCCAAACAATGTAAAAATGGCAAATGCTGTACCATACACATTTAGAATGTCAGGCCCCCCAAGACACATGCGCCCAATGTAAACCCCTCTTAGTCTTGTAGAGTTCCCCCAGGGGAACGACAGTGCACGCTGTGTAATGGTACGGGGCATGGGGCAACATGGCGCGGTTGCCCGAAGTACCTAGCGGCACTGAACTCAAGGCCAAGGGAGCAGACATCTAGGGCACCCCGACCACAACCTGTAGAACAGCAACAGAATACCATGGCTGCTCCCACTAACACCGAGGGGCAGTGGTACACTCAGGACCGTCGAGGCAGAAACCGGCCAGCCCCCGAACCCTGCCCCTCGAGAGCGGATGGAGACCGGGACACGACCAGTCTGCCACCAGCACAACATGAGCGCGCCCCTAACGCGACACAACGCAAACACCAACACACACAGGCTAACACACAAACACGTACACACAAACCACCACAACCGTTGGGAGATTCAGTCTTCTGCCCAACAGCGCTCACCACCCGGGAAGCATTTGAAAATGGAATGGCCTTGAGGGAGCTCCTAAGTAAGCTAGATTCCTCCTCAACGATAGCTTACAACAAGTTTAAAATACATAGAAGATGGCTCCTGGAACTAATTACAGAAGACCGCGCAGGCCCAATGTACCTGTTCAATTACCTCATGAGATATCTCCTAGTAATTGCGGAAACTTATCATGGCTAATACAACAGTAGTAAACATAATGTACTGGAACTGCAACAACCTCCGACGAAAACGCAAAGAACTAGCAGATTGCCTAGTCAGGAACTCCATTCAGATTGCACTGCTTAACGAGACCCACTTAGGACCAGAAGACCGCTTCACGGTACCAGGTTACAAAATCTACAGAAATGATAGAAGTCGTAGAGGCGGAGGTACCGCGGTGGCCATCCAAAATTCGATAACACACCATCAAAAACACGTGCCTCAACTAAACCGTCTGGAAGCAACGGCAGTAAATGTGCAATTGCACAACGACGCAGCAACAGTTGTAGCAGTTCACAATCCTCCAGGCGATATCGACGTAGAGGATGTAGACAAAATTATGCGCCTTGACCGTAAGGTGATTGCCGCAGGTGACTTAAACTCGAAACATCACCTTTGGAACTGCAGAGCTACAAACACTTCCGGCACCAAACTGCTAACGTACGTTAACAGGTCAAACGTTCTACTAACAGGACCAGACGAACCCATGTGTATACCCAGACAGGTCAACCAAAAGCCAGATATTCTAGACATTGCCCTACTTAAAGATATGCCTTATGACACAGAAACAACGGTTATAAACAATCTCACTTCAGATCACCTTCCAGTACTAATGGAAGTCGCAGCGCCTCTAGCGTTCAAAGCAGAGCCAGCCAGACGCAATTATAACCAAACAAACTGGCCAGAGTTTGAGGCGCAAATAGAAAGCGAACTTGGTCAAAGGGAGGTTAATGTCAACTCCCACGAAACACAAGACCAAGCGGTTGACACAATAACAGAAGCTATCCACCACGCAACAGAAAGACATGTGCCAATAATACGGCCAAGCAATTACGCGACGACACAATTCTCTCTGGCAGTAAGACGGGCGACACAAGACCGCAACAGAGCCAGACGTCAGTGGCAGCGCACACGCAACATCATACACAAAAATGAATATGAAAATCTCAGAATTGCTGCCAGCACGCATATAACAGACCACATACGAGGCCAATGGAACGCCACGCTGGACACTATAGATCCACAAACCCGAAAAGTGTGGCGAATCGCGAAATGCCTAATGCGTGCACGATTCAACATCCCGCCCCTGCATTCCGGCGGCCGTATAGCGGAAACAGATGAACAAAAGGCCGAAGCTTTCGCGGATGCGTTAGAAGAAACATTCCAACCGAATGCTGACCCGTGCGATATCAATTTTGCAGCAGCATCGGAAGATCAAATTACTGAAATTGTAAACACTGCAACTCACAACAAAATGAGAAAAACCAGTGTCGGTGAAATTAAATGGCTGATCATGCATCTGCCCAATAGAAAAACACCGGGTCCGGATGCGATCCCCAATCTGGTGCTCAAACATCTTCCACCAAGCGCACTAAAATTACTAGCGGACATATTTAAACATGCCCTCCAAAATGGAAAATTCCCAACACGCTGGAAGGAAGCACAAATTTTTATGTTCCTTAAACAACATAAAGAGCCCTCAATTCCAACGAATCATAGGCCAATTAGCCTTCTTAACACTTTGAGTAAACTCCTGGAAAAGGTCATTCTGAAATGCCTAAACTCATTCCTAGTCAAAAATAACATCCTAATCAGTGAACAGTTTGGTTTTCGGGCTAATCATTCGACAAAGCTACAACTACTCAGAATAACAGAGAAAATAACTGCAGGGTTTAATACCAAGCGATCCACGGGCGTAGTCCTATTGGACATAGAACGCGCCTTCGACAAAGTTTGGCAAGCGGGTCTACTTAGAAAGCTAATAAACATAGGCGTGCAAGACTCGATGATCACATTAATCAAAGATTATCTTAGCGCAAGGAGTTTTCGCATCTCCGTAGGTGAAAGTAAATCTACTGCTCGCCCAATTGGCGCTGGAGTACCCCAAGGAAGTTTACTGGGGCCCACGCTGTTTAACATCTACATCAACGAACTTCCCCAATTGATCAGAGTAGATAAATACATATATGCTGACGACCCTGCTTTAGCGACACAATCAACCCAGCCGCGCATCATACATCTAAGGCTACAGAATGCGCTTAACACTATGAAGCCGTGGTTAACTAAATGGCGGGTTAAACTCAATTCAAGAAAATGCCAAGCCATCATTTTTAGCCGAAGAAACCTGCATAGACTCGGGAGGCGAATCCTCCCACCCCTCACCTACAGACAAGAACCAATAGGGTGGGAGACAAATGTCACATTGCTACGCGTTAAGATGGATGCATATCTTAGCTGGAAACACCATATAAACTCAGCTAGAGCAAAGGCCAATGGCCAATTTAACAGACTCTACCCACTCATAAATCTTAATAGCAGCCTTAAACTACAGATGGGACTTGCGTTATACAAGACGCTAATCCGTCCCATCCTAACTTACGCTGCCCCCGTATGGGGATATGCGGCACAAACGCACATAAAGCGCCTCCAAACAATGCAAAACAGAATACTGCGAATAGTTGCCAAACTCCCCGAAGAAGCTCCTGCGCATGAAATGCATGAAGCACTGAAAATGCTGACAATCGAGCAATTCATCAAACACCTAGGCGAACCTATACGCGAAAAAGAACAAAAACTACAACGATCACATTAGAATGCTAGGAGATTACGAAACGGCGCACGACAAGCACCTCCGCCCTCTGTCACTATTCGACCGCACTATTGGCATTGGCGAACCAGAAATTGCCATAGAAGACTACTTAAACACATTAATGCACTAGCCATGATGCGAGAACGCAGGAACTCATAGGCACACATCACTCACGCACACATACACATTCCAATATTCAGCTGCCCTCACAAGTCCTTGTGTTACACAACCAAGGCAGCCCCGGGGGTTGAGGGCCCCCCGCAGGTGGCACAGGCTCGCTCCTGCACTAAGGCAGATAGCCCGCCATGTGTGCACTATATACAATCCTGCTACACACTGGTTAACGAGATGGTAACAATTGACGGAGCCGACAGGCGGAAATCCTTATACATATATAGTAATAGATAATAGCAATATTACTTACATGAAGCCGCTAGGCGGATACTTACACAAATACTCCTCAACTTATTAGAGATAAGCAAACCTTATTAATTAAGCATAGATACTAAGAAACTTCAAACGAAGCTTCCGGCGGATGTTATATACACCCTTAATACTTGTAAATAAATACACATATATGTAATCGTAAGGCTAACATAGTACGGCTGCAAGATGCAACTTTGGATGCATCATTGCATGAACACTCCAGCATATAGACACCCCAAATTCAACTAAGCACAATTTATGAAGCCAATAGGCAAAAGTATAATACTTACTAAGGCTAACTCTTACTTTAAGTTAACTAATTACTGACGAGGCCCGCAGGCTGTTACACATAAAATACCACCATCTACTACAAAACCTATATCACCACCAACTCACCCCAGGGTGCACTCAGGGCGCAAGTCATGTGTGTACCCTGGCACTTCAGTCTTTCACTCGCTGTTACTGCCACTGGCACGCAGCATCTATTCATCACAAGAAATGCGCAGGTGCTTAATGCGGTACTGCACAAGCGAGGCAGGGGCCTCCTACTTCCGGTCGGGGTTTTTCGTGGGTAGTGCCGCCCTGGTTCGAGTCCAGGGCGGGGAGTCTCACACTCCCAGGCTTGCCTGGAGTTAGGGCGTCAGTAACCTTTTCCCCCACCACTAATAAAAAAAGGCTTACCTACCTTTTTTTTTATAGGTGGTGGTGTGGGGGTGAGGTAGATCGCCGCAGATCATCATGACCAAGAAGAAACGCCAAAACCAAACCGCCTCAAACGCCGCCGAAGCCACAGCCGAGTGCCAAAAGGCCTTCTCGGCTGAGAGCAGTGGCACCCTTCCGCCTCCAGCTGCCGCAGAATGCCGGCAGATGCAGCCGCACCTGCCTACCAGCTAATCATCCACCGCCGAAGAAGCCCGGCAAATGCCGGCTTCTACTCTCGACACCACCTCAGGACCAGAGCGCCCAGCCAACACCGACGCACCTTCCAACGCAGCACCGACGCCTCCACAGCATCTGCCGCCACCGCCGCTACTCCTCGAGAGGTACAGTGCTGTGATTAGGGGCGTCCCGCGAGACCTATCCATTAGGCTCATCTCCGCCGCAGCACGCCAGAGATGGCCCTTAGTAATTAGGACCACAAGGATAATGTCCGCCAGGGGATGTCCCCTTTAGTACGGATTGTATTCGCCGTGGCCTGGGATCTCAATGCTGCCTTGCGCGAGGGCCTGCGCATGTTTGGGCGGCGCCTAAGCATCGAGGCTAGCCGAGAACCCCGACCGACACCATGCCGCCGCTGCTGCGCATTCGGCCACGCCGCCGACACCTGCGCCGAGCCCCCACGGTACCACTACTGTGGGGCGCCGCGATGGACAGCCGCATGCGCAGCCCATGACCTAAGGACCCGACGCCGGTACTGCGCCACCTGTGATGGCCCTGGTCACTTCACAGGACAGGCGCAGTCCCCTTATTACCCTCGCAGTCGCCGCCACCTGACACCAGCCTCCGCCGCCACGCCCTTAGACGAAACTGCGAGGACCTCAACAACCACCACCTCGACGCAGACTGAAGACTCCAACATTATCCATCACCTGCCTGCCGCCACTACCACACCACAGGCAAGAGCACCAGCAGCGCCATCCGACAACGCCGTTAAAGACGCCGTGCAGGACCTGCACTCAGAAGTCCTGCTCATTAGCGGCTGGCTGAATACGCTGGAAGAAGCGCTGACTACCATCACCGCAGCAATCACAGATACCCACACCACTCCTACAGCCAACCTTCAAGACACAGATGCCATATCCCAGAAACAAACAAAGGTCACGTCTGAGTTCCTCTTGGAGCTGGACGTCCTCTACACCCTGCTGCAGGAAATTCACGAAGTCAACGCCAGTATCTTGGAGGCCAAGCAGGACCTCTATGTTGAAGCCGCGAAATTACCGACAAGCCTTACACACCTGGAAGAGCTGCTCAAAGGAAACCACAACGAGATCAAGAAGTGCTACACTGCAGTTCTTGATAGCCACGAACTGACAGTCAACAATATATCAGAGGAAATTGCAGGCAGTTACCAACAGATTCTTCAGGACCTTTCCACCAAAAACTCATGCCCTTACACACACACCCGAAATACCAGACATCACTACTGAAAACACACCAAGAGTCCCTAGCGCTGTACTCGGGCCCTCGGGCCATGTTTATAGACTAGTCAAGCCATTCCTTGTTGCAGCCCTCATGCTGCAGCAACATCAACTTCAACACTAATCACGGAGGTGCTATCGCGGAACTCCATTATACCCCATTCACTCTTCCTTTCCTATCTCATTCTTCCTTCCATTATTTCCTCACGAATCTTCACCCAGTGGCGAGATAAGCCATTCTTTCAACCTTCTAGCTCTCTCTCTCTGTCTCCCCTTTCAAAAAAAAAGAAAGAAAAAAAAAAAAAAAAAAAGCTTACCTACCTCTTAGGAAAGACCCGGGACCGGACAAAATTCCTAACACAGTATTAAAACACCTCCCTTTGAAACTACTGAAATACTTGGCCACCATGTATAACTAGTCTCTTGAACATGGCATCTATCCCTCCACTTGGAAAACCGCCCACGTACTTCACTTCCCAAAACAACACAAGCCTCTCTACAATCCACACAACTACAGACCCATCAGCTTACTCAACACTCTTAACAAGGTCCTTGAAAAGATAATATTTAAACGTCTGAATGCACACATCAAGCGTAATGGCATACTCATTAACGAACAATTTGCCTTTCGCACACAACACTCCTCAACCCTCCACCTGAACAGAGCCACCGAACACATAACCAACGGCTTCAAAAGTAACAGATCAACAGGGGCAATTCTACTGGATCTAGAGCGCGCCTTCGATAAAGTATGGCACGAAGGCCTACTCCGAAGAATGATAGCACTCAACTTTCCCGACTCAGCCATCAAATTAATTGCAAACTACCTAACTTCCCGCTCCTTCCGGTCAACAGTTAACAATGCTACCTCAACGCTCCGACCCATAGGTGCCGGTGTCCCCCAGGGAAGCCTCCTAGGACCCCTATTATTCAACATACACATAAATGACATCCCTATACCGAACTCGGTGAAAACCTTCATCTACGCTGACGACACTGCCATCATGGCCCAATCATGGAAACCTCGCCTTATACACCAGCGCATCCAAAACTGTATTACAAACCTAGAACAATGGCTGACTAACTGGCGCATAAAACCCAACCCCACCAAATGCCAAGCGATCATATTCACCAAGCGACTCACCCACAGACGACATAATCTCCCACCACTACAACTTTTTGGAAATAATATTCCTTGGAACACCACCGTAAAATACCTCGGCGTCACAATGGACGTTGGCCTAACGTGGCGAGACCACATTAGGCAAATCGGAGGTAAGGCGTGCGTGCGCCTCAGAGAACTCTACCCCCTACTAAATCTTTCTAGCCTACTGCCTAAAGAAACCGCTTTGGTCATTTACAAAGCGCTCCTTCGACCCATCATTACCTACGCCTCCACTGCATGGGGCGTTGCCGCCAAAACACATATTCAATCACTTCAAACATTTCAGAACAAGATTTCACGCCTAATCTGCAAACTCCCCAGAACAACCCCTGCTGCACAACTGCACAGAAAACTCAGAATTCACACCATATCTGAATTCATTTAAAAACTGGCCTTCGATCTCTACAAAAAGTCCAATGGTCACTCAAACCCACTTATAGACGGCCTCGGTAACTACGACCCCGTAGCCGACAAGCACAAGCGTCCCCTGTTCCTATTTCACAGACCTACTGACAACGACATCACGCACCACTTGATCACCTGCAGAACCTAATTCCACTCTAGGCAACACCCCCCTTCCTCTACCATAATTCAACCGCCCTTAGCATTCCAACCAAATTGCACGCTAGCTCCTATTTTACACACTAACATCTGTACTATTACTGCATGCCAACACTAACTTAGTAACCCCGTTTCCCAACACTAACCCTCCTCACTCCACCTCATTAACGCTCTAACTCCCACTAAACAATGTAACACACTAACCCTTGCATACTAACATCCAATCATACTAATCACTCTCCCAACGCATGCGTCGCATGCACCGCAATTTGCACTCATCCATACCACCGATGCACGATCACACCGCACGACTACTGCATGGCCCACTAACCACCACTTACCACCCACTGCCCTGTCTGGCAGTCAGGGCATTTCGCCATGTCTGCCACTCGGGATTTCACCCATCTCCTCGAGCATATCTTTTGCCACTTTCACAACCTTTCTCCAATCACCAGAGTGCTTATTGCGGGATCTGCCTAACTAACACCCTAACTTCCCTCTCCTAACCCCGCATCCCTGCATGGTAATACTAACAGCATGGGGAGGCGATGTAGATGCATGCCGGAGAAAGTCGGGCGATCGCCACCGGGGGGCGGCGGGTAAGGGGCTGCCCTTTCAAAAAAAAAAATAAATAAATAAAAAAGCTTAATAGACCAATGGAACGCCACGCTGGACACTATAGATCCACAAACCCGAAAAGTGTGGCGAATCGCGAAATGCCTAACGCGTGCACGATTCAACATTCCGGCGGCTGCATAGCGGAAACAGATGAACAAAAGGCCGAAGCCTACGCGGATGCGTCAGAAGAAACATTCCAACAGAATGCTGACTCGTGCGATATAAATTTTGCAGCAGCAACGGAACATCAAATTGCTGAAATTGGCAACACTGCAACTCACAACAAAATGAGAAAAACCCAGTGTCGGTGAAATTAAACGGCTGATCATGCATCTGCCCAATAGAAAAGCACCGGGTCCGGATGCGATTCCCAATCTGGTGCTCAAACATCTTCCACCAAGCGCACTAAAATTACTAGCGGACATATTTAACCATGCCCTCCAGAATGGAAAATTCCCAACACGCTAGAAGAAAGCACAAATTGTGATGTTCCCCAAACAACATAATGATCCCTCAATTCCAACGAATCATAGGCCAATTAGCCCTCTTAACACTCTGAGTAAACTTCTGGAAAAGGTCGTTCTGAAACGCCTAAACTCATTCCTAGTCAAAAATAACATCCTAGTCAGTGAACAGTTTGGTTTTCGGGCTAATCATTCGACAACGCTACAACTACTCAGAATAACAGAGAAAATAACTGCAGGGTTTAATACCAAGCGATCCACGGGCGTAGTCCTATTAGACATAGAACATGCCTTCGACAAAGTTTGCCATGCAGGTCTACTTAGAAAGCTAATAAACATAGGCGTGCAAGACTCGATGGTCACATTAATCAAAGATTATCTTAGCGGAAGGAGTTTTCACATCTCCGTAGGTGAAAGTAAATCTACTGCTCGCCCAATTGGCGCTGGAGTACCCCAAGGAAGTTTACTGGGGCCCACGCTGTTTAACATCTACATCAACGACCTTCCCAAATTGATCAGAGTACATAAATTCATATATGCTGACGACACAGCCTTAGCGACACAATCAACCCAGCCGCGCATCATACATCTAAGGCTACAGAATGCGCTTAACACTATGAAGCCGTGGTTCACTAAATGGCGGGTTAAACTCAATTCAAGAAAATGCCAAGCCATCATTTTTAGCCGAAGAAACCTGCATAGACTCGGGAGGCGAATCCTCCCACCCCTCACCTAAGACATGAACCAATAGGGTGGGAGACAAATGTCACATACCTAAGCGTTAAGATGGATGAATATCTAAGCTGGAAACACAATATAAACTCAGCTAGAGCAAAGGCCAATGGCCAACTTAACAGATTCTACCCACTCATAAATCTTAATAGCAGCCTTAAACTACAGATGGGACTTGCGTTATACAAGACGCTAATCCGTCCCATCCTAACTTACGCTGCTCCCGTATGTGGATATGCGGCACAAACGCACATAAAGCGCCTCCAAACATTGCAAAACAGAATACTGCGAATAATTGCCAAACTCCCCGAAGAAGCTCCTGCGCTTGAAATGCATGAAGAGCTGAAAATGCTGACAATCGAGCAATTCATCAAACACCTAGGCGAACCTATACGCGAAAAAGAACAAAAATTACAACGATCACATTAGAATGCTAGGAGAATACGAAACGGCGCACGACAAGCACCTCCGCCCTCTGTCACTATACGACCGCACCATTGGCATTGGCGAACCAGAAATTGCCATAGAAGACTACTTAAACACATTAATGCACTAGCCATGATACGAAAACGCAGGAACTCATAGTCACACATCACTCACGCACACATACGCATTACAACATTCAGCTGCCCTCACAAGTCCTTGTGTTACACAACCAAGGCGGCCCCGGGGGTTGAGGGCCCCCCCCTGCAAGTGGCACAGGCTCGCTCCTGCACTAAGGCAGATAGCCCGCCATGTGTGCACTATATACAATCCTGCTACACACTGGTTAACGAGATGGTAACAATTGACGGAGCCGACAGGCGGAAATCCTTATACATGTATAGTAATAGATAATAGCAATATTACTTACATGAAGCCGCTAGGCGGATACTTACGCAAACACTCCTAAACTATATTAATTAAGCATAGATACTAAGAAACTTGAAACGAAGCTTCTGGCGGATATTGTATACACTGCAAATACTTGTAAATAAATACACGTATATGTACTCGTTAGGCTACCACAGTACGACTGCAAGATGCAGCTATGGATGCATCATTGCAAGAACACTCCAACATATTTACACCCCAAATTCAACTAAGCACACTTTTTGAAGCCAATAGGCAAATGTATAACACTTACTTACACTTACTTAGGCTAAATCTTACTTTAAGTTAACTAATTACTGACGAGGCCCGCAGGCTGTTACACATAAAGTACCACCATCTACTACAAAACCTATATCACCACCAACTCCCCCCAGGGTGCACTCAGGGCGCAAGCCATGTGTGCACCCTGGCACTTCAGTCTTTCACTCGTTGTTACTGCCACTGGCACGCAGCATCCATTCATCACAAGAAATGCGCAGGTGCTTAATGCGGTTCTGCACAAGCGAGGCAGGGGCCTCCTACTTCCGGTGGGGGTTTTTCGTGGGTAGTGCCGCCCTGGTTCGAGTCCAGGGCGGGGAGTCTCAAACTCCCAGGTTTGCCTGGGGTTAGGGCGTCAGTAGTCCTTTCATCCACCACTAATAAAAAAAAAAAAATAAAAAAAAATTAAAAAAAAGGTTAATAGGTTCGACTCTTAAGTATGGATCCAGCGATAAGGGCAGCTTTCGACGCAGGCATGTCCTACTACCACACCGCAAGCAAAGAAGAGCTGGCACTGCGAAACCGGAAGACCCACCATGCCCGTAGTCAATGGACGCTGACTCGACGTGCCGCCTTGCAACGGAGCATGGAGACGCTCTCCGCCCCTCTTACTACTCCGCCTCCTGCCACACCACCTACCGTATCGCAGCAGGTGGCATCTCCGACAACAGACATCGCCGCCGCACCGGTACCCATTAGGAAACCGGCCCGGCCCCATCCGCCGACAGTCTCCGCTGCCGTGGCCGGCACCCAACCGGGAACCGGCCCGTCCCCAACCGCCGACTGCCTCCGCCGCCGTGCCGAAACCCAACATGGAACCGGCCCGGCTCCAACCGCCGATAACCACCGCCGCCGTACCGGATCCCAACCGGGAATCGGTCCGGCCTTCTCCGCAGCCTTCAACTTCACTCTCCACCGTACTTGCTGCTCCACTGGAGCAGGGCACCACTCGGACACCAAGACACCCTGATGGCCATTTTTCAGTGGTCGTCGTAGGGGTCCCGAGGGACCTTCCATCCCGCTTCGTGCTGGATGCCGCACGCCGCCTGTGGCCCTCTGCAGTAAAGGCCAACCGCATCTCGTCACCTCGGGGACCCATATCGCTGGTCCGCCTCCAACTGGAGTGCGCGGCTGAAGCCGAAGCTGCCTTGACATCAGGCCTACCCCTGTTGGGGCAACAGCTACGTGTCGAGGCAGGCAGAAGCGAACGTCCGGTCCCCTGCCGACGCTGCTGCACCTACGGACATCGTTCGGAGGATTGCCACGCCGCACCTAGGTGCCACTTCTGTGGGGCAAGCTCACTCACAGCCTCTTGCTCCAACCACAATCTGCGCCGTCGACGCCGCTACTGCGCTACCTGCTCCAGAAACTCACACTACACAGGGCAAGCCAAGTGCCCCCTGTACCCCCGGAGCAGGGCTTCACCTCCACAGCAGCCACAGCAGCACCATCTAGCTTCAGCACCAATCAACTCTTCACCACACGCTTCACCTGACAACTCATCTTCACCAATGGACACCTTTCTGAAGGACACCGTAAACTCCATCCTGCAGCACATCGCCGCCATCTTGACGGCTACACACCAACTTGGCCTCCGTCTCGAGGAACTTCAGAAGGTAACCAACGAACGACTCGCGGCACTGGAGGCCAAGCACCAAGATTGAGAACGTGTCGCAGGTGACAATGGCGCGGTGCTTGCGTCTGTCCAGCTGCAGCTGGAACGCATAGAGAGCCACTTCGTCCATTCACCTGCCGAGGACAGCGACGACCGGTGCCCGCGGCTGGGGTTTCTTGAGACTTCGGTCGTGGGTGTCCGAGAGCTGCAGCATCAACTACATCAATCCATCTCCAAACAACTACATGACCTTCAGACAGAACTCACCTCTGACATCCTCGCCTACATCGCTACCGGTCCAGTCCCCAGGGGCAGGAAGAACCGGTAGTACCGAAATCATCACCACAGGGAGAGAGTGGCAGCTCTCCCTGCACTCCCAATCCCATTCTTCACCAACAAATCCAACATCCAAAATTTTCTCAATTCCTCACCTATAATTCGCTACAGGAGCCGGCTGAGCCTCGGTCAAGCCGGCCTGCTAGCAGAACCCTCTCCCCTGGCGGCCGCACAGCGGGCTAGTTCACGTATGCGGGACCCGACTAATGCATCAATAATGCACGATGACCTACAGCATGTTACGTTTAAGACGTGGACGGTTTTTTTTTAGTGGATATACCGCACGCGGCGGGGAGCTCCACATATCCCCTAGCCATTGCACTAAAGGCTCGGGGTCGAATGCAGGAATGCATTTTTCCCCTCCACGAAAAAAAAAAAAAGAAAAAGAAACTGGACCATTGAGGCCTGAATCCAGGATTGGCAACAGATCACAGCCGCCACTGAAAGGGCCGTAATGTACACCACCGCAGAAATTCACAAGACCCTGGATGAAGGCCTCTGACTACTGACGCTACAACACACTGACCGACAAACACATCACACAGACACAGACAGCAACTATACCACGAAGGTACACACCTCTACCCTCTTCCTCGACTGAAATTCACCGACCACTGACACCTGAAAGCGTTAGAAGAAGGCGCAACCTGGCCCTCTTCGACGTCTACGTCGAAGCCAACAAAGACTACTGCAACCACGCTGTGACGTACTAATGACATACCATCTGACCTTCCCCGAGCACATACCAAGCCTCAGCCTTTCTTAAGGCTGGGCGAAACCAAACAAATACAAAATCTTAAATAAAAACAACACCCTGAACTCCTTTCAATCCTTCCTGTACTCCCCGAGGGGGGGGGGGGCCGTCAGGGCCTCGGCCATGACTGACACCCGGAATAACCGCTACTTATGCTGAGCCGCCAATTCGGCCAGCAGTCAACCGCCGCACTTACGAGGGTGCTCAGCGGAACCTCCCTATACCTTGACATCTCCTTTGAATCCGTTTCTTCCCATCCCAACACCGCACTTCTCCCAATGGCGAAATAAGCCATTCTTTCTACCTTCCAACTCGCTTACTGTCTCCCCGTTCCAAAAAAAAAAAAAAAAACTGGAAACGAAGCCTCTGGCGGATATTATATATACTGTAAATACTTGTAAATAAATACACGTATATGTAATCGTTAGGCTAACATAGTAAGACTGCAAGATGTAGCTTTGGATGTATCATTGCATGAACACTCCAACATATTTACACCCCAAATTAAACTAAGCACACTTAATGAAGCCAATAGACAAATGTATAACTCTTACTTACGCTAACTCTTACTTTAGGTTAACTAATTACTGACGAGGCCCGCAGGCTGTTATACATAAAATACCATCATCTACTACAAAACCTATATCACCACCAACTCCCCCCAGGGTGCACTCAGGGCTCCTGCCATGTGTGTACCCTGGCACTTCAGTCTTTCACTCGCTGTTACTTCCACTGGCACGCAGCGTCCATTCATCACAAGAAATGCGCAGGTGCTTAATGCGGTACTGCACAAGCGAGGCAGGGGCCTCCTACTTCCGGTGGGGGATTTTCGTGGGTAGTGCCGCCCTAGTTCGAGTCCATGGCGGGGAGTCTCATACTCCCAGCTTGCCTGGGGTTAGGGCGTCAGTAGCCTTTTCCCCCACCACTAATAAAAAAATGCTATAAGACACACGATGGTGAAGAAGAGACAGCGTCGAACCGCCGCTGCTACGACAGCACGCAGCACTACTCCCCCGGCAGTCGCCGAGGATGCAGTACCTCCGTCTCCGCCGGCTGAGGCAAACTTCCTTTCGCCGCCAGTCGCCAGCGCAGCTTCGCCGCAACTGCGCCGCTACATACATCACCGTCTCCGCCGAGCTTTACACCGCCGCCCCGGTTCAGTGCCGTGGTACGGGGGGTCCCTCGGGACCTTTCCACTCGGCATCTTCTCACCGCCGCGCAGTCGCGATGGCCTTAATCCTTGAGGGCCACCCGAATTTTCTGCGACCGGGGGCCAACTCCGTTGGTAAGAGTGGAGCTTCAGGACCCGGCTGACCTTGAAGCTGCTTTGACGTCAGGGTTGCTCTTATTAGGGCGACTTCTGCCAGTCGAAGCAAGCCGAAAGGAACGCCACCGGTCCTGCCGCCGCTGCTGCGCCTTCGGGCACAGCCAAGACGCCTGCACTTCAGCGCCGCGGTGACATTGCTGTGGGACCAGCATCTGGGCATGATCTCCACCGCCGCCGCCGCCGGTTCTGTGCCACCTGCCGTGGCACCGGACACTTCACTGCCCAGGCCCAGTGTCCCCTTTACCCGATGGACGGGCGCACCACTCCGCCGCCTGTACGATCACCGCAGATCCAGACGCCACACCACCTCCAGCTTTTATAGACGCAGCGACGCGGGTTGCCATGCGGAGATCCTGAATATCGGCGCTCGCTTAGCTGCGTTAGAAGAGGCCTTCACCAGCGTCATCTCCAGGAAGCTGCTGGACCTACAAGGTACCGCCACCGCCACCATCATCACTCTACAGTCCTCCACCGCTGAGCTGTCCAACCGGATAGCCAGTGTCCAAGCGCAGCTACAGCAGGGCCACCAAAATCAGCAACACCATTCCGCCGACCAGATTCCATATAACAACCCGTTATAGACAACTCCAATTTTAAGAGACGCTTTATCCAGGTTCTAACAAGGACTACGACTCCAAAATAACCAGCAGATCCACTGAGAACACTGAGTAAAATTCACCGGAAATCACCAGTCATTTTCACCAACCACTTCTCCAGAGGAGCACTCAGGGCGCAAGTCATATGTGTCCACTGGCTAACTTCACTATCACTCGCTGTTACTGCCACTGGCAGACAGCATTCATCATCACCAGAAATGCGCAGATGCTTAATGCGGTACTGCACCAGAGAGGCATGGGCCTCCTACTTCCGGTGGGGGTTTTTTGTGAGTAGTGGCACCCTGGTTCGAGTCCAGGGTGGGTAGTCTCACACTCCCAGGTTGCCTGGGGTTAGGGCGGCAGTTGCCTTTTGCCCCATCATCAATTAAAAAAGAATGCTATAAGGGGACCAGCCAACAGCGTAATAGCTGAACAAAGCACCCCCCCTCCCATTGGGAGAGGTCTATCAATATTTCACCATCATAATTAAATAAAAAATAAACACCAGCGAAGCAGAGGAAAGGATGTTGCTCCTGAAAACGCAACGGCTCGAGGAGCCTACCAGCGCTACCTCCTTAACACCAACACTCGAAACCTCCAAAATTAAAAACCTCATTCCTGTGGTTAAACCCTTACCAGGGTAGGTACACAGCAACAACACCTAGGCTCACCACGAGCCTACCAGACACGCACGCACGCACGCTATAAGGGGGGGGGGATCGACTCATATTCACTGGAAGGCGCGATCGCCGAGATAACGAAGAAGAAAGGTCGCCGCAAGAAGACTACCGCCGTATCCTCACCGGAACCTGAAGAATCCCGCCGATATCTCCGAAGAACGGCAGCGCGTTTTGGATGGTCTCTCCGGCTTTATCTCCCGCTCTTGCCGGGCAACCGCCAGCGCAAACGCCGGTCCCCGCTGCCGCAAATACCCGGCACCTGCAGCCGCATTTGCCGGCCTCATCGCCATCTGCATCATCGACCACCGCCGCCACCACAAAACCGGATAGGATAACGCCGACGCTGCCTTCGGCAGCAACATCAGCACATACAACCACAGCTCCTGTCTCTGCCTCATCACCTCCACAAACTCCCTTAACTAATGGAAGAGTCACATTGGCCACTTCCAAACTGAAAGACACCGCAGCCGCACCAAAATTGGATCCACAGCCGCCGGCCCAACTACTCCAAGCCACCGCCGCTCTGACCGAGCCTAGCACAAGCCAGCCGCCGCAGTCCAACCAACCTGTGCTTCCTGCAAAGCACAGCGCGGTGATTCAGGGAGTTCCGCGGACCTCCCCCACCGCTTCATCACCGCAACCGCTCGACACCAGTGGCCCTCGGTGACAAGAGCTTCTCGCATCACAAGTTTGAGGGGCCCAACACCGTTGGTCCGCCTAGAGCTCGCCGACCCAGTCGACTACACGGCAGCCTTGACTATCGGTCTCCTAATCTGTGGGCGCCGTTACACAGTGAGGCTAGTATAGGCAGTCGCCAGGTCCCCTGTCGCCGCTACTATGCATTCGGCCACGCCGCTGATGTTTGCAGTGCTGCACCGCGCTGCCACTACTGTGGCTATCGCAGCCTAATTGCTGAATGCTCAGCCCATGACCTTAGACGCCGTCGCAGGTAGTGTGCGACTTGTGATGGTTTCGGCCATTACACAGGGCATGCACAGTGCCCGCTCCACCCAAGCAGACGCCGACATCTAAGACCAGACACCAACGCAGCACCTCCAGCAGACACTAACAGGGCTTCACCAACTATCGCCGTCACTCCACCACAACCCGCACCAGCAGCGCCAACTGACAGCTCCATGAAGGATGCCGTGCAGGACCTTCATTCCGAGGTCCTGCACGTCAGAACCCGATTGGCTCTATTGGAGGAGGCGCTGACTGCCATCACCACCGCCATCGCCGAGATACAAACCACAACACCACGCAGACTACACGACATTGAGGCTGGAATCCAGGACTTACAGCAGATGACTACCGCAACAGCAAATACACTGAGGACTTTCACCACCAACTGCAGTTCACAACTCAACGCAGCCGCCACTCAAAAATCCCTGGACGAAGGCCTCTCTAGACTGACTACCATACTAAACGCCAAACTTTTGACCGGCACTCATGACACCAAACACAGCACACGTACCCACAAACAGACTGCAGACATTAATATCCAGACTGCACTGACATTCTCCCCTTTCATATCCCCAACACTCACAGAACATCTCACATCACTTGACCACAGGACTTCACCACAAACCAATGACCTGGACCAACTAGACGAAAACTTGCCTCCCTTGGGACAAACCACACACACTGACAAGCCTTTATCAAAGTCGAAAAAGAAAAGCACAAAATAGTCACAAATGAAGAAACACCCATAACTCCCGTCAAACCTTCCTTAACTCCCCGGGTGGCACACAGGGCCTCGGTCATGTCTGTCACCCGGAACCCTTTTTCCACTTCTATTGGGCTGCCGCTTAGTGCGGCAAGCAGTAAACTCCCGCACTAACGAGGGTGCTCAGCGGAACCTCACCATCCCGATCTATGTCCTTGACTCCAACACTTCCCAACCCATTCCCGAACTTCACCCAATGGCGAGATAAGCCATTCTTTTAACCTTCCAATTCTCTTTCGGTCTCCCTTTTCCAAAAAAAAAAAAAAAAAAAAAAATGCTATAAGGGAGGACTTTGTAGTGGACGACCGGATGGATCCAGCGCTGAGGGTAGCTTTCGACGCAGGCTTCTCCTACTACCACACCTGCAGCAGAGAAGAGCTGGCGCGGCGAACACAGAGGACCCACCGGGCCCGTAGCCAGTGGGCGCAGCCGCGCCGTGCCGCCTTGCAGCGGGATGTGGAGACGCTCTCGGCCCCTCTATCTACGCCGCTTCCTGCCACGCCACCTACCGTCTTGGAACAGGTGGCTGTTCCGCCAACAGACGTCGCCATCGCACCGGCACCCATTCGGAAACCGGCTCGGCCCCATCTGCTGACAGCCTCCGCTACCGTACCGGAACCCAGCCGGGAACCGGTCCAGCCCCAACCGCCGACTGCCTCTGCCGCTGTGCCGGAACCCAACCGGGAACCGGTTCCGCACTCTCCGCCGCCGCACCGGATCCACGGATCATATTGTACTTCATTATCACTCTCCGCCGTGAATGCTGCTCCGCTGGAGAGGGTACCACTCCGTCACCAAGTCACCATGATGGCCACCATACAGTGGTCATCATAGGGCTCCCGCGGGACCTTCCATCCCGTTTCGTGCAGGATGCCGCACGCCACATCTGGCCCTCTGTATTGAAGGCCAACCGCATCACCTCACCTCGGGGACCCTGGGGTCCGCGCCTGAAGCCGAAACTGGCTTGACATCACGACTGCCCCTGTTAGGGCAACAGTTACGTGTTGAGGCAAGCAGAAGTGAACGTCCGGTCCCCTGCCGACGCTGCTGCACCTACGGACATCGTTCGGAGGATTGCCACGCCGCACCTAAGTGCCACTACTGTGGGGCAAGCTCGCTCGCAGCCACTTGCTCCAACCATGATCTGCGCCGTCGACGCCGCTACTGCGCTACCTGCTCCGGGAACTCGTACTACACAGGGCAAGCCAAGTGCCCCCTCTATCCCCGGAGTAGGCCGTCACCTCCACAACAGCCACAGCAGGATCATCAACCATCTCCACCATTCAACTCTTTACCTATCGCCTCACCAGACAACTCCTCTTCACCGACGGACACCTTCCTGAAGGACGCCGTAGACACCATGAAGCAGCATATCGCCGCCACCCTGGCGGCTACACACCAACTCGGTCTCCGTCTCGAGGAACTTCAGCGGGTAGCCAATGAACGACTCGCGGCATTGGAGGCCAAGCACCAGGATTCGGATCGTGTTGCAGGTGACAATGGCGAGGTGCTTGCGTCTGTCCAGCGCCAGCTGGAACGCATAGAGCCACTTCGTCCATCCACCCGCCGAGAACAGCGACGACCAGAGCTCGCGGCTGGGGTGGCTTCGGTCGTGGGTTTCCGAGAGCTGCAACATCAACTGCATCAATCGATTTCAAAGCAACTACCCGACCTTCAGGAAGGACTCACCACCGACATCCTCACCTATATCGCTACCGGTCCGGCCTCCAGGGGAAGGAAGAACCGGTAGTACTGACGTCATCAACACAGGCAGAGAGTGGCAGCTCTCCCTGCACTACCAATCCCATTTTCATCTACAATTTCCTTAATTCCTCACTTATACTTCGCTACGGGGGCCGGCTGGGCCTCGGTCAAGCCGGTCTGCTAACAGAACCCTCTCCCCTGGCGGCCGCTCAGCGGGCCAATTCACCTTCACCTTAGACTGCGCGGGTGCAACAGCGGTACCGCAGCATCCTCACCTTCCAATACCGGAGGAGGTGTTTTTTAGTCGGTAGGCCCACTCTGGGAGCACCCTGACAGTCCGGGCTTGCCAGCCCGGATTAGTCCTTAAGGTGGATTTTCCCCCTGAACTTGAAACTAAAAAAAAAATAATGCTATAAATAGATGTGATGCTGGGACAGGCTGAGAAGATGGTTAAGAACAATCACCGCAGAAGGGCCAACACAGCCGCCGCAACCCATACGCCCGCCACTAACGAACTGCCGGCAGTTGCAACCGGCAGCCCGACTGCAGCCTTGACTGACTGTCCCCTCATTTGTGGGCGCCGTTACACAGTTGAGGCTAGCATAGGCAGCCGCCAGGTCCCCTGTCGCCTCTGCTGTGCATTCGGCCACGCAATTGAAGTTTGCAGTGCTGCATCGCGGTGCCTGACTGCTGAATGCACAGCCCGCTACCTTAGACGCCGCCGCAAGTACTTTGCGACGTGTGATGGTTTCGGCCATTACACGGGGCAAGCACAGTGCCCGCTCCACCCAAGTGGACGCCGACCACCACATCTAAGACTATACACCACCGCAGCACCTCCAGCAGACACTACAAGGGCTTCACCAGCCATCGCCGTCACTCCACCACAACCTGCACCAGCAGCGCCAACAGACAGCTCCATGAAGGATGACGTGCAGGACCTTCATTCCGAGGTCCTGCACATCAGCGCCCGATTGGCATTACTAGAGGAAGCGCTGTCTGCCGTGTCACCGCCGCTACTGCCGAGACGCACGCCACCCTGCCCCGAAGACCCTGCCTGAATCCAGGACCTCCAACAGACAACCATTGCCACTGCAACCGCATTTCGGACCTTCGCCGCCAGCTGCACCACGCAACTTAATGCAGCGGCCACGCAAGCATCACTAAACGACGGCCTCACCAGACTGACCACAACATTAAGGGACAGACTTCTGACCAGTACTATTGACGCCACCAAAACTCACGAACTAGCAGACGGACTACAGACACACCATCACAGACTGCATTGACCTTTTCGCCCTTCGTTTCCCCACCACTTACAGATTTATTCACACCACTTCATCACAGTACTTCAAAACAACCAGCCAACCACCTGAACCGACTGACCGAAAACTTCCCTCCACTAGGACAAGCCACAAAAAAAAAAAAAACAGCCAATCAATAAAGCCTTTATTAAGTAAAAACAGATAAATAGCAAATAAAAACACCCTGAAATCCCTTCAAACCTTCCATTACGCCCCGGATGGCAGTCAGGGCCTCGGTCATGACTAACGAGGGTGCTCAGTGGAACCTCACCATCCCGATTTTATCTCCTTCGAAACCAACACTTCCTTCCCATTTTCCCGCACTTCACCTAATGGCGAGATAAGCCATTCTTTCTACCTTCCAACTCTCTCTCTGCCTCCACTTTCCAAAAAAAAAAAAAAAAAAAAGCTATAAATAGTTTTCTACGAAATCCGTGCCAGTCCAGTGTGATTGGCAGGCTGAGGGCAGCCCGAGGTGTTTTAGACGTGTCCCTGTTCTCAGAGAGAACTTAACCACGTTCTGACGGGATTGTGGGTTTTGTAGGATGGCGGGTGTAAAAATCCGTGCCCATGTCTCAGTCATCTTAAATACCAGTTACAACATGGACATAATATCACGCGAACCAATCAGATGTTAGCTTCATTCCAGCTCTTATAAATACCAGTCTCCGCAACCTCAATCCATCGGTTCACCCTGAAGATGAGGAAGATGCACTTCTTCGAAACGATGGTAATAAGTCAAGTTTTTACCTGGTTAGAAGCCCGAGAAGATTTTGAATTAATCACATTATATTTTGCACACACCAAAAAATAATTTCAGACTAATTATATAATATCTAAGTAATCAAATTGCAGCAGGTACCATTATAAATTTCTGGATCTTGTTATAGATCATAGAATGAATTGGAAACACTATATTGAGTATATCGCACCCAAACTGAGCTCTATATGTCTTGCAATTAGATCAGTAATTCAGTTTATAGCTAAGAGCATTCTAAAAGGATTTTATTATGCTTTCATTTATGATCTATTGAATAAAACTCTGTGGAAATTTTGTAGATGCCAAAAAAGTATTTATTATACAGGTGGCGCGTAATGTATCTACCAATTTTGCTTGGTATTTCTGTTCAACTTGAGGTGCGCATGCTCATGAATCAGATATGATACAATGTTCGCAATTAGTACACCATGGATTGTTGGCTCATACAGAAAACAATTGCAGCTATAGAAGCCTTCGTTGTTCTGTGTTCCCTAACTAAAACACCGGTTCTGTTTCAACACCGGCACAGATGGCTATTTAATCAACTGTACAAGTCAGATGAAGCGAGCTTCTTCTTCAAAGAGTTTAAGAACAAACAAAACCGAAATCCTCATATAGCTTATGAGCCAGGATGTTATGGTGTGGTGTGCAAATGGAATGTGTGGGATTATTGGTCTATATTTTTCCGAGGATTGTGCTGGTCATACACTAATTGCAAATTCCAGCTGCCATGTTGAAGTTTGTCAAATTTTGTCATGCCAGAACCCCAGCAGCGACATTTGGTTTTAGCACCATGGTGCTATGCCACATACTGCACTTCAAAGCATGGTTTTACTCCGAATGCTCCCCAATTGACTGATTTCCCTCTTTGGAGATTTAAACTTTGCAATCCCAATCTGCAGATTTAACAGTTCTGGAATAATTTCTGTGAGAATAAATGAAACAAAAGATATTCTGACACCATTTGCTAACATTAGGAGTTGAAAGATAGCATCAGCCAAGATATAAATGCTATTTTGCAAGAGATGGCATGACATGCCAAGGAGGCATTTCCACGCCAACTCATGAATGTATACGGGGGCCACTGAGCTGTTGTCATATTCAAGTCATGTTGATGCAAGTGCATTTTCAATAAATGCAAATGTGTGTATTTTTTTAATTGTTTCATTTAACATGTAAGATCATATCAAGGGCTTTGCATTAGAAACAGTTGTTTACTGTAGGTTCTTTACATTGTGTTTCAATCATTTTATTTTCCTCAAACACGCACATTCACTCTTACATACTTCCAGACTCAGCAGGGGATATGGAATAATTCTGGTTAAAGAAAAATTCCCTGCCCCAGCCGGGAATCGAATCCGGGGCCTCCAGGTGAAAAGTCAGCCTGTTGACCATGGAGGCAGTCACAAATGTGCATGTTTTCACTTGTTCACGAATAAAGTATTTCTATTTCATAACCTAAATTGGTCGACACATGTGGGCCAAAAAAAAGAAAATAAAAGGTAATAAGGAAAGTATAAAGGTGAAAAAAAAAAAAAAAAGGTAATAAGTATAAGGACAATGGCAAGATAATTAACTCACTGCAATTCACTATTCAAAATGTTCAGAATTTTGTCATTAGCCTGTGAGTACATTCTAGCGGTGTTATTTGTAATAAATAACCCACACAAGTTTACAAAACACAGATATACATAACAAAGAGACTAAACACGGCCAAAATTTGCATCAACAAACAAATAATGTGCAGGCATTCCAAACAGAGGTTTACTGCGGTGGTATAGTTTTATTTCATTCTCTTCCATCTGTTATAAAGAAATTACATATGAACAAAACAAGTTCAGGTCAGAATTACAAAGATACCTCATTATTTACACCTTCTATAAAGAGAATTTCATTCAATCATAAAATAGTAACAATGCAGTGTTGTAAATATAATATGCATACTACAAGTAAGTTTTTGGAAACAGGCATGTAATTGTAAGTTATGCAAAATTGACACCTCTGAAAATTCAATATCAGAGTTAATCTTTGTAAATATGGTATTAATAACTATCAAGAATAATCAATAGATGTGATTTATGACTTGATGTATATCCTTTAGTTGGATTTTATGTCTAATATCAAAATAGGATCCACAGATGTAGTGTAATCATAGAGCTTTACAACTAAATAGTCATGAATGCTTATTTTGTTAACCCTGGAGTGGTTGCGTGGATCATAGTTACATTAAAGGTCGCGCGGAGTCTCACAGACGCCAATACGTTTCTGCGTTCTCTATGTTTTTTTTAACGCAGTCACTTCAAGTTTATGAGTATAAACGTACTACTTTATATAAAATTAAAGAGAAGATTACATTCTCACAATGATTAGCTATACATATAATCCACAAAGGTGTTTGTTGCATGAAACAACTTCTCATTCAATACAAGCTATGTGTGAAAATCCCTTATTCGAAACCAAATGTTTCTATTCATGTACTCTTAACAAATATACATAATGCAAATTAAACATTGAGCAGTAAAATTAGCAATCAGCGCATACTTGCTGGGCATGTTCTAAACACAAGAATTTGTTACAGCTGCGGCATTTATATTTGGTATATCGGTTCTTTGAACGACCACATTCACCGCACCTCAGTATGTTTGTGCTTCGGTCCTCTTCTGTAGTTTGCACTGCATGTTCACCTGGGAAAAGACTTTGAATGTCTCGTTTGAGGTTTCTTGGCAATGATGAACACTGAAAACGTAAACGCAAGTAATCATCTGCTGAATTACGTCCTAGAAGTTTCAAAATGTCACTGCTCCTGCTACTAACATAAGATTTATTTGCATGGTATATTATTTGTGCATTTATAGCTGCAATGTTCATCATGCTATAAAAGATTACCATAAGCCGTCTGTTGGTTTTTCTGGATACATTGTACGTGCTGCACAATTGATCCACAGTATCAACCCCCGATTTAGTTACATTATAGAAGGTTATCATTTCCGTTTTTTATCTTATCGCCAGACGTTGCATCAATTGCATTATCATGATGCATTGTTGAAAGAACCAGAACCCCTTTGTTTTTCTTGGCGACATAGGATATTAGGGTTACATTTTTCTGAAACCCAAAAAATGTTGTTCCTACCTCCCGGTTTTTTGCTTGTGTAAATTCCGGGGGAATTTCTGGTTTGTTCTTTCTCATGCTTCCAACCAGAGTAATGTTATTCAGAAGCATATAGTCAGCTAAATCTAAGGAGCTAAACCAATTGTCCACGGTTATATTATGCCCAGTTCATGAGATCACAGAAATGAGACGTTTCACAACATCTGCTGGTTTGTTGCTAACTTCAAATGGCCCTGCAGGTTGTTTACCAGCATAAATTTATAGGTTGACGGTGTAATACATCCTAGCATCCACCAAAGTAAATATTTTAAGTTCATATTTATTTGGTTTGCTAGAGGTGTACTGCCTGAAAAAACAATTGCCCCTAAAAGCTTCTAGCTTTTCGTCAATAGTGCAGTACTCGCCAACTGAATAAGCATGTTTACAGCTTCCCATAAAAGAAGTAAATATTTCACGCATAGTGGCTAAATTATCAGCTTGCTTGCTTTCTTTCTTTTCTAGTATCCTTGTTATCAAACCTCAAACAGTACAATAGAAATCTAAATCGTCTTTCAGGCATTATTAGACGGCATAACTCAGTTCCCAATTTATTTGGAGCCCATATATCTTGGGTGTGTGTATGATTGTCTTTCCTGGAGGCGCATATATACAGTATTCCTAACAGAGCTTTTATTTCAATTACGTCCGTCTAGTGAGCATCCCTTTCCCTGGAATAATGTCCTTGAGCGTCAGAAATCTTTTTATTTGAGTACCTAACAATGCTAGATAACAACTCCTTGTCGAAAAAGCATTCCCAACATTCCATTGGCGTTTTCGCATTTTTCGCGGCACCTTTCACTCCCGGTAAATGGATGACAATATTCTGTCGTCGTGTGCGAACATTTTTTGGTGGACACACTTTTGACCATTTTGAAGATTTATTCCCTCCCAAAACATATTTGACATGGTTATCACTGTCACCATCATTGGAGTCCGCTTTTTGCTCAGGATTCGTATTTTCGTCTGTCGATTCCAATCCGTCTTCTTCCAAGTCACTATAAACATCAAACTCGTCACCAGATTCATCTTCTTCCTGCAACAGCCGGATTAGTATTTCCCGATCACGTGTATTTTCCAGGTTGTATGTCGTCTTTGAGGTCCTATTTGATTTAAAGATTAAAGAATTACTTACATACTAACAGGTATTAGTATTTACACGTAAACTACTATATAAAATAAAATATTCACCTTCAGTACCGTAGAAGGTCGCGTGGCGTCTGGTAGACTCCAGGAACGCGGCTCCGGAAACAAAATCTTTCTTCGAACACTGAATTGAAACTAATGCGAAGTTAATGAGCAAACTATGTTTGTATTTAGTTAATAGAAAGGTAGATGGCACCACAAGTCAGCAAGAGTATCTGTTCAATAGCAATGTGTAACGCCACGCGAGATCTTTTAGTCATTTTTCTCCTAGTTTTAATTCAGTATTTGTAGAAGCAATTTCTCTAGATCTGAGAACAATTAGCATAACTGATTCTCAGGAGGTTCAGTGTAAACTGTGTACAGCTCTCATTATAAGCAAATTATCTTATGTATACACAAGAGTCTTGTGTTGGAATTCTACCATTTTTTTTTAATAGCATGTGACTCTGTACACTAATTATTCTCACATATCTTTTCCTCCAAAGTTTAAGTATGTAATTTGATGATATTTGTGTGCCAAAAACTTATTTTATTCACTTCTTTCCAAATAATATTTCAGAAGATGAAATTTAATCAAAGTTTGTAATGTTTTTAGAACCATTATTTTCAATATTTCGGCTAAATATAAAAGAAAGTCATTATTGGTTACTACATCCTAGATTCGAACCAATGATTTGCATTCAACTGCTGATTGCTTGGCAAACAAAAAAGAAATATTGTAAATGCACCCATACCGCTAAAAGTCAGGTGCAATGGCAACATTGTTTTTGTACACTTTTTGGAAACATTTTTCCAAAACTTTTATTTTCTAGGTGTTCATCTATACTACTTTTAACATGTACCAATTTGAAAACTTTTGAGTATGTATGTTAAACTGTGTGTAAGATTTAACTCCATACCTACAATTCACCAGGAGGCTCTCCTCTAAACTACTTATTGTACGGATTCAAGAAACCTATCAAATGTCGGTAAATTTTCTTCAAATTCTGTATTAAAAATCTACCTTATAATGAAAGTGAAAGATGAGATATTTTACACAAAGAAACCAATCAACCAACACAAAAGGGTGTTTTTCAACAGTCGCAGCTAATTTTTTCATAAGACAATTTTAAAGTTTTTAATTATATAAAATATATTTCCCTTCCAGATACACTTATGCTCATTCACAATATCTATTCATATAAATTATCATAGGATAGGAGAGCACGCAGCAATTGTAAATATGAAAAATAAGCAGGAAACAGAAATGTGTATAAAACCCCGCAAAGGCCTAGTTCGTTTCGATAGAGCATTTATTGAAAAGCGTGGAAATAACCGAACGTTTAAGAATGGCGCGGATTATAACCGGAATTGTTTGTATACAGATAGCACTGTCTGGCGAGGACTACATAAATTACGAATTCGTGCCGCCACTACTTAGAGCTTTATCGCGAAATAGATCTTCGTGATTTACTATAGTATTCTTCGTCCATAGTCCATATCTAGATTGCGTCGACATTTCCGCCCCGTGCTTCAATCGCAATATCGTTGTCTAAAATCACCGTTAACGTGAGTGAACTTCGAGAGTGCTCACTTTGATTGCAAAAGAACTGTTCTTCTCATCTCTAATATTACCTATTACAACGGATATCAGCGATCATTCATGGCCGGCTAGATTCGTATACACTGCTTTGAATGGCTGTGGTTTTGTTTGAAACTTTGGCAGCAAATTTTCTTGTGTTAACAATCGCTGAACCTAAATCATTTTTATTTCACATTGCAATTGTCTAAGGTACTGTGAAATGCGTATGAATGCCCACAAGCATGTTTAGGTGCAAAATTACAATTTTACAGGTACGTTATACAAAATATGTACAAGTAGAGGCGCTGTAAACTTGCAGTAAGGTGAAATATGGTAATGTATAGCGTTTACTTTTGTGAAAAATTATAGCTTGTGCTAAAGCCACGCACCCGAACATTACTTTTGATCTATGTCCTAGATATAGACATTGTGTCTATTTCATAACATTATCCACAGATTGCAAGGTAATGCAATGTAAAAATAGTGAAACTGACAGTTAACATTGAAGAAAGTATGCAGTACTTTGCGCGGGATTGAAAATGCATAGTTTGTCGCGGATATTGTTACTTCTTATTCCTTACCTGGCCAATAATTGCTTCATACAACCTCTGTATGTTCTATTTATTTATAAAGATTGACCTTACCGTATTGGCTAAGGGTTTTGTGATTCAATTTGCAACATAAGGAAGGTCACACGATTTTCACATGCCATTTACAGATGCAGAAACCTGTGTAAAATTTATTATACATACAGCTGCATTATGAATGATTATCCCATTAACATTACATTTCACTATGTTTTTTCCAGAAAAAGAATTCCATGTTAAGCAATAATAGGAACATTTGGAAATTGTATTCAAATGTTAATTCACATAATAACTTTTGCAATGAAAACAAAAGGCAAAGAAACAAGTAGGTATTGCAAACTTAGGTATGCCAATAGATGAAATTTAGAAGGGCTAAACTTGCATATGCATGTTTTTTGGAAACTCCAAAATAAAAAATAAGAGACTGGCATTTTTTCTGTAGTTATGCTTTTGTTTTAATTGTTCTTGGATATTACTATACAACAATCTCTCAAATAAAAGGCCTTCATAGACTATTATTCATAGAAAATCCAAAATGTGTACATTTTTGTTTTATGTGTTAGAAAATTGAATCTGTCATTGCAGAGGTCATGAGTCATTAATTCATGAGAGATAGAAAACTAATTAGGAGGTAAACAAATTGATTATATTTGCTTAATTCAATGTTGTTGCTAGCGAGACTGTACATTGAAAAACAAACAAAAACTTTCAGTTTTAATGGTGTTTCTGTTCAAAAATTCAGTTTTAATTAATCAGACTCGTGCCCTTTCTGCAATGAATGCACCATTATATTTAGGTGCCACGCAATATTTTTGTTTCTTTTGAAAAGTAGATGTTATAGTTTATATCTCACATTTACAAACTGTAAACTGTTTTATAAGTTAATTTTGTATCATGCATTTCTTTTCTTCAACATTGTTACAAATTTTCATAAACAAATTCAATAATTTTATTTATAAACATTTTGTTGAACTATAAGTATAAACTATAATCTGTAACATGCATTTACATTTAGTCTTCTCCATCAATTCATCATTAGGAGCTTAAGTTGACCATTGTAAAACATTTCCATTAAAACTGAATATATTCTGGTACAATAAACTTTTTCACTTTTATAATGTCTTCTGTTTTCTTCACATTGATCAGTACTTGAGCAGGTGTTACAGGTAGTGTGGGTTTGACGTTAAGTTTCTGTAAAAGTTCAGGATGCTCCTTATTTAGGTAATCAATGAACTCTTCTGCAACCACTGTGCCAAGTGAGTGTTATACTCGAAAGCCATCCACTTGGAAGGAGAGAAAGAAATCTTAATTTCTTTGGGGATTTTACCTATGCTTGATCTGAAAGGTATGTCTTTTTGTATTAAGCAGGCCACCGATGTTGGAAATCCAATATCTGAACACTATCCATGTTTACAATAATTTTAAATTTATCTGAGCTTTCTTTATTATTAAAGTATACTCTTCAGGGAGGTAAATCCTATCATGGCATTTTGCAAATTTCTTTACAAGATCAAAGTCTCTGTCAATTGGCAGAAAATTGTGCCCTCTAACAAGAAAGAAATATGATATTTTCTTGAAGTTCTCAACCAGAGTTAGGTTGAAAGTAATCACTGCATGGTTCTTGTTCTGACGAGCACAGTTGTCAGAAAAAAAGTTCAACTCGGTCACATTTTCTGATACATAGGTTTGTATGTAATAATATATGAAGGAACATAGATTTTTGGCCTCGCCCTTGTGATAAACATACGAATGAGAGGTATCTGTTTTAAGATTGCATATACTGAATACATTAACCAAACCCAGAGTTGACAAAAATAGAAAATATCCTGAACAGGGATGTGCAGTAGGGGCAAATTTTGCATGTAGTCAAATCCTGAACCCAGTGTACTTCCTTCTTGGCTGCAACGATCTGATATTTCTTTTATTTTGGCATAAACTTTCTTTGACCTTCTACGATGAACTATTAGTTCTGCAACAGCTTTTTGCTTGACAGATTCAGAAAGACATGGACTATAGTTTTGCTAATAATTCTTCACATTTCAAACAAGTATCAACTTTTAGTCTTCAGAATCTCAAATTAAAATTCTCATTGAAATATTTTAAATAGAATTTGTACTTACATTTTCCTCTGTATATTGTTTTAACATTTGATGCATTTGTTTAACATCTAGTCTGCAATGCAAATAATGCATTTCTCTCCCTGAATAGTGAGTTGTCTTCTTTGGAAGTGACTTAATATGATTATAGATATTTTGGCATATTTCTCCCGATATTACATTGGCTTTAGGATTTGAGCCTCTTAGTTTTCGAGGACTTTCCCCTAGGAACAGTAGTACACACAACCTATGTTCCCTTTTTTGTGTTATACCATGCAGACTGATAACTGTTCTTTTGCTTACATTTATTATGTAATTTTCTACCAAAATGGAATATGAGAAGTTAATGTTCCTTGCCGTAGGGTTGTTTTTGTTGGCCTTCTGCTTTTCAATTGTGTTTTGATGAGACCTTGAAGGTAGATATCTTGTTCATCTTTATCATGTAGACTGTTAAGATGGGTAACGATATTCATTTCTGCCTCATCCACCAGAGAAAAGCAGTGTCTTGCAACTGGAAATACTAAAATCACACTACCAGATGTCTGAAATGATTGCTTTGAAGCCATAATGCCAATATTACAAAAGTCATATTCCATCTTAATAACACTTCAATCTGAACCAGTTTCTGCGAAGGAACAGTTTCACCTCGCCAGCTTTTGTGTTCCACCCCTTTGACTTTGGGGATTGTTATGATGTTTCTTTTGTATATACCCACATTTTTCTTCATGTTCAAAACTGGATAATCTACTTTCTGACATGTTTCAAACCTAGGCTGTAAATGCATCAACAATATGTAATGAAGTCGACAATACAAATTAAACAATTCACTGAGGTTCTCTGCCTCTCCCTTTCACCTCCGCCCCCCCCCCCAGGGACCTACTACAGTAGGGTTTGGCACACCAGAAGTCCGGAGCCAACTTTGACCCCCTCTGTGGGCAACCTGTGATTGGTGAGGGAGTCAGTAGGTCAAAATGTCCACCCATGTGTAAGCCATGAATGGAGACCCATGTTGGTAGAAAGGAATATCCTGGTTGATTGAAGGTTGCATACCTGAGACTGGGCTTCTGATTTTCAGTAACTGGGGAGGGTGCGCAACCTACCACACAGCTTTGGTTTCTGCTTCACCTAAATGGGAGGCTAGGGACTAACCCACCCCTGGTCAATTGGCCAGGACTAGGTATTATAGCAACTCCAGGGTGAGTGGGATGGCGAGCTTGCTATATCACCTGTGTAACACTATCACCCCAGTGGGGTGACCCCTCGTTGGGCTCTTGGTGGGTGGGGAGCACTGGGGGATGAAATTTTATACCATCTTATGGCAAACCTAAAACTAAGATAGTCGGTGGAAATGAAGTAGTTGAGTGTAGCGGTCCTCACTACTTAGTTGTATTCAGAACAAAGGAAGAAAGAACCTTTATCTCTGTCAGCCCTTTTGCAATCCAGAGGGTTCTTACAAAATTGCTGGTCCAGTTAAATCTTTGTTAGAGCCCGAAATGGAACACTCCTGGTCAAGGCAATTTAAGCATCCCAGGCAGGGAAAATACTTGAGGCAGCCACCCGGTTAAGGTCGAAAAGCACAACACCTTGAACTCATGTGGTGTTATCACCATCCATGCATTCAACATTTTGTCCAATTAGGACCTTCAAGAGGATCTGGCAGAACAAGGTGTAACATCCGTTTTTAGGGTTCAGAGGAAAATTAATGGTGATTTTGTGCCTGTTCCTTACCTTTGATAAAGTAGATCTGCCTCAGAGGATTAAGGCAGGGTATGAAGCTGTCGAGGTTAGGCCCTATATTCCTAACCTCTTACAATGTTATAAGTGCCAGTGGTTTGGTCATACCAGCAAAGCATCCCATGATGGGGATTGTACTACCCATCCATCTTGCATGAACAGCAACGGGGAACATCCATATATTTCCTGAGATTGCCCCCAGTTTGCTGAGGAGAGAGCTATCCAGGAGATTCAGGTTAAAGAGTAGGTGTCTTTCTCTGAAGCCTGCAAGCTCCTGCATATCCGACAACACTCTGTCCTGCGGTCTGGTTCTTAAAGCTCTATTATAGCTAAACCGGTACCGAAGTGGGAAATCACAACACAGACCTGCGATATCAACGGGGCTATAATTGTGGAAAAGATCCTCGTTACCACACCACTACAGAAGACCTCAATATCCACGTCACTTCACCATCCGCAGGTGGCTGAGTGGTTAAATCTCTTACCTCTCACTTAGACAGCCCTAGTTCAATCCCAAACGACCACATGTGAGATTTGTGATGGACATAGCGGTATTGGGGCAGGTTTTCTCCAGATTCTCTGGTTTCCCCCACCATTGCGTTCCACTGGTGCTCCATCTTCATTCCATGTTTCACCAGTGTCATCACCTGCGATGCCACAAATAGTAAAAGTGGACGTTAAACACTACCAAAAAAAAATCACCATCCGCGAAGTCTGCCAATGTAACGCATATCCAGGAACAAGCCACCCCAACCATCAACTTCTGACAAAAATATCGGCAAAACCATAGCATATTCTGTACCAGCAAAGAATTTCAACAAGAGTTATGTTAGAAGTGACTTTCTTGAAGAGCATGATACATTGCACACAAAACACCCAAGGGTAGTAAAAGTCTACACATAGATCCTCATCTACTGAATCTTTGAAGTCCTCAAACTGAAATTTTCTATTAGTAAGGGGTCGTCCGATGTGGAATAGGAGGATTCTACCCTCACTGCTAGGGGAACAGTGCATAAGTGCTCCTGAGAAAAGTATTAGTCTAATGGCTAAAAAGAAACAATTAAACCGACCAACATCGGTATGCAGAAACGTCTTTCTATCTAGAACATATTCCAACATAGAGACTATGGCTATCCTACAGTAAAACATAAGCAGCATTCGACCACATTGAGCAGAGGTTAATTGTTGCTCAATGTGCACCAACCTTTAGTAATCTGCCTCCAAGAGACCTAGCTCCGTGCACAAGATAATGTTATATTTAGGCACTATTCTTCTGTGTGGTATTCCAGTATTATTATCGGAAGAAGGTATTTCAGCATATGAGGGCACTATGATGCTCATCAGAGTCAATATTTATGTCGATTCTCTCTCCTTAAGGTCTGACCTCCAGTCAGTTGCTATAAGGATTATGCTGCCCTCAGCCAGCTTTACCATTTGTAGTATCTATCCGCCTCCTTCTAATGACCTCTCACATACTGAGTTAGAACACCCAGTAGTTTTTGGACTACAATAACCTAGCCCTCCTGAACACCAGAGAGACTACTTTTTTATGTGATGCCTTTCACAGTTTTTCCCACTTCTATATAGCGTTTTGTTCTCCACAGTTAGCAGTTAGTTACCACTGGAATATCATCTCTGACTTACACTCTAGTGATCACTTTCCAATTCTTATAAGTCTTGTAACACAACACATATGTTCCATATGTATGCCTACATAGCGTTTAGATCGAGCCAATTGGAACCTTTTTTCCCGTTTGGGCATTGTTTTCCTACAGAGAGCACGACTCTGTAAATTTCTTAGTCAAACACCTAACAGGAATAATTCTTGCTGCTGCTGAGCAATCTATCCCACAGTTGATTGGCCCACCACTCTGTTCGTGCTCGTAGGTGTGCTCTCAGCATTTTCCAGCGTTGTCCTGCGGTCTGGTTCTTACAGCTCTGTTACAGCTAAAGCGGTACCGAAGTGGGAAATCACAACACAGACCTGTGATATCAATGAGGCTACAATTGTGGGAAAGATCATCATTACCACATCACTACCGAAGACCTCAACATCTCTCCTGCGGTCTGGTACAGTATAAGAAAATGCATGCCAAATTTCGGAAAATTATTAAGAATAGCAAAAAAACAATCGTGGAATAAGTTTGTGGCTTCCTTTAATCAAAATACACTTTCCTCTGTTGTGAGGGATAGGTTAAAGCGCATTGCGGGAAAATCGATCCATATGCTTATCGGCCCTGTTGGAGCAGTTGGTAATACTTTTGGGCAGTGCTTTCACTCAGGTGTCTAGCTCAACTATTCCCCCGGGTCTCTTACAGTTAAGGCTCAGGTGGAATCTCAAGGATTCTATTTTCAGTCTGGAAACATTAAAGATTATAATCGCCTTTTCACCATGATGGAGCTAGAATATGCACTTTCATCTTTGTGACATTCTGCACTAGGACCAAATAGCATCCATGTTGAAATGTTGCAACATCTCTCTCCTGATAGTCAGGCTCTCCTGCTTGAGGTCTATAATTGTATCTGGGTTGACGCCACTTTTCCAAACGAGTGGCGGGAGGCCACCATCTTACCTACTCTTAAACCTGGAAAGGACCATCACCTTCCTTCCAGCTACCATCCTATTTCCCTCATTTGCGTTCGCAAGGTGATAGAATGCATGAATGGTTGGTGTGGTGGCTAGAATCTTACAATTTACTAACACCCAGTGCGATTTTCGAAGACGTCATTCAGTGGTTGATCACTTTGTTTCACTACCAATGCAGATAATGGATGGCTTTCTCAAGAACTGTCAAACAGGCAGGATATATTTTAAAACTTCAGAAAGCTTATGACATGTTGGTGAGGAGGAATATTATGGTCCCTCCACAATTGGAATATACAAGAACGTTTACTGTTTTTTATTCAGGAGTTTATGAGAGACTGGGTTTTCTGAGTATGGGTCGGTTCTGTTTTTTTGCACTCTTTTATTCAAGAGAACAGAGTTCCACAGGAGTCAGTACTCAGCGTGATGCTTTTATGTTGTACCAATTGATTCTATATCGCAATGTGTTCCCACAGGGGTCTTGTCCTGCATATTTGTAGATGATTTTGCTATCTTTTGTACTTCTCAGCATATGCTCTTTTTGGAATGCTGTCTCCAGAGGTGTTTGGAAAATCTTTCTGTATGGAACTCAGAAAATGGTTTTCACTTTTCAACTGAGAAGTCACTCTGTGTTAACTTCTAGCACCGTAGGTGGCAAATGGCATTTACTCTTCTACTCAGGCCAGATTTACTTCCGTATGCAGATCAGGCGAGATTCTTTGGATTGGTGTTCGATCGTAAACTTTGCTGATCACCACACATAGCACAGTTGAAAGCAAGGTGTGACCATTCTCTTACTTTGTTACAGATACTAATTGGCAAATCTTGGGGAGCAGATCGGACAGTATTGCTGCATTTTTATTGTGCACTGATCCAATCCAAGTTAGACTATGGATGCATTATTTACTCTTTAGTAGCCTGTGCTAAGAAGGTTAAATGCTGTCCATAATTAGGGCCTCCGTGTGGCTGCTGAAGCTTTTCTGACCAGCCCAGTTGTGAGCCTCTACACCAAATCATCAGAACCCCCTATGCGATGCCTGCAGGATGTCCTGCTCTCTAACTATGCCTGTAACCTCAAGTGCCTACTTGCGCATATATGGTTGACCCCCTTTTTTCATACTGCATTGGACAACCACTACAGACACCTGTTTACGTAATCTGATGCCTACAGGATTTTGTTTTTGGGAGCTGTTTTGAATGCACAGTCTTCCCTCGCATGTTTCCAAGGGGGGAGTGCATTCACCCACCTTGGTTACGTGCTTCCTCCCACGTTGATCTTGGGATGATTGTTTACACTACGTCCATGTGTAGTATTCGTTCTTGTTTTTTAGAATGTTTATCAAAATACAGTGGCCGCATTTACATATATTTATACACATGGCATCGAAGATGTTGGATGCCTTTGTCACAAAGACCGACCTATTTACTTTCGGTTTGCCAAGTAGCACATCAATTTATTCTGCTGAGCTGTGTGCTATTTACCAAACCCTTCTGTATATTTGCCATGAAACTTAGGTGACTGCCTTATTCTGAGCGATTGCATTAGTGCACTCCAGCACCTCCACATTTTGCATGCTTCGGGTGTTAATATGGAGTGCACATGGATTCTTGGACATGTTGGCTTGCTGGGGAATGAACTGGGAGATTTGGCAATAAAGAAACCAACAATTGCAGGCATTCTTACAAATAACTGTGCCACAGCCAAAGATTCTAGGCATTGTGCTAAGAGCCATTGTTTCTAGCTGGCATGGAGAGTGGTCTGCTCTCCGCGGCAACAAACTTAGGGAGGTGAAGGATCTCCCTGTTCGCTGGGTGACTTTCTCACATCTATCTCGGCATGAGGAGGGTATTTTAGCTTGACTATATATTGGCCACTCTGCTTTTAGCCATAGCCACTTATTTCAAAAGGAACCTGCACCTATCTGTGCACTCTACAGCAAGGCATTTTCTATCTGCCATGCCTTGGTAGAGTGTGCTCATCTAGTACCACTGCGAGCCACTCTGCAACAGCCCATCAGGATTTTGAAGTTCCTGGCCAATGATTCCGGAGCGGAATAAGGATTTTACCTTTTTATCCAAAATGACATGTGCCTCAAGAATCTAGGTTTATTTTGATTTTATAAATATTGATGATAGACAATAGAGTGCTATGTGAGGTTTTTAAATCTATTATCACTTTTGACACTTTGCGTCCTCCGTTTTAATTATATTTACACCCTTTTCTCTCCATAGTTTAATTGTGCAGGTTATATATGTCAGTTTAGCTGTTTTTTTATTCTCCAAGCTATTTTAATAGTGTTTTTTACTCCTGGTTCCTGTCGGGGGGGGGGGGTTTATTGATTTCTTTTAAAGGTACAGTTTATTTCTGGTTTTATCCAAGATTTTATTTTCTGAGGGTGCTAATAACCTTTGTTATTGAGTGCCTTAAACCCAAATCCGCATTATCATCTCTCTTTAACATGCAAAACAAATGAACAGTTACCTTCAGCATTCTTCTTTAGTTTTAGTGGCATAAAACTCAAATATTGCTCAAATCGATCGATGCAGAAAGGGTATCAGTCAGTGACTCATGACGCTTCTGCAGAGACTACAGCTTCTATGGCCAAGCCAAGCCCTTATTTAATGTCCCTGCTATGTAGATTACTGCATATACCAGTATTAAACTCATTTTTGTAAAAAAGCTGACTCGTGTCCTTTCTGCAATGGCCAATTCAGTTGTTATACAAATAAAAGATAATGAACAGTTTTACATGTAAAGAGAGTTTGGGTTAGGAGGAATTTCTTATAAATCTTGTTGCAGCCATGGAAGATCTTAAATACAGAGTTTTTGTTTTTGAATAATTCCTGCCCCTCTACCTCTGTGCTTGTGCACATGCACTCTACTCTTGGGTCAAACACTTATTTCTGATGAAATCCCAAAAATCCAATGTTTATGTGAAATAATCTGATAAAAATATGCACATTTTAGTTATACAGAGACTAAAGATTTTAATAATGTTTAGGAAGACAGTTGAAAGGAATAAATTGTTTCTTTTACACCAATATATTGGGAATTGTTCTATTACAAATATCCAATGTTATTTAATAGAATAAAGACCACTGAAATACTGAAACCCATATCATACATGCATAACAAAACACAGATGAACCTTGGGAATCGACAGATCATGCAATTTTTACCACCAAGTGAATTACTTTGGAAAGGACTCCTGTTCTGTAACTACTGAGCAAATAATCTCTTTAGTTGATAAATACATAGCAGTGTAGGTTCACTGAATTTAAATGTTAACTGAGCAAAATGTTCTCTCTTATTATAATTATTTAGCACCCACTCTTCTAACAAGCTGTGTGAAAACAAGAAAACAATGTAAATGGGCGCTAACAGATATAGCCCAGCTATATAAGTAGGTCTGTCTCATGACTAAAGCGTTATTCAGTATATGGTGCTACAGGCATATCATATGAGCCAATGACTAGGACTGGGGAGTGGGGGTAAGGCAGTAACAAACACAGTGCAATATCTATAGTAGCCATATCTAATGACCATCTAATTATTCCTGTTTTTGTTTTAATATTCGTGATAATTTCTTTCTCCACAGGTTTAGTACCATCTGATGCAGCAGCAGTTGTGAAAATGGATACCAAAATAGAGATCAAAGAACAGGATCCTCTCTTAGAGGACAAAGCATCACAGAATGAGAGAGAGTTCTTTTCCAAGAATGTCAAAATAAAACCAACCTGCAGTACTATGTTACTGGAAAATGATTGTGATTTGGCAATCAAATCAGAAATTAAATCAGACACTTTTTTTCCAAACTTTAGTTTAAAACAAGAGGGAGAATGTTTTGTCAAACATCAAATTAACCATATTAATTCTAAAACTATTACACACAGCAGCAGTTGTGAGATGGATATAAAAACTCAGATTGATTCACTGAAACAGAGAACATTTCTTCCAATGTATCCTGTAATGATGGGTGTAAAATATGACAGTGATCAAGAAATAGATAATAAAATAGGAATTAAAGAAGACCCTTGGTGGCGAGAAACCAAAATTTCATCTCTTTGGGATGATAAGGTTGGTTTCGTAGAAATATGCAGCTAAAATATTACTTTTTTATTATTGCAGAATAAAATATTTGAATTATTAACAAAACATTTGTAAGAGTAATTTACTATATGAATATGTTAAGTATTTGTCAGATGATAATTTAAATAGTTGAAATAGTGGTGCTGATAGTTGTTGAAATTTTAAGTTAAGGGAAGGTTTATTGCAATCATACAAAATATGTTGTGTGATATGGCATTGGGCCACGCCATGGCTGAGTGGTTAGACCACTATCCTCTCACTAAAGCAACCTGGGTTTGATCCCAAGCAACCACATGTGGGATTTTTGGTGGACAAAGCACAGTGCAGGGGCGGGTTTCTATCAGGATTTTCTGGTTTCCCCCATCATTGCATTCTACCTCTGTTACATCTTCGTTGCCTGTATCATCAGTATCGTCACCTGCAATACCCTAATAGTGGACGGTAACACTATCCCAAAAAAATAATATTGTGGCATCTGACTATCAGTTATAGTTTCTTAATAACAAACGAACACAATTAAAATTACGAGGGGCATACTGAAAGTCACGAACAACCCATTGTAAAAATTTAAATTTCAACAATGTAACGAACCGAATTGCAGGATCGTAATGTGCAGACTTTAAGCCATATGTTGACATATTGAGACGTCATTAGCTTCTATCACGTGACCACAGACAGTGTTTGAAAAATGGCTGACATTGATGTTTCGTTTCGACAGCGTGCTGTCATTGAATTCCTTGTGAAAGAAGGAAAATCTGCTCCTGAAATTCATCTCAGACTTCAACGTGCATATGGAGGTGTCTGCAAGGGTGCCAGCAGTGTTAGAAGATGGGTGAAACATTTCAAAGATGGAAACACGAGTCTGCAAAATGCGCCTCGTAGCGTGCGTCCGCGAACTGCCTCTACAGAACGCAACAAGGAAAGAGTTGATGAGCTCATTACAGGAGATAGGCGTTTCACTGTGAATGAAATTGCTGCGCAACTTGGAATAGGACATAGTGCAGTGCAAGAAATGATCCACAGCTTGGGTTATCGAAAGGTCTGTGCCCGTGGGGTCCCCCGTTTATTGACTGAAGACCACAAACTTCAGAGAAGAACCATTCCACAAAACCTTCTTCAGAGATTTCAAAATGAAGGTGATGAATTTTTAACGTGTATTGTGACTGGAGATGAGAGCTGGTTCCATCACTATGAGCCAGAAACGAAACGTCAGAGTATGGAATGGCACCACTTGAACTCACCATCGAAGAAGAAAGCGAAGACAGTGCAGTCTGTAGGAAAAATTATGGGAAGTGTCTTTTGGGATGCACAAGGTTGCATTCTGGTTGACTTTCTTGAATCTGGACAAACCATAATTTCTGCCCGCTACATCAAGAAACTTCTGATGCTCCGTCGGGCTTTGCGTGATAAATGCCCTCGAAAGAGGATCATCCTTCAACTGGATAATGCGCGTCCGCATACTGCCCGTGCCACTATGGAGAAGATCAGGGCATTAGGGTGGGAAACTCTTCCACATCCTCCCTACAGTCCCGACTTGGCACCCTCCGACTACCATCTTTTCGGTTCTGTGAAGGAGCAGATGCGTGGCCAACGCTACGAGACGCTGGAGGATATTCGGAAAGCAGTGCGTCAGGGTCTGCGGGCAGCTGGAACGGAGTTCTATCACAAGGGCATTTTCAAACTTGTAGAACGATGGGAAAAATGTATGCAAAACAATGGAGACTATGTCGAAAAGTGAAAGAAAATCTGTAGATTATGATGATGTATTTGGTTTGGCTTAAAAATAAATTTTAAGATTGTAAAACAGTGTTGCTCATGACTTTCAGTATGCCCCTCGTAATATTAGGTGAAATCTAAGGAAAATTCAGACATTGAAAGAGCACATGTAATTCCATCATAATCAATAATTCTCTTCGTTTACCCCTTGGAACAGTAAGTTTGCATTATTCTGTTACAGGAGGGGAACTCTACTCCAGTAAAATCACTGAGGTAAGACTTGACTCTGAACTAACATTTCAATAATAAGCCTCTTGATGCTTTTGTTGCATTTTTGTTTGCTGGGGGCTCTTTTCTTATCCTAATATTACAGGGTAGTGTGTAAGGTATCTATTTATTCCAGTTGCAAATTAGAACTACTAAGTAAAAATGAAATTACTTTATTTGTGAAAAAAATTAAAATACATGCATTTGCATTTCTTGATATTCCACCTACATCAACACTTCTTGAGTATAATGTGAGCCTAATTATTCCTGTCTGCTTTTATGTGTTCTTGAAACAGTGTAGAAATGCCCCATGACACCTCACATCATCTCCCATGAAATGGCATATCGTGATGGATGGCATCTTTCAACTTCTTGATGGTGTTCAAACTTTTTCGTTCAAGTGCTCCCTCAGTTAAGACTGGTCAGTAGAATGGCCAAATCAAACCTCCAAAATGGGAAATCAGTAGATAGGAAAACACATGAAATCCCTGCTTCGAAGTGCTGTATGTGGCATAAGACCATCCTACTGAGACCAGTGTTATTCAACGGTCATATCTGAGCCTTGGCATGGCAAAACTTTGTATTTTGCAGCATTTCAACATAATGGTATAAATTTACTGTTAGTATGTGACCAGCATAACCCTCGAAAAAAGCATGAACCCCAAAGCCCACACCCTCCAACTGCACATTACAATGTTCTGGTTGCTCTGAGGTTTCCGTTAAACTATGCAAAGATTTTGGCATACCCAGTATCGATAGTTTTGTTTGTTCACAAACCCAATGAGGAGGAAGTGTGCTGCATTTAACATGAATAGTTGGTTAAGCAGCAGTGTTCCTGGGCCATTTTTGCCAGAATGTTAATACTGGCCCAGCATCTGTTATCCTGTCACTTTCAACATCTGAATCTGATACAGATAGAACCTTATATTGGGCAAAAATCTACCCAGTATTTTTGTTAATACTGGCCCAGCATCTGTTATTCCTGTCACTTTCAACATCTGAGCCATCTGAATCTTATACAGATAGAACCTTAAATTGGGCAAAAATCTACCCACCCACCTAAGTGATTATTGCAGAATTCTTGCATGATGGCAGACTTTGTTCCAACACTGCATGGACACTTTCTGCATTTTCAGGTTTACAAGTCTCAACACTACCATTTCTTTTCCGTTACCTAGCCCACCTCATTTCAGTGTGTCATCTAGGAACAGACCAATGCTGGTCTTCATTGCTTTGTTGCAGTGCTAATTCTGCAGTTATAGAACCAGTGACATAAAAGCTTCCGCAGCTGCAGTCCCTGTCTCTATGGGCAAACAATCCTCAGTGAGCTGATTGTAGCCATCTAATCATATCTGATTCTTGCGCAACCACATTTCGGGTTAAACTTGATAGATACATTACACATTAGGTAAAGAAAGGTTGTATACATGTTGGTACCATAGTAGGATGATATAAAGAACTATTCGCTAATTTTGATATAATTTTTGCTATTGAAAATTCTTTTCTTTTTGATGGATTTAAGTATGACGTGCCCCCTATTTTCAATATATGAACTACCAAAAGACTGAAAAGTATTAAAATGCACTGGAGTAGAAAATGGTCATTTTGCTCCTAGGATCATGTAAGTTAGAACTAAATCCTGTTATATTGTATTATAAGCAATATACATGCATAGCCATGATGTATCTGTTAAGTACTGCAACTGTATGTATATTTTATCATTATCTAAACCTCTAAATAGCATTTATTCTGATTCTATAGATGTAAACACCGAAGTTTCTGAATCAATTAATCCTATGTACGTTAGCTTTGCTATATTTTATATTATAATTAAATTCATTACCAATGTATTCTATATATTGGAACACTTGTGGTCAGTGTAACATCAAAATTACCTAACAGATACCTCTGGTCTGATAGTACCAAAGATGTTGATTTCACAAATTTCTTGCATTTGGTGTTTTTATTGATGGCCTGACTGTCTGTATCATTTTGGTTTTACCATGATGCAGGATGATACATATGACCGGACATTTTTGAAATGAACAATACTCAGTTGATTTTCAAGGAAAACTGATTTTATGTTTACTAAGTTAAAGAGCAATTTCTACCATCTCATTTACAATAGTTAGGTATGAAAAATCATGTCACTTGGGTGGCAACTATCCCTTTGAATACAAGTTTCAAGTCATCGCCAGAAAGCATTCATAACTCTACCTAACACGCTTGGTCAATTGCACACACTTCTTCGGTAATGGCATCCAGCAATATCTTTATTGTACAGATTTTGTGGACATAGACATGTACCTACAAGTACTCATAGAGGAAAAAATCACAACAGGCAAAGTTCGGGGATCTTGACAGTTGTGGTATGAAAATGAAATGTGAAATGAGGCAACCAGGGAACATGTTCTGCATAACTTCCATTGATCAGCTTTGGAGGTAAGTGCTCTGGCACCAAACAATATTGCTAATGCCTATTCATCATCTCTGCATTTCTCATTGAAAAAATGTTTCCAGCATGTGGACATATCATCCTGTGTTCACTGAATGTCTTGCCATTCTCTTCAAAAAATAATGGCCTAATTACTCCAAAAGGGACAACAGCACACCAAACTGTGACATGTACATGAATATTTGTGGTTAATAAGGTGCCAAGTAATGGAAGTTTTGTTTGTTTACTGCACCATTCAAGTGAAAATGAGCTTCATCACTCATCATTACTACTGCATTTTAATACTCTTCCACATTCACTTGCATATACACAACTCAGTCTTCTTGAGCTGCATATTCCACCAGTATGAGGTGCTGAACAACCAACAATTTTGTATGGATGGATGCATAAATCTAACTAAAATTCTTTCCACACTTTCACGGTTCGACTGTAATTCATGCACATTTTGATGTGCAGATCTAGTGAGGCTTGGAATGAGCGGCCCTCTAACTTTGCCTATATTTTCAGGCATCCTCATAGTTCGTGCATGGCCTGGGGGCTTCGTCCTCATGATGTTTCCTGTTGCTTTGTAGAACTTAACCCATATCAGGATCACATTCGAGCTTGTTACAGCACCATTCTAACTGTTATTGAAATGGTGATGAAAAGTACACTGGGCTGTGTTAACAGACTTACCATTTAGCACATGTGTTTCATTTGTGAAAATGGAGTGTTGCATGGTCCACTGCTTCATAACTACTGAAATGGTATGTTATGCTGAGGAGAATGACTACTCTACCATGCCTGCTGGCCAAGTATAGTCCATTTAAAAAATGTGTAATTCCTATGTATCACCCGATAATATAATAGCATTTATTATATATGTGTATGTACATATTGTTGCTTTTTCCAAAATGGTTCTTCATGGTCTAGGATAACATGCTACCCTATGATTCCCAAAGTTGCAAAACTCAAACTGCATAGGGAGGAAATTAATGTTTTCATGTATAAAAATCTTTAGATGGCTTCCTTTGGAAGGAAAATAAAGCATGTGGTTCTCTCTCATGGATTTATTGCATGTAAAAGAAACCTGAGCCTGTTGAGAAGACTCAGGGCAAAATTAATAGTGCCAACCCAAATAGCAAAATGCTGTCTGAAAAATGCCAAGTAATTTTAGTGCAGAATGCAGGATTTTAAATTATTAGTAATAAAATGAGTACTAAATAACATAGAGAGCTGAAGCTTTTATTGTTTAGTAAACCCTTTTGTCTTTTGTATAATAGGCATTATATGGATGAGAAATCTCTTCAGTATTTTTAAAAAATTAGAAAGGAAGAAAAATTTAAAAATAAAATTATAAATTCCAAAATAATCCAACAATTAGGCATACAAAATCTTACTACATAGAAATGAAAAATTAAATGAAAGTACTGATATTTCTTTACTAAAACAGCATCCTGATTTGGTCTGGTGTTCTATTTTTTAAAATTCAAAAAATAAATTCATTTAACTGAAAGAAGAAAAAAAATCACCAATAACACTCACACACACATAAGCATGATATCACTATTAATGAAAAGTGCGTAAAGCAACAGAATACAATTGTAACAGATTACTGTATAATTTAGCACTTGTGTTGTTGCATAGCTAAATGGTTGATTCATATTGTGTGCATCGTTTTATTACACTTCCATAAATTCATTTGTTATCGGATATATTTTCATCACTGGAGCTAGAGTACACAGTGACCACAATGGAAATCTTTACATGGATAATGTGCTCTTCTCCCAATGCTAAAATAAAACTCAATTTTGGTATGTTACTGGCCATTCAAAATATTGCACGCAAACAATTTTTTTTTCTCTGTCTCTTGGACCTTCAGTAAAATGTGAAATGAAACTATATTCCACACATTTATTTTAAGTGATATGAACAGGATAAGAAAATGAACTTTCCTAAGTCAAATGGTTGGAGAAACTCATGTGACACTTGAAAAGATTTTAAACAGTATTAACTATTTTTTTAAAGACTTTTTGTTGCATATATAAAGAGTTGATCTTCTATTCATACTTGAAAACATGTAGGAAATATTCCATCCCTTGTGGTGGGTGTCTGCAATATACTGGTTTATTCATACTCAGTATGTTATGAAAATACTTTCTTGCCAAGTTTCATTGGCACAGGAATTGCTTTGAATAGTTGTTAAAACAAACCTGTTAGTTTATGTAGATCCAATTCCATGTAACACACATCACTTATATTTCCATAAACTTTAGACTGCTTTCACTATTAACGTGTTCTTCATTTGGAATATTGTATTAATTATAATGCAGAGTAACAAACTCATTTTAACTATAATGAACTAAGAGGTTTTCTACATGAACAATATGCAACTACATTTCATGATTATTAGCATACTTGATTATGTTTTCAATTTAATTCCGTTTATTTGATTGTTGCACCTAAAACTAAATACTCCAACATTTCAGGTTATGCACTGAAGCAGTTTCTAGTAATTGCAGTGGTGATTCACAATTGTCTTTTGCTGAAGCCTCAGGGAAAAACACAAGTTTGAATTATACAAATGATCGTCTTGTATATGTAAGTCAAGAAATTGAGGTCCACAAGGTGTCATCTGTAGAAAAACATTTTCTCCCAGAAAAGCATGATAAATGTAATGAAGGAGAAAGTTACAGTAACACTATATTAATTCATAAGGGTAAAAGATCACACAAATGTGAAATTTGTAAGAAGAGCTTTGCTTTTTTGTCAGGCTTGAAAAGGCACAATTTGATACATGAGGGTAAAAGGCAACACAAGTGTGAAATTTGTGAGAGGAGCTTCACTAATTTGTCAGGTTTGAAAAGGCACAGTTTGACTCATGGGGGTAAAAAGCCTTTCAAGTGTCCAATTTGTCAGAAGAGCTTTACTCGATTATCAGGTTTAAAATTACACAATTTTATACATGGGGGTAAAAAGCCTCACAAGTGTGCAATTTGTGACAAGAGCTTTATTCTGTTGTCACATTTGAAATATCACAATCTTATACATCAGGGTATAAAGTCTCACAAGTGTGGCATTTGTGAGAAGAGGTTTACTCATATTGGCAATTTAAAATTGCATAATTTGATACACGAGGGGAAAAGGTCTCACAAGTGTGAAATTTGTAAAAAGAGCTTTATTCGGCCATCAGACTTGAAAAGACACAATTTGATTCATAATTATAAAAAGTCCTATGCTTGTGAAATTTGCAAGAAGTCTTTTACCCATTTATCATATTTGAAATCACATATTTTAATACATACGGTTAGGCATCACAATTGTGAAATTTGTGGGAAAAGCTTTACTCGGTTGGCAGATTTAAAAAGACACAATTTGATTCATATTGGTAAAAAGTACAAGTGTCAATTTTGTGAAAAGAGCTTTTCTCGGCTCTCATCCGTAAAAGTGCATAATTTGATACATGAGGGTATAAAGCCTCATAAGTGTGTAGTTTGTTCAAAGAGCTTTACTTCATTTTCAAATTTGAAAAGACATATATTGATACATCAGCGTAAAAAGCCTCCAGTGTAAAACTTGAGAGAGGACTGTTACTCAGTTATCAGATTTAAATGAAGGCTACCTCACAGTCAAGTGGCTAGACCACTGGCCTCTCACCAAGGCAGCTGGTGTTTGAAATTAAATGATCATAATTGGGATTTTTGGTGGATAAGGCAGATTTTCTCGAGATTCTCTGGTATCTGCCACCATTTCATTCCACTAGAGCTCTTCTTTATTTCATGTATCATAAGCGTCATCACCTGCAATACCATAGACGTAAAAGCAGGCAGAAAACACTATCCCCCCCCCTCAAAAGCTTTCAAAGTACATATTTTGATACATGAGAGGAAAAAAGCCACACAAATGTATAATTGTGAGAAGAGCTTTACTTTGTTGTCAGGCTTGAGAAAAGCATAATTTTATACATGAAGTTAAAAAGCCTCAAAAGTGAAATTTTTAAAGAAGTAATGTGACACTTTTGAAGGACCTTTGCAGTGTTCTTGAGTCTGCAAGGAAGGAAATTTTCAAACGTTTTTCCTAATGATTGCAGAGGTCATGTTTACATTAAATACTCATAGTATGTAGCCATTATCCTGTAGTTGATAAGGAAAATATTTGAACCAAAAATTATAGATTAAACTCTCATAGTATGCAGCCATTTTCTATAGATAATGTGCAGGAGTGTTATCCTGTAGTTGATAAAGAAAACACTCCAACCAAAAATAAATATCAAGATTTCACTGAAAATATACTCTCTGAAGTCCAATAAAATAGAGATTGGAGAGAATCATAGCTTAAAATGAAAATTACTGCTACATTTGGTGTTAATGTAGAACCTTCCAAGGATATGAAAAGGTCTTAAAAAGAGTAAATGAAAATTGGAATAAGAATAGACATAAAGAATAATCATTCTTGTTATAGGCCTTAAAATCACAATGCAAACATATTAGCTACTGTATCAATAATAACATAGAAAGTTGATTTTGTTAACGTGGATATTCATTTAAATGTTTTGTTTAGTGTTTGAATATGGATTCCCAACTTTAAAATCAATATTGTTACACACAGCTCTTTCTTCCTTCAAAACATGTTTTGTATGTAAACATCCTTATTTCTGATACTTTCATAACAGTTCTGTAGTTCATTTCTCTTGTCAACTTTGAAGCATAGACATAACTCTCTCTCACCACCACCCCTCCCCCCTGCCCCCACACACATACACACACACACACACACTGCATGCTATGAACTCCAATCAAAAGAATTTGCAATTATCAATTGATATGGGCAGACATTTCCAGAAATCAACATCATATCATGTTCAGTGCTCTTCACAGACCCTTGGCAGTTGCATAGAAGCCAAACACAGAGATATAACAAATGCTGTAAAGCCACTCATTATCAATAACAAAGAAATCACATATTCTAGAATACTGTTTGTGAATGACTTGTAGTTGGGTCTGTATTTTGAGGAGGGTTAAGGAAGGGAATTCATACAGAAAAAAATTTTGTGGAAAATAGGGAATGAAAGTGATGCAGAAGAAAACCAAGATCATGGTTTTTAAAAATAGATACAGATTACGTAAGGACAAAAAATTGCAGATTAATGAAAGAGAAATTGAGTTTTTTAGGAGATTTGACTACCTAGGGATTAAACTAAGTTCCAATGGATGCTGGTGTGAGCAAAAAAAAAAAAAATGTGTTTAGCAAAAGGAGTATTGTAAGGTCATGTATGAGTAGACTACCAGACATGCATTTTAAATGGCTTGAAAGAATTTATATGACCATAATGGAAAATAAAATGCTATATTGTGTAGTAGGTATGAGTAGTAGATGAGGCTTAAGGGAGGAATAGATCTCTTTGTATACATAGGTATATTACGTCTACCAATAGCATCACCAAATGGGGCAGCTCAGTTAGAACTGTGGAAGCATTCCACCAAAGTCAAAATGATCACAAGATCTATGAAATATCTGTACAGAATTCCTGATCTAAAGGATAGGGATATTATTAAAGAATGCTTTAACATTCAGGAGAAAAGTAAATGTGAAGGGTCATGGTCAGAAAAAATGCAGGAAATTATGGAGTAAATACGTATGGGAAGTTCATGTTAAATGCAGAATACAATGAAGGAGGCTTTTGGAAAGTAGTAGTATTGAACTAGGGGTTATTGGTACATAAGCCATTTTCGGCAGTATAAGAGAAAATATTCTTGAGGATATATAGAGACATAAAAATAATCTGCGACAGGGAAAAGTATACAGGAATATGCAGTGAACTGGGAGAGAAGTATTTGTATGGGTGAGAACAGGTTAAAAACTTCAGAGGCATAAGACTTGATTAAGATGTAAAAAAATGTCAAATGTGAGAAAAATTGACAAATATTTCCATTATATACTACATTGTAATCAAAGATATGGAGAGCTTAAATTTGGCAACAACAATGGGATAAATTGAATGGGGAAATAGTCAGGAGTTCTGTCCACAAAAGGAGAAACAAATATAAAAAATATTGAAAACTTTTTAGGTGAGAGAGAAATGGATAAGAATGTGCAACAAGAAGATGGAAGAGGAAAGAAAAGCTGCATGATGAAGGACAAGGTTCATTATACATACAAGTTGTGGCAATAAACAAACTGAACTCATGCCAACTCTTTATTGAGAAAACTTACATAACTTACGCCCCAATCCCTTCACTGCTACATGTGAATTTTCCACAATTGGAAGCAGTGCAGCAAATCTTTTCTGTTATGATGTTTAGGAGTCTCAATGCTTCACTGCTTGCATGGACTCAAACCTGGTTCTTTTGATCACAGACTTGACTTTTGTGAAGAGAAAAAGTTGCATAGTGCAAGGTAGGCAAATATAGTGAATGTCCCATCACTGAATTATTTTTTGTCAAAAAAAAAACTTCAAATATTGTGTTATGGGCGATTAGTGTGTTATCCAATTGAATCCAAGAATGACTCTTTCACAGATCTGGTCTCCTTCGTTGCACACATTCACAGAGGGTCATCAGAACAGTTGTATAATCAACTTGATTGACAATCCTTCAGGCACCCAATCAATGTAGATAGCCCCTCAGATACATATAAAAAAAAAAAGTCATTACTTTAATACTGATTTGCTCATGCACCTTTTCTTCTTCTTATGGGATTGAGGGCTCTTCCAATGAATGGATTGTTACTTAGTCTCTGAATTGCATTGGAATATCCATGTTTCATCACACATAATTACTTAGCGAAGGTGGTCAGGGTCATTTTCAATGTTTTCAAGAGGTCAGCACAGCTGTCCGCTTTATGTTGCTTTTGCTTGTTTGTGAGGATTCCTGGCACATTTTTAGCACAAACCTTTGTGATGCCCAGATCATGATGCAGGCAAGTGTGAAGTTGCTCAAATGCTTAGGCAGTTTTCTTGAACAATTCTACTGAGCTACTCCATATTCTGTTCAGTTTTCAAAGTGGAAGGAGGGCCTTTGTCTTCCCTACTGTCCTTGAACTTCTTAACCCACTTGAAAACTTGTTTCAATAAATGGTAAGTTTTTGAGGCAGGTTTTTCAAGTTTTTCATTCAACTTTATAGTAATTCTGAAGAGCTCAGACACTTGATCCATTTCTAAGAAGGGTGTCAGCTAGACTAACCACCATATGAAATTTTGTAAACGTGTCAGAGATAGTCACAATGCCAATCCCCCACTCTTCTCTTTTTCATCAATGAAGCTAGAAACGTGCACAACAATGAGTCTCGTTTCTCTATTGCCACACCTTGTGTATGACCATGGTGATGGTGAGTGGTGGACAAGGGAAAAAAAAAAAAAAAAGTCCAGAAAAGGACTATGAGAAAAATGTAAGAATATATGTAGAGTATAATGATTAATAAAGACATTCATTCATATAAAGCCACTCTTCTCTAGGATTTAAATACTTATTTCTGATGAAATCTCATTATTGAATTCTCAGGCAAAATACCTAGCCATATATATATATATTATAGAGAAACTAAAAAATACTTAAGGATGTGTAGAAACACCACTGCAAAGAACAAATGGGTTCTTCTACACCAATATGCTGGTTATTGAAATGTACTGGTGCTTATACAAATGTAATTGTTATTAATAGGTTTGTATGAAAACTTGTCAGAAATTATGAGGTGGCAAACTCTAGTATGTATTGCATGCTTTCTCTCATTTAATTCCAATAATATGTAATATATTTAAAGTTTTTAATTTAAAAGTATTTTATTTTGCACTTTGCAAGGAAAATAATTTTAACTCATATTTAATGAATCTGGCACTGTCTGCCAAAATCATATTGATTTTACAGGTACAAAGATGCTCATACTTTTGCAAAGTTGAAATTATGTATGGTGTGTAATGCTTATTTCATAAGCTATGCTGAAAAAAATATGCACTGCTTTTTTATTTACATCATATAATTTATAAATGACTATTGTTGGAATCATATCAGCATACTAGTATATTGGAATTTATTTCTACAGGAGTTCTTTTCCATTGTAGTAAATCTACTAAGGCAACAGTCAAGTTTATAAGCACACTTAAAAATTGGGTTGAACTGTGACTAATTGTTAAACAAGATATCTAATTTATCTCAATTGACTTTTTTAATGTGTGTCTCATTATAAACTAACCCACAAGGAAAGTGTTTTGTATGGCATTATACTTATTCCCTCAATTCTCAAGTTATAACATACTAAAAAATGTTATAAGAAGTGCATTTTGGCTTTATGGGAAACTATGCATATTATCAATTATTTTATTACACAATAAGGTTAGTTTTACCAGGTTCCTAAAGTTGAATTGTTGAATGATTTGTAGCCAGGTTTGAGTTTTTTGCCTTACATGTTTTTCTCTAATACCCAAAGGAGTGAGTTGTACTAATTATTTCATTGCCTGAGTAGTAGTAGTAGTAGTAGTAGTAGTAGTACTAGTAGTTTACCTGAGCAAATAGTTCCATTTAAGCTTATTTTTATTGTGACCTTGTTTTTTATCTCTTTAGTTTCACAGAAGTAGGTTCATATGCATGAATAATATGAATAGACAAAGTACAGTTGTAATTTATAAACATATTCACCAAGTATATGAGTAGTAAATAGCTGAGAAAATTTCTAATGTGCAAGAAATATATATTGGTATCATGTTGCTATGATGCTATACAAATTGCCACACTATATAGGCTACAAAACCAAACATCAAATTTGCCAAAAATATTCAAAGTCATAGTCATTTTTGCACATTAATTTATGGTAGGCTGTGATATTTTGGTAGACTCAAAATGACATGAGCTAAAATTTGTAAACATTCTTCTGGCTTTGACAGTTCTAATGCAAGAGGTGTGATATAATCCTCTTGTTCTAATGCGGAAATCATGCTATAATGATAACTGTGTTATTCTGTACTCTATGGTTACCACCATTTAATGCTAAAGCTGCACTTGTAATTTAATTTAATTTTTTTTTTTTTTAAATGCTGTCAATTGCAAGGATCACACCAGTGCCACCAAGTGTGCAGGAATTTTTCCCTGCAGGAGTTTTTTAACTTGCCAGTAAATCTACTGACATGGGGCTGTCACTTTTAAGAAAACTTAAAAACCATGAGTTCAGAAGGCCAGCGCTCATCTAACTGAGCTACCCAGAACAAAGGGTCATTATTAGAGTCTGAATTATACACATTTTCACTGATTATTGCATAATTCAGGGCTATATTTACAATATTTTAGAAATCTATGAGGGCTGGCTCCAACTCGTTCACGTTATGATGTTTTATAGTGACCAACATAATTGGGCAGAGTTAATACACCTGCTATCCAAGCTCCTGCCTGTCATAGCGGTTAGCTCGGTAACAAAGAAAGCATAGTGTTTGTCACACGTCCATTATTTTTGTTTAGTTTTCTATTTATTTGTACAAAGTTCAATGTGTAGTGTGTAACATGCAGTGCACCATGCCACCCGAAAAAAAGAAATGCCATTTCATGGGTAGTAGACCAACCTGGAACATTTAGTCATGACGGAAATAAGTTATAATATTGAGTTTGCAAGAAAAACATTTCATGCACATAAAGGTTTCAAATAGACTAACATATCAAGACAAATCCTCATATCTCAGGAATGCACAAAAAAAGGCCCACAACAACAACTTGTAGCAGCGGCAAGTAATAGTAGTCATTGAGCTTCCAGACGAAACCAAAAGAATTGTTTTAACATACATATATGTGAAGTATTAATTGCAAGTAATATTTCTTTTCACAAGCTTACAAATCCTATCCTATCAAAGGTTTTCTGCATAAATATCGCTAAAATCGACATATGCCAGATTAATCAACATTGCGTAAGAATTACATTTCAACAATTTATCTGCCCCTCAGCCGAGTGCATCTAACAGAATTGAGCATAGTTTCACTTAAACTTGACCAATGATGAACACTTAAGGATCATTATATGCTTGGGCCCCTAGCAGAGAAAGAGTGGAGGGTGTACTTGCAGATGATAAGTATCCTACAAAATAATCACCTGGCCAGGGTGGAGTATGAGAATATGGTAACAAATGAATTTATATTCTTTGCACCTTATGAACTTCTTTACAGCTGATGAACTATTCCCAAAATATTATTTCATATACATGAGCATGATACTTTAGTTGCAGTATTGTGGCATAATGGAATGTGTAGTACATGTTCAGTTAACTATGACAAATGAATAACAATATTAGAAATTTAAATCAAATTCATATACAACACTGAAATAGTATGGGTTTTTAAGAAGAGCATTTCATATAAAATGGATCTTACCAATGTTTATATAATCTACTGTTAATGTCAGTTTAACATGGATTATTATACAAGTGGTCAATAATGATCTATTTGTTACAGTTATAACTGTGTAAAATTAAAATGAATAAGCTTGTACTTAAATGCTGCCTTAAGAATAATTTGTTGAGACATCTTTGTTTAAATAAGATGTTTTTGTACCATTATTATCTTTAGAAGTACAGCTGTGCAGAGTCAACACATACAAGCAAAACAATTATTCTTTAAGTTCATGTGCACTACAGTGGATTACTTAAGAGTAAACAGTCCAAGATTACAATTTGATAAAACAGAACAGTAGTACTATGCATACACTGTACACATTGTTCATTTTTGTAATCCAATACTTCCTACTTATAGAGATAATATCTTAAGCGCCTAATTGTCAGTAGCCAACTATTGTATTTGTCACTTGAAATGAATGCTTTATTCCAGAATAGTCATGGTGAGAACTGAAGAACATGACTCGAGTGTCAATAATATAGATCTGAGAACTTGCATTCGAATACAGACCGAAAGCATTAATGAGATAATACAGTATTTGGGAACTTGTACTCGAGTGAAAGTTTGCATTTTTAAAAAATAAATACGGAATATTAGATTCTTGAAAACATTTGATTCTGCACATCACTATAGTTGGTGAGAAACTCCTTTGTGATTGACACTTGTGGGGTGTGTTGTCTGTTGGCAGGGGCTCGTCAAATTGCTGACCAATCATAATGTAAGAATGCATAACAGTCAGAAAAATCATGTCATTGGTATTCAACACCTGTGGGTTTAGTAGAAATGTACAAGTGCATTCTCATGTATGATTGTTTGATTGGCTATAATATACACAGTGATTCCGTAGGGATTTACATTAATAATCCTTACTATCTTTTATATATCACAAATATTGCTGTTTTTTTCATCATAGAACTACTACGATGGCAGTGTGATTTGAAACTGTCTTACAGTCATGATAAACAAATTGTGGTTACGTTAGCTGAAATGATAAAACCTTTAGGTTTAGTGAGGTATAGGACACAATGTTGAAAGAAATAGATGAAGTACCAGGCGAGGAAGGCGGAAAAGTAGTTCAACCATAGATATAGAGAGATTAGATCGGAAATGCCCTATCCTTATGCATTATGGTTGGTGAAGCACGATTTTGCCAAGGCACCATTTGTATTCGCTACACTTTTGAGATGAGTACACCATGTGTGCATCCAAATTTAGATTCTATTGTGTCAAATGTTCACTTAAGCTCTAAATTTAGACAGCAAGTTTTAAACCAGTATAATGGTCAATAAGTGTGTGGTTTTGGTAGTAGTTTCTCGAATAGCAAAAACAAGTAAAGGAAAATATGTTCAACATATAAGTTAGAGTGATTATTTGAGTTATTTGGTGGTGTTAAATATTTAATTAATCAGTAAATTTAGAGTAAGTTTTAAACTAGTATAATGTTCAATACATGTGTGGTGTTTGGTTATAGTTTCTCCAATAGCAGAAATAAAAACAAAGAAAGAGAATGTGTTTTAGTACTTGAGTGATTTTTCGGTGGTATACCTAGTGAAATAGGTTATAGATTATCAACAGAACGATTCTGTATCGTTTGTTAGGTTTTAGATTTCATCTCGGAAAGACCTCGGAGAAGTTTGGGTAAAGGCAATTTTTAGACAAATTTAGCAACCTACCCCGGTTTATAAGAACGCTCTCACTAATTTGGCATCTATCGTGAAAAATAATTACTATCGAATTATGTGCTTACATGTGCTACCAGAATCATGAGAATAGGGGGCGTATTCCTCGGATTCTGAATACAAAGGTAATTACAATATTCCTCGACCGAAATTCTTCATTAATATCGCCCCTTCTACTGAAGCTTTAAACCAATGTTGTAACATATGGTGCAGCCTTTTGTTACATTAACAGCAGTTTTAGACGAAGAAATTAAAGCAAAATTAAGTTATGACCTTGCCTCGATGTTTACTACAACAATAACAATCTATCAACAATAACTTCTGACAGGCTAAAAAAAGGTGATTGTATTCAACATTCCTCCTGGTAGAGATCTCTCCCCTTCCATTGTCCTTTTGTCTTCAAAAACTTGGGAAAACCATTAATCTGACAGACGTTTGCATATGGTGTATACGGTAGTGTGTAATGCCACAAGATGGCGGTTGCGTACAAATGTGAGTTCAACATACCAGAATGTGATACAAAATGCATGGAAAAAGGCATTTAGGAGGAAGCATTTGAGCATGTGGCTTTGCAGACGGATAGCGAGTAAATATTGCAACAGCGTACCGAGACAGTCAGGAGTCAGAGGAATGTCAAGCACAGGGTAATTTCTCACTAATTGTAGTTGCTAGTTCTTTATCTAGTGGGCAAAATTCGGCTGGGAGAAGCAAGCCAAGAGCGTTTGATATATGCCCTATTTGCAATTAGATATAAGCATATATGCAGCATAGGCACAAGACTTTGCACGCATTACATTGAATGTAAGCATTCACATAGACACACCCATTGCAAAGCAAGAGTTTTTAAGCTTTAAACTTCCTATTTGTACTGCTGTGCAATATCAGATGATCGCAATGCAATATTTACAGCGCCTCGTCTGTATCAGTATGGACCGGCGGCCGTAATCGTCGAAGTTGTGTGAATGACTTCCTGCATAATTCATAGTTGATTGTTGGCATCTATTGTTGCAACTGCATTAGTGGACACTATGTGGGTGGCAAGTTCTTTTGTGACTGGTAGACTGATGAGTGGACACATGTGCCATTGGAAGGTTCTTTGACGTCGAAGCCGAATATTGTTACACCTGAAGAAGTTTGTGACACCTGCGGTGATTTTGCACTGCGACTGCATTTGAAAATTTCCTGCCACGCGATTGACGCTATAAAAAGGGCAACGCAGCCCTGTCCAGAGCTGTTTTGATGGGAAATTCATGGCGACCAGCAGCAGTCGTAGCTGCAGCACATGTGTAAAGGAAACTATACGGCAGAATTTTGAAGAAACGCAGTTATTTGTGAGCAGATTCAGATTAATCAGTTTGTGAGAGAAATAAAGTTATATGTTAGAGTTAAAAGAAACATTGTGTACAGAACATGCTCTAGTATTTGGATGTGAAGCGCCATCCCTTATTTCCTTCAAGAGATTATGGCAGTCTACTTTCCAATCCGCATAATAGATGTACCAACCATCTGAGTTGTCTTCCGTGGTTTAGGAAGGTCATGGATCCAAACTTAGCTGAGGGCGATAGCTTTTTAGAGGCGTAAATGGCTTCCTATGCGCGAGAAGTAAAGCTATTAGTTCCACGTCATAGGTTTACGGCATGTGAAAAAACCTCAAGTCTAATAAAGGAACATCTGAGAAAAATCGTGCTGCTTTACATGCCCATAATAGAATGAGACACTGAGATAATTATACTTGAAGAGCGTTCTAAAATAACACTAAATTTAATTTTTCATGTGCGTCTAGATTTCTTGTTTCTCACAAATCGTAAGACCCAGAGAAATATTTTGTTGTTTTCTCACTCTTCAGTCTCCATGCTTGCATTATTTTCAATACTTTAGCCAGATAATTGTGACGTTACTGGCGCGAGTGTCATTTATGTGCACGTGATTGCTTTCTCTACTTAATACGTAGGGACAGTATTGTATTCCACCCAAAAATTCTATACCGAAATTTTACCGGAAATGCACGTGTTAGGGTCCCTGTATGCAAAAAAACGTCCATATCTCTGTGTGCGCGATAACTCAAAAACTAAAAGTCCGTAAAATACTAAACTTTATATTTAAATTTATTATCTTCCAAGGATACAACACGATTTTTGGAACCCCCTCCCCCCAGACTATCCTTTAAACGAAAATTTTTTTGAAAACCCTAATTTTCTCAAAAAAGGCTCTAAGGATTTGGATTAAAGTTTCGTATGCTAAAGATTTTAATGACAAAATGCACATTTTGAATTTTCTGAAACTATCCTCTGAAGACATTTTTATTTTGGATGACTTTAGCATAACTGATCAACCGTAAAATATAGACAGCAGTTTATTGCACAAAATCTGTGGATTTCGTTAAAGCTCATAATTATGCCATAGGAATTTTGTTCTTGGAGTTGGTAATTTCTGAGATATCCCTTCTTATCGGTTTTAGTTTTAAAGTACTTAAACTTTTCTCATACGAAAATTTGTCATCTCCTGGCCATACTTAGAAACCAGATAGTAACCAGCTTCTAAAAGATTTGATTATCGATGTAGCTTAGCGTACTCCCTTATTTCCCTCCTACTTGGTAGGAAGCAAGTAATACACCATTTTTGTTAATGTTTATCTCGACTAGTATAAAGTAGACAGAAGATTGAGGTTTATAACAACCATTTGTTAATGGAATGAAGAGAAGGCTATGTGAATGCAACATATCAGAATTTTTGTTTGTTACAATGTATTCATTTATAAAAGATTTAGTGAATTTTCCTATATACTATTGGTGGTTACATTATTCCATTTTAAACTTGGAAGATGTTTCTGCGGATCTAGAAACCCGTGCCAAATCCTTGCATTACATAGACGACTGCATTGTGAACGTTCTTCGCTTGCACTTATTCTGCGTTACATCTGTTCTTGCATCAAGCAGCAATAAAGTTTCCATCTCGACATTCTTTTCTAAGTTGTATACCTAAAGAGTGTAAATGTGACCAGGTGATTTGTACGATGTATTTTTACTCATTTGTTGCTGATAGTCAATTGTTTGCTGACGTTGGCTAGAAAGAATCAGACTGAAAAATGCAATGACATAGCTAGAATTTGAAGGAATCCAACGCTGTCCTACACAGAACACACGGCAAAAGTAAAATGATTCTTTACTAACCTTTAATCACCATTAATGATGGCATATGTGGTCGAATATATTGCCAGTCATTCATATCCGGCTAGATATGTCATAACTGCTTTGATTTTATGTTCTTTTTGTCGAAACTTTCATAGTAATTTGTCTTACATTTATAGTCAGCTGCTCTAAAAGATTATTGTCTCATATTCGATCTATTTACGGTACTGTGAAATACGAGGGCGTATCGAAAAGTAATACACAATAATTTTTCTGCCTTGGTATTGCAGCTGGCATGTTGTAATTTAACTCAGATATAGTTTGAAGATTTCACTACATAGGGTAGTTTTTTGTTTCATTTGCAGCTCTGTCGAGAGAAGCATGAACTACGCAATAAAGATTGAGCGCATGCTACCATCGTGCATGTGTGAAGAGCAGAGATGTGTGGTTCGATATTTGTGGGCCAAGGGGCATAAACCAAATTCACAGGTAGATACGTGGCGTGTATGAGGATGATTATATGGACCTAACAATATATCCAGTTGGTGTGCATTCTTCCAAGAGGAATGTGTGAATCTTATTGATTCGACAAGCTCCAGGAGGCTGGTAATAGCTACAATGTCAGAGGCATTGAGGCGGCAATTTTAAGCGACCGGCATGTGCAACGACGAGCCTTATCGCAACATTTCCTATGGTGTAGTCTACGGTATTGTTCATGACATGTTGACATTTCGTAAAGTTAGTACTCGTTGGGTGCTTAAGAACCTGACTGACAACCACAAGGACCAGCGAATGATGACAAGTTTGAATCACTTAAAGCGAAACATCGCAAAAGAGCATGCATTTCTGGTTATGAGTCGTGGGCATACCACAACATGCCCGAAGCAAAGTAGACAAGTATGGAGTGGAAATATGCAGTTTCCCCAGCAAAGAAAATTTCGAAGAGACTCAATCTGCTAGGAAAGTGCTTGTGACAGGGTTCTGGGATAAGCATGGTGTTTCACTGGTGGACTTTACTGAACATGGGACCACTGTGATAACTGCAGCCTATATTAAAACTTTAGAGAAGTTGCGTCATGTCCTTTGAGACAAACGCCACAATATTAATGCTGATGATGTCAAACTTCTTTATGACAATGCTCACCCCCATGGCGCTGCTGCTGTTCGTTAGAAAGCCACCAAATTTGGTTTAGAGGTGCTCCAACATCCATCATATTGTTCTGACCTTGCACCATCGGAGTTTCGTCTGTTTGGTTCCATGAAGACATTTCTGGCCGGCCAACGCTTTGCGACAGATGCAGAAGTAAAATGAGCAGCCCGCAGATAGCCATACTCCAGGGAAACGGATTTCTACGAATACGACATATTAAAACTGGTATCACAAAGGGACAGGTGTGTTGATAAAGTTGGTATCTATGTCGAAAAGTAGGTAAAAGGTTTAAGTTAATTTGTGCTTCTTTAACTATTAAACTGTCTTATAAAAAAAACTTATTTTGCATTACTTTACGATCCGCCCTCACATTTATGAATGCTTGCGAGGGTAATGGTACTTGAAAGGTGATATCGTCTGCTAACAAGTGCAAGAGCATGGCTTCCGTCACTTTAGCTTCACCAAACCAAGAAACATTCATGCACTGAATATAACATAGCCAAACAAAACCATAGAAACATCACCAGTTATTTATCAAAGTGAACATAATAACTATGAAATATATACACTCTTTTGGAGTGAAGAAACTAACATTGGCGTATAATGTACACAAATTGTAATAGCTTTTCAGTATTCGAAAGAGGCGGCCCCGGTTCTATCCCAAGCAACGCATGTGGGATTTGTGGTGAACAAAACGGCGCAGGGACGGTTTTCTTCGGTTTCCCCTACCGTCACCTTCTACCGGTGCTCCATCTTCATTCCAACCAGCTGACATGTGTAGTAAAGGCGGGCGTTAAACACTATAAAAAATCTTCATTTCATATATTAATTAGTCATCGTCTACAGGGCCATAGTAGTAAATGCGGGCATTAAACACTACCACAAAATGTATACAAAATTATCCATGCAGACAAGTTAATGATTTAGAAGAGATAACCTTGCCTGCACTTTGCAATAAGTATGTAGTGAAGAAGCCAACGAACTGGAGTAAATTAGGTGAAATATAAGGTGCATATAAATAGCACAGCAAAAGTTATAGCATGCTCTCATTGTTTTTGAGCCATAAGACATACATTGTTGCAGCACTTTACTGCAATAAGTCTGTAGTGACAAAACTGACAAACTATAATAAATTAGTTAAAATATTAACAGCGCACAAATAACGCAGAAGGGGAAGCATGCTGTCATGTTTGTGAGTCATAAGTCCCACAATTTTGAAACACTTTACTGCGGCAAGTCTGTAGTGAAGAACCTGACAGGCTCAGGTGAATTAGTGAAATATAATTATTCTACATATGTGGGCAGCTTGTTTTCAAACATGTAGAAATTGTTGCATGAATAACAAATAAACTTATAGATCTATGTGTAATAGACAGTGAATATTTAGAAATCCTTTGATCAACTTTACTGTGTGAGCAGCCCGCTTTCAATGTATAATAATTAATAAGACGCACATTGTTGACTTAACTGTAATATGGCTGTACTGACAAAACTGATGAACACCAGTAAATTAGGTCAAATATTAACTGTGTAAAATAATGCAGAAAGAGGGACAGCATTTTCTCATTGTTTTTGAGCCATTAGACACACATTCTTGAAGGATCTAACGGCAATGAGCCTGTATTGAAGAAACTGACGAATTTGGGTATATTAGGTGCAATATATAAATAAACTGCATTTCACACTAGACACTGTATTTATGTTGGTAACCAATCTGCGTACTGCTGGATTTATGGTATCACTGTTTTCAACAGCCATCCAAGTAGTGGTGGGTAACAGTTTAATCTGTTTCTGCTGCAACCACGAAACAGTTTCGAAATAACAGTTGCCTGCAACAGAAATTCCCTAAACTGTTTTGCCGCATTGATCAGTTGCAAAATGATGGAGATACATTTACCACCAAATACTATTGAGATAAATATAGTTAATCGATAAAATCTCAATGCGCCAAATGTAATCACTCTCTAGGTACACTGAATAGGAAATTATCAAATTACGGTTTCAACATATTGCTGCGCGTTAACGAGAGGGAATGCGTTTGTTTAACACATTCGAATTTCGCAGATTATATCAGGCCGCGCTACAAGGTACAAAGGCACACCTTACGATAAACTTTGGAAGTGGTGACAAAATATTAACAGTAGTGGAGCACAACAACCGCAGCGTGGTAACTGTTGCAATAAGCGAAACAAGTACTCAGGTGTTGCTGTTATTGTTGCATGGGTCTTTAGCGAAGAAACAATAAGTGAAAGAATAACACATTGCACGCAATTTCCAGAAGTATTTATGAAACAGTTTTAGTGGCAAAACTGTTTCAAATAGTTGACCAAAATAGTTGTGTTATTTTTGTCTCATTACTACACTCAAGCGCCGTTCCTAGCAGACAATGCAGTGAATGGTTCTGTGAATGTTGTAGGCTTAAAGAACTGGTCAAAAAGCAGGAGGAAACCATTTCTTACCTCAGAAAAGAACTGGAATTTGTCAAAAAAGTTTTACAGGACGCGAACTTGCTCCTTTAGAAAATTTGGATTTTAAGTCACCTGATTTTAAGGTGCCCTCCAGACGAAATCTGAGGAGGAAACGGCGTTTCTCTGCCGATGACCAGCACGATGTCAAACTGAGCAACAGATTCAGTGTTCTTAAAACTGTTGATCAGTCCCCAAATCCTCCTGTCAAGTTTAGATTATAACTGCACTAAAAGCAAGTTTTGGTCGCTTGGGAGTAGCTCTGGTAGGGGCATAGCATCCCTGCTAAAGGAGGTTTTGGGAAGCAGCTATGATGTAGTAGGCATAGTTAAACCTAGTGCTGGGCTCTCTCATGTCACTGAAGATCAGGTAAAACTAACTTCTGGTTTTACTAAGAGGGATCGTGTAGTAATAGTGGGTGGGCCAGGAAATAATCTGGATAGAGGTAGTAATTATTCATTTGAGAAAGATCTGTGTCACATAAGGGAATCTAGTAGCCATACCAGTGTGAAGTTTGTGGGGCTTTTCAATAGGCACGACAAGCAGCGGCTTCATAGGAGGGTGATGGAGATGGATCTGCAACTTGAGCGTGTCTTGTTGAGCCCTGCTGCCTCTCACATTGATACGATACATGTTAGTGCTATAGGCCGAGATGATTACACATCTCATGGTCTACACCTCAATTCTAGAGGCAAAAGGCAGCTTTCGCAGCTAATTGCCGTAAGAATTATTGGTAAAATTCCTGTTGTGATATCTGATAGGAGTTTTTTAGGTTAAAGGAAATCCCCCAAGATAGCCATGCAAGAACTGTAAAGTCAGTTGAAATAAATAGAAGTTCACCAATAAAGAATTTTAGGAATACAGAAAATATCAGTAATGTTATTAAGAAAAATGATAGCAGTAGCTCGTTGTGTATATTTCACCAAAATATTAGGGGTTTAAGAAACAAATTTGATGAACTTTCACTTAGTCTTACTTCTGAAAAATTACAGCCACATGTTTTATGCTTATCAGAACACCACTTAACCGAACAGGAATTCCTGCCAATCCCACTCCATGGGTACTCTTTAGGAGCAGCATATTCAAGGAAACATTTAAGAAAAAAGGGGTTTGAATATTTGTAAGTCATGATGTACCTATAAAATCATTAATCTAAACAAGTTTTGTTTTGAGCTAGACATAGAGATGTCCGCAGTTCAACTAAACATAAATCAAGTAAATTATGCAATATTAGCTCTATATCGGTCCCCACTAGGTAGCTATGAGGTATTCAAAAAACAGTTAGATGATTCCTTAAAGTTTATTATGAAACTGAAACGAGAACTGATAATTTGTGGTGACATTATTATTGACTGTCTTATACCTAGTCTCCGAAAGGACCAACTCAATTCTATATTTTTTACATACAACATGCCACACACAGTAAATTTTCCAACAAGAATTCAGGATATTACCTCTTCAGAAATAGATAACATATTCATAAATATAGATAGAACTAAAACTTCAATAACCTTACCATTTGCAAATGGCGTTTAAGATCATGAGGCACAAATACTTATATTTAAAGAGATTAACCTAAAGTTAAAACCAAACTATAAATATTGTAGAACATGAAAAGTAGATGAAAGCACCCTCACATTGTTTAAGTATGCCCTTCAACAAGAATCATGCACTAAAATCTATGAAATAAATGGAGTAAATGACAAGTTCAATCATTTCCTACAACATTTCAACTTTCACTTTGTAGCATCCTTTCCAATAAAATATCATAAAATACATAATTGGAAGGAAAATAACACCTGGATTACAACAGGCATTAAAACTTCTTGCAAACGTAAGCGAAAATTATACCAAGAATTTAAACATAATAAAAACCCAAACTTAGAACGTCATTACAAAAAGTACTGTAAAATGCTAAAAGAAACAATAAAAACTGCTAAAATATTGCATTATAATAAAGAGGTATCCAATTCTGTTAATAAAATAAAAATTATCTGGAAAATAATAAAAAGAGAAACAGGTAAAGGCTCTCAAAAGAAGTCCTCAATTACACTGAATTCCGCTAACCAAAAAATTGATGATCCTCAAAAGGTCACCTATAGTTTCAGCAATTTCTTTTTGAATGTGTCACACAAATTAAATATAAATTATGGATGTAAAGAATCAGCATTAAGTTTTTTGAAAACTTCTTTCGTAAACAGAGTCCCGGAATTTAAAGTAAAAATGACTATGCCGTTTGAAATAAAAAATGTATTAAATTTCCTCAAGATAAAAAATTCCTCTGGATGTAATGAAATATCAAGTAAAATCCTAAAAGCATGTTCTGACCTAATAGGCATTACCCTTAGATATTTTTGTAACGAATCACTAAAGAGTGGAACATTTCCTGAAAGAATGAAGTACTCTACTGTCAAACCACCTTTTAACAAATGTAAACAAAATAATATCTCAAATTACAGACCTATATCTCTCTTGTCTGTTTTCTCAAAAGTGTTTGAGAAAGTAATGTTCAATAGGCTTTATTATTACTTGGAAAAGAACAACTTACTTGCCAAAGAACAGTTTGGCTTTAGAAAAGGAGTAGCGACAGATATTGCAACCTACAAACTCACGCATAAAGTGTTAACAGCGTTAAATGAAAAGGAACATGTCGGTGGAATCTTTTGTGACCTAGCGAAGGCTTTTGACTGTGTGAATCATGAGATTCTTATAGCAAAACTACATTTCTATGGAATTAAGAATAACATATTAGATTGGTTCATTTCATACCTAGAGAAGAGAATACAAAGGGTTGAAATTAATAACTCCAATGGGTATCAAAATAGTGCCTCAAAATGGAAATCAGTAAAACATAGTGTTCCCCAGGGATCAATCTTAGGGCCTCTTTTGTTCCTGGTTTACATAAATGACCTCCCATTATACATTAACAGTATTGCAAGTATTTATTTATTCGCAGATGACACTAGTGTTCTAGTAACAAGTAAAGATTTCAATGACTGTGTAGTAAAATTAAACTATGTTCTAAATTGTATTTCAAATTGGTTCAAAGCAAACAAACTCTCAGAAAACCTTGAAAAAACAAAAACAATTAAATTTACTATAACTACTCGCTCACCTCAAACACACATAGAAATAGGAATTAATGATACATTGTTAGAACAGCTAAATGAAGTCAAATTTCTTGGCCTTCAGGTAGATAAGCATTTGGACTGGAAGTCACGTATTAGCTACATCACACCTAAGCTTAACTCAGCATGTTATGCTCTCCGTGCACTGGTTAAATTTCACTCAATCGATACACATAAATGATGTTTTTTGTCTACTTTAACTCCATCATCGAGTATGGAATAATATTCTGGGGTAATTCAATGGATAGTAAATGCATATTCCGGATACAGAAGAAAGCTATACGAATAATCTGTAATGCCTATAGCAGACAGTCATGCAAAGAACTATTTAAAAAAATGGACATACTAACCTTACCTTGTGTTTATATATTATCCATTTTAAAATGCTATGCAGTTAATCGACATATTTTTATAATAAACATGGAAATTCATAACATTAATACTAGACAAAAAGGGATATATTCATCGTCCCAGTGCGAGTCTTCGTTGCTTTCAGAAAGGTGTATTATGAAACAATCAAGATATTTAATGCTCTCCGCAGTAATCTCAAAGAAAATGTTGGGAATTTCAGGGGTTTTAAGGGCTCTCTACCTTTGCAATGAATCATTTACTCTGTAGATGACTATTTAACTGACAAATCTGTCTGACAATACTGTCAACAATCTTTGTATTTATAAGTATTATAATGTATTGCATTTTGTGTATATTAGTGTGTGTGTTTTATATTCAAATTAAACTGATGTATACTTTGATTTGCACGAATGTGTCAAATGAATTTTTTAGTATTTAGTAATGACACAAGGTATGTAAAGCCCAATGCTTTGATATTTCACACTCTAGTGCATAATTGTAAATTTTTGCATTGGGAATTGTATAACATATTTGTAAACATTTACTGTAATTTTTTAACATTTATGAAGAGTACATAATACAGTAATCATATTTCAGTTTTATATAAAACTAGTAATAACTAATATGTCAATAACTAGAAAACTATCATCTGACATTACATCAATATTACATATAATGACATTATATTTATATATACATTTTAACACTAACTTTTGATACTCTTTATTTTTATGTGATTGAAAAAGAAGGAAGTTCATGTGCTTTTATAGAGTAAATTAAGTATAGCTGAGGACTCAAACACAAATGGTGTGATTATATGTTTATTCTGCTGTTTTTGTAACCCAAGCTTTAAGCACGAGCTTTATACATTGTTTTTTTTTTTCCATAATATATAAACATATGTATACATGTATATGTCTTGACAAGTTCTATGTTCAGTGGCTTCCTGGCCTAAACGAACCTACAGAATGCTTTCTAAACTAATCTAATGGCGCCTATCATGCACCATTTCCTTTTACGACTACATTATACAAAATAAAAGCAACCCACCTATGTAGTGTGGTGATAACGTGTGTGCCTCACATTCAACAGGCCCCGAGTTCAAATCTCGCTTAGGGCAAGTTACCCGGATAAGAGTTTTTTCTTGGAATTTTCCCTCGTCCTGAGAAGACAAACGTTTAGTAACTTTAAGCTCAGTGGATCTCAGATTATTAGGGTATCATTTCACAACTCCATTCATCGTCCCTTATAAACAACAAGGTTAGCACAGACGCTGTGACTAAGGAAAAGTATAGCACTTCCTTTGGTGCAAAATTGTATCTTATGCTGAGGCATAATCCATGCACTCGCTGTATTTAGTTTTTCTTGTATAATAAAATTGACGGCCAAAATCGAAGAAGACGGGTTTGTTGCTAAATGTGGCTGAAAGTTTCTAATTTAGTATGGTTTTCACTACCTTTTATTGCTTGTGATACTGGTTTATAATAAGAATTAATGCTCCCATAGTGGGGATCACTGAGAACTTATAGATGCATAACACATATACAGCTACATTATTATTCCATTGGAAAGATGTGGGAAATGCACATAATTAACATCTACAAAGTATGCTTTAAAGTATTTCACTGTCACCTTTTCCCCTTCTATGCTACACGCATCCCACGCTAGTCATCGTGGGATTATTGCTTTTGCTGTCCTTGTGTGGCCAACAATATCAAGCCAAACATTAAAAGCTATGTGCATCCAACACATGTCGCATTACAAATGTATGGCCCTAATTTCCATAGCATAAGCAAGGTTTGAGGGCGCTGAGCTCCAAAAAATTGCTGAGGCATTGAAGACCAGAGCAATAAACTAAAGCACAGATATAGAGAAAATAGATAGGAAATGCCCTATCCTTATGCATTGTGGTTGTTGAAGCACAGTTTTGTCAAGCTGCCATATTTGGATTCTGCACTTGTGAGATGTGTGATTTGAGGGTTAAATGTGCGCCCAACAATAAGATTTTGTGGTGTTAAACGTCAATTGAGCAGTACAATTGGACTGTAGGTTTTAAACCAGTATAATGGTCAATACGTGTGTGGTGTTTGCTTGTAGTACCTCGAATAGCAGAAGCAAAACAAGGAAATATATTTGAGTATACAGGTTAGTGTACTTGTTTAAGTGGTTTTGTGATGGTAAATGTTCTATTAAGCAGTAAATTTAGCGTAAACTTTAAACCAATATAATGTGTGCAGTGTGCGGTTGCAGTTTCTCGAATAGCAGAAGCATAAATAAGAAAAGGGGATTTTTTGGTGGTATATTTAGTGAATAAGTTCAATACACAGGCTAGTATATTCATTTAAGTAATATTTGGTGATATATTCACTGAAATGCGTTATACATTATCAACAAAACGATTCTGTATTGTTTTTAGGATTTTAGATTTCTAACTTGCTACGCTGAGAAGCATTCAAAATAGGCAAACTATTCTGGTTTATAGGAAGTCTCTTGCTAATTTACCATTTAGCAGCTATCGCGAGAAATAATTAGTATAAAATTATGTGCTTATGATACCAGAACCATGAGAATAGGGGGATTGTTCCTGGAGTCGGAATGCAATACATGGAGCCCACAGTGAAGGTCATTTTATCCTTTGAGATAATCTCTTATGCTTGTCATCCTTGTTTTGGTGTGCATTTATATATAAGTTGGTGTAGTGGAATTAATGGCCATAGGCATGGGAGGCAAGCAATAAGATTTGGTCAAAGTCTGATATTTTGCCCTCCAGAAATTAGACCAAGAAACTAGAACAAAATTAAGTTATGAATACGGTTTTTACTGCAATAATACCAATTTGTCAATAATTATTTCTGACAGCCCCAAAAATGTGATTGTATTAATGTTTCTTCAACTATAGATCTCTCCCTTTCCATTGTCCTTTGCTACGCAGTTCAAAAGCTTGGAAAAACAATTAATTTTACAGATATTGCGCATGGTGCACATGATGGTGTGTAGGTTTGCAATATGGTGGCTGGTTACAAAACGTTCTTATGCAAAACGCTAGGTATTTCCTCCATGTGAATTAAAGGTAGGGTAGCAAAAGGTTTTTAAAAGTAGAGGATTTGGCGGCAGAGCAACTGGAAGGCATGGACGAGGGGCCTGTCGGTCTAAACAACAATTATCAGGGCATAGCAGCGTCATTCTCTATGGTCGAATGGTGACTTGCAAGCCTCTGGTTTCCAAGATATGCCGTTTCTAACTCGGTAGGGGGCAATGGATTTTTTTCGGGCATAAAAACCCTTTGTATAGCTTTAGGAGATTTTTGGGCTAATATTGGATATTTTGGAAAAGGCTTTTGAAAGGAAGTAAGATCCATGATGGAGGACTTTGACAGATACATTCTATTTTCTCAAATGAGACAGAACATTTCTTTGGCATTTTACAGGAGCTAAAAATGACCCAGAGAAAGAGAAGGTCATTTTGATCTGTAAAAAGAATGAAAGAGAAGAGATGGTTTAGATTAAGTATTTGGAAAGTGAGAGGAATGAGCAGAGGGATTATCCTGAAGTATGACCAATTTGTGGGGAAAGGGAAGATGAAGTCCCCGTTATATTTCAGTGCTAGGACACAAATAATTGGAGGGAAAATTTAATAAGCACGAAACGGATACTGAGGAACAACCAAATTGCACTTAAAACAGAACATAATAGATACCTAAATTAGGGGAGTTTTTATGGAAAGTAAGAATGAAATGGAAATGGTCAGTTGAAACACATGGAAACTATATTAATTTTAGGGGACAAGGACTATTTATGGGCTGGCCAGCTAACTACGGTTAAGGCCAGACCATATTCATGTATACACTTAGCACTATAAATAAAAAACAAAAAAGTATAAGTGCCAATTGTGTTAAAAGAGCTTTTCCCAGTTGTCAATGTTAAAAGTGCACAAAGCTTTATAAGTGTGAAACCTGTCCAAAGAGCTTTACTGAGTTTAAAACTTTGAAAGCACATAAAGTGATACATGTGTTATTTGTGAGAAGAGGTTTATTTGGTCACTGCCAGTCTTGAGAAAGCATACTTTTATTCATGAAAAGAAAAAGCCACACTTTTTTTTTTTTAAATAAATGTGACAATTTATTTAAAGGGCCTCTACTGTGTTCCTAAGTCAAAAAGAGATATATCTATTTATGGTGGTGAAAAGCTTTTAACCCTTTCAGTGCCAGCCCAAATAACAGGATGCTGTCTGAACAGTGCCAATTTTAGAGGAGAATCCAGCTTTTTAAATTATTGGCAATAAAATGAATACAAAATGACATAAAGAGCTGAGTCTTTATTATTATTATTATTATTATTATTATTATTATTATTATTATTATTATTATTAGTAGTAGTAGTAGTAGTAGTAGTAGTAGTAGTAGTAGTAGTAGTAGTAGTAGTATTATTATTGTTGTTGTTGTTGCTATCATTATTATCATTATTATGATTTATTATTAATTATTATTATTGTTGTTTTTATCATTATTATTATTATTATTATTATTATTAATTTCTGGTATAGCTTTGGTTTACTGCATAGTATATATGATATAGATAGGCCCCTTTGGTGTTTTTTAATAATTAAAAACCAAAGAAAAATATGAAAATACGGTAATCCCAAAATTAATCACTAATTAGGTTTACAAAACCTCACTACACAAAAAGTTCAGGCAAATGAAATGAAGTACAGATATTTGTTTACTAAAATATGACACAGAAATTATGGTCTGATGTTTTACTTTTTAAAATTCAAAAGATGAATTCATGTAACCTGAAGGCTGAAAACTAAAAAAAATCACCAAAACAAACACACAGACAAGTGTAATACGACTAATAATGAAAATGACATAAAGCTACTGGATATAGACGTAAAATAGATTACGGTATAATTTAAGACCTATGTTGTTGCGTAGCTGAATTATTGATTCAGATTGTCTGGTTACACCTCCATGTTCATAAGTATAGTGATTATTCGCATGCGTACGAGGACTGTTGTTATCTGAACTCTTTTCAACACCAAAGCTAGAATATATATCCTCCTCTCTTACGTCGATGTTTGAAACACCTTCATCAAGATCGGAAAGTTTAAATCACACGCTTTCTTCTAAAATATTGTGAACTGCAGCTCTTATTTTTTCTTCAGTACATAACCTTTTGCTAGGTGACACATTTTTCTATCAATATAAACAAACATAAGCTAGAGAAATTAAATTTGGAGCTTATATGTAATTTGGAGTGTAAAGGGAAGGCCCTGAAACACTCCAGAAGACATTTCACTATGATTATGATGTAGAAATTGCATAGACTTTTACGCTGGGAAGAGTTAAAACACATCAAAAGGGCATTGCAACTGGATCGTAGTTGCAAATTCTCATAGAATTTTGGATCATGATTGTCATTGCTAGCAAAAGGATTAAATGTACCTTTAAAAGTGTTTCCCGATAATTCCAAGGGCACTGTTTACACTCATAACATATAGTTGTTCCCTGTAGATAATTTGCTGGAGTATTATCTTACACTAGTAAATGTTTGTGTATATACCAGCAGAATATTAATATCAAGATTTCACTGACAACATACATTCTGAAGCCAATTCAAAGTGGGAATGAAGAGATCTATAGCCATTCGCTATCATTTTGCAGTACAGTTTTCTCTGATTACTTTGAAGTGCAGACAGTAGACTGCTTTCTGTTACACAACTGCTGAACACTGTTAATACCAGTCGAAAATTGACTTACCTGGCTTCCAGCTCTTCCTTTTTTTGTAGTCCAAGTCTACGGAAGTGTGGGCCAGGTGTAGCATTCCAAAGCTTTAAGGTAGTGCTGCTCACTCCTCATCTGTTAATTACTTAAACACGTGCAACAACGGCAGTGAAGCAATGAAATGAAGCCAACCACACAAATGCAATAATTGCTATGCGATTGAAAGAAAGACGACGACATACAATCAGTGATGGCTAGACAGCAAAGAATAGTCACACTGCTCTCCCCTCAGGGCTTGTTGTCCTGCCCAACGTCATCGTGGCAGGGAAGATGATCAATTAGAAGGCTCTTTCTATGAGGTAACCTCTGGAAGCGGTAGATGACATCGTTAATTCTCTTCACCACTAGGTAAGGTAACCATGGTTGTAGCTCTGGGTAGAAAATTTTGGTTCGGATGGGCCGATATAGCTACATTATGTTACCTTGCCGGAATCATCAGCGTTGGCCAGCCTGTCATAACAGGTCTTCATCCGAACCCTTGCTATCCCGATATGTTAATGGGCCTCACACAACTGCTGGCTGTTCTCTCCGGGAGAATTCCTACACATCAGGTCCCATGGTAGATGCAACTCCCTGCCAAAAAGAAAACTAGCTTATGGTGTTGAGGGTTGAAGGGCAATAGCGCAGCAAGAATTCCAGTATCTCTGGCGATTATCCATAATTTTGCTCAAACGTTCTTCTAGAGAGCCCCGATTACCATATTCACCATACTGTAACCGTGGGTGCAGAAGTATTGTACATGTATTATGTACTCCAAGAAACTTCAGTGTCTCCTTCATCAGGCTGCTCTCAAAGTTGTGGCCCCTACCCATCTCTGTGTAGCTCTAACAGTTCTGCGCGGCGGTTTACAATGGTCTTGACCTCTTTGAAATGGTACACCTCCGACCACTTGGTGAAGTAATTCCTGGTGATCAACAAATACCGGTTGGCCTTGTGTGACACAGGGAATTACCCAGCCAACAAATACCGGCTGGCCTTATGTGACACAGGGGATTATCCGGCTATGTCAATTGCTTTGTGTTCAAAGAGCGTTCCCTTATTATATTGCTGCATGTAACCCCTCCTACTGGTTTACTTCTACCCTGATATAATATTGACAGCACTTCACCTTGGCGAGTGCCCATAATCTTTAACCAATAGTACCAATGTCCAAGCTTGTTCATTGTTTGGTTGGGTCCCAGATGTCCTCCTGAAGTCCTGCATGTACTTCCTCCAGGACCTCTATAACCTCACTCCAAGATATAAGCAACTGCTCTCTCATGGTCTTCCCAGAAGGTGGCTCGCATACTCTAAATAGTACAATATCCTTGGACTCCATTGAGTACCATTGGGCCCATTAGGACTTGTACACGTTAATCCTGAAAGTGATGACTTCACAGATTGGTCTAATCACTGTCTTCAGCTCTTTCAGGATTGACCCCAAGTCAGTGACCGCCAACTGCTTCCTCAGGTCTGTTCTGTTCCAATCAGCTGCAGAATCTCACGAACAGCGGTAGCATGCTCTTTCTGATCAACTTCAGTTCAGGACAGGAACATTTGGCAGTGGTGCTCACATTGGTGTGCCTCCTTGCTGTGGATGTTTTGATTTGAAGCTGTACTGTTGGAGCATCTGGGCTCAAAGGGCTGTCCACCTTCCAGGTTCATGAAACTCAACAGCAAGTGAAGGTTGAGTGGTCAGATGTCGTGGCTGACCAAACAGGTTCTTGTGAAAGTGCTCCAGCACCTTTATTTCTGCCAGGAGCTTTCGCCAGGTAATATCACCAGTACTATGGTAGGTACGGGTTTGGCGCACCCCGGGTATCGAGTTAACCCTGCCCCCCTCATGTAGGCAACATCTGAGTGGTGAGGCAGTCAGTCCATCAAAATTCCCACCCACATATATGCCATGCATGGAGACCTGAGGTGGTGAAAAAGAGATATCCTGGTTGGTTGAGGATTTCATATCTGAGCTTGGTCTTGTTTTTCAGTGACTATGGAGGGTGTGCAATCGCATACACAGGTTTGGTTTCTGCTTCGCCTAAACGGGAGGCTAAGGACTAACCCAACCCTAGTTAATCGGCCGGCACCAGGTACTATGCTCACCTCCAGGATGAGTGAGACTTCGAGCTGTCTATTTCCCGTGTATCCCTGCCGACCCAAAGGGGTGACCCCTCGTTGGGCGCTATGGCAGGTGGGGAGCAAAAGTGCCTGCATTAAGTCCATCTTTTATGGCAACCAAACCCAAATCTAGTTTAGTGTTCAAAAAGGAAGTAATCGATTCCTGTGGTCCTCGCTACTTCGCGAATAGGAGAAAAGAGGAAGGTAGGATATTTTCGTCGGTTGGCCCATTTGAAATCTAGAAGCGTCTAGATAAGATATCTGGTCCTGTAAAGTCGTGTGTTCGAACTCATTATGGCTTCAAATGGTTGAAATACTGTCAGCCCCCCAGGCAGTCAAGCTATTGAGAGCGCATACGATAGATAATTACCTGAGGTTGGGATGCACAAGACCTTGAACTCCTCGCGCGGCGTTGTCAGCACCTACGCCTTAGACCATAAGACCAATAAGGAGATTCAAGACAATCTTGCGAACAAGGTGCTGCTGCTGTGTACAGAGTTTAGAAAAGAATAACTGGTGAATTCGTGCCTGTTCCTTACCTTTAATCGAATAGATATACTCCAAGGGATTAAGGCAGGGTACGAAGCCATCGAGGTTAGGCCATACATCCCGAACGTTCACAGGTGTTTGAAGTGTCAGCGCTTTGGGCACTCCAGCGAGTTCTACTACGGTCGGTCTGCATGTCTTAACTGCTAAGATGTTATATACCACGGCAGTTGCGCGTCAACCCCACCTTGCGTTAACTGCAATGGGGGAATATCCACCCAGTTCTCGGGAATGCCCCCGTTTTGCAGAGGAGAGAGCAGTCCAGGAGATACGGATGTTCTTGGAAGTCCGTAAGCTTCTGCGCCTCCGCCAAGCATCTGTTCCGTGGTCCGATACTTATAGCTCAGGGCGGTAAGCATAGTCGTTACCGCAAGGATTACTTAAGGTTTCGTTGGCAGTTTGGTATGCAGAGTCGCAAATACTTAAGTAGACCTTAGTAATCGCCGAGGAACAGACAAGGCCGCTCGAGTGCATCTTCATCCTCTCCTTAAGTAATCCTTCGCTCGATTTTTTTCACAATGGCGGCATTCTTGACCTTAATTTAATTTTTGAGCATGAAGCGTAGTTGCATCGGAGGTATTTACGCGACAGCGAAAATTCTGTAGAGCATTATAGTGATGCACAATTTTTCAAACGGAACAGGTTCACAAAAAATACTGTTACAGAAACTATTTTACCATTACTGCAGTTTGAAGAACCGAGGACACAACGAGGCCTACCAGTGCCTCCACTTTATCAAATTCTGTGTGCACCAAGATTTTATGCAACCGGAGATTTCCAGGTAAATATAAGTGTAATTAAAACTTTGTATTTGATAGTTTAGTTATAGAAGTATAATTAACCAAACATTGTGTTTGTTAAGTTATTTTGGAATAATCACGCATTAATTAATGTACGCCAATTTGATATCTGAGCAATGTGATTTTATTTATTTTATATTGTAGGATAAAGCTGTGTGAGTAATAAAATGGGTTACGTATGAAGAGTGTAACGTTAAAAATTAGGTTAGATTGTCTTGTTCGAAATGGGTTTGCTGTTAATTACTTTCGATGGGGAGGGGGATTGTTTATGTAAAATGCACAGCAATAAAGTTTTCATGCCACACAAAAGGCCATACGAATTATCAGTGGCGTAGGGCCCCGTCGTTCATATAGGCCCTTATTTAAAACAAAGAAAAAAAAAATAATTTGCAAATCCTTTACAGTAACTTTACAACAAACCTTGAAGTACACACAAGATGCGGGTGATTTACATAGACAAGCAAACAGTTCGAGCAAACAGTTTAAAACTGTTTTAAAAAGGATTTGCTATGCTGCAATATAAATTTAGGTAATTAGGCACAACGGCTGTATTAATTTTGCCATAATTCTAATTACCCAGATGGTAATTTTGCACAACGGCTGTATTAATTCTGCCGTTTGCAAAACGGAAACTACTATGTTGGTGTCTATAGTAGGAAATAAAGATGTGTGCGGATTGTGGTGAAAACCCAAGTAATTTAAAATCGGTTTATAAATAGAAGGTGCAGAATTGCCCTGATTTACGTATAATTTGGCAGGTATTGGATCCGAATTGCAGACTTTCTATGTATTGTATTAAATTCGCGGTCTTTGCTGGATCTGGATTGAAGTCTATTTATTTATTAATGATTTTAAATTACTTTCTGTGTTTTCACCACAATCTATACATTTCACTTTTATTGTAGATATCCCGACGTATGTCCATTTATCAGACGGTAGAATTAATAGAGCCATTGAGCAGAATTACCCAAATTTATAATGAACTTCCATGTTGCCCAAACTTATTAATTAACCATAATTAGCATAAAATGTTTAAAAATATTTTTAAAACTCTACTGTCCCCATACACTGTATGGGAGATTTTTAATGCCAAACAACAGAAAAAGATTCCATATAGGGAGCATATTCCATGTTTTAAGATATTTTGTTCATTTTAAAAAGGATGCTGGTATTTTGCAATACAAATTTATAATAAACTTTCATGTTGCCCAAAATTATTAAGTAACTCTAATTTGCATAAAATGTTTAAAAATATTTTAAAAAGTTGCCATATGCTTACTCCCCATACACTGCAAGGGAGATTTTTAATGCCAAGCAGCAGGAAAATATTTCATATAGAGAGCATATTGCATGTTCTTGTTCATTTCACTTACATTACTGCATATTGGAAAGCTCACTCTTGAAATGGTGGTAGTTTAGACATTTTCATCTTCTGTGATGATGGCCAAATGAAAAAACTGACACTAGGATAATCAATTAGTTATTCTGTATATCTCATAATTGTATGACTTGTTCAGCATCTCTGAGCATTACGCAAAGTGGGACCAAACGAACAAACAATACACGCTTCTTCTGGTCATTTTGCTATACATGACAATACTCATTCCTAAAAAATATAATGATAATGATTTAGAAACTTATATAAATATATAATATATTTTATATGCACCCAAATGTTTTAAGTAGTAAGTTCAGTTTTATTGTGGTTGTAAAATGTTTCAATTTTCTTATTTTCATTTTCAGATTGTTCTTGGTGAGTCGCATTATCAGGCGAGTGTCTACTGGTATTGCACAAAACTTGAGACAGTTTGTGAAATTTCCTAGTACTGAACATCAGTACAGCAGCAACAGAAACCTATTCTATGTTTCCCACTTTCCAGGTGTAATAGGTAATAATAATTAATAATAATCACTTCATAGGAGTAAGAGCTTATTAGCTTTTTTAACTTAATAAAGCAACAGACATTAGTTATACCAGACAGAAATATGGATTCAAATTTAAGGATATAATAGAACATTTTCTCAAGGAAAAATAATCATAGCTTTTAAAGTAGAAATGTCGAAAAATTAATTGGAAAGTTAAAGCATTTCAATGTAATTCTAAGTACTGCATTTGTGTTTATAAAATGAATACAAAGTGAAAGCACAAATAGTAATCTCAAATACCGCATTTTTATTTGAGTTATCTTTATTTATATTCATACAAGGTTTGATTGCAATAACTTATTTCTAATCTTTTCAGGTGTAATCGACTGCACCCATATTCCAATTCAAAGTCCTGGAGGACAGTTTGCAGAGCTGTACAGGAACAGGAAGGAGTGGATGTGTCTGAATGTGCAGGCAATTTGTGGGCCTCAAATGGAAATAATTGACATTGTTTCACGTTGGCCACGATCAACCCATGACAGCAGAATGTTTTAAAACTCTGCTATTTGTCAGAAGTTTGTTGATTGAAGGGTACATGGAATTCTGCTTGTTGACAATGGTTACCCACAGCCACCATACCTGTATACTCCAATACTGGATCACCATGTGAGAACCCAAGCAGAACGAAGGTAATTTTCAGCCGAATACTTACCAAAATAATAAACTATGGAGGGGGATGGGTGAAAGTTAAATGTTGTGAAATTTATTAATGCAATACATTAAATGCGATTCAAAGTTCTGTAATAAATATACCATTTCATTTTACGTTCATATTTATTACTGTATTATAAGGCAGTTGGCATTCTCAAGTTGTTCATAGTTTAAGAACATAGATAATTATTACATTAGCTGGTATATCAGTAGATTATATCTTTTTAGCTAATAAATGGATGCTGTTCAATTATAATGTCATTGTGTTTCAAAAACTAAAACATAAAATGTAAATTTATTAGAGCTGTATGTTTACAATAGAAAGTAATAAATCACAATTTGATCCTTTCTTTTCAGATACAATAGAGCAGACTCCATCTCATTTTAATTTGCAGCGGAATAATGTAGCGGAATTGTCGGCAAAGATGGCCGCGGAATCTATTGCTGCAATTCATTGCATATCATCGGCAGACCTTTGGTTTGTTATGCGACCAGCAGTACTTTCATGTTGGCATGCAGGGTGGTCCGTTCTCCGTAGTAAAAAGCTAAGAGAAATGAAAATCCTGCCTGAAAACTAGGTAGCGACATTGCAGCTTCTAGTTCAGTTTTAGATTTGACTCTGCCATTGGTCGATTGCCCAACGTGGCTGCCCATGCCCAAGCAGACAGAACAACACAAGACTGTGCATTTCACATTGAGAGTGGAACCGATTTTCAGGAGGTCCATTTTTACCCTTATTTCGATCTAGTTCGCTTACATGTACCTAAGCTAACCAAATGTAGCCTAACCTCCACGAAATCTCGAAACCTGTCGTTTACCTGGCACGTAGCCTTATTGTCTGTAACCAATAAGAAAGGCTCAGAAAGGAGCCTTACTCTAAAACTGAACTAGAACCTGCAATCTCACAACTGGGCAACCTCCTCTCGTTTATCTCGCCGAGAGGATATTGATATTCGCTCGCTTACGAACCGTCAGCTATAATTTTACATTTCGATATGAGAACCTGCTCCTATCTGTCCAATGTGTAGGCAGGAATTGACAATGTGTCATTCACTGACAGAGTGTGCACATGCACGGGCCACTCTGCAATTGTTAGCCCGTATTGAAGACCTCTTGGCAGATGATAACGGTGAGCTGAATAGGAATTTTGAATTGCTCTATTCTCTATGTTCTATTGTTAATTATTCTTTAACGACCTTGCTGGTAGATGGGGGTTTTGATATTTTAAGCATGCGTCTTTTAGGAATGGGGGATTTGGTTTTAGCTACACTATTTTAGTTGCGCTGTTTTAACAGTTTATAGGTACACCCCACCTATGGTTTCTGCCTTAGGCAGTTTAATTTCAGTAATGTTGCTGAATGAGGTTGCGTTTACTGCGCAACTTCGCTAAAGGGCTTTAGAAACTGAAAAGGTTCTGCAGAAACGGGTATATGATGCCAAGGAAGCGCAATAGGTTAGTAGCTTCTAGATGGCAGAAGTACCACGGTTTTTAGTCACTAAATGGTGGTAGTAGTAGTAGTAGTAGTAGTAGTAGTAGTAGTAGTAGTAGTAGTAGTAGTAGTAGTAGTAGTAGTAGTAGTAGTAGTAGTAGTAGTAGTAGTAGTAGTAGTGGTGGTGGTGGTGGTGGTGGTGGCGGCGGCGGCGGTGGCGGCGGCGGCGGTGGGGGCGGGGGCGGGGCGGCGGCGGCGGTGGGGGCGGGGGCGGGGCGGCGGCGGCGGGGGCGGTGGAGGTGGTGGTGGTAGTAGTAGTAGTAGTGGTGGTGGTGGTGGTGGAGGTGGTGGAGGTGGTGGTGGTGGTGGCGGTGGCGGCGGCGGCGGTGGTAGTGGTAGTGGTGCTCTATTTATTTTCCCTATTCTGTGATAAGGGAACGCACGAGATTATGCCAATGACGAAAAATGACGGTGAAATTCAAGTACGTATATTGTATTTTATGTATCAACTATTGCTTTCTCACTCCAATCTTTTAAAATATAGTATGAAAAACATAATATATATATATATATATTTGGTTGTAGATAGTTGTATTTTTCTGTGTTTTGTTTCCGCATTCAATATTAAGACTATATCACTACTGTGTTAACACGAAAAGGCCAAGTTTGGAGTTATATGCTGACCAAACCATAGCAACAACGTCCTTGCTTTCCCACACTATTCATTGCGCATTTCGGTCTTTCCCCACTTCCCTATGGTTACACTCAATTATGCTGTTCCCAAACCAACTCTGTATAATCCATAACGCAGTTCACTGCGCTCTTCAACACTTTTCTGATACAAAGGTTGCCTGCCCGATGTTACACTTATGTTGCTGAACGAAAATTTGTTTACTGCGCAATGTCGCGAAATAATACCAATTTTAAAAACCGCAAAAGACTGGAGAAAGGAGCAGATAGTGCCAAGGTAAAGCAACCAGTTAATACAGGTTAAATGTGATAGTAGCAGCATATTTGACTAAATAGCAGGTTAGTTCTATAGTTTCTTTCCCCATATAATGCTAAGGGAACGCACTAGGTTATAGACTCAATACCGCAAGATAACAGCGGAGTTCAAATAAATGTTTATGTACTAACTATCATAGCTTTTTTCTTTTCTTTTGCTTCTATCCTTTAAAATAGATAATTAAAAACGTATTTGTTTATTTATTTATTTGCTGCTAAATGGCCGAAGTAGATGTATATTTTTCTTCTCTATTCAATGCTAAAGGAATGCATCAAGTTATTGGGTCAATAACGCAAGATCAAAGTGAAATTTAAGTATCGTTTCTTTGCTAATATCATTTAAAATAAATAAAAATGTCCTTATTTTAGCTATAAAGTATGTTTTTTTTTTTCTCCCAATTCCTTATAATCAACAAACAGATTAACCAGTAATCCTTTTCGGAAGCTGAAAGTAGCAGAGAAACGACGGGATCCGGATAGTACACCGCTTTAGGTTAACCCATCTAATACAGATGTTGGTTATTTGAAGTTATTTGGTACATAAGCTAGCTGAAGCTGAAGGTGATTTCATCAGAACATAAAGATACCAACGTCACCGTCACACTGCAATTACAGCGCTCTTAATATATTCGATCAACTAATATTTTGGGTTAAATGGATAAAGTTAATACATAAAGCTACTATAAAATAGAAACATCAACTTTGCTTTCCCACAACGTTAACTGCATATTTCAGCGTTTTCCCACTACCCTTGGATGCACTGGCCCCTCTTCTTTTCCCTATACCAACTCTATACGTTCCATACCGCAGATCATTGTGCATTTCAGCAATTTACTGATGCAAATGTTGTCTGCCTGACATTACGCAGCAAACAGATGTTCATTCAGCAACATTACCCAGTATTATTTATTTTGTCGTTTAGGATATATATATATTCCTAAATTTGTTCTACTTCAAGTCTAAAATTTTGAAGCTGCAATTTTAAAATGTCAAAGGGAAGACCCCAAAACTACCCGGTGGACTCTTCTCTCTCAGAAATCCTAGATCCGCCGTTGCAGCTGAATTGAACATTCCAGTTGACCGTAATCAACTACACGTAATTTAACTTTGATCATTGTTGATGCACCGAAACATCGCGTTGAACGCGGTAATGACTGTGGTCAAATCTTGATCGAGAAAGTTTCACATGGCCATAAGATTTTATCCCGGTGCTTACTTGTGTAGTGATACTGAAGCACTTCTACTTGAACCTTCCGTACATTCTAAGCAACAAGTTTCTGTAATGAGTATATTTAAAATGAAATAAAAATTTAAAAATCACAACTTCACCGTACAAAATTCTCTCGCCTTGTAGGGGTAGCATGGCTACTTCACATTTAATAGGTGCGAGTTAGGATCTCAGTTAAGGTGAGTTACCCGATTAAGGTTATCTTTCGGAAATGGAAAAAGAGCTTTTTTGATTTGTGGACACGCTTTAACTGCTTTGGTTTTTAGCGTCCCATTCTATACTGGGCGAGAAAAACCGCTGAATTTTGCTCAGATATCTCTATGTCAGGTTTGAGGCTCTTTAACGTGCCGTAAATCTACGACATGGGACCAACGGCTTTACTTCTCTTTCGAAGGAAGCCATGCTAAAGATTTTCATGCCCGAAAAATGCATCGTCCTGCGCCGGCTTTGAACCCGCGACTTTAGGTATATGAAGTTAGCATGGTAACCATTCAATCATGGAGGGAGACTTTTTTTCGGAGTTTTCCCTTATCCTGAAAAGGTCAATGTCGAATAACCTGAAACTCTATTCACTCCGGGTTCATTTGATCATCTTTTCATGCACCGCCCAATATGACCAACCAGGCTAAAGGACGTTAAATGTTTATGTGTGTTGGAAGATTTTTTTTGAATGGAGGGGAAAACCCCATTTACAGGCGACAGAGAGGAAATCTCTGCCAAGTGTGGGGGTTGCCAAACCATGACAATACCCACTAGAAAACCCCTCCATCGGTAAGAAATTGAGTGTGGAAATACAGCAGTACCATTAGTCGCACCTGTGAATTAAAGGAGAAGGTTTTAAAGGCCAGCAGAGCATGTGTAGAGTGCCAGGACACGAATATGGCCGTAGTCCTGATCGTGCCTTTAAAATTAAAGGTGTGAAAACGCTGGAATGTTTAGAAGCTTGTCTCCGGATGGAGACGCAGTCACGTTCTAGTTGCCGTGCAGCAGAGGGCATGGTCCTTGTTGAATATTGAGTAGTAATTATAATATTTTGGCATGATTTTAATAATACTATACTGTGACAAGGACGAAGTCATAAGTGTAATTGTTAGTTATTGCTCTACTAGAGTCTAATCTACTTCTCCCTCCCCCTTTTTGGAGAGTAGGCGTCATGCTATTATTTCTGCATCTTACTTGGTAGTTGAGCATCGTTATTTTTTATATTTAGTCATTAGTTATATTAGTAATCATTCATTACAGTTAATTAAGTCTATTCATGTGCTTAATGATACATTTAGATTGAGCCTTAGCTTGTGTCAATATCTTAAGCTAAGGGACAACCCATTAGTCATTTTGATGGTTAACATCAGATGAGGGTCCCTCTTTCTCCACCCGGATTGCAATGACTTCGAGAGCTGACACATTTCATCAACTTCGTATATGGACATGGATAATTCTTTAGGCGGAAATCTTACTAACATATCGAGGTATTCTTGTATAACTGTTTGAGTTTGCCCAGACCAAAGGTTCTGTCAAACAGGGACAGCGATCTCTTGTGTTTATTTTCGTCTGTTTCATTCTCGCCTAGTTCTTGAATCAGGCCATTTCCGTTAGTTCATTTGTGTTTGTATAGATCATAGCTTTGGCTTTGATGAATTTCTCTGTTCAGTGAATTTTTAATTTTTATGTAGGAGATACGCCGGTGCTACCGGTGGCACCTTGACAATTATTCGTGTTATTCTATACTGGAATGTTAGTAACTTGTGTATGTGTGATTTTGCAACATATCCCCATATGGGGGCTGCATACGTGATGGTAGATCTTATTAGTGTTTTGTAAAGATCAAGTCCCACGTTTTAGTTAGCTATTCAAATTGATAATTGGATACAATCTACTTATTGACTACTTATCTAATTTGCTTTAGTTTCCACCTTAGCTATGTGTTTGTTCCAGGTGAGGCTTTGGTCCATGACTAAACCCAAGTATGTCACTTGGTCCTTTCACTCCGCTTTCTGCGGAGTAGTGCGCTTGCAAAGATTATTGCTTGCGTATTTCTGGCATTTACTTTGATTCTCCATTTTGTGGACCACATCTCGAGTGTGTTTAGTGATTTGCAGGCGCAAATGCAAGATGCGACACTAAGTGGATTGCGTCACTATGGCAGTGTCGTCTGCGTATATGTATTTGTTTGATCTTGCTATCATTTATGTGCAGGTTAAATAACCAGGGCCTCACGAGGTTACCTTGTGGAACTCCAGGTTTTTTAGGTTTTGCGCTGGAATCTACATCCCCTATCAAGGTGTGAAAACGTCAGCCATAGAGGAAGTCCCTAACTAGGGCAATGACAGAATCTCGTAATTTGTATTGTTTGAGCTTCCTGAGGAGCCCGGCCTGCCATACTTCGTCAAAGGCGCGCTCAAAATCTATATAAATGGCGCCTGTTGATTTGTTCGCATTGAATCCTTTGGTGATTTGTGCTGTCATTCTGATCAGCTGTAAAGTGGTAGAGAGCTTTACTCTAAATTCAACTGTGTATGTGTGTGTTTAGGCGCTTCAGTATTACTTTTTCTAGTACCTCTCCAATGGTGTTTAGGAGGCTAATTAGCCTGTAATTGATGGGTAGTGCAAGATTCTTATTGGCTTTCGGGAACAAAGATATTTTGGCTTCTGTCCAGGCGGAGGAAATCTGCCGCTGTCGAGCGTGAAGTTAGATATACTGACCAGAAGCTTGAGTGCTCTAATTGGCAAGTTCTTGAGTGGTACATTTGGTATTTTGTCTGGTCCTGGAGCTTTGCTTATAAACAGATATTTATCAATCCAACCTATTTCACCTAGATTGGTTTTGGGCAATTGGTTGTGAGTCCACGTATGCGCCAGAATTTCCGCCACATTCTCAATTTCTCGAGTAAAATAAATCATTCTGGTCGATTACTGGATTTATGGAAGAAGAAGAAGAAGAAAACCTTCTTCGAGAGTATCCACGAACGCTTCGGCCTTGGTCTTGGGAGTTTCGGCTGTGGTATTATCTGTTCGGAGAGGTGGATAATTTGTTCACGCAAGCATTAAGCGTTTTACTGTCCGCCAGACTGTGTTTTGCTGGTGATTGAGACTTACTGGCGTATTGTTCAATAGATTGTCAATGTAAATTCTTGTGCTTTCGATTGCCAAATCACGTGATCGATAATAATCGATTATTTTTCAGTATTTCTCCTTTTTTGCCATGTACGTCTGGCTTAGTTTTGTGGTTTGTGCAGCATCTTCACGTCAAATGGGTGTTTGGCGTTTTTCGTTTTAAGAGCACACAGGTGTTACTAGCTATTTTTTTTATGCATAATTCTAGTTTACCAATTGCGGTGTCCTGTTTTTGGTTTTGTTAGCTCTAGATCAGGCAGATACTACTCGACATTATTTTTTAAGTATCTCCAACTCACTTCATTATATATTGTGCCGTAAGGGCTCCGGTTTGAACCTAATTGAGGCATTAATTGTCATAAGGACAAGCAAGTAGTCTGATGTAAGTTCTTGTAGTACATCTAGATCTATGTCCTATGGTATGCCTTCCAAGAGCGCAATGTCTACAATATCCGATGTGTGGATCGGCATATACGGCACGAAAGTCGGCTCATCGGGGCCAGCTATAAGATAATTTATGTTATTGATGTGATTTAATAATTTAGTGCCTTGCGCAATTTCAAAGAAAGGGTGTACAGTTAAAATCACCTGTGCCAATTATTTATGTCCTTGGCTCAAGATTCGATCTACGTCGTCTGTGTCTGTTTCCCCCGTGGGTTGTATACTGACGCAATGACAACTTGTGTGTAAGTTTTATCGCCGTCGCTTCGGCTCGAGTTGATATAGGGGTGCTGATGTGATAATGTCCAATATTCGCCTGATTAGTTATGGCAGTTCCTCCTCCTCTGCGGTCGCAGTCGTTTCTATATGTTTTAAATCCTATGTGTTTTTGTTGGTAGTGTTTAACGCCCGCTTTTACTACTTGTGGTACCCCAGGCGATGACACTGATGATACATGAATGAAGATGGAGCATTGATGGAATGCGTTGGCGGGAGAAACCAGAGAACCCGGAGAAAACCCGTGCCTGCGCCGCTTTGTCCACCACAATCTCACATGCGATCGCTTGGGATCGAACACGGTTCATTTAGGTGAGAGGCAAATGGTCTAATCACTCGGCCGCAACGCGGCCATCTATATGGTTTATGTGTGTTTCACTTAGTAGCTATGTGTAGCAACATTACAGAAAGTCAATTGAATGAAACACGTCAATTGCCCAAAGAATGATTATATCGAAATGATTAATCTTTCTGTTAAATAGCGTCATAAAAACCGTCAGATAACAGCGACGCTCCAATTTAATGGTGTTATCATCTGGCGCCCTTGGCTTCAATAATTTGAAATTATTATGTGAGGTTCTGAGAAGTTATCGTTCGGTTTGCGAACCGCACGGTTTAAACTGCACATTTGTAGCAATACCCTTCAGTACCAATACAGGAAACTCGGCCAAAAAGTAGCGACAAGGAACACGAGCGTCCCTTGTGCAGCGGTCCAGAGTATTGGTATGAATTGTAAAGATAATATAGTGAAATATGTGTTTTGGTTTACTTTGTATGATTTTAGACAGTGAAAACCTTCAAGGACGGGAAAGTGAGTGCTGCATTTTATTGCCATCACTGTACCTGGCAAAATAATGCTTTCTCTTTCGATTTCCTCGAGATAAAGCAGTGTAAGCACTGTTTTAATGCATAATATAAGTGATTCTTCACACGGTTACATTTCGTTAAATTTATACATATAAAGAAACTGCTCCAAGGTGCACAATCACTACGATTATTTGTAGTAAGAGCACATATGTAATGTGGCCAAGTGCGTTGGTTGAGACTTGTTTTTCATTCCATTTGCCTCTTGCTCAATGTCCAAGGAAGTGTTAAGGACCGAATTGGACGAGGTTTTTAAAATTCATGGATAAAGTTTATAAGTTCTCATAGGATCTGTGTTTAACATTCTAAGACCGCCGATTTCCGAAATCCAAACCGTACGAGTGAAGGGAAAATACATTTCTTTTATCATCACTTTTCTCATTGGAATGACTTAAGTGTATTAGAGCCTGTCGCTTTCTGTAATCCATATACCTAGCTGCTGCATTCATTTATGTAAACAACTTGTATTTAGAAATTTCAAAGGTTGAAAGGAATGAATATAAGCTGGCCTCTAAAGGCAATGTTATGTTAAGTTAGCTCTGAATGTGATTTAGAGTTTAAAGTGTTGATAATAGTAATATTTGCAGATTTGAAATCCGTTAGTTTCGATAAAGGCTCTTAAAATTTTGTAATAGACTAGTAACCATAAAGCGACTATAATAGCAGAATAACCAAATCTGTATCATGTATGGATGTGGTGGTTAAAACACATGTATATACATCTAAACTGGTAACTAAGGGAAATATTAGTTTAAGTTAGCTTTCAATTTGAATGTGTATATGTCTTAGCCTAGAGGGAACTACAAAATGCAGGTTGAACTCCCCTGCCACTCTTAGATTAAAAAATTACTATAGGCTGAAAACCTAACATTAAATAATTTTTTGAACTCTTCAGACCGCTGAGAAATAGAGTAAAGCAGCTTCTATATGTTTCATGTTTTAAGCCCGATTTGAATAGTGCAAAAGTTTGATGAAGTTTTCTAAGCTTTGACAGATTCTCTGGGTCAAAATCGGGTTTTCTCCAAAATAGGCATAGGCAATTCCTGATATTAGATTTTTCGGCAAAAACAATTGTGTTAGAATTAGATTTTATTCGGCAGCACCAAGAACATATAAAAAATCTTAAAATTAGCTACAGAAGATATATTATAAGTTATTAGCGTTCATATTCTTCCATAATGTAATATGTACCTAAATGAAAGCTCAATAAACAGTTTTACTGTCTGAACTGTAAAGGTTAACTGAACCCACACTTGAAATATATTACAGCTTGCCGCCTTGTTTGTGACCTATATTGAAAAGAAAAGGCATAAATCGACGTAGTTTTTCTAATTTTAACAGAAATCATGAAATAGATATAATTTCCATCATTTAGTTCAGCTGATGTGTATATTACATACCGCTAGTCTAGATGGTAGAACCACCGTATGTCGCCAGCCGTTCCCGTGTTAAATTTAGGAAGTTACCTGTATTGGTATCTAAGGGTATTTGTGGTTTTCGGCCTTATCTGTACGGTATGTGGTTGAAGCATTGAACCGTGCGCAGTAAACTAGTTCCTATGACATAAGTAAAATCATTTTTAGATATTGAACAACTCTTACTCCTTGGTTATTCCTACTCAGCCTAAAATAACTAGTACCAATGTAGGCAATTTTTATACTATGCAGGCTTCCGAGGTCATTCTCAGAAAATTCAAGATATGTTTACATTTTATTTCCTATGTAAATGATCATTTAATGTATGATATTTTAATAAAAATTGTTATGACTATTTTTGAGAAAATTAAAATGTTCGAAAATGCTCCATATAAAGGATAGTTGGAGGTGGGGGGATTTTCTTGAAAATCTTCTTATCGCATACTTGGAAGATGTTGAAAGACTTATCGTTTTTGAGTATGATGACCACAGACAGACAGAAACATAGACACACACACACACACACACACACACACACACACACTGACAGAAAAACACACGCACACGACGGTGCGTAAAACTTCTTTTGATGAGTTTCCTCAGTTTACTTGCTCGGCCTTAAGTTGACGTACCCAAATGCTGATTTCGCTCATGTATTTAAAAAATTAACATAATTTTAAAGTGGGACGTAGAAAACCGCTGATTAATGATGTAGCACCTTTCAACTTTGAAAAATAAGTTATGAGTGAATGTATGATATATTTTTTGCCATATTTGACTTTAAGAGGTTACCTTGTTTTAAATTGACATTTCCTTCATGACTTAAATATAATGTAATGAGTGTTGTGAATTATTTTGTTAAATGTTGACTCTATTCCGTTTTCTGCTCACAAATACGTCTTATTTGTATATGCTTGTAAGTTTTTCATTGTTGAAGGTTGGCAACACTGGTGTCGTTTGCTATTAGTCAAGACGGAATTAAGCACATTTTCCGTCCAGGCGCCATGTTGTCATTCTATCCACTACCTTATACATCATAGGTTTTCCTTTCCTTTTTCTTCGGAAACACGATCTTGTGTTGTCTCGCATGTTTATCAAAGGAGAGCGGGTGTACCCACCTTGTTTGCGTGACACATCCCACGTTGATCTCGGGATGATACCCTGTGTGAAATCTGATACCCCTACATCTAGTATCCTTACCTTTTCTATGTTAGAATCTTTAACAAATTACATTGCCCGTATTTGTATATATACCGATGGCAGTAAGTTTCCCAACGGTTCTGGATGTGCCTTTATTTCTGGCACCAAACCGTATACTTTCGGTTTGCCTAGTAGCACCGACGAGAAGGAGTGAGGAGGTTGTCCAGGTGATAGGAAGGTCCTTGGCTTTCCTAAGCTTGTTACAGCAGAGAGCCGACCCTTCCGCATGCGAGCCCGAAAATACCGCTCTCCGCACAACCCCCTAAAATCTGTCGCTGTTGCACTGATAACATTAACCCTGGGCTCTGTGAATGCCGATTGCACTACCAAATCCTCCAGTTCATTCCCCGGCTGGCCAGCGTGTCCAGGAATCCATGTGAGTTCCATATTAACCCCAGAATCTTGTAAAATGTGGAGGGTATCCTGGATGCGATACTCTAAACGATGGTAATTGTACAGCTCACGAATGCTCTGAAGTGCACTGAGGGAATCACTAAGAATAAAGCGGTCACCTAGTTTTCGACGGCGAATATAGAGAATGGCTCTGAAAATAGCATCAGCTCTGCAGTATAAATAGGTGAGATGTTTAGTTGAAGGATTATTTGGTGCATTATATTTTTTTGGCCTGCCAGATGTTATTCTTGATAAATGTATTGCAGTACAAATCACAGCAAAAACATAACTTAATTGTGTTGTAATTTCAGTAGTCTGCATGCACGCAAATGGTCACACACTCTTTTGGGGAAGGCTAGGAATACTTTCTAAGTTCACACACACAAAAGGTGACAAGTATCACAGCCTACCCCAAATATTATAATGACTTTCACTGTGGACTGCATGTCATGCATTCCGAGTCCGAGGAACACGCCCCCTATTCTCAGGTTCATGGTATCATGAACACAAAGCTTCATGGTAATTATTTCTGGCGATAGCTGTTAAATGGACAAATTAGCAAGAGGTCTCTTATGAACCAGAGTCGGTTGTCATTGTGAATTGTCTGTGAATTTCCCTCCCCCCCTAGGGACCTACTACGGTGGTTACGGATTTGGCGCACCCGAGGTCCAGAGCCAAGCAACCTCTGAGTGGTGAGGGAGTTAGTAGATCAAAATGCCCATCCACCTGTAGGCCGTGCGCAGAGACCTGTGTAGGTGGAAAATAATATTCTGTTTCGTTGAGGGTTGCATACATCAACCTGGGTTTCTGAAGTTCAGTAACTGGGGAGGATGCGCAACCTAATTAACCACGTTGGTTTCTGCTTCGTATAAACAGGAGGCTAGGCATTAACCCACCCCTAGTTATTATACCGAACTCTAGGGTGAGTGGGACGGCGAGCTGTGTAATCCTGTCACCCTAATGGGGTGACCCTTCATTGGGTTCTGTGGTGGGTGGGGAGCACTGGGGGATGAATTACAGACCATCTTTTATGGTACAAGAAAACAAACCCAAATCTAGTATTTGTTCGGAAAGCAATTAGTCGAGTCCAGTTGTCCTCGCTATTTGGTGATTAGGAGAACAGAGGAATGTATGTCGTTTTCGTAGGTTAGTCCATTTGCACTCCTGAAGGGTTTAAATAAGATAGCTTGTCCTTAAAGTCAGGTGTTGGAACTCACAATGGCACGCTCTTGGAAGCACTGTCAGCACCCCAGGCAGCCAAATTGTTGATAGCCAATATGATGGGCAGCTACTTGGTTAAAGTCGAGATGCACAAGACCTTGAACTCGAGCGGCGTTTTTTTTCTTGGGTAGTGTTTAACGCCCGCTTTAACTACTTATGGCACCGCAGGCGGCCGAGCGGCGTTGTCATCGACTGCATGTCCAATGAGGAGACTCGAGAATCCTGCAGGACAAGGCATTATTGCTGTGTACAAGGTTAAGAGGAGAATAAATAGTGAATTCGTTCTTACCTTATCCTGTTTCTTACCTTTGATCGGTAGATCTGCCCAAAGAGATTAAGGCAGGGTACGAAAAAATTGAGGCGAGGCCGTACATCCCGAACCCTCTCAGGTGCTACAAGTGTCAGCGCTTTGGGCACGCCAGCGAGTTCTGTAATGGTCGTTCAACATGTGTTAACTGCGGCGATGTTACACACGATGGTGTTTGCACGTCAACCCCATTTTGCGTCAACTGCAACGTAGAACATATCTCCAGTTCCCGAGATTGCCTCCGTTTTGCAGAGGAGAGAGTTATCCAGGAAGTACGGTTGAAAGAGAAGGTATCCTCGGAGGCCCTAAAGTTCCTGCATTTTTGTCCCGCGGTCTGGTTCTTATAGCTCCGTCACATCTAAACCGGTACCAAAACGGGAAATCGCAAATCAGACCTGCGATAGCAACGGGTCAACCATATCCGAAATATTATCGTTCCCGAGACCACTACCAAAGCCATCTCTGTCTACGTCGGCATCAACATCTGCCAAATCCGCCAGTGTAAAACCTAGTACCTCACATATGTCACCCAAACCTTCGACCTCTGACAATTAAGACCACATTGTGGCCCGAGAAACATTTGAAGTCCAGCTATGTTAGAACCGACTTACTTAAAGAGCGTGTAACGACTACTCCTAAGTCCTTCAGGGGTAGCAAAAGCCCGCGTCAATCTCAACTTAGATCCTCTTCTGAGGAGTCTTCTGGGAGGGGCTACAATCAGCGACGACCATCTTAGCTGATCAGTATTTCGAATCGGTTCCAAGTACTTGAATCGAAAGTTTCCATTGGAAAGGGAAGAGACGGATAAATATGATCAAGCTCCCGCTGCACGATGGACAATGCGTAAGCGCAGGATCGCGCTACTGGAAAGAATGTTAGTCCAACGGCGAAGAAGATCAAATTAAACCGACAAGCAATATGCAGAAACGCCTTTCCATCCAGAACTTATCCCATTCTATTCAGCATGGCTACCCTATGCGGCATTCGACCACACCGACAAGAGCTTGAACTGCTGCTCAACCAAAATCAACCTTTGGTCGTCTGCTTACAGGAGACGATACTCCGTCCGCAAGATATCATTACCTTAATGTAGTACCCTTCTGTGCGTTGTGCTCCTGCACATGGGGGCACTATGATGCTTATTAGAGATAATATTTTTGCCGACTCAGTATCCTTACAGTATGACATCCAGTCAGTTGCTGTAAAGATTGCGCTGCCCTTCAACCAGATTTACTATTTGTAGTGTGTATATACCTCTATCTTAAGACCTCTAGCACCGAGATTTAAAATACCTAATTTCTTAACTACCAACAACTTTTCTGTTAGTGGGTGACGTGAATGCCCACCACCCCCTTTGGGGCTCCTCTCGAATTTGTGTGAGAGGAAAGTTAATTACCGATTTCTTAGACAACAATAACTAAACTCTCCTGAACAAGGGGGAGCCTACTTTTTTATTTGATGTCCTTCACAGTTTTTCTCTTCCAGATATAGCGGTTTGTTCTCCACAATTAGCAATTAGCTTACGCTGGAATCTCGTCTCTGCTTTACATTCTAGTGACCACTTTCCCATTCCTATAAATATCTTAGCCCAACACGTAGTTTCACATGTATACTTAGATGGTGTTTAGATCGCTGCAACTGAACCTTTTGTTTTGCGTTAGGCCGTTTTTCACTACAACGAAGACGACCCGGTAAACTCTTTAGCTGAACACCTCACAGCAACTTCATTGCTGCTTCAGTCTTATTCCGCAATTGACTGGCCTCCTTGGTGGGCCGATGACTACCGGAATGCCATTCGTGCTCGTAGGTGTGTTCTCAGGATTTTCCAGCATCGTCCTACACTGAAAAATCTGATACAGTTTAAGAAGACTCGTGCCAAATCTAGGCAAGTTATTAAGGATAGCAAAAAAAAAAAAAAAAAAAAAAAAAAAAAAAAAAAAGTGGAGCAGGTTTGTAGCTTCCTTTAATCCTCTGTTGAATGGGATAAGTTGAGGCGTGTGTCCGGAAAATCGATCCATTTCTTCATCGAGGGTCTCCAAACACCTACCAGAGCTTTTATTGGTACGTTTGACGTGGCCAATACTTTAGGCAGTATTTTCACTCAGGTAGCTAACTCAATTATTCCCCTGAGTTTCTTACAGTTAAGGCTTAGATGGAATTTCAAGGACTCTCTTCTTGGTCTGGAAACCTTGAAGATTATAAACGCCTTTTCACTATGGCGAAGCTAGACACTGCACTTTCACCTTCGCGACACTCTGCACCAGGACCAGACGGCATCCACGTTTAAATGTTGCTACATCTCTCTCCTGATGATAAGTTTATTTTTTGGTAGTGCTTAACGCCCGCTTTTACTACTTGTGGCACCGCAGGCGCTGACACTGTTGATATATGGAGCACCAGTGGAATGCGATGGCGGAGGAAACCGGAGAACCCGAAGCAAACTCACCCCCTGATTGTAAGTATTTCCTACTCCAGTAGGACGTAGAAGCCACTTTTCTAGACAAATGGCGGGAAGCCACGGTTATACTTATTCCTAAACCTGGGAAGAACCGACATCTTCCTTCCAGCTACTGTCCTATTTCCCTCACCAGTTGCGTTTGTAAGGTGATGGTATGCGTGATCAAGGGACGGTGGCTAGAATCCCACAATCTGCTGACTAACACCCAGTGCGGTATTCGAAGACGTCGTTCCACAGTTGACCACCTCAATTCGCTAGTGACGCTGATCACGGAAGACTTTCTCAAGAGCTGTCAAACAATTGGGATCCTATTTGAACTCGAGAAGGCTTATGATACGTGTTGGCGAGCAGGAATTCAAGAATTTATGGGAGACCGCGTTTTCTGAGTAAGGGTCGGCTCGATTTCTTTGCATTCTTTTATTCAAGAGAACGGAGTGCCACAGAGAACTTTACTAAGCGTGACGCTGTTGCAATAGCCATTGACTCTATATCGCAATGTATACTCCTGGGGGTCTCTTGCTGCTTATTCGGGACGACTTTGCCATCTTTTGTACTTCTCAGCGTAAGGCGTTTTTAGAATGCAGTCTCCAGTAGTGTTTGGACAATCTTTCTACTTGGAGCCCGGACTCCGGCTTTCGCTTCTCAGATGAAAAGTCAAGCTGCGTTAATTTATGGCGCCGTAGAGAGCGATTTCCGTCTTCCCTTCGACTCGGACCAGCTTTACTTCCATATGTAGATTTTTTGGTAGTGTTTATCGCCCGCCTTAACTACTGATGGCACCTCAGGCGGGGACACTGATGATAAATGAATGAAGATGGAGAACTGGTGGAATGCGATGGTGGGGGAAACCGGAGAACCAGGGGAAAACCCGCCCCAGCGCCGGTTTGTCCACCACAAATCCCACATGCGGTCGCTTGGGATCGAACCCGGGCCCATATGCAGATGAAGCGCGATTCCTTGGGATGGTGTTTGATCGCAAACTTTGCTGGTTACCTTATATTGCACAGCTGAAATGCCATGTAACGCTCTCTTAGTATTTTACGAATACTAATTGGCAAATTTTGAAGAGCGGATCGGACAGTATTGCTACGTTTTTACCGTTCACTGATCTATGGATGCATTGTTTATTCTTCAGTACGACCATCTGTGCTGAGCAGATTAGACTTTGTCCTCAATCAGGGCATCCGTGTGGAGGTTGAAGCTTTTTGGACCAGCCCAGTTGTTAGCCGTTGTGCGAATCGGCAGAAGCCCTTCTGTGATGTCAACGGGATGTCCAGTTAGGTAATTATGGCTGTGGGCTTCAGTGCATACATAGGCATCCAACATTTATCCCTTTTTTCAACACCGTGCTGGACGTGCGATATAGAAACCTGTCACTCAGTCCCAGGCCTACAGGTTTTCGTTTCCGCGAACTTCTTCGGAAACACGATATTGTGTTGTCTCGCATGCTTATCAAGGGGGAGCGGGTATACCCACCTTGGTTGACACATCTCACGTTGATCTCGGGATGATACCCCGTGTGAAATCTCATAGCCTTACATCTATTACCTGTACCTTTTTTATGTTAGAATCTTTAATAAATTACAGTGGCCGTATTTGTATAAATATCGATGGCGGTAACTTTCCCAACGTTCTGGATGTGCCTTTGTTTCTGGCACCAAACCGTATACTTTCGGCTTGCCTAGTAGCGCCTATTTATACTGCAGAGCTGATGCTATTTACAGAGTCATTCTCTATATTCGCCCTTCGAATATGAGGTGACTGCCTTATTCTTAGCGATTCCCTCAGTGGACTACAGAGCATTCGTGAGCTGTACAGTTATCATCCTTTAGTGTATCACATCCAGGATACCCTTCACATTTTACAAGATTTTGGGGTTAATATGGAACTCGCATGGATTCCTGGACACGCTGGCCTGCCGGGGAATGAACTGACGCATTTGGTAGTGAAATCGCCAGTCACAGAGCCCAGGGTTAATGTTATCAGTGCAACAGTGAAAGATTTTAGGGTGGTTGTACGGAGAGCGGTATTTTCGGGCTGGCATGTGGAGTGGCGGCTCTCCGCTGTAACAAGCTTAGGAAAGTCAACGACCTCCCTATCACCTGGACAACCTCCTGAAATCCCTCTCGTTGGGAGGAGGTGTACCTAGCTCGGTTGCGAATTGGCCACTGTTATATTACCCACAGTTACCTTTTTAATAGATATCTTGAGCCCGTCTGGCCGCTCTGTGGAGCACCACTGACGGTGGCACATATGCTGGTAGAGTGTGCTGCTCTAGTAACTCTTTGCACTACTCTCCAACTGCCTGCCTCCCTAGTGGAGGTCCTTGGCGATGACCAGTGATTGACAGGGTTTTTAAATTTTTTATCAGCAGGTAGTTTTATAGTCGGGATCTAGTTCTTTTTATTTATCATCATACTAGGCTTTTAGCTTTACCCACTTATATTGCCTCTTACGCTCCATTTTACATGGTTTTATGGAATTTTATGGTTTTAGCAAACTATAGCTTTATTTACAGTTCCTTTTATGTGTACTTTTAACTCGTATTTTATCCTGTGTTGATTTTAAACTATTTAAGTCATGTTCTCACGCCACATTTAGTTTTCTAAGGGCGCCGATAACCTAGAAGTTGAGCGCGCTTAAACCCCAATCATCATCACCACCACCACCATAATCATCATAAACATCATCATCATTTCCCTTTCCTTGTTTGTGCTTCTGCTATTCGAAGATCTATAATCAAACACCACATATGTATTGGCCCTTATACTGGTTTAAAATTACACTCTATAATATATACTGCTTAATTGAACATTTAACACCACAAAATCACTTAAATAAGTACACTTGGTAATTTTGCCGTTTAAGGGTCAGTTGGCCGCGCAATGCCGCAAAACCATACCAACTTTAGAAACTGAAAACCCGCTGTAGAAATGAGCGCACGGTGCAGAAAGAATCCAACCGGTTAACAGCCGCAAGATGGCAGTAGTAGCATTGTTTTATACTGCTAAATGGCGCTTATATGACGTATCCGAAGGGCGTGGCAAAGCTAGCACCCGGCGACATCTATTATATACTAATACTCCTACTTATTGCAATGTTTGTTATTTGAGGTTATGTGGTACCAAAAGGCGATTTCATCAAAACATAAACATAACCATATCTATGTCACACTGCAATTGCGGTACTCTTAATACGTTTGATCAAGTAATATTTTGGGTTAAATGGAGAAATTTAATACACAAAGCTACTGTTAAATAAGGAGTTAATAATAATAATAATAATAATAATAATAATAATAATAATAATAATAATAATCTTATTAATATTAGTATTGGTGGTGGTGTTGGTAGTAGGATGATTTTGATGATGAGTATTATTATAATTATTATTAGTTGTAAGAATAACGCAGCCCAAACAGATCTACTTGTGCTTTAGTTATGTCATTGGTAGCCTTAAATAAGGCTGTTTTGTCATTGAGGAAAATATGAAAGATGTGGAGAAGAGTAGGAGATATTGGGAAGAAGAGTATATGCGCTTCCTGTTGCATATAATTGCATATTTCAGCCTTTCCCGCACCTTCCTATGAATGCGTTGCCGCATTGTATATTTCTGGGTTTCCCCGCCTTGCTATGGTACGCTTCCTAAGGCATATACTGTTAATTGCAAATTTCATGCTTTCCACACTACCCTATGACTTCGCTGCCTTCCCTCCTTTTCGAAATGCCAACTATATATGCTCCATAATGCTGAACCTTGCACCTTTCAGATGCAAAGGTTGGCTGCCTGACGTTACTCAGCCAACTGACCCTTAAACGGCAACATTAACGTACACTTAATATGTATTGAAGCATTTTCTGTTACTTGTTTTTTTCTTCTGCTATACGAATAAACACAATAAAACACTACTCACGTATTCACTATTATTCTGGTTTAAAACCTACAGCCCAAGTGCACGGCTTAATTGATGTTTAACACCACCAAATTTTATTTTTGGTTGCACATTTAAGTTTCAAAACCCGTACTTATGTCAAAAATGTAGAACTAAATATAGTGGCTTCACAAAAATGTTCTTCTACAATCAAACTGCAGTAGAAAATGGCATTTCCTATCTATTCTCTCTATATCTGTGGATATAACCAGTTATAACACACTTGTAGCCCTGTTGTTATTACTAGTTATCTATCTTCCCGCAACTCACTCGCTTGCTTTGATTTGGACTGGCCTGGTGCGAGACGTCATCGAGAGTGAAGTCACAAGGGTTCAGTACTTTGACCGTTCGTTTGGCCACGCATTTTCAGATAAAATTCAGTCACAATTGAAACCAAATTGCATCTATAATAATTCACCTCATCTTAGAAACATGAAATATAAATCTGTCTTTTTCTACGGCTAAATAGGCACTGCAAACGTTTTTCTCTTCAAATATTCGCTAAAAAGCTGTATATAAATGGAAATTAAACCTGACACATGGCTTACAGCATACTGCGTTAGGTGGTGTTTGGTATTCATAGAAAACGAAAGAGAGTTAGGAAGCAAATATATGTCCTTAAATTTATTCCGAAGTTCTACGCTGTAAACTTTAAAATGGCTATTGTTAATTTATGCTGTTGGTCGACTTTAATTGTGTTATATTAAAAAAAACAAAACAACAACAACAAACAAAATAAAAATTGGCATTAGAAATCGAATTTTAACAAGGAAAAGTTTTCAACGCTCTACGCTTCTGAGTAATGAACATTGCTTCAATATTATAATCATGTATATTATTCCTTAAGTATTGGGTAGAACAAGCTTAATAAAGGAAACTGTATGTTGATCACGTTATCATGCAAATATGATCCGAAAAAAGCATATTTAATAGCCATGATAATTGAAAACTTCATATGCATTTTTAATTTCTCTACTACTATGTACATAATTTATAGAGAAGGTATTGTATTGCACCCAAATATTCGACACCGAGATTTCATCGGAAATGCATGTTTTGGGTCCCCTCAATCTAAAAAGAGAATTTTAGAAGAAGGTTCTATGTGTCTGTGCATGCGTGTGTGTCTGTGGACAACATAGGTAAAAATGAAAAGACCGTTAAATCAAACTTTGTATTTAGGTCTAGTATCTGCCAAGGATACGACACGAAGATTTTCTATAAAAGCCCCCCACCCCAACTACCATTTACATGGAAAAAGATTCGAAAATTTTGACTGTCTCAAAAATGACTATAACGATTTTGATGAAATTGTCTTATATTTAAAATAGTTACATAACAAATAAAATTTGTATCTTCAATTATTTCAAAATAGCCTCTGAAGACATGTTTATTTTGGATTAAATTTGCGGAATAATTATGGTAAACTCTAAGAGATTAACAAAAACTTACCAAAAATGTAGAGCTCGTTGAAACGCACACACCCACACACACACACACACACATATATATATTTCGTGCGGTTTGACGTTTTTGTGATATCTCTGGCTATTAGTTTCAGGATTAAAAGATCTGACGTGTTCCATTCACAATGGACATGCTTCCTTGTAAGTAGAAGGAAAGTAAGGGAATGCATTGGGTTAAAACGATTGTCAAATCTTGTAAATGCTGGTTGCTACGTGGTTGAAATCCGTTTCTATGCAGGGTCAGGAGTTTACAATTTTTGGTGTGAGAAAAGTTTAATAAGTATTTTGAATCTAAAACAAATAACAAGGAGTATATCGAAAATGGTCAATTTAACAAAAAAAAAAAAAAAAAAAAAAAAAAATGTATGTGATATAAATTCTGTGTTTTAACGTGCTGTACATTTTCAATGTTGTAATTTTTGCCTATCTCTTACGGATTACTAGTTACGCAAAACTCAATAAAATTCATCCAAAATAAAGAGGCCTTTGGATGCTATTCTCAGAAAATTCAAAATATACATTTTGTTTGCCATATGAATATCTTTAATATATGGTATTTTAATCAAAATCGTTAGAGCAATTATTGAGAAAATGAACATTTTCGAAAATTGTTCCATGTTAAGGTTAGTTTGGGATATAGGATTTTTCTCAAAATCTCCGTGTCGCATACCTGGAAGATATTAAACTTAAATACCAAGTTTGGTATTTTACCGACTTTTCGTTTTTGATTGAGCGTGTTCACAGTCACAGTACACACGTGCGGATCTATTTCTAAAAGTGATTTTTTTGGGTACAAGAGAATCTAAAACGTGTATTTCCGATGTAATTTCGGTATGGAATTTTTGGGTGAGATGCAATATTTTTTCTGTACACTATGTACATAGTACGTGTAGAGAAAGTAAAAACTTGTATTTTCTCGTACGGGAATTTCTCATCTCCTGCTCAAACAAAGGAAGGTACTTCAGTGCCATAGCAACCAGCTTTTAAAGGCTTTAACTATCGATTTAGCCTAGTGTATTCCCTTATTTCCCTTCTACTTACAAGGAAGCGAGTAATAAGATAATATAAGTCCCACATTATTCTCTGTAATTGCACGAGTAAGAACAGGAGTAGAACAAAAGAAAAACGGACACTTTCCGTCTAAAAAAGGTATGAATATTTTAAAATTACAAGGAATATCTCGGAAACGGTCAGCTCTACAACAAAAATGCATTTGACACAAGTTATGCGTTTTAATGAGATCTACATATGTGGTGCAGAAGTTTTTGTCTATTTCTTACAGTTTATTAGTTATTCAAAATTCAGAGAAAAATAACTGTCAAGAACAATCAGGTCTTTAGAACCAATTCCCAGAAAATTCAAGATATACATTTTATTTGTCTAGTAAACATCTATAATGTAAAAAAAAAATCCATGTAAAGGATAATTGAGGTGGGGAATGGTTTTTGAAAATCAGCGTTTCGCATTTTTTTTGGGGGGGGGGAAACAGGCGGTCTCAAAACATATTTCCGGTGAAATGTCGTTATCTTACCTTCTTGTGTCCAATACCTTCTCTATGCACTATGTACATAGTACGTGTAGAGAAAGGAATTGCAAGATGTTTACATAGTGAATATAAATGCAAAATTATGACCAACTAAAGGGTTAGAAAATGACAAAATAATTAATGCAAAATAAAACAGAATGTGTCAAAAACCCTATATATGTGTATTTTTATAATGTGAGACCCACAATAAGCATGTATGTTCACGTTAGCATAACCTATGATATACGATGACATGTTCAAATTCCAGTCCTGCTTACAAGATAGTTGGTCTTCAAATAGTTTCTGCTCGCAATATCAATTGGCATTGTAAATATATAATTAAAGTTATACACGGAAATACTTAAAGTATTGTGGGCCAAATTCATTCCTCCCTGAAAACAGACAAACCTTTTCCAGGTATATTACCCGAGACCTAAAATGAATGAGAAAAGATTCTTAAACATTACCTCTAAGAGAAACAGCATTTCTTTTGAAATAATTTTGCCACTCAACCTCCTAAAATCCAACATACATTTGTCTGAGCTCTGCGTTTTAAAGATCACGTAGAAGTACAATAAAAAACATTATGCACTCAAGTCGGAAGGGAACTTATGTTTATACCTTATTTTGAAGGCATAAAATATTTGTTGCCGTTTTGGTAAAATTATCTTATTTTACCTTGGTGGACATTTCACAAATTAACAACGGATGGACGATCCTCAATCACAAACTTTCGTCGGCGGAAAAGGAGGTGGAGGAACAGAGGAAGGAAAAACAACAGAGCTTCCTAAAGGTGACAGCCAAGTTGAAGAAGCTACGGACTTTAGCCAAGATGCCCTGCAATATTTAGCGGGCTACATATCATTTAAATGCAAAGCAATAGATAGAAATCTGCGTGCCCTTAACGAAACTTAGTCAGCGCCACCCGAAGCAACCAAAGACTGGATATCAGCAATTTCCAAAGGAGGACTTACTCGTTCAGGTGAGAAATGGATGGAAACAATTCCGAAATTTGAAATATTGTTTTGTGCATTTCACGGGCAAACCATTTCAAAAGCCAAATGTGTGTTAAAAGCTTTAATAGTTTTGCTAAAAGAAAAGTTTTCCAGACATCCATGAAAAAATTATTGCTCTCTATGTTTAATCTAAAACGTTTATTAGAATTAAATACTTAAATTGAAAAATAGGCAACAAGCATTAAGTAAATGCGTAGAAAGAATAAGCAGGGGACCGCTTCATATTCGTAAACACCATAAACCAACACTAGTGGTATGTAAGTTTTAATTATTGACGGTAAAAATATGTAGCTGCAAATCCATTTAACACATTCTTTGAGTAGTTGTAAATTATCCTTTATCGCTCTTAAAGAAATACATGTCTTAAATCTCTTGTAGCACTTACAGTTTTCGCTCCCGTACTCCTTATTCGTGTAGTTTTTTTGATAGTGTTTAACGCCCTCTTTTACTATCATGGCACCGCAGGCAAATTATTCCTGTGGTTAGACACTACTAATATAATGCAGTTTTCGCGCTCTTTGGTTTGCATTATGTCCACAATGTAGTGAGTTTATTTACTTGTTAAAAAATGTGTTTTAATAATTGATAATTTGTGAAGAAATAGTGCTCTCGCTGCACCGACTATTTATTCCGCGTTTGAAATTGCAGAGTCTAATTCAGTTTTAGATTTGACTCTGCCATTAGTCAATTGATTAACATAGCTGGTCATGCACAAGCAAACAAACGAACGGTAAGTTCATTCTTTCGCATTGGAAAGAAGAAGCGATTTTCAGAAAGTCCAATTTTACACTTTATTTCGATCCAGTGCATTTACATACACCTAACCTAACCTCGACGAAATCTCAAAACCTGTCATTCACCTGTTACGTAATCATATTGTATCCGTAGCCAATAGGAAAGGGTCAGGAAGGAGCCTTAGACTAAACCTGAACTAGAATCTGAAATCTCGCATTCCGCGTTTGATTTCGTTCTCACTTACGTCACAGACAGAGAGCCAATAGCAGCTTCTCAACCCGGAGGGGCTCACTTTTAGTCCTCTAGCCACATTGGTTATCTATGCTCTTAGTTGAGCAGTTGGTGGTTATGAGAGTACACAATATGTATCGAATGCTTTGTGAAGCAACAGTTTAAACTAGTTCGCAATAGTCATCTTTTGGTGTTCAAGGTATGCTCTAATACATATTTGTAGGGATGGAATAAATTTAATTTATAGTGCAGGGGGTTGTCTTTTATAGATCTCAAGAAATGTACCTGATTATGATAGATTAATGCTTATATTCCTGCAATGGCTGACCATGTGTGTCAAGTCTAGGTTGTGGTTAGTCGTGAACAATTATTGAAGGAATATACTGAAGATTGATGAATAAATACACCACTATTGAAACCGATTTGAGTACACATTAAAACCGGGAGAAACATTCGAAAACTTGCCGCCATAAATTTTCTAAATCCCAAAGTTCACCAAATACGCAGGCCCAAGCAGCAGGTTTAGCAGGTTGTTTCTTTCCACTGTAGCCAGTTATAGAACCGGGATTGCCATGTTGGGTGAAAAATAGGAATTGGACTACTTTTATTTTGGTACGGTTGCAGCATTTTACGACTTTGTGGGTTACTCAGACTTGTTTGGCTACTTTTGGCTCCTATGCCAGGTAAGTTTTACAATAGGAAATCCAGTTGATTATCCTTCGACTGCGGAAAAATCAGTTAATAACACGAAACGCTGTAACTCTTAAAGTCTGTAATACGGTATGTTTGGAACAAAACTTGGCTGTCGTGTGCACGGCCCGTATACTTTGCCTGCAATCTCACATCCCATTACTCAGTTACACATACGTGGACGTCAAATAAAATCTTAAATCACATTAAGAATTATCAGAATAAACACAAAATACTTTATCACAGGTGATGATGGCAATGCCGTAAATCTGTATGAATACATCTACGGCATCTTGTGAGGAAATTTTGATTTATATGCATTAACTCAGCTTATAAAATAACATTAATTTGTTCTGATATTTTTTTTAGTTCTTCTATGAGTGAGGAGTAATTTTTATGCTTTATTTTTCAAGTTGCCACATAAATAAAAATTGCATACCATAAGATCAGGGGACCGAGCATGCTGTAAACCCTTACTAATGATTCTATCCTCAAAAATTGCCATGATAAACTGTAATGATTTATCAGCTGTATGCAAGGAGGCATAATCTTGCTGGAAGTATCCAGACCAACATTTAATGTGCATCAGCCAAACTTGGTGCCAGTATAATATTTCTGTATCTTTATGCATTTGTGGTACATATAGAAAATAGGCCCTATTGTTCTGTATCCATTTATTGGGCACCATACCTCGATTTTTTGATCATGCAAGGGAATTTTGTGAATGAAGTTGGGTATGTATTGCATAATATCGGTTGTGTTGTGATGCCACATGACCATGTATGTGATACCATGCTTCATCACTGAACCAGTATTGCCAGATTTGGTGAAAACTCAACGCTTGGGCTACTAAATCTGATTTTTACAACAAAATTTTGATTCAGGTGATTTGCAAATTTTTGGGCTACTAAAATATTTCTGTAAAATATAACTTTTATTCATGCCTGTTTTTAATTTTATGCACTGTTTGGTTGGGAAGAAGTTGTAAATCTAAAATGTTACAGAACAGATACTAAATTCTCTCTGACACTTCTTATTCCACCATGATAAGTGATATCTGAATGGCGATATGAAACCTACCGTCTATTGTTTGCATATTATTACTTATTGCATCATACCGCCCTCCGTGGTGTAATGGTTACCATGCTAGCTTCATATACCCAAGGTCGCAGGTTCAAACCCGGCGGAGGACGATGGATTTTTTCGGGTGTAAAAATCCTTAGCATGGCTTCCTTTGGAAGGGAAGTAAAGACATTGGTCCCGTGTCGTAGATTTACGGCACGTAAAAGAACCTCAAGCCTGATAGAGAGGCCTCTGAGCAAAATTAAGCAGTCTTTCACGCCCAGTATAGAATGGGACGCTGAGAACCACAGCAGTTAAAGAGCATCCATAAATAACACGCCATTTCCATTTTTTATTGCATCATAACTACAGGTGTTCTTGCAGTAGGTGATCAGATAACATCCTGTTGCATGTTTCAAAATTGCTTACATACTACACCATAGGTGTTAAAAAAATACTTCAGTTGACAAGCATTAATCATTGTAGTTTCTAACTCTCTGTGCACTCCATGCTATAGTAGTGCAATAATGATAGTGCATTATTACTTTCTATCTTAGTGGTGCTTAAAAGTTTTAAAGGGAGTTACTTTTAGCTCAACAATGAGAAAGTGGGGAAAATATGAAAAACATTTCAATAAAAACTGGCTTACTGATTCGGAGTTAATGAAATGGATTCAAGAAATTCCAATTGACAACTTGAGTGCTTTTTGTAAATATTGTAAAGTGAAACTAAGGGCCCAATGCGCTGATCTTAAAAAAAAAATGCTGATTCAAAGAGAGACAAACAAAATTCTGCAGCAATTGTTTCTCAGCCAAAACTTGTGAACGTATTACCCCCAGCAAAAATTTTTACACAATTTGAACTGCAGCTATCTACCTTAGTCACGTGTCATAGCGCTATAAAATATGTAGATCACTTAGGAAAACTAATTAATAAAAGCAGTCCTGGTACTTCAGTTACAAAATCAGATATCCATTTACACGGGACAAAATGTACTGCGTTAATCACTAGATTTATAGCACCATGCTTGCCGCAAGACTTAGTTGAGGATATAGCCGGTTCTTCATATTTAGTCAACATAGATGGGTCAACAAATTTTGAATCTTTGCTTATGCTGCAGATATTGTGGTGAAAAGAAGAATAAAATAGTTACGCAATTTTGGGGACTTCTTCAAGTGCCAAGAATAACTGCAGAGGATCTTTTTAAGTATAAATTACTACTTTGGAACCTTAGGTCTTGAATTTAAATAAATGCTTTGCTCTTGCAACAGATGGGGCATTAAATCTTTGCGGAAAAAATAAATCATTGTATACATTGATGAAAGAAAGTAACCCAAATCTAATTCATGTCAAATGCATTTGTCATTCTCTAAACCTAGTGTGCTCACATGCAAGCAAAGAAATGCCAGAAAATCTTGAGTATATGCTCAGAGAAACATACAATTGGTTTAAAAAATCAGCCCTTTAGAAAGATTCATATAATGAACTTAGATTAATTTATGATGGTGAAGAACCATTGTAATTAATATCTTTCAGGAACTTGTTGGCTAGCTAAAAGCAGGTGTATAAAAAGAATTTGACCAATTTGAATGCCTGAAGCTGCATTTTCATTTAGCCACTAATAGCATTGACAGGTATGTTTCTAGGGAATTACATTCAATGTACAGTGATGTAACTAATGACATTTTTCTTACTTTCTGAGGTCAGTACTAAATGATTTTGAGAGAGTAAACTTGCTTTTCTAAAGAGACAAAGCTGATCATATTAAAATCTTAATTGAGTTAGAAGAATTCACTCTTTGGTTTCTAAGGCAAATATTACAAGAGCAATTTGTTATACTTGATGTGAGCTTGGAGTTTACTTCCATTTACCTCCCTATTGAGTCAGTTGATTTAGGTTTTGAGTTTTCAGTTTTACTAAAAACAAAGATTGAATAAATATAGAAACATAAATGATGAATAGGCTCAAAATAATAGGCAGAGGTGTCATAAATTTCTTAAAAGGACAGCCAAGGAACTTCAATTGTGCATTCCTGGAAATTTAAACGTTCTGCAAGAGATGCAAATTTTTTCTCCCAGCATTCGTTTAAGCTATACACGTCTAAAATTCTCCAAATTTCCTTTGGAATTACTTAAGGACAAATCTAGTATTGCAGAACTTGAACATCAGTGGCAGGTACTTCTGACTTTCGACTGGAAAACTATTTTCAAAGACAAGATTCCAGATGATGGCTCGAGTTTCTAGTGTGAAGGCATTATGCTTAAAAACTTAGCTGGAGATTATGGTTTGAAAGAACTTTCTTTATATACCTTAAATGTTTTCAGTCTACCCATAAGTAATGCCACATTTGAAAGAGTATTTTTGTGAGTGACTTTGATGAAAATGAAGTTATGCAATTGAATGGGCCTGAATCCACTAAGTTCTATTCTTGGAATAAAAATTACTCTAGATGATAATCGCCAGTGATATCACACATTTGTACCTTCCCCTGCGGTGCTGAGTTTCAATTTGGAAATTTATCACGAAGAGGAAATTGGACAGGACAAAGAAGATATTCTTCAGGCATTTCAGTTTTAATGTGAGTAATAATTATATATCCAATTTTATTTTAAGCCTGTGTGTAATTACATTTTTCTTTTGTACGATATAGTTAATTTGTGGTACTTATTAATATTGTTGCAATGGATGGATCATAAGTTGGAATGTCACTTTCAATGAAAGCAAAAGAAATTTCTTGCTGGAAGTTAATGTTTTGTTATACTTCTTATATTTATTACAGTTGCTGGTTTGGTTAAGTCAATATTTTTAATAATTAAAATTAATCGTGATCAAAAGCACAAGTGCTGGAAGTAAAAACCTAACAAATAAAAATTGTCCCCATAGCAACACATAGGAGAATCTGTTCCTAAAATGTAACATTTATTGCTCTGTTAATAAAACTATATGGTTAATATGGTTATACTTTGAATATAAGGCACCCCTCAACTGAGGAAAATAATTAATAAAATAAATACTTCAGCTAATATTTCAATATAATTCTTGGCGCAAACACCTCGTTTTTTCATACTCCTTCTTGTATCAGCGTAGCTCACACTAGTATTCCAATATTGTGGCATTCATTATGATTGTGCTATACTTGCAGAGATACCGGTTAAAAGAATCTTCTGAAAATGTTCCAAGCGCGTGTATATATAAAATTGTAAAGTAAATTACATATTTTAATACAAATATTAGGCAACTTCAACTGAAACGTTGGGATTTTTTCAATGATTCGAGTGAAATTTTGTGATGCACTTCTGGTAACACTGTACCGAATGGTATTGATTGTGGATTGATTGTTATATTATTAAAATTTTCATAATCCAGTTACAGAAACTAAACCAACTCTTGTGATCATGTGGTAAGCAATTTTGTATGGTTTGAGTATTACAAGTTTTGTTGCTTTCCATGCTAAAGCTTTTGAAATGTCAGATTCTTGCTGCAAGGAGCCTTAAGAGATTTTCAAGGTGACTGTTCTAACCTTTCTCCAATTTCATCTTAATTTAAGCACATGCCTGTTTACCTTGCTTTTCTATTACAAATTGATCCAGTCTCCCTAACTTTATGTACAAGCAAACGAACAGCCTCTACTCAGAACACGAATGTCAGGAAATTTAGTTTTAAATTATGGTACAGAGTCCCTACAAGATGATGTAAACACATACGATCGAACATAACTTCTTTGTGCATTTGGAAAGCACTTCAAGCAAAACTAACATTTCTGTACATTTCTAATGTTATTCATGTGTGACCTAGACTAGAACAGAAGTAAGACTGAAGCACATTCGATGACAGTACGAATGTAGGATGCTCGCAAAAGGAAATGCAAGATGGCATGCATTGTTTCGAAGTCCAAAAGTTCACCATCGCACATACCCAAGCAGACAGCACCGATCGAAGACTGCGAACCCTATTGCTTCTCCTATAGCCAACTTGTACACTAATTGTACAATGTTGCCAACTTCAGCAAACATTTTGCAGACATCTGCACAACAAACTGTATATTACCATCTGGAAGCTATTAACAGCCAGTCATTTTTTAAAAACCGTGACTATACTTTTTCTCCGGTTATATAGCTTTACAAACATGGAGTTGCAATGGAACAGAATTTACTGCAGTATGAGAAGAGAAGGTTGAATGATATTCGTGATATTCTTATAGATTATAAGTTTTAGAACTGTCCTGAGGCCTGTTTTCAATTATCGTTTAATAAAGTTCTGCTGAAAACCATGTTTGTGCTCTGAATGTAATACAGTGTTGTACCCCATTAAGAAAGGAATGATACATATCTCAAATGCTAAAATAGAGCCCCACTCCTGTGACTTTTGTTATTAATATCTAATAATTACCTTTATTATTTTTTTTTTGGAACTGTAACATGAAAAAGTCAGTTTTGTGTGCAAAGGAAAATGGTTTGAGTGAACAAAGCTATCGTCCAGGCAAATACTTTTCTTCATACACTGCCTTGCATACAAGCACTCATTCAGGTGGACAATAATGGAGTGCTCCAATGGAGACTAATGTAAGTGTACGATTGGTTTGTTCCGTGATTACTGTCACAACGTGCACATAGTCTCTGTCTTATGGTTATACAGTCAATGAGGAAGCTATATGCCATTTGCGTGAAGTAATCCTAAGAAAACAACCAGAATTTTCACAAAACCAATCGTGGATAGTGCTCCTGCTCACACCTCAAATTTGTTAAGTGATTTTTTTGGCAAAAACCAAAAACGTTATGTCACCTCAGCCACCTGATTTACCAGATATGGCCGCAAGGCTGAAGAAAACATGAAAAGACTTTCTTTTGCAACTATTGGTGAGCTAAAAACTGAATGTTTGAAGTAGATGAACACCATAAAGAAAAATGCATTCCAGAGTTGCTTCAAAAATTGGAAAATGTGCAGGCACTAATGTATTATATCTAAGGGAGTTTATGTTGAAGGACACAAAGTTGATGTGGTTGCATAAACATTAAGAAAAACTAAAATTCCTGTTTTTCTTTATCACACCTCGTAAAAAGCTTTCATTAATTCTAGATTAGGCATTAAATGTAGCTTACAATGATTTGTCATTAAAACTGCTAGAAACTACTTTCAGAGCTACATAAGTTTTATCTGGATAATTTTGTCATTCAGATAATGTTGTACAGAACAATTTTGAGTAAAGGTACTCTTTGGCAGCAATTTTAAAAGCATTGCAATTGAAAAGTTTTCCCTTTAGATCACGTGGAAGAGCATTGAATATTTTTATGGTTTCATAATATAAACCTTTCTGAAAGCAAGAAGTTTTACACTGGGATGATGAATGTAGCCTTTTTGTCTAGATAACAAGATGTAATGCTGTACTTAGAAAATATCTTATCAGATGGAAGGACTTAATAAGTGTTGTAAAAGTATTATTAGTATATATTCTCCATATTTTAGAAATAAAATTTGTATGGGATGGATAGCTGAATTTGTAGCTATTCTGAGCAGCCATTTATCCCACAAAGCATCTTAGATTTCCTATACTCAAGCAGGGAAGTCCCTACTTGTTGATTCAAGCTCTTACTGAATGTCATCCAATATGTAAACTTCACTTATCTTATATATGTGAAATTATTTTCACCTGTTGGTGCTTGTATCATTGTAGCCTTTCTCTATTGCTAGCTTACTTCAAATTTGAGGACTCAACATAAGAGCTATTAATTAGCTATTTTGTTTCCATATTTATCATTAATATCCGACACTATTTCAGTAGAGAAAGGTGATCTAATTTAACATTTTATACCTTTTTCAAAAATGCTATAATTTTGAGCTACTACAGTAAGAATTGGGTTGCTTTTTAGACTACCTTTTGTAGCACATATTTGGCAACCCTGTACTTAACTAAATTAAGCCAAAATATTGCTAGTGTTGGTTTCCAAGTGCTTATTTTAACATAATGAGTGGTACCTTTAATACAAATGATACCACATGTTCCAAGCACATTATTCACAGAATTTTCTCCACTCTGAAACAATTGCATTTGAAGGAAATGAAATGGTATGTTATTTATGGATGCTCAGAGGCATCTTTATCACACTTGAGGTTCTTTTAGATGCCATAAATCTACAACAGTATCAACAACTTTACTTCCCTTCTGAAGGAAGCCATGCTAAGAGTTTTTACACCCAAAAAAAATCCATTGTCCTCATCGGATTTGAACCTGCAGCCTTGGATATATGAAGTTAGCATAGTAACCATTTGCAGGAGACCAGCTGGCTGATGTTAATAGTAAACAAAACCCCTCCGTATTCCACACTATTTGGATTCATCTAATCATCAAAGTAACAATCTTGAATTGAATTCTTATCAGCAAAATGGTAAAGAAATTGGTTATGTCAATTAAAGGAAATTTTAAGAGTAGGATTAGACAAGTTAGCCAATCATTAGACAATAGCAGGACAAAAACTATGGAATAAAGTGAAACCTAGGATAGATGATTTAGAGAAACAAAAAATAATAGATAGCTTAAAGGTTAAGAGCACTTTAACATTATAGAGGAGTGTTAAGAAAGAATGGGGAAGAGAAAAGTACATTGATGTCTGACAAAATGGAAAGAGACGATCTGACATGGGCACAAAGAAATTAAGAGAGAAATGGGGAAAAAATTGCCAAAGGTGGAGGATCTTAATAGAACTAATGGGGCTGAAAGCTACAAGATTGATTAGGTTGGTAAGGTATAAAAATGTACAAATAGAGGGAAAGGTACATATATATAATCAACCAGGGTGTTCACTGTATATAATACCAAATTCAGCGGCTCCAGGAAAGTAAACTATATAGGTATGATTATAACTTGAAACAATGAAATAAATTAAGATGGTTTAGAATTCTCTATGGATGATAGCCATAAATTGAGTCATTGACTCTGGTTTAATATAACATTTTACAACCTTACTGAGAGTTAATCACCATTTAAAGCTTCAGCATGTTGTTGGATATCTGTAATTGCATCAGAAACTTTTTATTGACATTTCATTCTGATGCGTTTCCTAGCTGTTGCTGTTCATCCAGAACCATAGATAACTAACAAATATCACGTACTTGGGGTATTGAGGCTCCTAAGCCCAAAGCATAGCACAGCGTTGGGGTCATAAGTGGCAAGGCACAGTTGAATATGAAGGAGGAGATTGCCCCAGTGTATTGAGAAAAACTGCTGAACCATTCTTTACAAAATACTTAATCACTGCTCAAATCTCAATTTTTTTCCATCTTCGAAAATCACTATGCAGGGACAACAATAGAGCCATGTCACCATTACAGAGCTTTCTTCCAAGAACACTGACATGACACCTTTTACAGACAACAGTCCAATGAATATCACGTGAACAACTCGCACTAGGGCTGACCTGTCATGATTCAGAGAACTTATCAAACCAAACTTGAGATCCTCCTTGTTGCAACTGATACTCCTGATGTTTGAGATAGGTCCAGCTGCTATTTGGGCTGCCTCCATTCTCATTGCAGCCATTAGCACTTCTTGAACTGGTTTATAATCAAGCATTGGGCATTGTTGTATTTAAGCATTGCACACTGTCAGCAAAGCAGTAGGCAGCTTCAGGAGGTTCACCAGCTCTTCAGTTGCCAGGACTAACTTCAACTCCTCCTCCCACGTCTGGTGCTGCCTTGACTAAAGCGGTCTGAGGTAACTGCAGCCAATATAGTTTCCTGTCTAAGAAAGAGCAGAATATTTGAATTGCTCATAACATTTCTCCTAGAAGTGGAAGCTACTGTAAAGAATGTATTACTAAACTACATAAACTAGAAATAAAAAGAAGCGGTGATAAATATTTTGCAAAAACCGCAATATTGATCACAAGTTTATAAACATCTCATGTGTTTCATTCATATGGCTCTTTATATCTCAGTAACACATTATTATTGTTGAAAAGCATTTTCGTCTATTTACTTCATGCTAAAATTGGCAGAAGTTGTATTACTTGCTTCCTTGTAAGCAGAAAGGAAATAAGGGAGTACCATAGACTAAAACAGTAGTCATAAAGCTGGTTGCTATGTGATTGAAATTCCTTTGTTTGTATGGCCATATGTTTCCTATGTGGAGAGTATAAGTATTTTAAAGCTGAAACCAATAACAAGGAATGCCTCAGAAATGATCAGCTCTGCCAAAAAATGTAAATTATGTGTTTTAATGTGATATACAGTTTTGGTGTAATAAGTTTTTGTGTATACTTACGGTTTACCAGTTATGCAAAATTCATCCAGAGACTATTCCTAGAGTATTTAAGATATGCATTTTATTTTTCATGTAAATATCTTTAATATAGAACAGTTTAATGAAAATTGTAGGAGCCATTTTTGAGAAAATCAAAACTTTTGAACAGGTAAAGGGTAGTTTGGGTGGGGTGGGGGGATTTTTCTTGAAAATCATTGTGTTGCATCCTTGAGAGGTACTGAACTTAAATACCAAGTTGGGTATTTAATAGACTGCATTTTAAGCTATGCTGTCCTTACACATTCACACACATGCGCACACAGTCTTTTCTAAAAAAAATGCCTTTTTTTATTCAGGGGTCTCAAAACGTGTATTTTGGGAAATCTCAGTATCAAATGTTTGGGTGGAATTCAGCTATACGGTATATACATAGTACATATGGGGAAAGTAAATATTTACTTAAGCTCTGAGATGTTATGGTTGACGTATATTTCTATAATGTGTTTTATCACCAGCTGTTTTTTTAAGATGCCTCAGTTGACAACTGTGTTGTCTGCACAAGGTCACACATTGATAAGTAAATGCCAACTATTTGGCACTCCAGCTATTGCCAATCATACATTCAGCACATGGGAAGATAAATGATAGGTCGATAGAGAATGGATAAGGAGGCACACAAAGGTGGTTTGTGTTGTAAAAACAAATATATATGCTAAAAGTGTTTTACAATCAATTTTAAGTATACAGAGTGAAAAAAAAATGAATAACACACTTCAAGCAAAGAAAACGCCTAACATAACAAAGCTGAATTGGTATAACAGAAAATGAAGAGCACCAATCATTTTAAGTTTAAGTTTATTGAAGCACTAAGAAATACATATATTGTACAATACATATCTGTACTGCCCACTAGAGTTTGCCTAGGCCACTTTTTACATTCTCTATAATACTATGTACATAGTGTATGGAGAAGGTGTTGAATTGCACCCAAAAATTTGATACCTGTGTGTGTGTCACAAAAATGAAGTCTGTTATTTACCAACTTAGTATTAAAGTTCGTTATCTTCCAAGGATGTGACGAAAATCTCCCCACCCTCAAATATCCTCTACTTAGAATACTTTTTGAAAACTTTGATTTTCTCAAAATTGGCTAAATGATTTTGATTAGAATATGGTATGTTAAAAATATTTACATGGCAAATAAAATGTATATCTTGAATTTTCTGAAGACATCTTTATTCTAAATGAATTTTACAGAATTTTGCATAACTGGTAAACTATAAGAAGATAGACAGTAACTTAGTACACAAAAGGTGTAGAAATCTTGTTAAAACACACAATTTGTTATATGCATTTTTTTTCGTGAAGTTGACCGCTTTTAAGATATTTCTTATTATTGATTTCAGTTTTAAAATACTTAATACTTTTCTTATATGGGAACTTATCTACACTTGACCACACTAAGAATTGGATTTCAATCTTTAGTGACCACATTTTAAAAGCATTTGACTTCCGGTTTAGCTTAGTGTATCCACTTATAAGGATCTAAGTAATAAAACCATTTCTGCTATTGTTTACATCGATTAGCATGAAGTATGTAGAAGAATAAGCTGATTAACATTACTTTGTTAGAGATGTAGAGAATGTCATAAGAATGATCAGATTTTTTCAGTGGGCAGTCAAGTTTGTTATACAAAATAAAATTACAGTAGTTACCACTACCACTACTACTAAACACTCATGAACTATAGTTCTCTGAAAACAGTGCATTTCCATATGTTTTCCATATTTTGTCTCAATGTCTTACTGTTTTTATCTATAATTTTATTTATATCAGATTTCCTATTGATTTTTGGCCATATATTTTGTTTTCTTACATTAAAAAGTTATGTGCTGAATATCTTCATTTCCTGCATATAATGTACATTCACCTTGTGGGTGCCTGTTTTGTTGTCCTTTTAGCCTCCATATTCCTTGCTCTTAACCATGCTATCCCCTTCCTTTTCTTCATGACTAGTCACAAATCATCTTAGCTCAAGTTGCTCAAAATGTCCAGCATCACGGTTAATGTACTTCTGAGTACATTAAACTACTGGTAAAAGAATGTTGGCAAAGTGTCCTCAGCAATTTCTTCCCAAAATGATGCCAGTATAGCTGATTTTCTACAATATACAACATCCTTGAGAATTTCCCATAGGTAGAAGTTTGTCAGAGTTAAATCCAGAGAATGTGGTGGAAACTCAATCGGGCCCCTTCATCCTCTCCAGTGCTCTGGAAGATTGTCATTAAGTTTTGCACATCTCGGTGGTAATGTGGTGCTGCATCATCTAGTTGGAAGTAAAATTCATTTTCATAGAGTGTATGAATGGCAGGTAAGATGGATATGTGTATGATGTTCAGGTACACTTGGGCAGTTACTGTTCCTTCAGAAAAGAATAATCTAATTATACCCCCAGAAGACAACCCACACCAAACATTAATTTCAGTAGACAGTTATACCAGCTGACAATTCCACTTAAATTGTGCTTCATCGGACCAAATAACTTTCCTTACAAAGGTGTCACCCTCTTCCACCATTTTTGAAACCACTCACAATACTGTACACTCTGATCAGGATCATCTTTATTTTTGCATGCAAATATCAGGTGATCCAAAAACGTTTGAACTAGCTCTGCAGTGTTCTGTCTGTCTACACCCTTGGTGTTCAATATTTACTGCCGCTATCATAGAAAGACCTGAATGATATGCAACATTTTTAAAACTACTTTTAAAGGTTTTACTTACCAATGTTATTAAAGGTGATGCTGAAATTGGCCACCATCATTGTCCATTCATTTTCGGCACCTCTTTAGGAAACTATCCATCCCTCACCACAGTTCACATTGGGAAATGCTGGCAATTTCCTGGCAGATATTTTGTTTTAATTCTTTCAGGCTGTGTGGGTTTGTCTTTTTTGTTTTAACTTACCCCAGAGATAGAAATTGCAGGGGGTTAGGTCAGGGGAATGAGGAGGCCACAAATCTCTATTAATAATTCTGTCCTGAAACCCTTTTTCAATTGTTCTCATTGTTTGATTGGCTGTATGAGCTGTTGTAGAGTCTTGTTGAAAAGCAAAATCATACTCCCTGTCTGTTAATTCTCTAAAAATAAGGGGGGGGGGGGGCAAAATTATATTCACATATGTACCATCATCTACTGTTAACCCTAAAAAACTTGAGACCCAAAGGCATGTGAACTACTGCACTGTTTCCAACTGTGCACATGGAGACATAATACACAGCTGCTGTACCCACACACCCAGGAAGAATTAAAACAAAATATCTGCCAGGAAATTGTCATTATTTCTCAAAGTGAACTGCAGTGAGTGATGGTTTTCTAAAGAGGTACCAAAAATATATGAACTACAGCGGTAGCCAGTTTCAACATCTAGATAGCCTGGGTTCGATCTCAAGCAACCACATGAGAGATTTGTGGTGCACAAAGCGGCACAGGGGCGGGTTTTCATTCCATCTATCACCAGTGTCATTGCCTGCAGTGCCATAAGTAGTAAAAATGGGAGCTAAACAATACAAAAAAAAATGTTTCAGTATCTCTTTCAATAATATTGGTAAGTAAAGCCTTTAAAATTAGTTATAAAAATGGTGTATAGTTTTATCAGTGCCTTTCTGTAAGAGCAGCAAAGGCAACAAGTGCCAAGGGTGCAGACAGGCAAAACACTATGCAGCTGGCTCAGATGTTTTTGGATCACTTGTTAGAATGAACATTTTTAACCTTGCTGGTATAATAATACAACATATGCCGGTTCTGCTAATACCAGTTTCACATGCACATTGCTATGTAGAAAGTGTTCAAACTGTTCCAAAACTATAGCCAAGGAGCTTGTTGCTGTGCAAGGTCTCTCAGATCTGCCTTTGTGAACATTGCTTACAGTGCTATGAGTCTTAAGTTTGTCTCAAATGCATGCAATAGTTATTCGCATTGGTGGTCCTGTTTTGTGCACACGTCTCCTTTATTGATGGACTTCAACATTCTTAGTTTTCCAGTACCACTTCAACATTGCTTTCTGCAGTTCAAATGATAATCTTAGCTCCATTTTATTTTAGAAATACTAGGTAACATAATGTGAGTCGCATTTCTTCACAGATCATACTTGGCTTCATTTATTCATTGTTGAGTTATCTGTCAGGTGGCTACACTAGCATAACATATGTATGCGATTCACTTCTCCTTACAAAACATAATACTGCACAATACTGTTGTTTTTCGGTCCAACTTTAAAATATATTAGATATTTCTTGTTAAAGTGTGTGTATTTTTTTGGATCTTCTATAGCCAAAAAATATAGTTACATTGTCCAGTATAATTTAAAAAATTTCATCTGTTCCATTGTTTACATCTGTGTAACAAATCATTGTTAAAAAGCTTATTCTATGTAGATCATGTTGATCAAGATGAACATTAGCAGAAATGGTGTTATTACTTGCGTCCTTGTAAATAGAAAGGAAATACACAAGGCTAAAACAGTAGTGAAAACTTTTAAAAGCTGGTTGCTATTAGATTGAAATGTTTCTCTGCATGACTAGGAGTTGACAAACTTCCTATGAGAAAAGTTGAAGCATTTTAAAATGAAACCAATAGAAAGGAGTATCTTGGAAATCGTCAATCCCATGAAAAAAAAATTGACATATATTATGTGTTTTAATTAGATGTACATTTTATGTGCAGTAAGTTTTGTGTATCTCTTATGGCATGCCAGTTATGCAAAATTGACTCAGGATAAAGAAGTCTTCAGAGGCTATTCCCAGAAAGTTGAAGACATTCAGTTTATGTAAATATCTTTAATACACAACATTTTAGTCAAAATTGTTAATCAGTTTTAAGAAAATTAGAATTTTCAACATTACATACAAAAAAAGTGTAGTCGGGTTGGGGGATTTTCTTGAAAATCTTATGTTGCACCATGGAAGATATTGAATTTTTAATTGTCAGACCTTGACGAAAACGTTTGACATCAATGTAAGAGAGGATAGGTATATATTCTAGCTTCAGCAATGAATGTGCATCAGATAACAATGGTCCATGTAAGCATACAAATAATCAGTGTACTTATCATAATGGATTTATGGAAGTGCAACCAGATGACACTATGTGAATCAACCATTTAGCTATACAACAACACAAGGGCTAAATTGCACTGTAATCTAGGTAACATCTGTATCCTGTTGCTGTATGCCATTTTCATTATTAGCTGTATTATGCCGTATGTGTGTGTGTTTTGATGACTTTTTTAAGTTGCAAGTTACATGAATTCACTTTTTTTTAATTTAAAAAATAAAACAGACCAAAATGAACCAAAAGAAATGTCTGTATTTTCATTTCATTAGCCTGAACTTTCTGTATAGCAAGGCTTTTTATGCATATATTGATTATTTTGGGAGTTTTGTTTTTTTCAAAATTTTTTATGTTTTAAAAATGTTGAGACTTCTCATCCGTATATAACATATTATACAATAGATAAACACGTATACTAAAAATAAGTTTCAGCTCTATATATAATTTGGTACTCATTTTATTATTGATAATTTAAAACCCTACATTATACTTTAAAATTGCTTGGCACGTTTCAGACAGCATTCTAAAGAGTTCATTAAACCCAATTTTTTTTTTTAATCTTACATTTTCTCAGTTGCTTTGTGTTCTTACAAACCATTAAATAATGAAATGTCAAATCTTTGTTTCTTTTTCCTAATACTACATACTAATTTAGGAATATTTATTTCCTGATATTTCAAAAGATAACTATATCATGGAAGACATTTGATTATACCCCCATCACTGAAACTTTGCAGTTGACTACTAGCAACAAAGATAAATTTTAGTATCTGACTTGCAGAACCAATTACAAGGCAGCACTCAGGATGGTCCATTACAAAGCAAAGTTTTGCCAGATTTTGCTATTTCCAACCATATGCTTCAATTTGTGATCTCTATCTCGTGCATCAGGTTGTTTTAATGTTAATTTATGTTGTTTATACTAAATTTGAAGTCTGACAGTTTCTCAAAAATGACAACACTGAGTGATTTGCGAAGTGAAAATGTTATGTTGATGTGTGCCAGGCACTAACCTGGAATTGTATTAAGAAGAGCCCAGGAATTCTTTGAACAGGAGTAGGTGAAAGTTTGAGGCATTCCTCTTTTCTTGCTGGTAAAATGAGATTGCGAACTACAGTGGGTTTTGGACTAAGCACAAGAACTGTTATCAGCAAGGGAGTAAAACTTCAAGAGAAGGAAGGCATTGTTGAAACATAAACAGCATTTCTATCAACTCCAGAGATAAAAATAGATAAGCAGCTCCATCTAGTAATGAGCAAGTTTACATCCATTTGTCTATATTGTTGAAAGTATTTACCTATTTATTCAAATACAAAACAGCCTCGAATGTGATATGACCCCCATTTTTGAGAACTTATAGCCTATCTTCATATATAAAAAGAAGACATAATAACTTAATTTTTAAACAAAGTTAAATGTTTGCATATATTTTAAACAAACTAATGGAAACTTAATCTGACTGTCTTTTTTTTTTTAATTCAAATTTGTCTGGAAATTTATAGTGAGTGACTTGAGAGCCCCTACCCCACCCCCCCGTATGGAAATATATGGTATAGGTGCAATGGTACGTCACGGTAGCATAAATGTAACGGTGATGAAAGATATGATTTTGTATTTAGACAACATATTTAACTTTTTCTAAATCAAATTTGTGTGTAAATTCCTGTTTTGAGTTGTATTTAGACAACATATTTAACTTTTTCTAAATCAAATTTGTGTGTAAATTCCTGTTTTGAGTGGGAAAAGTGGAGAGAGGGGTTTACGGAGATGTACAGAATCTGTGCGATGATAGCGTGGTAACTATTATTGATACTATTTTCACAAAGACAACATACGTAATGTGAAATATCATAAAATGTTTTATCTAATTTGAATTTGCATGCAAATTCTCATTGCAGACAGCACAAAGGGGGAAGAGAGTATACAGGAAATGTACTAGGTTATGTACTGCTCTCTTTGTGCTTTACTTTTGGCCTCCAATTCAACATTACATGCAGCCACTGAATATAAGTCCTCTAAATTTATTTTAGTCTCGGTGAATAGTTTTATTTTTTTCCAATGAGAATCCTCATAGACCCATTTTCAGCTAATTTTTGGTGCAAAATGTAATGCACAAAATCTATTGCAAGCGTTGCGAAGTTTAAAATTTGCTTTTTCCCTGCATGGCATTCTGAAAATATATACCATTGAATTCAAGATAACCCCCCAGTTCTGAACATTAAAATTTTGGAAAAAAAAAAAAGTAATCTGGAATTCAGATAAATACAGTAATTTATTCTGCATGCATTGTTTTGTATACATGTATTATTTTAAGTTAACAATAATAACAAATTAATTACTAATCACCATGCACTATTTGTATACAGCTTGAATCACAGTAGAAATGTTCATAATCAGCTATTCAGCCGGCCATGTTGTAACCAAAATATAGACAGCATTACTAAACTGTGGAGTACAAAGTTTGTGTGGCAGGGGTATATAATGCTGAATAGATGATTGTGTGAAACTACTGTATGTTTAAATTACTCTGATGCAAGATGGGAACAGTAAAATCTCAAAGGTGTGACTTGACTCTTTGCTAATTTTGAACTCAAAACTTTCTACTTATTTGGATATATTACTTTCTCTTATTCTTTTTATTCCACCCAAAAAATTTGATGTTGAGATTTCACCAGAAATACATCATGAGATCCCCTGAATCCAAAAGAAGCATTTTTAGAAAAAGGTCTCAGAGAGAGAGAGAGAGAGAGAGAGAGAGAGAGAGAGAGAGAGAGAGAGAGAATAAAGCACTGTAAAAGCGGGTGAATCTGATTTAGGCGGGTAATTCCGATCATTTCTTCTTTTACATGGAAAACAATAAATGGCAGAACAACTGTTTAGAGTTAATTATTGCATCATGTGTTTAGAACGAGAATACAATTAGAACAGAACATTGTTGCATCGGAACTGTTATTGTTTTCTATAGCAGTAGATCAGATTCAAGTGAACGTGTCATAGTGGTGGAAGAAGCTTAGTTGTGAAAAGTTCTGTTGTGCATTTCATCGGTTTCGTATAACTAGGTATGTTTTAACATAGTTTATTTCATTCATATTTCCTGCAGTAGTATCAGTAACTAAACCTATTCCAAGTTTTTTTTTTTTTTTTAATGGTAGCTTGTCTGACATTAATATTTGTTACATTGTAGAGTGAATCCTATCAGCATGGGGAAGTATAAAAGGAAAGTTGGTCCTAGCAGTAGATGTAACTACAATCCTTCATACTTAACTAATGCTGTGAAATCGGGGAAATTAACATCAGAGCAATATGGTGTGCCATATACCACCCTTAATGATAAAATAAATAACAAATATAAATTCGGAATGGAAGGGCAAACTGCTTTAAGTAGAGAAGAAAAAGCTTTGGTTGAAGAATTACTGGTGTGAGCCAAATGGGGTTTTCCGCTAAGAAATCGAGATATCAAAAACGTAATACAAAGCTGTCTAAATAGGATAGGGAAAATAGAAAAAATATTTACTGAGAACAGACCTGGCAAGGAATGTTTACGTGGGTTCCTTGGAAGAAACATGGAATTAAGTTTAAAATTGTGAAAATATAAAGAGCCAGAGCAGCTGTTACACAGACTACAGTGCATGAATATTGTTCTAATTTAGAGACATCAATGGACCTCCATCTAACATCATTAATTATGATGAAACCAATTTCTCAGATGATCGGGGTCAAGTTAGTCATCGTCACACATGGTGTGAAACATCTGCAAAGAATGATTGATTCTTCAAAGAACAGCATATAGCATTATAGTATCAGCTACAGCCGATGGAAAATTGCTTCCTCCGTATACAGTGTACGAGAGTAAGTATCTCTATGACTCATGGTTGTTAGGGGGTGTTGGCTATAGTAGAAATATGAGTGGATGGTTTGATATGAGTATGTTTGTAGCATGGTTTTCGGACATTCTGGTTCCTTTTGTAAGAAGATTAGAAGAGACAAAGTTGCTAATAGGGGATAATATAACAAGCCACATTTCTCTACATGTCATCTAACAGTGTGAGTTGCACAATGTGCGATTTGTTCTGTTGCCACCTAACACCATCCACTTGACCCAACCACTCAATGTAGCATTCTTTCGACCACTCAAACGTGCTTGGAGGAGTGTTCTTGACGAGTGGAAACAACATAACAGAGGTATAGTTCCAAAATCAGAATTTCTTCGCCTTCTTAAAAAGGCATTTAATGAAATTGGAGATAATAAGAAACAATATCATATCCGGTTTTGCAAAGACAGGGATTGTTTCCTTCTACCCAGAGAAAGTTCTCTCTCAAGTTGTAGATGTAAATGATGATAATGGTACTCAGAAAATGGAAATGACATGGACAGAAGCATTTGTGCATCACTTAAAGAAGTATCGTACTGGAGAAACAGCTAAGCTGCAAGTTCATAACTCATTTGAATGTGGCGCCAGGTAAAGGAATGGTTGTGAAAGATCTTGAGAGTCAATAAAATGTCCACATTACAGGTGAAGGAACCAGTGTAAATGAGCCAGCAGAGAGACATGATGGTGAAGCATCAAAAGCAGTTGAGGAAAGTGAGAATGAAACTGAAGAAATTTCAAGAGGAGAGTTTGTTGTAAAAGAAGGAGAGGGTTTGATATTTTATTGAAAAGATTGAGGAAGAAGTGAATAAAGATTTGTTTGAGGTTAAGTTTTTAAGAAACAAAAAAAAAAGTGATAACTTGAAAATGCACTTATATTATCCAGAGACTGAAGACATTGCAGAAGTAGAGAGAAGTGACATAATTTTATTCGAAAAATCCAATGCGAAACTCAAAGAAGAGGAAGTTACGTGTTCAGAAACATAGATGATATGATTAATAAAATGGAGTAATGGACAGTTTCAATGATGAGAACCTGAGCTGTGTTTTTTATTCTTTGTAATCATATTCTGTAATCGATCTTTGGTTAGGAACATGTGCTGAAATATTTGGAGTCCTACAAAATAAATATGAATATAAATGCACAATTTATATGCCATTGTTAGCTGTTTCTGTAATTTATGAAAATTATTTTCTAAAAATCACAGTTGTGATCGCATTCACCCATATTAAAGTTATAAAATGACATTGAATGAAAATAATTGAGTGATCGGAACCACCTGCATTATGCAGGTGATACAGATCGGTAAACAATTAAACAATTGTTGAAGTCAGTTAATGACTATATTTATGTATAATTATTGTCAATATGAAGGAACATATCTTCTGTGCTTCACCATTTCATTTCAAAATATTAAATTATATACAAATTTTGATCGGATTCACCTGCTTTTACGGTATGTTAAATACCAAGCTTGATTATCATTGTTTCTTCTACAAGCTGCAGGTAGGACAGGAGTTGGGAAGGTAGTCAAACTTAAAATTCAATGTAATAGCCAGGATTTGAATCTTTTAATTTGGCTCTACCTTTCTACCCAACCTTGATATTTAGATTCTGCATGTTCCAAGGATGCAACAATACAAAGGTTTAGCCACCTCAAACTATTTTATATGTATTTTTGCAAATAGCTCTAATGATTTTGCTTAAAATACTGTATTTTTAAGATAATTTTCTTAACAAATGAAAAATATATATATATTTTGTTTGTTATATACTGCCATTTGTGAAAATTACAACACCAAGAAGGAACTTCCTGAATAACTTCAAATTTGGTGGAAGTGTAGAAGAGTGTGCAAGCAACAAGTAATTAGGTTTGCAGAGAGATGGGGTACATGTAGGCTAACAGAGTCCTGCCATGGTGGTCCAAGGAGGTCAGAGCTATCAAACTAGGTGGAAACAATGAAGCGAGTGCTAGTATGCCTCATCAATTTCAAAGGGAGCTAATCGGCATGTGAGCGAGTTTGAACGAGACATAATGATCGGTCTCCAGGAAGCAGGTTTAACATCTGAGATTTTGGCTCATACAGGGCATGCTGCTATGACAGTGATATGTCTGTGTGGAAGCAGTGAATAGATGAAGGTTGTATGCAGCAAAGAATGGCTACTGGACCACGGAAGTCGGCTCGATGCTGCAGCACTGCAACAGGTGTGAACTTGTCTGCATCAACGTGTCGCCGTCTGCTAAAGGTTGGATTGCCATTATGTTAGCTTCCATTGTCCATAAACCACTAATTCCTCCGATTGCATTGGATACATGAACACCATCACTGGGTGCTGAGTGGCGAAATGTAGTCTTTTTGGACAGGTAATCCAGCAATACCATGGTGAGTGCAACCTGTAGGGCTGCATTGTTGCACAGCATAGAGGACAAACATCAGGTTTGATGGTTTGGGGTACCATTGGTCACAACTGATCTCACCTCCTACAAATTAAGGGCACTTCGAATAGCAACAGGTATTACAGATACTTCAGGCATCTCTACAGGTCACATTTCAGCAGGACAATGCCCAGGCAATGTTGTGAGGAATGTACTAAGAGCAGCGGGTGCCATTGCTTGCCTGCATATTTGCCTGACATTTTGCCCATCAAACATGTCTGGGCTATGGTTGGTCAGCAGCTGGTGCATCATGGTCCTGCAGTAACCTGTGTCACAGATTTGTGGGCTTGAATACAAACTGTGTGGAGGGAAATCCCTCAGGAACTTATTCAGAACCTGTTTGATTAAATGCCACGGTGTATAGCAGCTCTAATTGCAGCACATGGAGAATAAGGGAATATACTAGACTAAAGAGATGTAAAATATTTTAAAATCTGTTTGCTATGTGATGACCTTGAAATTTGGGATTCTTTGTATATGGCTAAGAATAAAACGGCAAAAATATTATTCCCCGTTTAAGAAAATTACAGTGAAAAATTTAGACCAATACCTGGAATATCTTGATAATGGCTTAAAAAAAGTATCTGAAAAATTGTGTGCTTTAACAAAAATTAAAAAAGAAAAACTTAAAAATAAAATTCAAAATCCTAAAATAGTCGATAATAGGCATACTAAACTTTACTGCACAGAAAGTTTAGGCTAATTTATTGAAAGTTCAGATATTTCTTTAATAAAGCAGCATTCTGTTTTGGTCTTGTGCTTTAATTTTTAAAATGCAAAAAATTAATTGATGTAATCTGAAGCTCAAAAAACAATTGCCAAGAACACATACACACTTAAGCATGATACCACTATTAATGAAGTGGCATAAAGCAATAGTATACAAATGTAATGTAGATTATTGTAAAATTTACCACTTGTGTTATTGTGTAACTGAATAGTTAATTCACATTGTATTCATCTGGTTACAGCTCCATAAATCCATTTTGATAAAGTACACCAATTATTTTCATGCATACAAGTGTCATTATTATTGAATGCATTTTCATCGCTGAAGCTAGAATACACATCTTCCTCTCTTATGTCGATGTCGGAAACTCTTATCAAGATCTGAAAATTTAAAATCACTCACTCCTAATACATCTTGTTCTACAGTTCTTATTTTCTTTTTATTTCATAATCTTTGGCTAGATGCTGCCATATTTCAACTAGCATAAATACCAGCTAGAGAAATTAAATTGGTAGATTTAGAACTTTGAAGTGTAAAGATAAGGTCCTGAAATGCTCCAGAGAACCGTTATCTATCGCTATGACGTAGAAGTACACAGACTTTTCCATTGGAAAGAGATGAAGCATGAAAATGGCATCAAAATTAAATCCTGAATGGCAATTCTCACAGAATTTTTGGATCACAGTTAGATTGTGATTGGTGCTAAAGGGGTTGAATTGAAATTATTTTTTATGATATTGTGATACCATTACAAAAACAATGTTTTATACTTAGTTCCCAAATTTGAAATAGATTTTGCCATTGATTTGATGCCATTCTCAAAAGAAGAGTTGTGTGCAACCAGTCGTACACATACTGATTTAGGGCAAGTTTTGTCTTACAAGTTTTTCTTTTATTTGTCTTTTCCACCTGAAAACAAAACCAGAATATATAAAATTGCAGTAACTGTCTAAAACTGTATTGTGGGGGGAGGGATAAAAATCAGAGCAAAAGAATATACCAGAAGCATGAACTAAAAATGGGGGAATAAAAATCGGAGCAAAAGAACATACCAGAAACATGAGCTAAAAATGGACAAATCTGCAGTTGCCTGACACTTTTGGAAAGGACACATCAACAGACAATCCAAGCTACTCAAAAATACCATAAACAAGATGGTCTATAGTATGGAAAAGCGTTGTCAAATGGAAAGGTGAATAGTTTTAAGCTTTGAAATATCTTCAGTACAGTTGTTAATAGATTCTTTCAGTTAACATGGAGGAAGTGTACTCTTCATTTAAAAATTTGCTAATAATTTTTCTTTAAAACTAGCTGGTGCAATGACTAAATTGGAAAGTATGAATCAAACATGAAAAATCAAATTTCACAGTGGGACTCAAACTATGCAACTTTGGCACTCAGAGCTGTAATGACAAGCTGTTCACACAAGCACTAAGCCTCATTTGATTTAATTATTACAGTAAATCAAAGCTATCAATACGGGGTATAAGCCTATTTATAATGTTGTGGGTGGTATATAATTAACTGCTATTAGGCTTTTTTAAAAATTCTTTTTCCAACTTATTTCCTCCATAAAACTAGTGTGGAAGAAAAACTATCAAAACATGATATAAACCCAAATAGTAATTTACTAGGCTGCATTGTGGTCGACTGCTTATGTCACTCAACTCTCACCAAGGTGGCCTGAGTTCATCTCAAGCAACTGCAAATGGAATTTGTGGTGGAAAAGGGCACAAGGGCAAGTTTTCTCCATTTTCCCCCTCCATTGCCTTGCCCCATCTTCATTCCCTGCATCATAGTAGTAAAAGATTAACCTTGATTCCTCCATTAGATCAACTTGTACAGACATCTCAACATGAAGGTAATAGCATCAGCACGAAGAGGCAAAGATCCATAGTATGAGTCATGGCCATGAAAGTTGAGGTGTGATTCATTGTACCAAAGAGTAGATTTATTTGTAATGAGTAGAAGTGAGTGGTTAGTATTAACAGTGACTGATAAGATAATATTTAAAATTACATATTTTATGGTATTTATAACACTGTCTTTCTCTCCACAGACTTGTTAATGAAATCGGGAACAAGCAGTTTCAGATGTAATGACAGTTGTGGGATGGATACCAAAACAGAAATCAAAGACCTTTCAAACGAGATAGCTCTGCAGAATGAGAGGGAATTCTCATTAATGGATGTTATAATGAAGACCAACAGAGATGCTGTGCTTCTGGATGATAATTGTAACATAGCAATCAAAACAGAAATGAAGTCAGAGACTCCTTTTGCAGGTTCACAGATAAAGAGAGAGTGTCCTATCAAACATCTTGTAAAACAGATTAAGTCTGAAATTATTACAGGTAGCAGTAACTGGGAGATTGATCCCAAAACGGAACTTGAGCAGGCTCTAGTTTCTGACTTCAACAAAGAATTTGTACCTCAAGAGCCTTTAATGCAGATTGAGAAATACAGCAGTGATCATGAAATGCATAGCAAAATAGAAATTAAAGAAGAACCCTGGTGGCTGGAAAGAGAAACTTTGTCTGTTTCTGATAACATCAAGGTAAGTTTAGTAGTAGGGTTTTTTTTCCTTATTCTATACTACCTGGTGATCCAAATACTTTTGAACCGGCTATGCTGTGTTTTGCCTGTCTGCACCCTTGGCACTCATTGCCACCTGCTGCTATCACAGAAAGGCATTGATGAAAACATGCAACATTATAAAAACTACTTTTAAAGGCTTTCCTTACCATGTTATTAAAGGAGATGGTGGAACTGGTCATGCTGTTGTCCATATCATTTTGGTACTTCTTAAGGAAACTATCACTCGTCGTAGTTCACATTGAGAAATGCTGGCGGATATTTTTTTTTAATTCTGTTAGAGTATGTGCATACAGCAGCTGTGTGTTGTTACCATGTGCGCAGTGAAAAACAACTTACAGTGGTTTGGATGTTCTTGGGCATTTTTTTTTTTTTTTTGTTGAGTCAACAGTTTGACCGAAACATACGTGAATACCATTAAGTCCCCATTTTTTAGAGAGTTAACAGACAAGGAGCATGATGTCTTTTTTCAACAAGATTCTGCAACAGCACATACAGCCAATCTTTTGATGAGAACAATTGAAAGTGTGTTTCGGAAGTTATTATTTATTATTATTCATATTATTTTTACAGATTTGTGGCCCCCTCTGTCCGCAAACTAACCCCTTGTGCTTTCTATCTCTGAGATAACTTAAAGCATTAAGTTTGCAAGACAAACACACATCCCTGGAAGAATTACAACCAAATATCTGCCAGGAAATAGTCAGCATTTCTCAATGTGAACTACAGAAAAAGGACAGTTTCCTAAAGAGGCGCCAAAAATGTATGCACTGGGGGTGGCTAGTTTCAGCAGTTCTTTTAATAACATTGGTAAATAAAGCCTTCGAAAGTAGCTTTTAAAGTGAAATGCCTGTTGGTCTTCAAATCTCTGGATTTGCTTTCGATATTTTAGCAAAATGTTGCAAGATTTCATCCATGCCTTTCTATGATAGTGAAGATGGCAATTAGGGCCAAGGGTGTGGACAAGGAAAAGACCATGCAGTCAATTTGGATGTCATTGCATTCAAATGGCTTATTTGCATCACATAAGCTGGTATGGGAAGCTATAAGGAGTTTCAAAATAGTATCCACCAAATGGCTAACAAAGCCTTAAATGTGACCGAATAAAATTCACAGTTTTACATGCCAATGATGAATACAACCCTATGTAGACAAATAAAACAAATGTTGAGGTTATGGACATTGTATACAATTATAATAAGTGTTTTGTCTTAATAATCTAGAGCTTACCTTAAACCTGTGCTATATATACACACCTTGGCCTTTAGCGCCAGTGGGTTTAAATGCCTGATATAATAAGTTCAGTGAACTGAAAGGGGAGTTGCAGAATTGAACCATGGACTGCATGCAATGCTGACTTTGTAAACAGGTTGATGTACTGGATGGTGCAAAAATGTTTCTCGCCAGGACATTTTGTGTGTTCTTTTCATGTGAGATGGAATTTGCATGATTGAGAGCTACTTCTTAACCGGAAGAATAGTTTACCTATCTGTGTAAATGCTGCAATTGTGAGTTTGAGGAAAGTTACATTACAAGTCCTATTTCTCTAAGGTGACATTGAAACTGTTGACTCTCTAAGGACACACCACCTGGTATTCTCATGTGTGAATAAAATTATTGGTGGCAAAGACCAAATAAATCTGAAGACCATATATGTGTGTGTGTGTGCGTGCATGTTTCTTGTAATTTTGGAAAATTTGACTGAAATGAATTGTCTGAGTCAAAATTACCTTAAACACACACAACATTCTCACTTTATAGTATCTAGTATATATTATTTCATGCACACATTTTAAAATTTAGGAAAAAATGGACCTTATAGCTCTAATACTTGGGGTTCTTTCACTTTCATTTATTTTAAAACAGTGCAATGTTCTGTAAAATATATTCACATGAAACTGGTATGTGAACAATCTCCTTTAAAGTATATCAGCTCTTAAATTATCAGTGAGGTAAAATTAGAATTAAAAATGTTTTTTTACAGGCCCAGTATTTTATACTCACACCATCAACACCCAAGTTGTTGACATTGAATAACCTATTTGTTACTTTCCTCTTCCTTCCTGTTGCCCTCATTTTATAATATACCAATTTAGAAATAAATCAGTCCTGGAATTTTAAAGGAAAACCAAGTGCTGCATGACATTTTACTGATGCTGTATAGGTGATTTTGTGAAACTATATGTTTGATTTTTGTTACAGGTTGAAGACTTCACTACAATAGAATGTCCAAGGTAAAACTTGACTCTTGGGTAACACATTGAAGCCCAAGCCAGAGTATAGCTCGGGCCATGCAAAATGTTCATGAGATCCACACCCAAATATAGCTCGGGCAGGTATTTCTAACGCTTTTAATTCAATTCCACAACCTTAACTCGGTCTTGGGCTATACAGCAAAGAACATACATCAGTTATCATTTGGTTGTCTGATTTGTACCATCTGCCCTTGCTTTAGTAAACTATTAGGAAATTTAGGAGAGTTAGTAATATTGGTTGTTTGCAGGTAGTCTCCCATTTTCCTTGAGGGAGGTGACCTATTTGTTATGTTTTGTGTTCCTAAGTGTTAAAATGCTGCCTTTTCATCAGACTTCTGTGAACTGAAGCTGAAATTCATCATATAAATGAAGCTCTGGAAAATTCTGATTCCAAGGTGGAGTTTTTTGAACTGTCAATAAATGGAGTGTAAGCTGTTTTATGCAGATTTCTTCAAACTCATATATGATACTTGTAAAATTAGAAATAAAATATTAATATGGAAGTTATAACTATTTTCTTACTTGATGAGAAATCCTTTAATACCATACCTTTAGATTGTCCAAAAATTTTTTGGCAGATTTGATTATGTACTCTAAATAGCTCAAAGTAAACAAAAATCCATGAGTTTTGTGGCCCTTGGACTAAATAAATGCCTGGGCTTCAATGTGTTAATATTTGAATTAAAATCCTGCTATTGATGCTATATTTTTTTTTAATGCTTCTGTAGCTTTTGACTAAGTTAGCCGTGGCAGAGAGAGGATGTGTGAAAGTGCCAAGCAATTTTAGAGCAGAATGCAGGGTTTTAAATTGTCAGTAATAAAATGAGTACCAAATAGCATAGAGAGCTATATATTTTTTGTAATTTTTAGTAAGTATATTGTGTAATATATTATATGGATCAGAAGTCTCTTTAACATTAAAAAACATTAAAAAAAATATTTCAAAAATAAAAAATACCAGAATAATCAATACAAAACCTCACTATACAGAAAGTTCAGGCCGATGTAATGCAAGAGATATTTCTTTAGTAAAACAGCAATCTGTTTGGGTCTGTTTAATTTTTTAAATACAGGATGTATCTGAAAAAAACTCTCCCCCCCCCCAAAAAAAAATACCACACATGCATGAAGGCCCCCCCCCCCACACACATACACACAGAGGAGGAAAGAGAGAGACAGAGATTAAAATGGCACAAAGCAATGGGATACATGTGGATTGCTGTATAATTTAGCACCTTTGTTTTTGTGTTGCTTAATGGCTAATTCACATTGTCTGCATCGTCTGGTTACATTTCCATAATTCCATTTTGATAATATGCTGATTATTTGCATGCATATGAGGACTGTTATTAGACTGCCCTTTCTTACGTAGATGTTAAACACTTTCATCAATATCTGAAAATGCATACTCATTCACTTTCTTTTAATACAGCATGGACTGCACCTCCATTTCTCTTTGTTTCATAAGCTTTTGCTAGCCTACAGCATTTTCAACCAAGATAAAACATTGACTAGAGAAAATAAATGTGCAAGTAATTTAATGCCCTGAAATGCTCCAAAAAACCATTCTCTATGGCTGTGACATAGAAATAGTAGACTTTCCTGTTGCAAAGAGTTAAAACATATGAAAATGGCATTACAATTAGATCGTCATTGGCAATTCTCACAGAATTTGTGGATCATTATTGACACCAAAAGGGTTCAGATTTAAATAAAATAAGATTTGTAGAATGTTAGAACAGAGGTATGGAACATCTAGAGAAGAATGGGGGGCCAATTTGGAAAAGAGAGATTACAGGTTTAGCTTGTTATCTCAGGAGTTAAGCAAAGAAGGGCAGTGTGGAGTGTTTCCTATACAAAATGAGATTCTGGAAGGAAAATTCTGGATGTTACAGGGTTAGTGTTGGGTGCTCACCTAGAGTATAACAGTTTCCCAAGTCTTAGTCGGCGGTAAAGTGCAAGCCTTTAGTGTGAACAGATCTCCTGCTAAACTAAAATACAGTAATTGCTTTTTCACACAAGCCATATATAGGACAGGTAGGACTGGCTGGAGACCAGGAGATTCATGGTTCAAATCCTAGCCATGCCATCAAGTTTTTCAGTCTGACTCTGCACATCCTAAAATACAGTAAATTCACATTCCATACACAGATGCACAACAAATTCAAAAGAATTCTTCGAAAATCCCGATATAGAGTTGGGACCTCAAAACACATTCAAATCCAGCATTTACCAAATAAACTACGATGACTTCCTCAAAAATTTACATTGGTCAAACTTGAGGGAAATCTTCAAACAGGATTAAAGAAACACCTCTGAAGCATGAAACTGCAAGTCTAGCTTAGACTTTTTCGGCAGTAACTGATGGGTGATTGGAGGATCCATTGCTTATTAGGGTGCATTGTGGTAATAAAAGCTGAGTAGAGTAATTGAAGTTAAAGTTGCAGTTTCTTCCTCAAAACTAACTTTAATCCACATGTACTGTAGTGAAACATATTGTGCTCATCTGATATAATATTAATGTTAAGCACTCACATGACTTATATCCCCATTATTAATTCACATGTAATTCTTTACTTTTCATATGAGAGACTCAGCTATCCACATTTTGATGGTGGAATTTGATATTTGCTTGTATCACAGATTGATTTTGATACTACAGAACTGCTACGGAGGAAAAAGAAAAAAAAGCATTTGTAAGTGCTTTAGCACACTGGGCTTGGGCTTGGTAAAATTGAACTTTAGATATGCATTTGGAACAAAATTCTGCACGAGTGGTATTTTAATGAATTCCAATAATTTTTGCTCTGGATTCTTGGTTTTACCTTATTTTTTAGGCTATGTAAAATTCAATGACAATGGAGAGCACTTAACACACTATTAGAGTAAAAATTGAAAGTGTGAATGAATTGATTTCACTTACAAAGATTTTTAGAAAATGAACCTAAAGATTTGCAGTTCACTAACCATTAAACTTTTTTTTGAAGTTTTACTGTTTACAACTGCTTCTATTAACTTAGCATGTATTTAGAGTATATTCAAGAGGTACAATTTAAATACGCAAATATCTCAACCATAAAAGACTTTATTCAAAATGGAAATTTGACAAAACTGAAAAATAATCTTTCCCCATGTCTTTGGTCGTTTGTAGCATGCATGTCTGATAAAGGTGGGACTTAACACCACTGTATATTTTTCTGAATTTGAGTAGCTTCTTGCTCTGATTCCTTCTGTCTCTTATGCACGAGAGATGAATTTTCAGTTGAACTGAAAACGTCAGTTTTTGTATAATAATAGAACAATAATTCATAACCAAGCAGGATGCCTCTAGCAGCAAAGTATGTGTTCCATATTCAGGAGGTCCTGCTACAAATGTTTCTATCAGTTACCAAGTTAAATACCACATTGGATGTTTAATGCCATGATCCAAAGTTCTACCTTAAGTCTAAAACAATAGTAACACTGAAAATAGCAATTGCACTTTCATTCATGTACAGATAGTGAAATCAGAACTGGATAGCAGCATTATGCTCTCTGATTTGGTTGCAGCAAAGTGGTACAGGTGAGACCAGGAGGTCTACTGCCCCTCAAATACGATTAAGGTATCTCACCCAACGAATCTGTTAGAATATGAACAAGTAATTAGTGTAATACAATAAAACTTTGTGAAGATTTTTAATGAAATAAACATTAGCCATTGTTTCAGTTCACGACATCTTAAATAGCTTGTTGTAACATGATAAAATCCTTGTATGTGAATGGCAAAATGCATCCATTAACTAATTCAGTAAGATATTGGTTAGATGGTGATCCTTTTTCTTTGAAAATATTTTGCTTATCAATGTGATCAAAGTTTATGTAAATCTTCATTCATTATACATGCAGTACTTTTGTCATGAACATTGGAATAAGTTTGCCATTAATATACTTTTGCTTGAAAGATCTGATTGATCACCTAATGATGCTGAGGACTAACAAAGTTATATTCAGTTGTTTGTAATTAGATATTTTGTGGTTGAATTTGTATCTCCAAGTTTGGATTTAATTCTGATATTTGTACTGAATACTAAATTTTCCATTTCAGATCATGCAGAGAAATGGTTAAATTACCATCTGCTGAAGATTCCAGTAAAGACTCCATCTTCACTGATGGAAAGGATCATCCTGATCATGAAACTCAAAGTGATATTGCAAAAATACCAAATTTAAAAAGTGTTCACTCAAAAGAGCATGGTAAAAATAGTGGCGGTAAGGAAATTTACAGCAGGGAAAAGAACTTGGTTCACAAAAAAGAGAGGTTACACAGGTGTACCATTTGTGAGAAGAGCTTTACTTTACCATGTTATTTGAAAAGACATAGTTTGATTCATGAGGATGAAAGGCCATACAAATGTGAAACTTGTGGAAAGAGGTTTAGATGGTTGGCAGATGTAAAAGTGAATAATCTTATTCATGAAGGTATCAAGCCACACAAATGTGAAAATTGTGATAAAACTTTTGCTCGGTTGTCACATTTGAAAAACCATAATTATATTCATGAGGGTAAAAAGCCACATCAATGTGAAATTTGTGAAAAAGGCTTTACTGCCATCTCAGATTTAAAAAGGCATAGTTTGAGACATGAGGGTAAGAAGCCACATATATGTGAAATCTGTGGTAAGAGTTTTACCTTAGAATCAGGTTTGAAAAGGCATAATTTCATTCATGCGGGTGAAAAGCCACACAAGTGTACAATTTGTGATAAGCGCTTTATTCGGATGTCAGAGTTAAAAAAGCATGGTTTGACTCATGAAGGTAAGAAGCCACGTAAGTGTGAGATTTGTGCAAAAAGCTTTATCCGCATGACAGATTTAAAAAGGCACCATTTAACTCATGAGGGTAAAAAGACATATAAGTGTGAAACTTGTGATAAAGTATTTACTTTCTTGTCAAATTTAAAAAAACACAATTTAATTCATGAAGGTAAAAGGCCGTATAAGTGTAAAATTTGTGATAAGAGCTTCACTCAGTCATCGCATTTGAAAAGGCATTATATGAGTCATGAGAGTAAAAGAATGCAAAATTTGCGAAAAAAAGTTTCCTAGTTTGCCAGATTTAAAAATCCATGAATTGATGCACAAGGGCAAAAAGCCCCATAAGTGTGAAAGTTGTAAAAAAAATATTATTCCATTATCTTTAATAGTTCATAAATTAACTCATGAGGGTATGAAGCCACACCAGTGTAAAACTTGTGGTAAAAGGTTTACCCAGTTAGGACATCTGAAAAAGCACAATTTCAGTTATTATAGTGTTAAGTCACATAAGTGTGAAATTTGTGACAAAAGTTTTAAGGTCTGGTCAGATTTGAAAATGCACAACCTGATTCATAATGAAGGACCTCACAAGTGCAAAGTATATGGGAAATGTTTCAATACTTTATCTGATTTAAAAAGTATGTAATGTAATTCATGAGGATAAAGGGCCACATAAGTGAAAAACTAGTTAAATGCTTTGTCCACTTAGGACAATAGAATAGACATAACAGGAGTCCTGAGGGTAACAACAGTAAAAAGTAATTTATTACTTTGTCTGATCTGAAAATCCATAAGTTGAAGCAGTAAAGCAAGTTACATAAGTGTGAAATTTATGAGCAAAGATTTACAGTCTTGTCACCTATGAAAATTGATTCATGACGGTAAGAAGCCAAAAAAGTGTAAAACTTGTATTATGAGGTTTGCTCAGTTGAGACTTTTGAAAACACAATTTGAACCATAAGGATAAAATGCCATATATTTAAAATTTGTGAAGATGGGTATATTGTATTTACAGATTTAAAAATCTATAATTTGATGCCTGAAGGTAAAAAGCTTAACTATGACATTTCTGAGAAAGGATTTACAGCCTTGTCAAATTTGAAAACACATGTCATTCACGAGAGTAAAAGACCTCACAAGCCTAAAACCTTTTATATGGGCTTTAGTTTGACTATCACATTTTAAAGGCATTTAATTACCAGGCTCTATGGACAGATTATTTATTTTATATAGTAAATGCACAATTTTAATCTGAAAAGAAAAACTCTTACAGGTAAAACATTTAAGAAGCTGCATGATTTATTTTATTTCAAAGACATAATGAAACCTTAAAGTAAAATACGCTTAGCATATGTACAAAGAGCTTAATGGAACTTGAAATACATAAATTCACAAGGCTAAAAGAAGTTCTATATTCTTTGTCTTTTTGTGTACTTCAATTATAGTTATCTTTTTTGCTAAAAATTCTGTAATACTGAACTGTAAGGAATGATTTACTTACATGAAAGTGCCTTTTTGTGTCCTTCAATTATAGTTATCAGTTTTGTTCGAAACTCTTTAATACTGAACTGCAAGGAATGATTTATGTGAATGTGCATCAGATTTACAGACTGCAACAGCAAGTGGAAATTCAACTCAAATGGAATTGTAAAGTACACTTTATAATAAATAAATTTTTCACAATTTTGTGAATACTTGCTTTTCCTAATGTTATGCCACCTCTATATAATCTACATAGGTCAGCAGCTGTTACTAAGATTTTAAAGATAGTTAAATTAGGACTTTCAGGATGGTTAAATGTTATTTTTAATGCTTCTAGGTTATGGTATACACAGTTCATACTCCATCTACTGGAAGCAAAAGAAATATTTTATAGAATCTTTTGGGTGAGTCACTAAGTTATATAAACAGGTCAGACTATTAATTCAGAGTAAAACCACATTATCGTACTCAAACTTCACTAGATGAAGTAAGTAACTGGACATGTTTTGGCAGCTATTGCAGCCATCTTTACTGATGAAAGTGATGAATAGTGGCCTGTATAGGTCTTCCTTCTCGGTAGATGAATTTTGAAATGAGAGCATTTGCTTGTGGGATATCCAATTTTATGACTTTGATTTTGGTTTTTTTAGAATTAATGGATTTTCCCAAACAGTTAACCTAATTAGATTCTGCACTGACTTCAATAACTTGGGTTCATTGTAAAAACTATGGTTTTCTTTACCTTAAAAGTTGTGCAACGGCTGACTTATCAGTCTGCTTTAAATACCTCACGAGTTCTTTGAAATGTCCAATGTTTCCTTTTGTTTTGCCTGCATTCCTTTTCACATTCCTTGCAGCTGACCTCACATATCCCTGATTGTTTCAGTGAGGGGATTGAAACAGCAGAAAATAAATGGAAATAAAAAAAAAACTTCAAAAAACTCCCACCACCTTTTGGTACACACAAAATTTCAAAAGATTTTAAAAAAAATGGAACACCAACTTAGCTATAGTTAATAAACACAGTTTAAGAAGCCTCTTCCATACAAACACAAAGATAAAACAGCCTCACTGTAACAAGCAGGGATATATGAAATCCACAAGGACTGTGAAAAGGTGTATATATGGAAAACAAAAAGAAACATCAATGCTTTAAAGAACATATAACATATTTAAGCATAAACAGACAGATACGTCAGCTGTAGCACAGCATTTTTGCCCTGAAAATCATAATGTTCACAGTGAACCCAAGTTATTAAAATCAGTGTATAATCAAGTTGCTTTAACAGTTTGGATAAATGTATTAATTCCAAGAAACAAAAAGGAAGTCTTAAATATCGATATACCACAAATAATGGTCTAATCTATTAATCTGCCCAGAAGAGAGATCTCTACAGACTGCTACCATGAGCTCATCAGTAAATTTCTGCTGCAAATGGCAGCAATCACCGCCAAAACGTGTTTAAAGTTGCTTATTTCAACTAGTGAAGTTTAAGAGTGATGCTGGTTTTTTACTCTTAATTAGTTACTTCACTGTGCACATCAATTAATAGTTTAATAAAGATCAAATTTTTTCACTTCTGAGTGTGGTGAAGCAATATACAGTTAACTTCATATGCCCAAGATTGTGCCGGTCCCCATGGCCATGCTCGCTAAAGCATCTCGCTTTGGTGCTTCGTGGGCAGGGGATCGTGGGTTTGAGTCCCGCCTTGGGCATGGTTGTTATATATTTGTGCAATGTGTATATGTTTGTAAAAGAAACAGTAAAACCAGTAATCAGTAAGACCTACGGGGGGAAATGTAAATAGGGATACAGTACCGGAGTCCTGATCAGACTCCGTTACTGTTTAAAAAAAAAAAAAGATAATGGGTTTAAACCTGGCAGAGGATGATGGATTTTTTCTGGAGTAAAAATCCTTAGCATGGTTTCCTTAGGAAGGGAAGTAGAGCCATTGGTCCTGTATCGTAGATTTAAGACACGTAAAAGAACCTGAAACCTGATAGAGGGGCCTCTGAGCAAAATTAAGTAGTCTTTCATGCCCAATTTAATGCTGAGAACCACAGCAGTTAAAGACCATCCATAAATAACACACCATTTACATTTTGCAGTATACAGTGGATTGTGACTTTCTGGCATTGTTTACTGTTGTGTAAACACTAAACAACTTCAAAGTTGATACACAACTTAAATTTTTTTAAAAATGGTTCCATTTTGTAGCAGATGTTATACAGCAGCTTTACTCAGAAATTACAAGTGGTCCAAATAAAAGAAATTGATGGAGCGCTGCAACAACATTTTGCAGTAGTCAAACATAGTATTGAGTTCATGGTGTAACGTCTATGTTACAAACTGAATGTTTTGTCACTGCCTGCTTCATTATTACGTTGCTGCAACACATACGTCAGCCTGCTGGAAGTCTAACTGGCAGCTCTACACGTTTCTGTGTAGGCCTGGACATGTCATGTGTACCCCTACTATAGTGAAGGCTAGCTGTACTTCCCTGGGCAGCTATCAGTCAGCTGGGAGCTCAACTTTCATTGGGGTCATCTTATATAGTGCTAGGAGGGTGCACCTTCTACGAGGCCACTTGTGCCATGAGAAAATTTTCAGGAGTAGACTTTCGGCTTGTCAAAAGTATTTAACATTGTCACTTTTCTGGATTTAAATTAGCTAAGTTTCTTAATCTTCTCACTCCTATGTCAGTATAATTATTCAGACTGGCTTGAAGTGGCCCTATGTCCTTTGGTTCCTTATTTGTGGCAAACACGAGGCTTTGTAACGGTTTCATGTTGTATTTTGATTGTGGTACCCATTTTTAAATCAAATGGGTCATGTTGGGTTGAAATCTTTCTTTGTTAAGGTTCACCTTATTCCTGCCTTAACCTAAGCATAAATCCTGTCCTGGGGTTTTTCTCCTTAACTTGCCTGCTTCTACAAAGAATATCTTTTAACATTTAGGCCCAGCAGAGCAAGAATGGCAGCATAGAACTATAGCAGGTCATATTTTACAAGCATAATCTTAACTGTAGTAGAGTAGAGGCCATTTAATTGCATCTATACATTTTTTGCTAATATATTAGTTTCTAGCGAATGGCAGAGGAAAAACATGTTCCTTATACGTGGAAAGCAACACACTTCATTGCATCTTTAATATAGGTATAGTTAACCTTTCTTTTGCTTCTTTTATTTTGCAAAATTTGTGTCCACCTTTGTTTTAAAAGTCTAATTACTTGTGCTTGCATATTCTATATTACATGGGCAAGGTGCTTACCAATTTGAATTTTTTACATAAGTCTGAGCTTCATTTTCTTTTTCAAATTAGGCACATTTACTTGGGATGAATCGAAATCCATCACAGCCTTGATGATATCTCCTAAGAAAAATGCCAAAGCCAAAATTGATATGGATTATTTGTCTGCTTTGGAAGTTAATGATTATGTGGCAGAGACTAAATGTTTGTTTAGCGAATTGCCTCAAATGTTTTGACACAAACTTCACCAAGCGTAATTTGCCAAATTAAGACAAGATTACAGCATCATTATGAGTGCCTTCTACTTTTGCAGTCATCTAAATTTGCCATAAAGGACAACATTGTGCCACATTTAAACAAAATTCAGTTGTTACTAGCCTCAGAAATTATGTATAAAGCATCTAATATTCCCAAGATGCTACTTTTCGATTCTCAAGATAAACATGAAAATTTAAATCTTATACAAATTATGATTCTTTTCATAAAGCATATTCGTCACAGAAAATGTTGTTGGGCATGAGTTTTATGGTTAACACTTTGGAGCAAGCTTATGTATTTTTGCAGTTTTTTATTCACTTACAGGAGGTTTTAATCTTGGTCCCTTTTGATGTAGAACATTGCTATTGCTTATTGTTAAGGTTATTGAGGGCTCGCTCATTATTTCATGTAATTAATAACTTACAAGAGCACTTTGGAAGCATTTCAGGCCAAAATTTTGGGGCTAACTTTCCACCTTGTGCGTTAATGCAGTATTTAAATAAATACTATTATGCTCCTCAACATAGGGCAGCAACCTTTGTAGACTTTATTATCAGAGTGAAACATGCAAACATTTTCATGGTTGGGGATAGTCAGCAGCAGATTTGCCTAAGGGTTGCATTTTTCGCTTCAATCTCATTGAGTATTTTTTCTATGCCTAAGTCCTATACAGATTTAGATTCTATGGTTTTATTGCTACAGCAATTACCAGAAACTCCAACCCTTTTAAAGCTAATGCCATTTTCTAAACTTTCACTATGATGATTCCAAATTCGATGCAGAGTTCATTATTATACACTTCAGGGGCCAAAGTTCCAAATTATTTCTTCTGTGGACACCTAGACTATTCATTTCATAATTGCTTTTGTCATTTTAATGTGTCACATAATGATCTATCTCTTAGATGACTTAAATTTCTTATTCTATACTGGAATCCTTAGATGGCATTTTCTCTCGCTGCGAGATTTATATTTCTGGTAAAATTTTCTTTACCAAAATCAACTCCAATTAAAGCTGATATCTTTTCGTAGACTTCCAGCATGATGAGTTTGATATCCACACAGAACTGATTATCTTATATTTTAGAGGCCAAAGTTCCAAAAATGTTTCTTCTGTGGAATAACTGCTTTGGTTCTAATGGCTAATGAGTCACTTAATGATCTATCTTGTAGATGACTTAGATTTCTTATTGTATACTGGATTACTTATTCTTCCTCTCACCACGAGGATTGCATTTCTGGTAAAATTTGCTCTACTTACACCTCTCAGCTTAAGGTGACCCCCCTTGAAGGATTAGCCCTCAGCGATAAGTTTCACACCCCATAAACTCATTGTAGGTACTCCAACTGCTTTTCTATTTTGGCTCCTATGTGACAGTGGGGCACCATTTTCTTGTGTGTGGGTTGCAAAACTTTATTTTTTCTGTTCTCTTCGTTTATCTTTCCTGTGCTGTCTTTATCTGTTTTTCTTTCCCCACCTCAGGGTTTTATTTTTTCCTTGGAATGCAGTTCGTGTATGACAGGGTTTTTGCGATTCCAGATCCTGGTGGGCAAGGGGAAATGTACAGGGTATGGGAGGGATGATAACGTTTGGGAAAAGGTTGTTTGTTTTCCAGGAATATTTAACATGTAATATTCTTTTGTCTCTGTTATGTTATAGAGCTCTAAAGTATTTGTTATTTTTATTAGTGTTATTGTTCATAGTTTGTATTTTATTTTATTCTCTTTCAGCATGTTACTTGGATATTACCGTGTTATTATCCTTGAATATATTTGTTTTTAAATTTTAAGCTGGCAAATATTTTGTCCTGTGTAGTTTTTTTGTGTACTTTACACTAAAAATAGTGAAAAAATTCTTACTTTAGCCATTTTTTCAAAAAAGCACTAACACAATTGTGCGGGTTAGGATACAAGAATAAAATGAATATGCAAACATGAAGGTGCATATTAATCTAAAGTTTTCATATAAAATATGCTTAAAAATACATATCAGCAAAAATCTCTTCAGATTTTACATGGTAACTTCTAAAACAGGCTTTTCTTTAGAAAGACACAGATGTTGATCACATTTAATGCACCTAGTGCAGCCCTCCAGCTGGCAAGTTCTAGAAGTAATGCTACTGACCTCTGGCCAATGATCGAAACCATCATATCGCTTGTCTGCAACTGGTTTAGGAGGTGGTGTATATATTTTCCTCTTAGGTGGTGGAGTGTTTTCTTCCTGCTCATCATCTAGAGGTCTTCTTTTCCTGCTTGGTGTGGCGGTTAAAGCTTCTGGAGCTGACAATCTGAACTTCAGTAAGTCTATAATTTTTTTTTTGGCAGCTTATTTGCTTTACATTCTTCCCTATATGTTTGCCAACTGTTAACTGTAGCAAGAACCAACAAATGTAGGATTTACCTTGAGGGTCCATTTTCTGGTTTTGAACCATGTTCGATAGCACTCCATTAATTGGTCGCAAATATCAACACCACCCATATGCTGATTGTAATTTCTAACGACAGCTGGAATGTTAATCTCAATATATATTTTCCCATTTTTGCTCCACCTTTTCACTTTTGCTTGTGGCCCTACAGTGAAACAGGTGGATAACCTTTTGGTTATCTTTCCACTCAGTTATGACAATCTTTTCATCTGATCTAACATAACAGTGACTCTGACTTCTTTCCATTTTCCCCTTTTTGAAATTAACATTCTTTGGTCTATTTAGCACTACAGTTCCTGATCCCTCAATTCCCTGCTCTGAAAGCTTTGCTAATAGAGCCACAGTGGTGAAGTATCTGTCGAAATAAACAAAGCTCCCTTTAAGCATTGATTGAACCATATGCTTGATAACTGAACGTCCTAAACCTAGATCTTTGTTTTTAAGTGGGGTATTACTGCCTTGGTAAAACTGAAAATCTAGCACTACTCATGATGTTATAACAATTTTTTAACCCTACTGGTCTTTGCTTGTTCTTCACATATTGTTTTAACTTGCATCGACCACTGAAGGGTATCATCTGCTCATCAATAGAATAGTATCCAAAATTTCTGGATATTCTTTCACATGTACTTCTTACAGCACTGACAGAGATTGAACTTTCCATAGCAAATTAGATTTGGGATCTTCAGGAATGCACACTGTGTCTACTAATCTATCACTTGACATACATTCTGAAATGCCTGGAAGGGCAATTCTCTGTTGCCAATACATAGCTAACCTAGGGTGTGTAATGCACCCCATCAGAAAATTCATTGCCATAATTTTTTTCAGTTCAACTGCATCAGTTCCTATAGATTTGTCAGTTTTTGTCACACTATAAATATTTGTATATTTTTCTGCTATTTCATAAACTTCATCAGTAAAGTAGTCGTCAAGGTATTGTGCTGGTGTATGCAGTGTTGGAGGATTCTGAAAGAAAATATGAAAAATAAGGGAAAAGAAATTTGGAAACTAAATGATATAGTAAATCGTTTTTCTGCCGGTTAAATATATTGATGTAAGTATCTTACCTTTGTATCATAATGTTTTGCATTTGGGTGCTGTTTCTCAACAAATACCTTTTCTCTTGATTTATACTTTGATTAATGTCTTTATCTTAATCACTTTCCACTTCCGAAATGGAAACATTTTTGTAAGAAGGCCCATCATCGTCGTCTTTGCTGGATAATTCGCCAACATCCGAATCCTCCAACCATATTGTCAAGATTTCATCATCACTTAAGCCTTAAACATACGTAATACAGTGTTATTTTAGCTGTGGAATGCAAACTTATAATTCTAATGTGATATTCACTAACAATTCTGCACAAAAACATCAGCTGCATTTTGAGGTTAGAATGGGCAAAACAGCTGATATATAACCTAACTAGCACGAATGTGCAACTTGGATTTTATTTTCGTTTTACACATATTTAATGTTCATAATATAATGTTTTTAGTATTGTGTCTTCAAGAGAAAACACCAGGGTTAAAATCCCTGCTATTATAATAGCTTACATAAAATAAAACGTAAATCCATTATTACTTACGGCGTGAGCAAATGGCAAAATTGTGTAACAAAGTTTGACCATCTGTCACTGCCTCTGTAGGCAAAGAGTGGAAACAGAAACAGTTGCAGCTGACTGGCCGTAGCTCGCACAATCGTTGCAGGCCATATTGGGGCAGTAAAGCGATTTCTGTTAATTGGGAAAATTAAAACATGCAACACGCACGATTGTGTATCCTCGAGTGGAAAGGGCCAAGAGTTTCAATTACCTCATGGCTTTGCCACAGTAATGTATACTTGTTAATTATTTGCCATCAAGGTTTTTCTAGCGGGCCATTTCATTGTGTATGCTTGCTGGCTCCTTCAGAGCTAGTCTGTTTATTTTTTGTCATTACCTTTTAATATGGCTATATATCATGACACTAATGGCTGTGTGTGTTTTTGTATTACATGCCACTCCCCCCCATGGAGGTGCTTGTTCATGGAGCTGATATGTCCAGAGCATCTACATATTCTATGTGTGGATTTCTTCACTTATCATTTTTCTTGTTTTTAGGACTTCATCTTTGTATCAGTGTGCAAAGTTTTGCAATGCTGTGTTTACTCTTGCCCTCTCTAGTCTATGGGGGCAGGGAAGGGTTTTAACATCTATGTTATAAGCTGAATGTTTTGTTACTGCCTGCTTCATCATTACATCAGCCTGCTGGAAGTCTAGCTAGCAGATCTACTCATTTCTGCACAGGCCTGCACAGGTCACTAGTTCCCCTACTGGTTAGGGGGTAGGGGGAAACTTGGATAGCTGTGCTTCTCTGGGCAGCTGGCAGTTCAGCTTCCATCGGAGTCATCTTACATAATGCTAGGAGGGCACATCTGCGAGGCCACTTGAACCATGATAAAATTTTCGGGAGCGAACTTTCAGTCTGTCAAAATTAACTTCATTTAACCTTGGCACTTTTCTGGGTTTAAATTAGCTAAATTTCTTAATCTTCTCACTTCCATGTCAGTATAATTATTCAGACTGGTTTGTAGTGGTTCTTTATTTGGTTCTTTATTTGTTGCGAGCACAAGGCTTTGTAAACATTTTGTACTCAATTTTGATTGTGGTGCACATTTTTAAATAAAATGGGTCAAGTTGGGTTGAAATATTTCCATGTTAAGGTTCACCCTATTCCTGGCATTACCTGCACAAAGATCCAGGCCTGGGGTTTTTCTCCTTAACTTGCTTGCTTCTACTAAGAATTATCTCTTAACAGTGCAATGTGTAAGTGCATTCATTACTGATTATTGTACTGTAATGTTTATAATTAGCTGTTGCATATCATGTTTACATAGTTATAACTTATGTAGACTACTGCTGCAAAGACGAAGGTTACTGCTCTCGTACACAATTTTGTATGAGCTGGTTGATTTGTGGCAACTTCAACATGTTTTTCAAGTTAATTTTAAAGTCATTTCATAATCACACATTGATCCAATAGGACAATATTTTCTATGCTCATGGCACCAACATTTTTAACCTTTTTCTGAAACCATATTCCAAAACTCTAAAACTGAATTTTTTCTCTTCAAAGGTACTTAATATTCTTGGGTCAATCTTTTGGGACAGTGGATGGAGGAGATAAGGAAGTCATATGGCTGCACTGTAGCTAACAGAAAGTTCCAACACACTTAACTGACCTGGGCATTGGCATCTAGTTTCTTACCTTTAACCTTTGCTAAATCTGACTAAGGAATACTCTGAATTCTGTTGGATGAGTTCATTTTTCACATATCTCAGAGCCAAAAGTTTACAATACAGTTACATATTTGCTATCATTAAGAAAATACTAGTACGGGATTTTTGACGAATCAGAATTGGTTTCAGAATTTTTGAAAAATATAAAATGTGCTCCTTATATCCTGGCATAGTATAGTGTGCATTTTATGAAGGGTCACAAATATTTTTTCTATACATAAATAAGACCAAAGCATAAAACATCAATAAAATCATTTCTCAGTTCTTCTGTATGTGTTACCAATTTTCTTTTAAGAAAGTGCACCTGTTAGCTGCTAATAGGTTTATTTGTATCTTACATTTACTTTGGATATAATTCAGTGTTTCAGACATATCAGTCTGGAAGCCAACTTCCATAAAAAGTGTTGAATTCAAGGTAGTCTTTTTCAATAACTTGGGTTTTGTTTCAGGGCAAAAAAAAAATCTATTTCTAAATTCTTCCTTTGCTCTACCACTTGAACTTTCTGTAAATTAGACTCTTTGAGTAATTCTATGAATTACCTATAATTAACTTTGTGATCTGTTGAAATAAACCTTGTTAATTAATTTCTTCACGATGATATTTGAAAGTATCATTAAATATAATAGCAAGGTTCTTAATATAAAATGCAATAGTATGTTTTAATTGGTCTCTTTTTAAATATTTTTAACAAAAGAATAAATCTTATAAGGGCGGATTGACAATACACATTAATTTTTTTACAAAAAAAGGTTAATGGTTTAAAACAAAACTCAAATGAACTTGCACCTTTTACCTACTTTCCCGCACATTTGTCACATCATGATACCAGTTTCATTGTGCCCTATTCGTAGGAGTCATCCATGGAGTGTAGCCATCTACTGATTTTACTTCTGCATCTGTCACAAAAAATTTCTTCATGGGTCCAAACAAATGAAAGTGTGATGGTGCAAAGTCCGGACTGTGTGGTGGATGCTGGAGCTCCTCCCAACCAAATTTGGTGATTTTCTGACGAACAGCAGCAGAAACATAGGGGCGAGCATTGTCATGAAGTTTGACAGTAATGTTGTGGTGTTTGTCATGAAGGTCACAATGCAACTTGAAAGTTTTAATGCAGGCTGCAGCATTCACAGTGGTCTTGTGTTCAGCAAAGTTCCACCAGTAAAACACCATGCATATTCCAGAACACTGTAACAAGCATTTTCCTAGTTTTGAGTCATTTTAGATTTCTGAACCAGCATATTTCCACCCCATATTTGTCTGTGTTGTTTCAGGCATGCAGTGATATGCCCACGACTCATCACCAGTGTTGATACCTTTCAGAAAGTTCAGATCCTACTGCGACGTACCATATTAAGTGATCCAAGCTTGTCATCATTCACTGGCTCATATGGTTGTCTGTCAGGTTCTTAGGCACCCAGCGACCATTAACTTTAAAAATTTCAATGTGACATGAACAATATCATACACTTCACCATAAGAAATATTGAACTTTTGCGACAAGGTTCACATTTGCATATGCCAGTTGTTCAAAATTGCTGTTTCAATGCCTCTGACATTCTGTGGGGTTGTAGCTGTAACCAGCCTCCCAGAGTGTGGCAAATCACCGAGGTTTTCATGGCACTTTTGAAAGAATGCACATCACCTGGAGATGTTGCTATGGTCCATACAATAATCCCCATACATGCCATGCATGTCCCTGTTAATTTCACTTTGTTTATACCCTTTGAACCACACCTCTCTGCTTTTCAAACATGGACGACAGTAGCATGCATGCCATCTTTGTTGCATACCTCATGCTTCTTTTGCTAGAGCTGCACATAAAACAAAAAATTCCTTCTGTAGTGAAAACCTCTATCTATATCTGTGTGATATTGTAACATTCCAGCTGCATGTTACTTTTCATTCTGCCCTCATATATAACATAATGGTATATCTGTTACAAATTAACTTCGCTTTTGTACATAGTAGTTTGTAAGCATGATATGGACACATTAAATAAATGTTGGATGATGCCTAAGCTGAGGACCGGTGTACATGCCTAGCAAACCAGCTATAAAAGGAGGATCAAGACGACTTTGCAGTCATGATGGGTTTGTGCCCAGAATTTGGTAGCAATAGCTAAGTTCCTCTTGAGGAAAAATCTGACTCTATTTGTACTTTCTAATCTACCATGTAGTGAAAGTATTGCATTCTACCCAAAAATTTGTGATTTAACCGGAAATACACATTTTATGATCTCCTGAATCCACAAAAATATTTTAGAAAGGACAGCGAGAGAGCCCTTGGGGTTGGGGTTGTTATTTCAAAACTAATTTGAGATCATCTTGTGAATTATCAGGAAACATGCGAGTCAGTTGAGAAATTCAATGTTATGGCGGCATGTTGCCATGGTAGCTCAGTGGTAGAGAAACTGGCTAAAAACTGGGGAGATCCATGGTTCAACTCCGAGCAATGGCATTCAGTTTTTCAGTCTGACTTTACCTACCCATCTCTTGTCCTACTCATGGTTTCTGGGAGAAAACAATTAAAACTATCATAATTTCTTGGAGACATACAAACACAAAATGCATACTTTTAGGAGTTGCTTTACGTAACTACCACACTTGAGAAAAAACCTAATTGTTTCATGAAGACATAAATATGCACAAGTGCATACTTTTAGGAGTGGTTTACTTAATTACTACATAGATACCCAGAAGTGCATTCCTTTAGTAATACTTTACCTAATTACCACATTTGAAATAACTTTTAAAGACATAACAGCACAAAAATGGATATTCCTGGGAGTTGTTTTGCTTAGGTGCCACATTTGAAATAAACACAAATTTATTCATAAAGATATAAAGCCAAACAAGTGTGTATGTGTGGGAGGTTATTTATTTAAGTGCTACATTTAAAAACAAAAACAAAAAAATAAGACAAGCACAAACTTGAGTTTTAAGTGTGCTCTTGTGGGAATTGCTTTATTTAATTCCCACATTGTACAAAATGCAAATTGAGTCATGAGAACGTGCATCCACAAACTGGTTCTGTGAGAGAGTATCTAAATTGATCAAGTTTCAAAATACAGTAATTAATGATGACTTATGTCATAGAACACAAATTAAAAACTGAGTTTGACCAGTTAAATCACAAGATATCTTACAAAATGGATGAAAATTATATTGAAAATAAGTTAAACTGTACATTTAAAAGATTTTATCCTGACACTGAAGATTTTAATGCTTAAAATGCTGTGAATGGTATTTTTAAATTTATTATGAATAAATAAAGTATCTTAAAAAGTTATTGTACTAAATGAAACCAATTATGGATATGATTATTTTCAATGGTAAACCAGTGTCTATGGTAACCCACAAATCAAATACAACTTCAATTCAAAATTGCTAAAGATGATACTTCAGAGCAAATGAGATCACATGCTAATAGCTCGAGATCAGGAATGGAGACCATCGTTTGGACTTGAGACTACATGACGAGAATTGCGAATATGATTAGGTACTGTGTTATCAGAGTCCAATTTAAATCAAGTCAAACGAAACTACACAGAATCGAAAATATACATCCCAGCTGTGAACAGATATAGTACGCGAACCGAATTTTCTTATCACAGAGTAGAAGAAAGTTTCCGGGAACTTATATTCAACAGAAATTATTTTAAAAGCCATGTTAATTCAAGCCATTTGTTGTAATATTTACGCCAGTAGAGAATGAGGAGCTTGGAATCCTGCTGGGTATGACCATACCCTACTGAAAGCATAATATTACGAGACTAGGGAATAAGTAGTCCAAAAGTAGGTCTACCTGTTGAATTGTCATCCCTCTACGAATTTTTTAGATTCCCTCTAACTGGGATACAGGCACGGCTCGTCCTGTGTGTTCATGGGTTCAATGAACCCCTTATAAAATTAAAATTCAAAGTAAACTTCTTCCCTTATAAGTCGGTAGTAATATGAAAATAAGTTATTACAATATAATTTTCTCATTCCCTTTGAAATGAGAAGAAATCTTGTTAGGTAATTGCGCGGCGCGATGATGGAATGCCTGGTTTCGTGTTGTGTTCAAATGCCTCATAGAACCCAAGTAAGCGTGAGTTTGTCGGTGAGGGGAACGGAGATGGAAGGAGGAGGGAGCAAGAAAAGCGTTCAGCAGTCGCTAAAATTTGTCTTAGCGACAACCCGAAATCCAAACGACGAATCACGAAGTTATACAAGTGTGTTTTTCTCACTCCGTCCTTTCGTGAGCTTGCGTTGTCTGTCAACGCATATGAATTCGAAGTTACATTATTGGCTTTATGCACGGATTTCAAGCAAAGAAATTTATTTAAAAGGTGTGCTAAATTGAAAACGTGTGCAAGTGAAGAGTGGTGAATGCTGCATTGACTTTAGAAAGTAGTTAGGAAAATGAACATTGTAACATTTCACTGCAAACTGGCTTTTCTAAATTTTCACTAAAAGACAAGTGTAAAGTAAAACAGGCAAACAAAGCCTCATCTTTCTGTAATCAAACCTATTAACGGTAAGGAATACTCACGCTCGTTTATAAACCAAAATATAGAAAGAAATGCAGGCTTGCTGGGAGTAATATTACAAATAGATTGTGTTGGTCTAACCGCTAAAATTTTGCTAAAGGAAAAGACTGTAGCTGGACAAAACCTGGAATGGATTTGGGACACTTGTCTCAGAAAAGTAAGGGTCATGTTACATCACAATTATATGTCAATTCTTGTATTGATCTTTCAGTATTGGGCAAAAATGACAAGAACAACTCAGTAGAGATTTTCGTAGGAGCATAGAATTGCACAATGAGCAAGTAAGCAAAACTAGATGTGTGCTGCCAAAAATTGCCTGCGTCAAATTTTGCGGAGAGTTGGAGGTGGCTCTGAGAGCCATTGATGAAACGACGAATTCTAACAACCCTGGCGTATTTAGAGTGCTAATTAATTTCCCGTCAACTCTGAATAATGTTGTTAAAGAACATTTTAAAATGGCCTCCGCCTTTGTAGGGACATTGAAGACAATTCAAAATAAATTGTTGGACAGCATGCTATCTGTGAGTTGCGATGTCATCCTCTCTGAGATTTCTAATGCAGATTTTGTTTCAATTACAGCTGATGAGACGACAGAGGTTTCAGCTAAGTGTCAGCTCGTAATTGTTATAAGGTACGTTCTGCTGGATGGAAACCCAGTGGATAAATTTTGGACTTTCTTATTACCTTCCAGACATGACGGAACTTCGTTAGCATCACATATTATGAAAGTTCTTACAGAAGTAGGGAATAATAACAACAAATTAATTTCCGAAAGATATGATGGGGCCAACGTTTTTAGTGGACGCCATTCAGGTGTGCAGGTTATCGTAAGGCTTATTTTGTACATGGTTATGCTCACCAATTAAATTTAATAATGTAGCAAGCAGCGAGTCAGAACAAAGACGTCAGGATTTTCTTCGAAAATATTGGTGAGATACCAAGTTACTTCGCCATTATCCACGAAGAATTAAAATTCTTGGCAAGATTGTTTGCAGACAACTTCCATGTGGTTCAACAAACAGATGAAACTTCAATTCTCGCACAGTCTGCACAGTGCACGAAAACATGGATGCAATTATTGAACATTTGTAGAAAATTGAGGATGCAAGCCTCCAAACTTCCGCAATTAACCAACCGCAGGAAATTCGACTGAAAATGCAGTTACCTTCTTTCAGTTTCTGGCTACACTATTTTTATAGTTATGTCACATGTTGAAATATTGTACCATGTATTACAAAAGCAAACTGTAAATTCTTCTTCAATCGAGACTGTTGTAGCTTCATTCATCAATGAAATAAAAGTAAGACAGCGTTGACATAATATATGAAAAAGTAAAAACGCTCCAGAATTCAGCAAAGAAACAGTGTCCTGTCTTTGATTCTCGTCAGTCTAGAACTATCGCGGCAAAGGAGGTCTGCGATGTAATAGTTAATTAAGCATCAGAGAGATTTCAGTTTATTGGACATTTGAGAGCTGCAACATTGTTGGGATATGTACATTTCTGAAACTTTAAAGAAGTGTCTCCAGTCGAAACTTTGGACTACATTACTAATTCATACCCGTTTCTTAATAAAACCAAATTAGAAACAGAACTTAGAACAATTTACGCTAGAGATGACTGCTGAATTGTAAAGAGTGCAACTGATTTACATAGGTTTATACTGGAAAATAGTTTGAGTGACTCACCAAACTCCTTAAATTCATAATTATTACGATCCCAATGTCATCCGTTGAAGCGGAAAGATGTATTTCTTCGTCAAAGGGATAAAAATATTTAGAGTATGATGGCTGAAGATAGACTGAACGCATTTGCAGTGCTGTCTTTAGAAAAGGAGATGATCAACCAGCTAGTGGATTTTAATGAGAAGATGATAGACCGTTTTGCTATCCAGAAACAGAGAAGGGTGTATTTAGAGTACAAACATTCCAACATTAGCATTATAATTTGAAATATTTTGTTGTTTACAGTCAAGTTTCTTTGGACTCCCAATGTCATACATTACCCACGAGCCGCCACCAAGTCTAACCACCCATGTTACAATTTGCTCGGTAATCATTGCATTTTCTGCAACATTTCACTTTTATCAAAAACGCCATGAACGCCCATATGATCTAGGACTATGTAAGCAAAGTCACCGATAGTAATGTATAGAGAAATCTGTATGCAATTCATTAGTTATTAGTGGAAAAATGTTTCGAAAATGTTTCAAGAAGGTTTACTATCAACCCGATACATATTCTAATGCTGGGACAGACAAAATAGGCTATAAAATTATAAATAATGATTTTGAATACTGTAACAATGCCATCCGAGTACATGACCGCTCTCAGGGCCGCGGCGAGAATTGGAATGTGGATCACCATAGCTGGGACGCGTAAACAACACGGAAGAGAACGCCACGCTCGTTTGTTCCCCAAGTTTCGGGTGCTTACTACCTTCTAGAAGCTTCCAGGAAACTCTGTGACGTCGCTGTCCCGCAACGAAAACAGGAAGAATTGCAGTTCATTGCGCTGCTGTTGTGAATTGCACTGAGTCGTTAGTGACTGGAGTGTTGTCGCGCTGTGGTACGCGAGCCATGGACGGCATGCAGCCATTAACTGTCAACTATCTATTGTCGAATGAACTATTTGTAACAATAGTTTAAAGACTTTATTTGTTATTCATTGCTGCGTCAATAAACAATTTTGTTACACGATTTCTTGATTATTACGCCGAAATGGAGGAGGTGCTGAAAAATTTGCTGGCGGAAATAAACATGGACACAAAATTAGAAGCCGCAGTGGAGAAAATACACAACAAAATGGAATGCAGCATGGAAAAGATAAATTAAATGAGGACAGTAAATTCCTTATTAAAGAAGGTGCTGACGGAAATGAGGACCGAACTGAAGAAACTAAAACGGGTATGGGACGGCAATGGATAACCTGAAAACGCAGCATTCTACCAGAATCTACTATCAATTGGCGGACGTGAAGTAGAACAATATAGAGCTCGGGGGAAAAGGTGGAAGAACTAAGTGAAACGATAAAAGATCACGACCAACGCCTGGAAAACGTCGGGGATCGACTTAATGCCCTGGAGGGAACAGCTGACCGCGGCGCCAAGAAACTAAATGCCATGGTGGAAAAGATGCTCGACGGAAAGTTGAAAGAGAGACCTGAGACGTCATGCCGTGAAGCATTTGCGCGCGTCAAGCTATCCAAGTACGACGGAACGTCTACCTCTGAAGTCTTCCGCGGACACTTCGCCGCCGCTTGCCAGCCATAACCGATAGTCAGCAGAAGAAGAAGCTGCACAGCTGATCGCAAAGTTCCAGGGGATCTTCTTTCTTAATAATGTTTAACGCCCCCTTATATTACCATGAAACCGTAGACGATGACGCTGAATGAAGATGGAGCACCGGTGGAGTGCAATGGCAGGGGAAACCGCAGAACCCGGAAAAAATCCGCCCCTGCGCAGCTTTGTCCAGCACAAATCACACATAAGCTCGAACCATGGCCGCGTTGCTGACAGACAAGTAGTCTAACCACTCGACCACGGTGCGGCCTCCTCCATGGATGGGCGGCAGAGATACCGAATACGATCCCAACGTTGGCGAAGTCTGGTGAGATCTGGAAGGCCCTCGAGAACCGCTTCGGGAACCATTGTCTGGCTACGGCCTACCGCATTCAACATAAGGCGAGGCTGCAACAGCCTGACGAAACGATGCAGCAGTTTGCCCTAGCTCTCGAAGAGCTTGCGAATAGAGCCCTGGTGAATCTACCACCTAGTTACGTGTCCAAAGAAGCTACCTACTCCTTCGTCGACGGGGTATGTGACGCCGAGATTCGACGTGTCTGATGCTCGGCGACTGTAAGACAATCTACGAGGCGGCCAAAACAACAGCAACTTCGAGAATTCAGTATGAGAGGGAGGGAGATACTACCCAGAGACGACAATAGCGACCTTCAGGTAGTGTGTGCTGGGGTGTGGAGAGCCATGTCACCTAGCCAAAGACTGTCAACACAAAGATGACGGGCAGACTGATAACGAGACAGGACCGGCGTGAAAAGGGGCACAACGGGTGACAGTACGTGCTTTGGGCTGAAGATTGGATGACAGCCGGATCCTAGGGAGGCTTTGCTGAATACTCGTAGACATTTGACTAAGGTGCAGTCGTGACTGAATTCCGACCTGACATGCCGAAGGGCTTGCCGACATGAAGATTCAGTGATCCTTATCAACTAGTGACGGCGTCGGCAGACATCTTACCTTTAGATAATGAGGTCCTGTTGAAGCTGACACTGGGACGGAGCTATATGAGTCTGTGGGTGTTCGTCGCGAGGGTGACTGAAGACGTGATACTGAAATTAGATGCCCGCAGGAGCCACGAGGGACGGTCGACGAAGGCGACTGGTCTGAGTTGAAGTGTTGCTCCGGAGCGTACAGGAACAGCTGAGGGTGAGCAGGGTGTTCCTGAAGGACGATAGAGTTGCACCCGCAAGAAGCGAGGTGATGGTGAAGGCACAGCTTAAGGGCCAAGGTCAAGGAACTTGGTATTGGACCGGAAGGCATCTTAACAAGGACTGAGTTGACCGACCATTGTTGACCTGCAAGGACCGAATGTGAGACTTCTTAACCTGATGGACACCCCAGGACATTCATGCCAGACCCGAGTTACGGAAGGGCAGGCTAGCTGTCAGTGTAATACAGTGCGTCCAATCCAAACAGTCAGCACCGTCGAAGAGCCTGGGACCACAGTTGAAAGGCTTGTGCCCGACCATCTGACTGCTTCACAACTGCTGAAAGTCCGGCATCTTAATAGCCGATACCGTGTGTCTTCAGCGAAGGGAACGGCGATTATGTTCGCACTCACCGAGTACTCCATAACATCGACACCGAATAGGCGCGACCTATCCGGCAAACACTATGACGTGTTACCCTGCGAAGTAAGTAGAGGACATGAAGCCTAGGGGAATCATTGAAGGGTTCTACAGCCCTTGGTGCTCCCCTGTAGTCTTGAGAACAAGAAGAAGAAGAAAAACAACAGCGAGTTCCACTTCTATGTGGAGTACAGGAGGTTGAATGCCCACACCAAAAGGAATATTTCCCCCATCATGTATTAACGACACCTTGGACTCTTTGCTGGAGCCCAGTGGTTCCCGTCTTTGGATTTGATATCGGTGTATTGGTGATTGGCCTTAAATCCTAGAGACAAGAAGACGGCGTTTTCGACTGGCCAGGGTCTTTGGCAATTTACGTTAATCCCCTTTGGTTTCTGTAACGCGCCATCTATTACAGACTTATTGCGGTAACGTCCTACAACAATATGTCCTATGATTACAAAACAATGGGAGCACGCTGTAATTTGTACGCCGTTTCTATTTCACCTAGTTGTCAGAGTTCGTCAGTGTCTTCACTACAGACTTACTGCGGCAACGTGCTTCAACATTCTGTGTCTTGATTAAAAAACAGTGAGAGCATGCTGCCACTCCTGTTATTTGTACGCCGCATCTATTTCACGTTATTTCCTCGAGTTCGTCAATAACTTCACTACAGACATATCATATTAACGTGCCTCAACAATGTGTGTCTTATGATTAAAAGACAATGAGAGCGGCTGCCATTCCTGTGTTATTTTTTCGGAGCTTACCACAATTTGTGTACAACTTTATAAACAGCTGAAATTGGTTCTAGAATTTTGGTTGTCAACGTTACATTCAGCTAATGAGTTGTTCTTAATTTGACTATGCTGAAGTGTGTCGCCCTCCGTGGTGTAACGGTCATGCTTCATATACCCAAGGTCCTGGATTCAAACCCGGCGGAAGACAATGGATTTTTTCGGGCGTAAAACTCTTTAGTATGGCATCCATCAGAAAAGTAGAACCAGTGGTCCTGTGTCGTAGATTTACGGCACTTAAAAGAGCCTCAAGCCTGTTGAAGAGGCCTCAGAGCAAAATTAAGCGGTCTTTCAAGCTCAACATAGAATGGGACGCAGAGAGCTACAGCAACTCAAGAGCGTCTATAAATAAAACTACATTTCATTTGTACGTTGTAATGACGTAGGTCAACGCTGTCGCACTTGCTAGCAGACGACAGAATCTATCCTACACCATTACACAATATTAGATCAGAGTTTAAAAGCCACACTTCGTAAAAATACTTTTAAGTCACGTTGGACTCTGAAAATATCACGCGTGATGGGACAAAAATAAGACAACTACTTTGAAACAGTTTCATCAAAACAAATTATTTGAAACAGTTTGCCCACTAAAACTGTTTCATAAAACACTTCTGGAAACTGTAACTTTCATGTATCGCATCCCTGCGACAGACCCATGCAACAATAACAGCAACTCCTGAATAGTTGTTTCACTTATTTCAAGAGTTACTACGCTGCGGTTGTTGTGTTCCACTAGCGTAAATGTTCTGTTACCGCTTTCAAAGTTTACCGTCAGGTGCACCTTTGTACCATGCCTGCCCCCCCCCCCCCAGAGGCCCACTACGGTAGTATCGGGTTTGGCGCACCCGGGGTCCCGAGTCCACCTTGACTCCCTCAGTGGGCAACTTCTGAGTGGTGAGGGAGTCCATAGGTATAAATGCCCACTCACGTGTAGGCCGTGTCGGTGGAAAGGAATATCCTGGTTCTTTGGGGGTTGCGTACTTGAATCTGGGCTTCTGTTTTTTTCAGTAACTGGGGAGGGTGCGCAAACTAATGCACCGCTTTGGTTTCTGCTTCGCCTAATCGGAAGGCTAGGGACTAACCTACCCCTAGTCAGGTCGATTTTTTCTAACCATTTTATTCAAGAGAGCGGAATGCCATAGGGCTCGGTACTAAGCGTGACCTGTTTACTATAGCGGTAAATTCCATATCGGAATGTGTTCCCCCAGTTGTCTCTTTCTGTTTATTTGTGGACAACTTTACCATCACATGTACTTTTCAGCGTATACCGTTTTTGGAACACCGTCTCCAGGGGTGTTTGGACCATCTTTATGATTGGAGCTTGAAAAACGGCTTCCGTTTTGTCCCTGAAAAGACAGTCTGTGTTCATTTCTGGTGCCGTAGGTGGCGAATGGCTCCTACTCTTCAACTTGGGCCAGATTCACTTCCCTTCGCAGATTAGGTGAAATTCCAGGGGTTGGTATTCGATCGAACACTATGCTGGTCACCACATATAACAGAGCTTAAAGCGCGGTGTGACTGTTCTCTAAATATTTTAGGATAATAATTGGCAAATCTTAGGGCGCAGATCGGACAGTACTGCTGCGTCTTTATCTTGCACTGATCCAATCTAAGTTAGACTATGGATGCATCGTTTATTCTTCTGCACGACCATTTGTGCTGAGACGTTTGGACCCTGCCCATCATCAGGCATCCGTGTGGCGGTTGGGGCCTTTCCAATCAGACCAGTTATGAGCCTCTACGCAGAATCGGCAGAACCCCCTCCGCGGTTTCGGCGTGATGTCCTGTTAGGAAATGATGGCTGTGCCTTTAAGTGCATGCCTTTGCATCTGTCGTTTACCCCTTTTTTCTCTACTGAGTTGGACGCACGATATCACAACCACTTACTTACTCCAAAGCCTGTAGGTTTCCGTTTCCGAGAGCTTCTTCGGAAACACAATATTGTAGTGCCTCGCCTATTTCCGAAGGAGGAAAGATTGTATCCCTTTTGATTACATGATACCTCGCACGTAAATTTCGGGATAAGAGCTTACGAGAAATCTGCGTTGCCTCTGTCTAGTATCCGTACTTGTTTTTTTTTTAGAATTTTTATCGCAATACAGTGGCCGAGCTTTTATTTACACCGATGGCAGTAAGTGCAGCGATGGTGTTGGATGTGCCGAACCACATACTTTCGGTTTGCATATTAACATGTCCATTTATACTGCAGAGCTGTATGCTCTCTACCGAGCCATTCTGTATGTTCGCCGCAACAATTTGGGTAACTGCCTTATTTTAAGCGATTCTCTTAGTGCCCTTCAGAGCGTTTGTAGGTTGTACAACCACCACCCTTTTGTGCAGCGAATTCAGGATCTTCTGTACCTTTTGCACACCTTGGACGTAAATGTGAAGTGTGCATGGATTCCTGGACACGCTGGCTTGCCCGGGAACGACTTAGCTGACTCAGCAGCAAAGATGGCAACTACAGGACCTAGTATCAACACCTCATGTGTGACATCGGAGGACTTCCGGCTTGTTGTGCGGAAGTTGGTGATTTCGTGCTGGCATAAGGAACGGTCTGAACTCCACGACAACAAGCTCCGAGTAATGAAGGACCTTCCAGTGTACTGGGTAACCTCCTCACGAATCTCTCGTCGTGAGGAGGTCATATTGGCTCGGTTGCGAATAGACCACTGTCATTTTACACATTGTAGCTACCTTCATCAGAGGAAACCTGCTCCAGTGTGTGTGCTCTGTGGACAGGCATTGTCGGTCTGTCATGTACTGCTAGAGTGTGCTCGTCTAGCACATATACGAGACGCTCTGCACATGCCGGCGACGCTCTACGGGGCGGTAGCAAGGGTTTTTAACCTTTTATCTGATGTAACCTTTAATCTCCATGTTTAGTTTTACCTTGCTATTTATTGTTTTATTTCTTTTGTCCTCCGGTAGCGTATTGGTGGTAGCTTAGGTTTTATACGTTTTAAAAGGAACTGGTTTTTAGTTCCAATTTTATTAGCCTTTTAGTTTCCTTTTGTTTACCCTTAGTAGTTTGTTTTATTGGTGAATAGATCCTTTTTATCCATATTTTATATTTCAATGGGGTACTGAGCCACGCCTTCTTTTTATGGGCGCTAGCTGTTTTGCGCTCCTATCTCCATTCGCCATCATCATCATCAGTTGTACCTTGTAGAGTGCGGCCTTATATCCGTGAAATTCGAATGCACTAATCAAACTCATTCCCTCTCGTTAACGCGGTACAATGCTTTGCTTCCGCAATTTGATAACTTCCTTTTCATTGTACCTAGTGAGTGGTTACCTTTCGCGCACTTTTTTTTTTTTTTTTTATCGATGGGCTGTATTTTTCTCAATAGTATTTGGTGGTACACAACATGTCTGAACAGTTTTGCAGCTGATCATTGCAGCGAAACAGTTTCGGGAATTTCTGTTGCAGGAAGCTATTATTTCGAAACTGTTTCGTGGTTGCAACAGACAGATTAAACTGTTGCGCAAAAACAACAACTTTTCCCCTTAATTATCTAGTAAGCCATGGTTCACACTTTGGTTGATTCTTACTTACACTCAGTTTAATCTTCTTTTATTTGCAAACGAAAACTTAAATTCGTAAGAAAGGTAGTTAATTACCTAGCCTAAATATTCTTCCGACCTATTGTAACTGTGACAAATTGAACAATTCTGCGAGTTCAGTATAATTTCTTTCAAGAGCTACAGAAGTAGCAGCTTCAGGAGAGTATATTTGCCGGATGCCAGTTGCCGTGCGTGTATGTGAGAACAAAATACTTGAAAAATATGCCTACTGAATTTTGCATTTTTTTAGTATCTTAAAAATATGCGAATTTTATGAAGCTTCTAAAGCAGATATCTCCGTCTCAAAGTGTTATCGGTGTATGGACTACTTTGCGTAATTGGTAAATGGTTACTTTGACTACGGAATGGATTTCAGATCTTTTTTTTCTCCAAAACTCATAATTTGCATTGCTTTCCCAAAAACCTACTAAAATAGTTTAACATAACTAGCTTCATTTTTACTCCTTTCCACCCAGTTAATTTACCCACACACACACACACACACACACACACACACACACACACACACACACATTAAACCTAACCTAACCTCAATGAAATCTCGAAGGTGTCACTGCCGCGTCGTGGCCTCTGTTCGCCTAATTTCCTTATTGAAAAACGCAGAAAAACAAGGTTCTCTGAACTTTAGCTTATGTACCTTAATATTTTGACTGATAAAACTCGTCAGCTATATTAAAAATTCACAGATCCCTTTCTTAGGTTCATATTTTTGCTTGAACTTACATCCGCAAAGCATCCGTTTATATATATCCGTGTTTAATAAATAGCTCAACCTGTAACCCTAAAATCTTGGCTTACATCACAGGGCAGAAATACTAGCATTTTGCTGAAGCACATTTTCTGCCCAGCTGCCATCCTGTGGCCCTACACACTACCATATACTCCATAAATAGGTCTGTCAAATTAATATTTAATATTGAATATTTAATACAATCACATTTTATGGTCTGTCAGAATTTATTATTCATAAATTGGCACTATTGCAGTAAACATTACAGCATGGTCATAAATTAATTTTGTTTTAATTTCTTGGTCTAAAAGTACTGTTAATTAGCAAAAGGCTGTACCATATCTTACAACATTGGTTTAAAGATTTAGCAGTATCTGTTTTATTATCAAGAATTTTTTGTTGGGAAATGTGATAATTGCCACTGCATTCTGAGTTCGAGAAACATATCCACTATCCTCATGGTTGTGGTATCATAAGCACATAATTTGATGGTAATTATTTCTCGCAATAGCTGCTAAATGAGCAATTAGCAAGGGGTTTCTTATAAACTGGAGCAGGTTGCTAATTTTGTCTGCAAATTGGCTTTATCAAAGCTTCTGAACAGTCTTTTCAAGTTGGAAATCTAAAGTGTAACAAACAATACAGAATCATTCTTTTTATAAAGTATAACACATTTCACTAAGTATACCACTGAAAAATCACTTAAAAAACTACAGTAAACTATGTACTGAAAAACATTTCCCCTACCATTTCTGTTATTCGAGAAAGTATAGCAAAATATCACACGTATTAACCATTATACTGGTTTGAAACTTCCTGTCTAAATTTTAAGCTTAATTTAACATTTAACACTATTAAATCTTGTTTTTGGTGCACATTTAATATGTACTCCATCAACCACAATACATAAGGATAGGGCATTTCTGATCTAATCTCTCTATCTGTGGCTCATATTCACTATCAGGTGCACTCATCTTCATGGTCTGAGATGGTTTTTTTTCAATTCAAAGCTGTTGACCAACTCAAAATATAGAATCCTCATGTGATCAAATCGAATATCATTGGGCACAACATAGTTTCATACAATCGTGCAGAACAACTAATCATATCTTTTTAAAGTGCAGGGATACCTTGTAAGACACAAACATGTTCAAAGCGTGATTAATTATTCAAGTACTAACCACTTCGACAATATAAACCAAATAGAACTATTGCTCAGATTAAGCACAAATACAGCTTACCCTTGTTAAAATTGATTAATCCATTCTGTATTTAAAATGAACTTTTTCCACTGTATTTTTTTAAGCGATTTCATATATCTTTAATACGTTCACAATCATTTCATGGACATTTATTCTATAGTTTATACTTATGCTTTGCTTTAAGTATTTTCTTTTGTTTAATCTAAATATTTTTTTCACTTTCATTTCTGTGTTTTCATGCACAATCTGTGTATACTTAAATGTTATATGCTCATGTTGTGTGCATATTTCACTTTCATTTTCCCTTATTGAGAATAGGCCCTTCCACTCTTCTGAAGTTGGGATTTTATTACGCATTTGCCAGGATTAACAGAGCAGTTGCAAAGAGGTACCCCAAATTATATGGAGGGATCTAAGCTTTACAAATAAGGCGCAGTGAAGTAGGTTTTATATGTGATTGTAAGATGAAATGTATTATTAGTAATTACTGAATCCTGCTCAGGGGTTATCCAAAATAATCCTAAAGTAATTAAGGATGCATTAAACATAAGATACTGATCTAAAAAACTTATATTAACCAATTAAAAGTAAAAACACGGCATCACACTCAGACTTCACTAGTTGAAATAAACTGCCCTTTGGCACACTACAAATTTCAAAAGATTCTAAAAAAATGGAACAGACACAAGAGATAAATTCCTCTCACGGAAACAATCAGGGATATGTGAAATCAGCTGCAAGGAACGTGAAGAAAATGTATATTGGAAAAACAAGACGAAACATCGGACAATGTTTTAAAGAAAACATGAAGGCATAAACAGACAGACAAGTCAGCTGGAGCACACCATTTTGGGTTCAGAAACATAATTTTCACAGTGAAACCAAGTTAATAAAATCAGTGCACAATCCAATTGGATTAACAGTTTGGGAAAATATATTAACTCTGAACAACATAAACAAAGCCATAAATTTTGATAAACCACAAACAAACAGTCTCATCTTTAAAATTCCTCCACCCAGAAGAAAGACTTCTACAGGCCGCTACCACGAGCTCATCAGTGAATCTCTGCTGAAAATGGTGGCAATAGCCCCGAAACATGTTCAAAGTAAGTTACTTATTTCAATTAGTGAAATTTGAGTGTGATGTTGAGTGTTTATTCTTAATTAGTTACTTCACTGTGCATTCCATTAATGTTTTAATTATATTAACTGCTGAACTTCCCAGTGGTAAACTCATGGTAAGCCTAGGTATATTTGCTGTGTACCTTCCCTTATTAGAGCTTAACCCTAGATTTGGTGTAGTATGTGTAGTTTGGGCTTATTTCTGTAAACCATGCCTATCACAGAAAAAAAGTTTGATCACAAAATATAACCAAATTTTATTGTATATTAAAAATTCTGGCTCCAAATGTGCCTTGAAGTGCCAAAAAGATTCCTAAAGTTTAACAAACACACAGAATTTGTGGATAATGTGCAGGCTTCAATTGGCTGGATGCCTTTGACTTCAACAAGAACTATGTAGCCACGGCCTTCAACATCTCATGGACATCCAGCAGTAAGTAGGCTAAAATACATTGTAAAACCAACTAAAAAGACATTCAAAATTCCATAATTTTAACCAAGTGTGGCCATTCTTGTATACCTTAATTCAGTCACTCAGAAGACAATGGAGGTTAGAACCAGCCCATAGGAATAGGGAAGCATTCACATAAATATGCACATTAACCCTTTTGTGCCAGCCTGGATAGCAGAATGCTGTCTGAAAACTGCCAAGCAATTTTAGAGTGGAATGCAGGGATTTAAATTATTAATTATAAAATGAGTAGAAAGGACATAGAGAGCTGAATATTTTTATTTTTTTAATTTTTAGTAAATTCATTAGTCTAATGTATAATATGTATTTTATGAATGAGAAGTTTCTTAAATATTTTTAAAAAATTAAAAAGCAAAGAAAATTTTGAAAATAAAATAAAAATCCCAAAATAATCCATAAACAGGCATACAGAAACTTCAGCCTTTTGAAATGAGTGTATAGATATTTCTTTATTATAACAGAAATCTGTTTTGGACTGGTGTTTTATATTTTAGAATACAAAAAATGAATTCCTTTAACCTGCATCTGAAAAAAATCACATAAAACACACAAACACACACACTCACACTCGTATAATACAGCTAATAATAAAAATGGCATAAAGCAATAGGATACAGATGTAACGTACATTACTGTATAACTCAGCACTTGTATTGTTGCATAGTTGAATGGTTGATTCACAATTCCATAAATCCATTTTGATAAATACACTGATTATTTCATGCACACTAGAACCATTATCTGATGCACCTTCATAGCTGAAGCTAGAATATATACCTAACCTCCTCTTTTAAGTTGATATCAGAAATGCTTTCATCAAGATTTGAAAATTCAGAATCACTCATTTTCTTCTAGTACATCGCAAACTGCTCCACTTATTTCTTCTTTGGTTTGTAAACTTTTGCTAGCCAATACCATTTTTCAATGAGCATAAACAAACAGCACCTAGAGAAATCAAATTTGGAGTGTAAAGCTAATGCCCTGAAACACCCAAGAAAACCTTTCTTTATGCTATGATGCAAAAAGGACACTGACTTTCTCGTTGGAAAGAGTTAACATTTATATGCAAATGGCATCGTGATTAGATCATTATTGGCAATTCTCGCAGATTTTTTTTGAAAATGGTTGAATCATGATTGGCACTAAAAGGGTTAATGCTATGTATGACTGAAATTTTATGAAAAATAAAAAAAAAATTAGTATTTTGATTTTAATTCCATAAAATAATTTAAACATTGCTGAATACAAATATATATATATATATAAAGTTGGGCACCAGATGCCATTTTTAAATGCCTTAAGTCAAAGCATTAGATGTGAAACTGTACTAGACTCGGCAACGAAAATTTCAGTTAAATGAGATCTCATTCCCACCAGGCCAAATAAGAAACAAAGTTATACAGAATAAAAGCAATGTAAAAAGAAAAGGACAGAAAATGCAGCAGCAGATAGTAATGTGGGCCACACATACAAATCTTTCTGTGTTATCTCACTATTGATATTTTCAGCATTTTTCTTCCTATGAGGCTTTGTTGGGTCCAGTGGAAATGGCTAAAAACAAAGTACATGAATGACAGCTTAATTACCCATACTAATTTAGAAGGATGCATATGCTAGCAAAGCGAGCATTCTTTGGTGAAATCAATAAAAATAACCAAAAACTTTCAAATACTAGTTTGTATACACACTAATCTAGAAATGATTGAGTACATGCAAGTGAAATAAGCATTCTTTGGTTAAACCAATGGAATTTACCAAAAACTAGGTACTCAAAATATCAGTTTATTTGCACGCACTAACCTAGAACTGACATATAACTCTAGGGAAGTAAGCTTTCTTGATGAATGGAATTCATAAGTATTTAATTAAGTATATTTCTGTGGTTGATGAGGCTGAAAAAAAAAAAGCAGCAGAAGTGATAGGACCCAATAGTACACAACAGCTTTTATCCAGAAGTAAGAATAAGATGTGGGTAAAGAAACAGGCTTTTGTAACAGTGGTTTGTAGAAGTGTGAGTGGAGGAAAGTGTAAATACAAAAATCAAAATTTTGAACCTTTTAAAGCATTACATTTTTCAAAAATATTTCCCGGGTTTAACTCTCATAAAGTATATAAAATGTGTAAACATTAAACATTATTAAATGGTGATTCTTTTAACCATTTTTTTAATGCTCATGAGAACATTTACAGTATAAGCATTTCAAAATGTACTAATCCTGAAAATGTTTCATTAATGTGATACTAAACCACAATAATATTATTGTGTGGAATAAGATATACAGAAATATCCAAACATTTAGATTATAGGATTAATTGTAATTACACCCCTATTATATGCACACCCTGGTGATAATCATTAAGGGGTATAAAACAAATATAACTCATTAAGTTATAACTCCATGGCACGACAGCTCACGGGGAACCTTGGCCTACCGCCCGGCCACTGCATCCCCCATCTCGGTCCACTATAGACGTCATAGATGGGGTGCAGTATTGGAGGGTCAGAGGTGGTCAGTGCCTTGAGTCCCCCCGGCTGGTTAATGCGGTCCTCATCACCTGGAACCGCTACTTCTCCATCAAGTAGCTCCTCAATTGGCCCCCCAGGGACCTTACAAGGCTGAGTGCACCCCAGGCCAGGTCTCCCAGCGGAGGAAAAGTCCCCACACCAGTACTGGGGATCGAACCCAGGTCTCCCGCTTGGTAAGCAGCAACGCTGCCACCGCGGTAAGGAGACGACCAACTCCTTAAGTTGCAAAATAAAACATATTATTAGTAATAATTAAAGATTATTTTATAATTAAAACAACTGTACAGCAAATTTGGTAAATAAATAGGCAATGCAATTCATTGACATGTGTAGTAGAATTGTTTTTTGTTTAGGCGCTATAATTTATAACATATAACAGGGAAGAGAAATTCATGTGAGTGTGGTGTATGTTAAATTAAATTAATTTCCAGAAAATGGATCTTGTAGTCACTGAAGTCCACATTAAGCTGGAGCAGATACTGATGTGTTGTTTGAAATAAACTAAGGATATATGTGCAAAAACTATACAAATGAGGAGAAAAAAGCACTTAAGTGCCTAATAAAAAAGTTTTTCTGGAGAGAGGAAAAGTGGTACTCCTAAACTATCTTTTGTGAGCTCTTTATGACTAAGATTAGTGCAAACACCAATGTTTTGAAACGATGCTCCTCAGATATTATACAGTGGACAGAAGGGTTTACCAAAATCAGAAGAAAAAACGATTGAGCTCCCTATGTTACTTAATTCCTGTTCTGTTACTAACAATTTAAAACTCTGCGCTGTGATTCAAAATTAATTTGCACTTTTCCTACAGAATTCTGCTATTCAGGCTGGCAATAAAAGGGTCAATACTGATATTCTAAATAATACCAATTCTCTTCCTGCTTTATCAAAAATTTCAAAAATCTTTTTTCTTTCATCCCAGGCAGTTTTTATTGTTCTGCATAGTTATAGAAATCTTTTGTTATAGAACATTAGACCATAATTCCTGTTTTTCAGTGTCCTTTATTCAAGTAGAAAAAAATTGTTTACTAGAATACAAAATAATGTCAGCCAATATTAACTTGGCTTCAAATAATAATATGGAAAACCAATTAGCACTGTAACCACAACCTGTTATTTCTTGTATACAGCTGTCTATGAATACATCAGGGCCATTTTTTTTTCAACTTTTGATCGCTTAGTATAGATGCTACACGAGCAACAGAAAGCGGACATTGGCTTAGGCTACTGCACAACTCACGCACTACACACTCCGCCATTGCAGTCCTCATGGCATCAGTCTGCGTTGCACTACAGCCACGTAAACATGGCTGCCATTGTTGCTCCTGCCAAGTGTGAATTACGAAGTGTAATTCGGTTTGTGCAAGCAGAAGGGAATAGTGCAGTAAAAATTCACCAGAGAATGAGCCTAGTGTAAGGTGATAACTTTGACTGATGGTGTTTTGCATGAGTGATGTCAAATGTTTCAAAATGGTCGAAATGATGTGCAAGATGAAGATGGCCAAGGACGTAAGTCTGTCCTTACAGCCGATCTTGTTGAATGAGTTGACAGAATGGTTAAAGAAAATCGTAGCTTCACCATAACTGCTTTGTTTATGGAAATGCTGGAAGTTTCAAGATCTGTCACTACTGAACATTTAGGCTACAAAAAACTTTGTGCTCATTGGGTTCCAAAAATGTTGAAGGACGTCCACAAAAGTCGCCGGCATCAGCTTTAATCTTCCTTGACTGCTATCATTGATGGAGGAGAGAACTTTTTGAAATCAATTATTATTGGAGATAAAACTTGGATCCACATACTGGAAACAAAATGACAATCACAACAATGAATGCATCCAAACAAACCAAAAAAGGTCAAACAAACATTCAACAACAGAAACATTATGGCTACCTGTTTTGGGACCCAAAAGTGTGTCTTGTAGAGTTTATGCAATCCAAAACCACTACCAATGCAGCTGTTTATTTTGAAACTTTATGATGTTTGCTGAGAGCCATTCAAAACAAACAAAGAGGAATGCTGACTTCAGGAATTATGTTGATCCATGACAATGCTCTTCCACACACTGATGACACAACCCATCGGCTCCATGAACAACATCAATGGGACATTTTGATCATCCTCCGTACAGTCTTGACCTGGCACCGAGCAACTTTCACCTTTTACCTGAACTGAATACATGGCTTGGAGGACAGCACTTACAAAACAATGAAGATCTTCAAGGCAATGTCAATCTTCTTTTGAAATCATTGGCGGCAGTATTTTTTGAAGCGGGTGTTGCAAATCTTGTGCACAGGTATGATAACTGTTTCAATATTTTTGGTGATTATGTTGAACATTAACCATAAGTTAACAAAACTTTTAGTAATAAAATAATTCTTTTCTATGAACTTGTCTTTTATTTGTAGCCTATCGGAGTTTAAAAAAAAAAAAAAAAAAAAAAAAAAAAAGCAGCCCCCATATGTTTGTTAAACCAAATCCCTTTTAAAATTAGAGACCTTAAATATCTATAAATTGATCAATATTGAACCTATACTCCCCTTTATTAAGTTAAAAAAAATTGATTCTGTTTAATTATCTTCTACAAACTCCATTGTGTTTTGGTATTTAAACAATTATCATCCCTTCCTTTAAACATTTACATTCTTCTTCATTCTTATCTGTGGCCTCTGCATGGCCAAGTGGTTGCCTCTTCCCTAGATGGCCGAGGTTTGATCCCAAGCGACTGCATGTGGGATTTGTGGTACACAAAGTGGTACAGGTTTTCTCCAGGTTCTCTGGTTTCCCCCACTATCACATTCCACTGGTGCTCCATCTTCATTTCATTTATCATCAATCATCGCTTGCAATGCCTCAAGTAGTGTAATCAGATGTTAAACACTATAAAAAAATCTCATTTGCAGTAAGGAATGCAGACTTTTCATCCATAACCTTCATATAAAATCTCAACTCTGCCATTCATCTCCTGAATCTCTTTAGTAACAGTGTGGCAATATCTTTCTTTTCTGCTTTGGGATGTTAAACCCTGCACCCTCAAACGTAACCCCCTGTTTCAGTAGCTATACATATGAATGATTTAGAGGAATAGCAAAAACTTTATTAGGTTTGGATCTTTATGCTCTATGTGGGCGATGATGCATGAAAAAGATAACTTAAAACTTGCTCCCTATTCTTTTAAATACCATAAACATGATAATAATACATGCATCTCACTTTGTGTTTCAGGCATTCCACTGCACTTATTTGCATGAAAGTAATGCATTCAGTATATTCTCATGGCATGGGAACACCTATGTTCCTCCATTTGCATCTCTTTCTTCCCTGCATTTTCATTCTCTTTCAGCACCCCAGTTGTTAGCTGCAAGAATTACTGAATTTATTCAAATGCAAGACAATTTCTATTTTGCAGAACTTAATTTTGGAATTTAGCGTATCTGCACATATAAAAAAAGACTTGTTTAAAAGTCATATAAAAAATAAGAGTTTTTAAATGAAACTTAATGGTGTTCATATATTTTGAACAAGCTAATGGATACTTAAGCTTAAGTATCCATATTTTTATATTTTTTTATCTGATTTACTTAATCCCTTATGACGGTTACAGAAATTTGTCATTGAAATTTGTTGGAAAATAATGCAAAACCTACCTGGCTGATATCCTGAGAAGAAATCATAAATAATCAGCCTGGGAAAATTTCAAGTCCTTGATTAATAAAATGCATTGGTACAGTTGGATTGTTTTATGCTGATTACATTTCAACCGGTTGAAATTAGATGTTAGATTGCAAGATGCTTGCTGTCTTAGCTTCTTGTTGATCCTAGAAGAGGTTGAGTTTAGGCTGCTAATTCTTGCTGCTGCTTCTTGTGTCATTTCTGAATATAAAAACATCACTTGACATACAAACTCTAAACCTAGTTAATCTTGGGTTAAAAAAAATCAAAGAGCATTAGTTTCACTGTGGTTTGCTAAAGTATGTACCCATCTCCTGATTGACTTTTTTAATAGTATACAATGGCATTGCAGGCAATGACACTGAAGATATATTGAATAAAGATGGAGCCCTGATGGAACGTGATGGCAGGAGAATTAGGAGAACCCAGGGAAAACCTGCATCCACCACAAATCTCACATGAGGTCACTTGGGATCAAACCCAAGGTCATCTAGGTGAGAGGTCTACACACTCAGCTATCTAAAGCTAAGGTAAGTTATGGTGCATGTAACTAATGGAGGTTTACGAAGAAATAAAATTGGTAGCAACATTAAACTGCACTTCATTAAAATGTTGGTTATTTTTTTATGTTTCCCGATTCTTCGGAAATAATGTACATAAATAAAGTAAATAGGTGAATTGGTGATTTTGAGCTGACTTCACAGGAAATATGCCTATGTGGTTTTGAACATTTTCATTTATGGCTAGTAGTGTATGGGTTGAAAATTTGAATCACATTTGAACAATCCTGTTCCACAGCTGGAGATCAAACCAGCAGCTTCAGCATACTGAGTCAATGTTCATTAATAGTGGTATCATCCTTATGCGTGTGTTTTTGGTGAATTTTTTTCAGCCTCCAGTTTACAGGAATTCATTTTTTGTATTTTAAAACATAAAACACCAGACAAAAATAGAATGTTGTTTTAGTAAATAAATAGAAGTACTTTTAATTAAATAAGCCTGAAATTTCTGTATGATAAAGTTTTGTATACTTAGTTATTGATTATTTTGGAGTTTTGAATTTTATTTTCAAATTTTTCTTTAGTTTTTCAATTTTTAAAAATGTTGAAGAGATTTCTCATTCAACTAATACATATTAAACAGAGACAAAAAGATGCAGCTAAAAATGCATTCTAAAAATGAAAAAAAATGCAGCTCTCTGGCATTTAGTACTTATTTTATTACTAATAATTTTAAAACAGTGCATTCTCCTCTAAAATGCTTGCTGCTTCTCAGATAGCATTTTGCTATTATGCCACTAGAAGGGTTAATATGTTACTAAATCTATATACATGGTTCTGTCGCTTTTAAGTAATCTTTAAAACCATCGGTCTGGGTCAGGTTTGAACATGTCACCTAGAGATCAGAAGCACCTAATTGAGCTTCTCAGGTCAACTTGACATACATGTATTTCAATGGGAGCATTCACAGTTAATTGGAAGCTTCCCCTGGACTGAGGAATGAGTTTTAAGTTTTTTTTTGTTATTACCAAGCTCAACATATTAGATGCTTATTGTGCATATTAGACTTTGATGTAGAGATTATTCTAGGTGGCAGTGACTTGAAACAACTGCTATAGTTCACTTAATGCACAGTTGCTTGAAATTATAATGTTGGCTAACCTGCATTGTGTTGTATGAATTAGAGGCAGTGGAAAACATTTCATTAGTCAGTTAAAAAGCAAGCGAAGTTGCAATGCACACAATTGATCAGGAAAAGAAGAATAAATTCCTGTTTTTGTTACTATGGTATTGTGAACCAAAATCTTGTGTGTTTGGCATCACATTCTCCATCTCATTCTGGTTACCATTCTCGGTTTATTGTGAACCATCAGCCTCAATTGTTGCCAACATTGTAAGTTACTTTTGAGGTATATGTGATTTTCAAAATTGTCCTGAGAATATTTTATACTTGTACAGGTATATCTACATATCTGAATTGGTAATAGCAGTGACATGAAGAGGAAAAGATCCATGTTTTGAGTCGTGCACATTGAATTTATCAAGTATGATTCAACTTTCCAAGAAATCAATTTATTTTTGGGAGAACAGAGAAAGTGTGTGTATAAGTATCTAGGTATTTATTCTTTACAATTGGGTGCTGCTTCTTGGTAAAGTTAAATGTACAAAATACATTTACATTAAGAATCTTACAGTTAATAATAGTAATACAAATAACATACTATATATACATACTTTTTTAAATACATAACTATTTACTATTCAGTATAGCAATAATTACGTCAATTACCAGCATGTTTATTAACAATTACTATGAAACCTCAACATTAATAATTACAGGAAAAGTTTTGAGATCCTTAATTACTTCACAATATTTACTTTAGGTATCTAACATTTATTCTCTTTAAAATATCCCCAAACTTCTTTAAGGTCAGAGGGCAGCCCTGAAAGACTGCTACATCCAATTCATTCCATTCTTCAATGGTCCAATTAACAAAAGAAAATTTACCTACGTCAGTTATGCACCTTCTACCCTTAATTTTATACAAATGATTGTTTTGTCCATAGTATGCCAAGTTTTCTAACCTCTTTCTAACATGCACCCATACATTTAGACCAGTATAAGCTATAAATAGTGCCACTAACCTATGTCTTTTATGCCTAAGTTTTAATGGCTCCCATTTATTCTCTTCACCTTTCATATGCCAAAAATCATTACTGCTCTTTATGAATTTTACAGCCCTTCTCTGTATCCTTTCCAGCAAATTAATGTGATTAACCCCGTATGGGTCTCAGCATGCTACTCCATATTCCATAAGCTGCAGTGCTAAGGTCTTGTAGGCAATTTCCCTGGACTTTGCACTTCATTTTTTCAGTATTCACATTACAAAGTGCATTCTACCACGCTTTCCTAGATGTATCATTTATCTGATCCTCCCATCCGGCATTATCTGACAAGCACACTCCCAAATATTTGTTGCAACTGTTCACCAGTGGAATTTGTTCCCCACCCATATGTTAGTTTGAGCGATGGCTAAAATTAGAAAAGCGGATTGTTAAAATTATACATGTTTTATAATGTGCATAATATGTTGTTTTTTTTCTCTACAGCCTTGTTAGTGAAAATAAGAACAGCAACAGTTGTAAAATGGATACCAAAATAGAAATCAAAGAAGAGGATCCTCCCTCAGATAACATAGACTCACATAAGGAGAGAGAGTTCCATATCAAGAATGTTATAATCAAGACAAACTATAATGCCGAGCCTCTGGACTATGATTATGACCTGGCAATCAAACCAAAATTTAAATCAGAGATTGCTTTTTCAGACTTTGGTTCACAAGAAGAGAAAACATGTTTTACTATACATTCCACAAATCAGATGAAGTCTGAAACTATTGCAGGCAGCAACAGCTGTAGGACAGATACAGAAAGAGAAATTGAAGAGCAGACTCTGATTTCAGACTTTGGCTCACAGAATGATAGAGAATTTGTACCAGAGGATCCTTCAATGAAGATTATGAAATACAGCTGTGATCGTGAAGTAGATAACAAACTAGAAATTAAAGAAGAACAATGGCAGTTGGATACAAAAGCTTCATCTCTTTGTGAAAACATTAAGGTAAGTTTTGTAGAAATCTACTGCTGTTATAGTTTTTCTTTTGTCTGCAGTTTATAAAATATTTGACTTATCTAATTCAAAAGTAATAAGGATAAGAAATAGACAACAATGTGTATAGTACTTTTCAACTGTGAAAGGAGTGAAAGTACTGTGGCGATGCTTCATAAAAACTATACTTAAGAAAAGTTTAGTTGGAACAATATTAAAATATTCTGTGAATAATGTAGCATCCATCAGCTATACCTACAATAGAAACTGAAAGTAATACTAAAGTAAGTCCAAAGAAAATTCAGTGATTTGGAGATAATAGACACCCCAGTTATAAAGCCTTAACTGACTGTACAATGGAACACTTAAATCCCTCATACTAGATACCCAATAAACAGATCTTATGTTGCAACAAATGAAAACACCAGTTTCTGCTAGACTCTCATTATTTGCCACTAAGGCACTCAAAATAATACATGTTACATTCTTGGTATGCAAAATAACTGAGTCAGTAGATTCACTTCACTGCTTCAGCATTTGTCACTCACTAGATTGCTTTTTAACTGACTCCCAGCAGTGTTGGTCTCTCTTAAATAGTCCCATAGCTAGGGCTCCAAATGTTCCAGTCATAGAAAGTACAGGAAATCACCTTCTCTCCATCAAAGACAGACTACTCTGGAAGTAGAGATAAAGCGCATTGGGAGTGTTTTGCAGGGAAGTGCACTAAGGCCTTTGTTTGCCTGGTTATTGTGTCCATTCACTCTATTGTTAGAGCAGATTAGGCAGCCATGCCTTTGGGCGAGAGGATTTGTTTATTGTTACACTGCTCCCTCCTCAGAGCTGATCATTATGACCATAGCCACCCAATTCTAAGTGCACTACAGTATCTTCTCTTGGGCCAGTCCCTGGATGCGGTAGACCACATCATAAATCATCTGTACTACACAGTACAGTCAGGTTTTGGCCACAGTTGTTGAAGTTTAGGGCTCTGTTCTGTGGTCCTCATGGGACAATACAAGCACACAAGATCTGCTGGATGGAACCCTTGGCTGTTGGCATGGCAATTGTAATAACTTCATCCTGTCGCTTACAATCAGGCTTTGCTGACAGGCCATCTCGTGCACATCATGAAGACTCTCCACAAAGTTTCCAATGTAGTAACCTATTAATTGTCAACTCTAGGGTTGCTTCCAGACATCAGGTCACATGGAAGTCATAGCTGGCTAGTGTCAATCATCCATAGATAGGCAAGTGGTAGCGAAGCAAGAAAAGCAGGCTCCCTCATCAGATTAACCGCTCTAGTGCCAGCCTGGTTAACAGAATGCTGTCTGAAAAGAGCAGAGCAACCAATTTTAGATCAGAATGGAGGGTTTTAAATTATTAGTAATTAAATGTGACAGAGGGAGTCAAATGCTTTTTTATTTTTAGTAAACCTGCTTCTGTGTTGCATAATATGTATTATATGATGAGAAGTCTTTTGCATATTTTTAAAAAGTTTTGAAAATAAAATTCCCCAAATAATCAATAATTAGGCACACAAAACCTTACTGTAGAGAATGTTCAGGCTAATGAAACGAAAATACCGATATTTCTTTTCTAAAACAGCAAACTACTTTGGTCTGGTGCTAAATATTTTAAACACAAAAAAAAAAAAAAAGGAAAACCACCAAAAACACACACACTTTGGTGTAAAACAGCTAATAATCAAAATGGCATAAAGCAATAGGACAGATGTAATATAGATTACATTCACTTTAATGTAACACTTGGGTTGTTGCTAAATGGATGACTCACATTGTCTGCATAATCTGGTTGCAACTCCATAATCCATTTTGATAAGTACACTTATTATTTGCATATGTATGAGGACAATTGTTATCTGATGCATTTTTGTCTTTGAAGCTAGAATATATACCTATCCTCTTTTATGTCAATGTCAGAAACACTTTAATCAAGCTCTGAAAATTCAAAATCACTCACTTTCTTCTAATACAGCTGCAGCTCTTATTCCATCTTTGATTGGTAACCTTTTGCTAACCAATGCCATTTTTCAACCAACATAAACACTGCCTAGAGAAATTAAATTTGGAGCTAATTTAGTTCTTTGGCGTGTAAAGCTAATGTCCCAAAATGCTCCAGAAAACCTTTCTCTATGGAAAGTACTCAGATTTTCCCACTAGAAAGAGCTAAAATGTATGAAAATGGCATCAGAATCAGATTGTGATTCGCAATTCTCTCAGAATTTTTGGATCACGGTTAAATCATGATTGGCACTAAAGGGGTTAAACTTGAAGTTGGTTCCCTGGTCACTATGGAGTTGTATCAATACTCCAAAGCAGCAGAAGAGCTCTTCCATAAGAGACTGTAACCATATTGGCCTCCTGGATGGTGTAAAACTCCAACCACTTGGTGAGTAATCCACCAGCAGATACTTGTTACCTCTGCTAGATTAAGCAAATGGTCCAGCTATGTCGATAGCATTGCATTCGAAGAGTGCCCACACATTGTATTGCTGCATTTGACCCCAACTACTAGTCTAATGCCCTTGACAAGTTGCACAAGTATGACATAGGCAAACCTATTTATTAGTATCACCCAATAGTACTTCCATGAGCCTCTCCCAAAAGTGAGCTGTTTGGATTGGGTTGGACTCAACTGGCAGTGGTCCAATAGCCATGGTAGACTGGATACATCTGGGCAGGGTTGTGAGACACCTTAATGCCCTTAGGTACTAATCTGATAGTAAGTAGACCAAACTGGTAAAGGTCGAATTCTACCAAGATGTTTGTTAGTCTTCCCCTTGGGATTGATGTGAGAAAGTGGCATATCCACTTCCATCCTTGTATGCAAGATCTTTTTGTTCTTGCCTCCAGAGGGGTACAATATATAAAATAGGCACTGGCCTAATGGAAAAGCCACAAAATTGTTCCCTGGGTTGCATGCATACCTTGAGTTTTCAGGTCACTGTATGCTTATGAATGCCTTTGTTGGAGTTTGTTGAATATTCAGTAGTTTCCAAGATGTCCTCCTAAGATCCCTGCATATCCTGCTCCAGGACTTCTGGTACCTTGCTTAGAGGGGGCATCAAATGGTCTCTTTGGGTTTTCCTGTTGATTAGCTCCCAGACCCTAAACAACTCACCTTCCTTAGTCTTTGAGTCCCATTGGGCCAAGTAGCACTTTTACTTGCTATTCCAGGGTACAATATCCCGGGGTTGCCTAGCCTCTGCAATCACTTCTCCCCAAGACAGTATCCACCAACTGCTCCCTCTTTAGGCCTGTACTATCTCATACATTTGCCAGCACAAACTGTTGCCACATATTTCTCCTTTACCTTATAGCAGTGACTGCACTTCCCTGGAAAGCATTTTCTCAACAGAAGAAATAATAAGTAATATAGCCTCCAGTAATTTCATAGCTGGGCTATTACTAGACCTTACTAAAGTTTTTGATTGCATTGACAGTAATATGTATTAATGAACAAATTTCATGATCTCAGTATTTGAGTTATAACACTTAAAATGATGAAATCATTTATGACTAATCGTTAATGGTTTGTAAGCCTAAAAACTGAAAATGGCGAATGTAGATCTAAAATACTATCACTAACCCATGGAGTTCTGCAAGGTTCAATTTTGGACCCTCTTTTGCTTATTCTATTGTGCATTATATTGATCAGCTTATATCTAATAATGCAAAATTATTCCAGTATACAGGTGCGTCCACAGTCACTGTTTGTTATAATAACATTACCACTTTGGAGAATACCCTAACAGATATCACAGATAAATTAGTGCTGTATTTTTATAAACTGAATATGCTTGTGAATGCTAACAAAAGCGAATTAGATAGGTAGTGTCAAACTGAAAAATGCAATGCCATAGCTGGGATTTGAACCACTAATCTCCTGATCTCTAGCAGTTGCTCTACCACTGACCTATCATGGCAATGTGCCGGCATAGCATTGAATTTTTCAACTGATTGCCATGTTTCCTGGTAAACCACAAGGTGATTTCAAATTATTTTGAGATGGTTATCCCAATGACAACTTACAATGTTGAAGTACTTTAAGTCCCAAGGATAATAGTATAACCAACTATTATGGACAATTGTGATAATTTTAATTGTTTTCTCACAGAAACTGTTGTAGGACAGGAGTTGTATAGGTAGAGTCAGACTGAAAAATTCAATGCCATAACCAGGATTTGAGCTATGGATCTCCTGGTCTATAGCCAGTGCTCTACTACTGAGCTACCATAGCAACATGCCAAGATAGCATTGAATTTCACAGTCAGACTCTATCTATCCAACTCCTGTCCTACACACATTGTCTGTGAGAAAAACAATTAAAATTATCATAATTTTCCATAATATGGCTATACTATGAAATCTGGGACTTTAAAGTTCTTACAACATTGTGAGTCGCCATTGGAGTTGTCATCTCACAATAATTTGAGATCATGTATGGTTTTAATTTGTTGAGTCAGTATTTTTATCATTACTTCACTTACATTTTTATTACGAGGGACTAGTTTCGGATACCATTTTCAACCTCATGGGTGCAACTGTCCCTAGTAATAAAATTTTAAGTATAATAGTATTACAAATACTGACTCATCAAATTAATACCACATATAGTATAGCCATTAATTCCACCACATGAACTTATAAAGTTAGTCCACACTATTTACTTTGTTGAATGCACTAAATAAACTATCCTGAATATATTTATGAGGCACTCATAGGATGATGCGCACATTACACACCCCCACACACACTTGAGAAAGGCTTGGTCACAAAAAACGGGAGACTAGAATCAGAGAATATCCTAAAGATTATAGTGACTTTCACTGTGGAGTGTATGCATTGCATTCCCAGTCCAAGGAGTATGCACTCTATTCTCATGATTCTGGTATCATAAGCACATAATTTGATAATAATTATTTGTCATGATAGCTTGCTGAATGGGCAAATTAGCAAGAGGGTTCTTATAAACCAGAGTAGGTTGCCAATTTTGTTTGCTTCTCAAGGTCTTTTTCAAATTAAAAATCAAATTAAACAATACAGGATCATCCTGTTGATAATGTATAAAAATGTTCACTAAGTATACCACTGAAAAATCCCTTAAAGAAGTACATTAAACTGTGTATTGAAATATTTCACTAAGTATAGCGCCAAAAAAACACTAACCTATATATATATAAACACTTTTCCCTTTCCTTGTATATGCTTCTGCTATTTGAGAAACTACAAACACTACTCATAAATTGAACATTATACTGGTTTAAAACTCGCAGTCTAAATTTATTGCTTAATTGAATATTTAACACTACAAAATCTAAGTCATACACATCTCAAAAGTGTAGTGTCTAAATATGGTGGCTTGGCAAAAATGACTTCAACCACCACAATACATAAGAGTAGAGCATTCCCTGTCTCTATATCTATGATACATCCTTATCTCTATGGCTCATATTACATTGATGTCTACATACATTCTTATCATTAGAGACCATTTTACATTGAATACATCCATATAACATGAACTCGTTTCACATTGAATGTCTTCAGCCCATTTTACATTAATTGGCTGTATACATTGTTAAGCTCATTTTATATTGAACGTCTGTATGCATTTTATTAACCTGAGCTCATTTTTACATTGAATGTCTCTTTACATCCTTATCACCTTGGCCCAATTTACACTGAATGTCTATACACTCTGCATCATTTGAAAATATTTTACATATAATATGTTTAAACAGGGTAGCATTAAATTCAGTTTCCCCATACATTAAGACATAACAAGTATACAACTTTTTTTTCACTTGAACATATAATAAAGAGACAGAATTTAGAATTGTTGGCAACACATAAACACATTTCTTTTTGTTCAAATTGTCTGCCTGCTTGTTAAATACATATTAGGCAATGCCTTACAACTGATTAACAAATATGGGACAATAAAGGTTTATCTCCATTGATGGTATAAAATACATTTTGAATGGACATTCTCAGTTCATCTAAATTTCTGAGCCATACGGAAAACACCTTCAGAACTCCCCATAGACTGAAATTGCATGGCGTCAAATCAGAAGAACATGGTAGCCAATCTCAAGTCCCACAGCATCCAATCCATTCTCTGTATATGTTAATTAAACATATTTTAATGTTCAATCCAAAATGGAGTGGAGCTCCTATCATTTTGCCCAATGAAATTCAGTATGTGATTTGTTTTCCTTCTTGGGTGCTGCAAAGTTCTGCAGCATTTCTGAATAAGCTGCAGAAGTAATTATACCTTCAAAAAAATAAGAACCTATTAATCCAATACTTTAAATTCCTCCCCAGATGATAACACCTGGAACTTTGAGAGCTTTCTCTATTACCCATGGTGCTTTGTGTTGGACCAATAAACACAATTATGGCAATTCACATGTCCATTTAGTTTGAAACTTGCCTCCCCTGTCCGTAAAATTGACCACCAAAAATTAGATTCTGTTTCGTTACATACTAGAAACAACTCCCGGAATACAGATCTTCTGTCATAGACATCTTCATTTAATGAGTGAAGTAATTTTGGGCAAAAATTGAATTTTATGTCTTTTAGGATTCTCTGCTGGATCTTTTTGAGAGATATCCAATTGCACAGATGTCTTTCTAGTTGACCTGCAAGGACTTACTACAAAAGCCTGAGCATCTAGCTGAAAATTTTCTTCATTTTGGACAGTACAGGGTCGACTAGCATCTGCAGCATTCTCTGTTATTTTGAATTTGATGTTGAGTTTCCGCAAATGTTGCTGAGTTGGTAATGGTGCATTAGGAAACCTTGTTTGGAGGTCATTATGAACTCTGGCTCTTGCTTTGTCATATTTCCATATTAATTTAAGCCTGTAAATGTATTGTTCCTTATTAGATTTATTTGTCATTGCAAATAATGTTCAACACAACAACAATAACAAAATCAGAAGACTCACAAACAAATGAATGTGTATATACAATGTTGCTAACAATATCCTTTAATCATGTAATTAATTTTTTTCCTGCACATCCTCAAGATTTACCTACAAAAAGCTGAATTGATGAAGGTCGAACTGACCTTAGTGCCAGTCAGTATATCCACATGACTTCTGTTCATTTTAAATTGAATATCTGTGTACATCCATACCACCTGTCATCATTTTACATTAATATCTATGTATACAGTTACATCATTTATGCTCATTTTATATTGAGTGTCTACATATCCTTACTACTTTGGCTCACTTTACATTAAATGCCAGTACACATCTGCATCACTTGGGATCATTTTACAAGGAATGTCTGTGTATATCTCCATCATTTGGCCTCATTTTACATTAAATGTGTCTTTACATTCTTATCACTTGGGATCATTTTACTTTGGATGTGTTACTGGTGATGATTTTTATCTTTGATTTCCCATGTATGAAAAATTGTCATTAATGCCATTGTTGATGAGGTGAGTTTAAATAGAATCCCTCTAATGAAGTTGACAGAATCTTATAGCTATGTAAAGAGAACATTAAATAGTTAATTATAACTTATAATGACCACTTCTGTGCAGATAAAGATATATTTCATTTAAAATTAATACATGTCATAGCTTGCAGTGACTTTTTTTTTGTTATTTCCTCGTGTAGTTTAAGGCTACAAGTCTTTTATTGCCTAAAAGAGCTTAGTACAGGGACATTCTTTTTTTAATCAATGCATGCAATAAGGGGCCAAGCTTATTTTTAAGGAATCCCAGAAATATAGAGAATCAGGGGGCTTTTCATTTATTTTTTAGTCACTTGGGCAGTTTTGGGTGCAACATGACCAATAGACACTATAAGGACTAGGTCAGGGTGCAAAAATTTGTCCAATGAGAAGACAGCATATTTAGAAAGCCTGGGTATTATAAAAAGACGAGCAAGGTGGAAATCACAGGAGTTTTAGCGCAGTTCAGTGCAGTTGAATTGCGATTGCAGTTAATTTCGGAGTACGTTAGATTCATGACCAGCATGGTCCTGAAGGACAATAGTATGAATGATGAGGGTGAATATTATCTAACATGAAAGATATGCTTGTCTGTCAGTGTAAAAGTTAATGAAAGGTTCTAGAGTAAATTCTTAAAAGCACAGACTCAAGAAACCACATAGTACTGTATGCACAGTGCTTATTGTCAGAATAGCAGAAATTAAATTTCTTTAAAAAGGAATATTTTAAGTATTATTCCATAGTGATTAAAATAGTCTCACCTGCCACTTTTCCACCATTGAGAGAGTCAAGAGATTGGTGATGGCTTCTCGGGTGATTTGCTGTGTCATGTTTATAAAATTGAAGAATGGCATTGAGCACCATGGCTGAAATCTTGGAGAATTTTATAAACATGACATGGAAGATCACCCGCAAAACTGACATCAGTAACCATCATTGCTGTGAAAGCTTCAGATCATAAGTCAAGAGATTGGTCATCAAAACTGAATCAACTGGGTAGCCGAGAGCAATGGAAGAATTTCTAACAGATACATGGTAAAATGGAATAATTCACATTACAGACCTACCATAGCTACATTTCAGACACCACAACTAGAACCAACCAACTGATGCATGATCATATTTAATGTGATGCCTTCTAGAGAAGGAGAAGACGCTTAGTGTGATGCCATTATAATGAGGTGATTTGAGTATTGTCCCTCTAGTGGCAAATGTTCATATTGGTTTGGAGTAGGTATGGTTGCTATGCACCAATATAAATCATCTTTATATGTTGCTCCTATCTAATCACAAGAATAATAATAAGACTCAATACAGACACAAGGTGTATTCTGTCCATGTTCAGCTTGTCAACAAAGAGCAGATCAATTTGTGAATGTTATCTATTACTGCACTGAAACGGACCAGACAGGTTGAATTGTTTAACAATAGAACCATATTCTGTGCACCTGGTTTGCCATCTGTTTTTCAGGCATTACTGCTCTTTCTGAGTAGAGGTCACTGCAATATGTTTATCCTGCACAAATTTTCACCAATTCTCTTTGCATTATGGCTTCTCTATAGGATCAGCATTAAAATGCCATTATTCTTGCTCTATCAGTGTATGGAAAATCACAAATAAAAATGAACACCTAACTTTATATAATCATATTACTTGGGTTCAATTTACATTGGAGATCAATAAAATTTCATATCAATCAGGTCTTATTACATTGAATGTCCATTAACATCAATATTTCTGGGGTGCATTTTAGATTGGAGGTCTATAGATAGATGCTAGTCCAAATTGCTGGGCTTTGTTTTATATTGGATGTTTCTAGTTACCTGTTTCAAATAGCTATAATTTATATGCTAAAAACCAAAGTATCATCAGATTGTATTTTTAAGAAAACTAGCATTTCATATCTGGCTATAAATTATACATTTTATTAAGTATGTTATATATTTTTAAAACCTATCTGAAAATCTTATTGGGTATTTTGCTGAAAAGCAGGAATCAATGCTGAAAGAATTATTAAAAATAGATATTCCTTGAGATTATATTGAACATTAAAATGTTTTCTCTTTTTACAATATTTGTGTACATTATTATCTGCAAATTTCTGAATATTTATGAAACAATTTTCATAACTTTTTTTTCTTCAATTCTTTTTCAGTTAAAAGAAATGCAAAATTTGCATAATAATGTACATAAAGTATCACTTTTGCCTGCATTGTGTACAAACCCTGTTTTTTAAAAAAAAATAAAAGAATTATTCTTGTTGTTATTATTATTATTATCATCATCATTATTAATATTATTATTACCACCATTATTACTGTTAATACTATTACTATTATTATTGTCATTGTCCTTGTTGTTGCTGCTGTTGTTATTACACAGATGCTGCTGCATCTTTATTCTGTGTATCACCAGTGTTATTTCCTGTGCTGCAAAATGTAGCAGCAGCTGTTAAAACTTATTAAAAAGAAAATTATATCATCACCATTATCAGTCTGCGTATAATTTGAAGGATTGAATCAATCAGCTCTTAAATTATGACGTAAAATACAAATTCTGGGATTTTTTTTTTTTTTGCAGAGAAGTATATCTATGTCTTAATACCCAGGTTATTAATAAAGTAAAACCTAGTTTATTCATTTCTTCCCTGTTGCTTCTCCTTATGCTGAGCTAGTTTCCCAACTACTTAACTGAATTATTTATCCTGATTATTAAGCTTTTCTTTTGTCAGTTCTATGTTCTCTGTTGAATGATTTGTCTATAATTACTTTCTCCATTTCTTCATTTTCTTATTCCTCTTTACATGGCAAAATGTCAAATGCTTCTGTCCACATATTTCTTAATACTATCTATCAATTTACAAGCGAGTCAATAACTATTATTGGTTATATTTTTATATATAATCCTGTTATCAGGACATTTAACTAACAGTGTATCAATGATTGTGTGAAACTGAACATTTTAATTATTGTTTTACAGTATGAGGACCTCTCTCCAGTAAAATCTTTAAGGTAAGACTTCACTCTTTGCCATGATTTATTAGCTTTTGTTGTATTTTATTTATCTTTGTTTATAAACTTCACGTTCATTTAGTAGCAGATGGCTCTTTGTGTTCTTGAACTGCTAACATCAAGATTTAATGGAATACACATTTAAATTAATGCCAAAAGCAAAAGAGAAAATAGGAAAAAAGTATGTAGGGGAGAGAGAGACTTTTATATTATGCAAATATCTTTATAAGAAAAAATTTCCACCCAAACTGTTATTTACTTTGAAGGTTTACATTTTATTTTCTGAAAATACAGTAACAATTTTGACTAAAATGCCATATTTATATATTTCTAGATTAACAAAATGTATTTATTTTTCTGTGAATAGCTTGAAAAGTCCTTTTCATTCTGAATGAAAATTACACACATTTCTGTTGCTTGTTAACCATGTGTGATGAATAAAAATTGTGAATAATTTTTAAGCCACAATTTATATAAATTTTTATGTGGTATTTCCAATATATTAGTTGCTGATGCCATGATTCAAGCCCCGGTCATGGCACTGAATTTTACTGTGTGGCTCTTCCTATCCAATGCCTGCCCTACATATAGTTTGTGTGACAAACAATTAAATTAATGCAATATAGTATTCAGTATAGTAGAAGTTTAGTGAAGGAAGGAAAGACGTAAAAACTTTTAATGAACATTTATTTCTGGTGTATGAAAACCTTACCTTACATCTCTGAGAAACAAAAAACTTGGATACCTGATTTGGTGTTTTATCTTAGTTTTCATTTCTCTCTCTCTCTCTCTCTCTCTCTCTCTCTCTCTCTCTCTCTCTCTCTCTCTCTCTCTCCTGTCTCCTCTCACTCATAATGAATTATTATCTGTGTGGGGAATTCTGAACTTATAAAAACTGTGGAACATTGAATTCAGAACTTCATTAGCTGACCAGGGAATTAAATGACAAACAGTGTTTTGTTTACAGTGAATGTCATTTGAAGTATCTTTGCTGTGATCCTTGTATGAGGGCTATTTTTTTTTCAGTCTCCAACAGAAGGCAACACAAAGACAATGTGAATCTCCTAAAGGTTTAATTACTAGGATTCGAATACATTCAATGTTGCTTTTCTACATAGTCATCACTGAGATTAAAACATTTGTGTTAAGTTTAAGACATTTGTCATATCAATTGATGAAGTTTCCAATACACTCTTCAAAGAAGGTTCCAGTCATTGTTGATAGTTAATGACACTTTTACTACACATGGCACTGCAGGTGAGAGAAGATTCCACCAGAATATGGAAATAAGTCTTCATGACTTCTTCATATTTTCTATTGGTATGGAAGCACTGTCTTCTCAGACCTTTTTCAGTTGCTGAAAAAAAATAAATTACTCAGTGCTACATGTAGGCTCTATGCTGGTGATCAGATGTTTCTCAATGAAACTGAGTAAGCATCTGTTGGGTTGCATTATCATGGATCAAAAAAATTCCAGATGACTCTATACCACTTCTTTTGTTTTGAATGGCTGTTTGCAGGCAAGTACTGAAAGTTCACATTTGCAGTAATTATAGTTTCTGTCTCCATAAACTCTATGAGCAACATCTTTTTGATCCCAGAAAACACTAGCCATGGTAATACTGTTAATGATACTTTGGGGTTTTATCAGGGTTGTGAATGTGTGTGTGTGTGTGTGCATGTCCATTGTTTAGATTGCTTCTTTGATTTTAGAATTAAAAAATCTATGTTTCTTTCCCTATCTCAATGGAGTTCAGAAATGTTTCCCCACCATTAGTGTAACATGTGAGAAAGGATAAGGCTGCTGCTATTCAGCATGCTTCTTGGGCTTCAAATAGCTTTTAGGGAAATCAGCATGCCCAAAGTTTTCAATAGTCTTGGGGTTCTGTAACAAACTTGTCCTAAGCTGACCGACCTTGAAATCTCCAGAATATTCAATAGACAGCTCGTTGATTATCGAACCACTTGATCAGCTTTCACTAGTGATAAACTTGTATCCTGTTCCACCATTATGAACATCAGTTCAACCTTTTTTGAGCTTCCTACACATTCATGCACAGCATCCTTGCTCATACAGTTTGCACCATAAACATGGCTCATTCTGCAGTGAATTTCTATGGCACTCTTCCCTTTTGCCAGTACAAAATCAAGTAGCACTTGGAGGGAAAATCAATGATACCAACTATGTTGAATTGTATAGTGCAACTGGTGCATTCAACTTTGCCTTGGCATACTTTATTGTGCGGCAATTGTGTAGCAGCAGCAGCAGGGTGCCTAGATCTGCCTACCTATACTTGTCTGGTCAGATAGCAGAGCAATGGAGATTGAAAAAATAATAGTCTTGCTATGTTTAAAGTCGACCACCTTACTATATGTTGTGGCCATCAACTGATGTTTAGCCGCCTGTGGTCCCATAAGTAGTTAAAGTGGGCATTAAACACTACCAAAAAGAAAAAAAAAAAAAAAAAAGTTATTTTTATTTATTTTTTCTTAACCACAAAACAATTACAGTGTTCACCTGGATTATTGCATATTTATGTACACAGAGCAAAGAGTAATCCCAAGTTGATTCATCATTTGTTGCTTTTTCTATGTTGCAACTCTTTCATTTTATCATTGCAAAATATGAATAATTATGCAGGATGTCAGCTTTCACAACCTTGATCCAAAGTAGAAATGCTACTTCGTTGGCAATTATGAACAGAGTTCATAAGCTTTCATCATATGTTAGGGTAAAATGCTATTCTGGTAACCCAATAGTTCACCATTTAGACTTCACTAGAAATATGCATTTGAGATCTCTATTCAAAAAGAGCAATTTCATATTAGGTGTGAAAAGCAATGAACTCAAAACTGAAAAATCAAAATCATATAAACATTTATTACCCCCCCTCCCCCATTCCAGCTAAAACTGCTGAGTGCAGGTACTTTCTTTGTTCTATTTTCATCCACTTTTCAAAATGATTTAATTGAATAGAAATTTACAATAACTCAACTGAATAGCTAAGCAATACAAAAATATGTGAGCATTTTTAGTTTCTCTATACAAACATATGACAAGTAGATAGAGTATTTTGTTCCAACCAAAAACTAGAACTAAATATATCACAGAAAATGTTGTTTTATGGTCCCTGAAATGAGAAAATATGTTTTGAACTGTATCTTTGTCTCTCTAGAAGAACACAACTGTTTAAAACTGAAACTTCTGATAAATTCCAAACAATATTTAAGTTCACCAATAGATTATTTTATTTCTTGTAACATTAACTATTTGAGATTTTGTTTAATTTTATTTTAAATTGCAAATACTTTAGTGTTATGTTACTGTTTGTTGTGACGTCTAGAAACAGTTGAGATTTTCTTATGAACACTGGCTGCTGACTATGTACTGCCTTCTAACAACCTCTTTGATGATACTATATTCTTGCCAAATGTAATCAACATAGAAGTTCTTTGCAGAACTACTTTAAGTAGGTGTTAAAGGAAACCTGAAATTCACTCTACTCAGGGCTTCTAACAAACATTGCTGTACAAATATCAAAGTGATTTTACCATTAACTGTTTTTTTCTCCATTATTTGAACAGTTTTATTCCTCATTTACTTAAAATTAATTAAATTGTAATAAATAACATAGTTGCTATACTTGTATTTATAAGTACATTGGACAAGATGTCACTTATTACTGAGTAGGTAAACTTTGTTAGCACACTGACATTTTCAGATTTATATATTTTATTTTTCGTACTTTATAATGCTAACCCTTTAACATTTCAGAATATGCATAGAAGCAGCTTTTAACGATAACAGTGATAAATCCTCATTGTGTTATGCTGAAGTCTCAGGAAAAGATCCAAGATTTCATGATGCCATGCATCATCCTGAATGTGCAAATCAGGGAAGGGATATCACAGAAATACAAGCTGTAGAAGAATGTGTTATTACAGAGCAATGTGGTACACATACTGATGGTGGGGAAATTTATAGCAAGACTTTATATTTCAAACATAAAAATGTTATTCATAAGGGTGAAAGGCCAAATAAATCTAGCACTTGTGATGAAAACCTTACTCAGTGGTCAGAGTTGAAAATTCATAGTTCTATTCACAAGATTAAGACCATGAACCAATGTACAACTTGTGATAAGTACTTTACTCGGTTGTCACATCTGAAAAGGCATAGTTTGATTCATGAGGGTAAGAAGCCACACATTTGCAAAACTTGTGATAAGAGCTTTACTCAGTTGTCAAACTTGGTAAGACATAATTTGATTCACGAGGGTAAGAAGCCACATCAATGTAAAATTTGTGATAAGAACTTTACTGAGTTATCAAATTTGAAAAGACATCATTTGATTCATGAAGGTAAGAAGCCTCACCAGTGTAAAACTTGTGATAGGAGTTTTACTCAGTTATCAGATTTGAAAATGCATTATTTGATTCACGAGGGTAAGAAGCCACATCATTGCCAAACTTGTAATAAGAGCTTTACTCAGTTATCAAATTTGAAAACGCACAATTTGATTCATGAAGGTAAGAAGCCAAATAAGTGTAAAACATGTGGTAAGAGCTTCACCGATTTATCAAATTTGAAAAGACATACTTTGATTCATGTTGGTAAGAAGCCAGAGTAGTATTAAACTTGTGATCAGAGGTATAGGTTTCCTCATATTTGAAAAGGAATAGTTTGGTTTATGAACTCAAGAATAAATAAGAGCTTTCCTTTATTATAAAAGTTAAAAATTGATAGTTTCATTAACGAAGAAAGAAGTCAATCATGAGTAACATTTTGATAACTGCTTTACTAATTGATCATGTTTCAAAAAGTATAGTTTGATTCATATGCTGAAGAAGCCACACCATTGTTAAACCCATGCTAAAAGTTTTAGGTTTCTTCAAATTTAAAAATGCACTGTTTGATTTGTGAATATAAGAAACTACGCCTGCTTTACTAATTTGTCATGTTTGAAAAAGTATAGTTTGATTCATGTGCTGAAGAAGCCACACCATTGTTAAACATATGCTAAAAGTGTTAGGTTTCTTCAAATTTAAAAAGGCACTGTTTGATTCATGAATATAAGAAACTACACCAGTGTGAAACTTATGATAACAGCTACAAATGTGAAATGTTATGATTTGATTTACAGTGCTATACAAATGTGACATGTGAACAAAAATGATTTGAATCATATTTAAAAATATTTATTTGGACTTCCGTGATCTGTCTTATTTTTAGAACATAACTTCCAACATCAATAACTGCAAACATGTGAGGTGCAATAAAAGTTTCATTGACGTTTATTGTTAAATTTTATCCACAATCCATAATTATAATATTTTTTACTGCTTTGTGTATTTTTCTTATAAATTCTGCCTTAATACTCTCATGTTCAATTGCAAGCAAAGTTGCCCTAGTGGCTATGACATACCCAAGGTCATGGGTTCAAACCAGGCAGAGGTTAATGGATTTTTTTGGGCGTTTAAATCATTAGCATGACTTCCTTTAAAAGGGAAGTAAAGACGTTGGTCCTGTGTCATAGATTTATGGTATGTAAAAGAACCTCAAACCTGATAAAGAGGCCTCTGAGCAGAATTAAGTGGTCGTTCATGCCCAGTATACTGAGAACCATAATACTTAAAGAGAGCCCATAAGAGAAACACTGTTTCCATTATGCAAACAAAGCTTTGTGTGAATGTTCATGGTCTGTACCAAGCCCAGAGTAGCAACAAATAAACGCATTTGACTCCAATTGGCACTGGAATTACAGGATATATAGTAGAATAAATAACTTTTTTCCTATATGTTATTCCATGTGAATAATTTATATAAATCAGCAACTGCTAATCTTCAAAGATAAGTTCCATCTTCTGGAAGCAAAAGAGATATATTTTATTTATTTTTGCTGCTTTATAAGCAACGTAATTTATTGTAACCTGATCTAATTGCACAAATCCATGTGGCTTAGGTTAACAGAGGAGTATTTCCTGTACCTCAGTCATGTTCTTCTTGTAGCAGATGACATAGAAAATTCTAGGTTGTAGTCAAATGTTCATTAATCAAACATTTAACTAAGTAAATTCATTAAACAAATTCCATAACTGTCTGGAAATTCAGTACTTACTGCATACCTGCATGAAACTCCTTTGTTCCAATGTATTAGCTCTGAGAGTTAACTATTTTGTGTGAGAATGCCTGTAAATGAACAGACAGATTGTACTGTTTGTGTGCAATGGCTACATATGAAATAATATGAATCATGGTCTACATTATTTCTCATACCTCACAAACTGAAAAAACAAAAATTCTGAGTAATATTACATGAGTAGAGTTTGCTTCATTGTAAATAAACTTTTTTCTCCAACATTATTCTTGCATGTTTCCAACAATATGTTTAGGACCTTAATAAATTCAAAAGATAAAATAATCAGAGCTTTGTTATAAATGATGAAATGCTTATTTAAAATTTTACGTTGAATTTATTCAGAAAATGAATGTCACCCAAGAGTAAGAACATAATGCATATTTATAAACTTTTGCTGCAACACAAATTTAAAAGAAATATAATTTTCTTGAGTTTTTATTCTGCTCTCCTTAATAATAGAATATGTGTTTTTTTGTTTTTTGTTGTTTTTTTTTTTTTTGTTTAGTTTCATTTCACCCAGATGTAAGTTAGGGTAGAGCTTCTTAAATACCACTTGGTAAATACTTATGGAATCGTTCACCTACATAAATTGTTCTGTTGTTACAGGTTAAGCTGTACTGATTCATCAATATTGCTTGTAATCTATATAGCATTTGAAATAATTCAACATAAATAGTATCTGTTCACAAGCACTGTACATTAGCTCCTTTTCTGTGAGAGTTAGTTTTCTCAGCTGATACTGTACCTGGACATATTCCTGCTCTTTATATTTGTTTGTGTAATATTTGCTATGAATGCATATAAATACATATACCCTTTAAAGCATGGCAGTATGCAGAGGCTCTACGTGGTAGCTTAAAAATAATTTTGTACTAAAATAACACAGCTACACACATATTAACTTTCTATACTTGTTTATAAAGTGATACCTGCCTAAAATGTAACTCGTTTGTTTCTGTGTTGTTTTTTTTTTTTCATTATCACAGATTTATAGTTTAGAAAGGACTGCATTTTAGTCAAGTAAAGTAAAGAGCTATGCTACAAGATAACAATGAAGGAAAATTTTCAAACAGAGGTCTGTAATTAAAAATAGATAAAAATGATTTTAACATACTTAAAATAATTGGTACAATCTTTCCTACTTTCTTTGTCACCCCATAAGGTGTATTGTGATAACTTCTTTACAAGAGAATGATGCAATATCTCCTTTGCATCCTGAATCAACTCCAGGAACTCTGAAAGATTATTGAAAGTTGAAATTCCTAAAGGTGACTCACAGCAGATAAGGCATCTTCAATAGTGCATATATTTAGCTCTTTTTCTTCGCCATCATCTATTTCACCCTTTGCTTTACAACTGCTGTTTCCAGCAGCAATATCACTTGCACATTAAATGTCTTCAGTTGTGGTAAGTTTGTTATCAAAGTTAACTATTTCTTCAGCTTCAACTAAGAAACCACTTGAACACAGCAAGATTTATTTTGTCATATTCTGTGGATTTTTGTATGCGTTTCTCATGACCTGCTGTTCCCTTTCCAATTGGCCTTTAATTTTGTTTTTCAAAATGCCATAAATTTGAGTTTTTCCCACTTTATACAACACAGTTAAATATATAGCTCATCGTTAACATTTTTCAGCTGATTAATATCTTCAAGCTTTTCCTCCAGTGTATCTTATGTTTAGAAGTCATTAATTCTGAATTATACATGCAAATTTGCACTTAAAATCATCCGAGTTCACTGTTTTCTTCCGCTCGCAATTAATCACTATCTTATCGGAATGAAACTGAGAATGAATGAATGCAGAAATACAGGAATGAATTCATCAGAACTGCAACTTTGGAATTTTACACATGAAAAGCTCATTCATGCATGCACAATTCTAAGAACTTTGGTAGAAGTATGGTGGCATTCAAAAGTCCCACATATACTCAATTGAGTTTTTGTCAGATTCCTCAGCAATGATAATGTGTATAATGCATACAAATTTATGTAAATGGTTGCAGAAAATTATTCCATTTTTGTTTTAGTCAGATTTCCAGTTTATAGTATTATTTAACATACGAAAATCTCCGTTCTAAGATTTTCTCTCCATTTGTCCAGTTTTCTGGTATATAGGTTGTCCAATTCAAGGAGGCTTAATATATTTACTGCTATATGTTTTTTTTTTTTTTAATTATAATAGAAAAAATTAATAAAAGAGAAATATAAACATTTTTATTGGTACCTTTTAATTTTCTGTCACTTATCCTATAGCATGCATATTATATTTTATATAACTAAAAAGTAAGATTCACCAGAAATGTAGGTTTGGAAATATTCTGATTCAAAGAAAACTTTTTTTAGATTTGTATGCCTGCATAGAAGAGCTCAAAAAAGAATATTAGATCAGTAGGAAGTATGGTAATTAAATTAAGCATATTTCAAGAATACAATAACATTTGAAGAAAATTCTTTCAACCAAAACTGTTCCATATATTGAAAATATTAATTATGTTTGCTTTTCTTATAATGATCTGTAACAATTTCTTAATATTCATGTATTTAAGATATTTGATACTTGCATGACTAAAAATATATGTCTTGGATTTTTTACAAGCTGTGTGTTTTGAAGTTTTCTTCCTTAGAATGAATTTTATACTATTTGGAAACTGTAAGAAGTACACAAAGCTTTACTAGGCAAAAACTGTGGTTCTAAAAATAAATACAGTAAAATCCCATAATTATGCTCTTGAAGGTACTGTGGCTTAAGTGCACAATAATCTGGCACTATGGGATATGATTTATTAAGTATGAAATAGCAATTTTGACACAATTACCAGACCATACAATGTTATAAATGTTTGTCATTATTCAGGTGGAGCACATTTCATATGATTATTGATTACTGCATGCTGTTACCAAAGGACAACTCAGTATATACCACCCAGATCTCAGAGAAAGACTTCTGTATGTGAAGTGCAGGTAGTGAACAGCTAAGTTCTCATTGGAAGCCAACACACAGAAGTATGATTGAACCATCTTGTTTCTTTCATATTTATTTTGCTCTTTTAAAGTAACTTTTAACTAACTTTCATTCCCGTGGACTTTGCTGTCATTTCTTGCTTGGTCTTCTACATCTTTTATATTGTCTTTCTTAGGCTCAGAAAAAAACATTTTTGCATTAAGCTATTATTCAAACTACCTTTGGAAGCACAGAAGTGTATGTATCATATGTATATACTGATATAACTTATTATTTAAATTTGTTTGTACATTCATGTTACTTAAGATAAACAATTAAAGAAAAATTTTCATGTACGCTTTACATTCAACTTGTCTTGAGTTTGACTCTTGATTAGGTAAATGTTACCAGATGTTACTATTTCCAAGGGTTTTCTTTAATCTTGAAAAACTGAATGATACATAACCATACATACTGAATGATGATCTCTGAGTTCTGGGCTCATTTCTACCATTTCTTTCATTTATAATCTGATATGTCGTACCGGGTAAAACTTTTTATAATTGTTAGAGGATGCTGAAACACCATCTTTAAAGGTGCATTACTTATAAGCTGACTTTGAAATTCCATGAGAAGCATGCACACAAGAAACAACTGAATGATGACAGAATTTCAAAACATCTATAGAGTAATTTTCCACTACTCCAACAATGCATGTCTCACAAAGTGTCAAAAGAGCTATTTTAAAATTCTGCAATATACTTCATGGCATCATAAAAAACAACTAAAAGGGAATATGAAAAATTCTAACAAATAATAATGGATATCTCACATGCTTTATAAATGTTTGAAATACAGTAAAACCCTGTGATAATGTTTCCAATTATAAGCTACCCTATTTATTTTGCTCTATTTGTAAATTCCCTGGCATATCACTATCCTCAAAAATAGTTGCAAAAGCCTTGCATTTTTTTATGAATACACATTCGTTGTTGTTACTGCTATGCCACTCACGTAACGACAGAATTTTGGTGGCTTCTAGAAGAATTGATTCACTCGGTGCTTTCTTTTGCCAATTCAATACAAATAACCATGACAGCTTTTTCAGTCTTGGAGACTTTTAGGACCAAAACGAAAATATATAATCAGTCATGCATCTTGTGTTTTTTGACAAAATTGGAGTAGTTTATTACCACATCATTCCTAAACACACCATAGTAACAGCTCAACACTACAGTAATGTCCTTAAAGGACCACTCAAGATGAAAATGGCTGCCAAGAGACCAGAACTTGCTCCCAATGAATGGAACCTCCAATAAGGAGAATGAACACCACTGCTCATCGAGCCATTGCAACATGAGAGGCAATCACTCAACTAGGTATCAAAATCATGTCCCACCCACGATATTTCCTGGATCCAGCACCCTGCAATTTCTATCTGTTTCCACAAGTAACAAAACATCTTCATAGGCACCATTTTCAAACCAATTCAGAAATAAATAGAGAACCCGAAATAGGACTTACTGAAAATGATGTCAAACCAGGGCTTCTCTGAGTGTTTGAAAAGGGGATAGAACATTGGAATCAGTATGCAGACTCAGAAGATTATTTTGAAAGTTTGTAATTAAATTTCAATAAAACAAAATCATGGAGTCCAAAGGCAAATTTTTTCCTGTTACTTTTTTGACACACCCTCATAAGAGAGAGGCAAAGGCTTAATACAGGAAAAGCTTTAGTTTGCTGAAATATCTAATTTATTTAAAATATTTATCTTTCTTTAGCCATTTGCAAAAAATATTTTTTTTTTTTAGCGCTTTAAATTTTCCAACCATATGCTGTAATGCATTATCTAAATAGACAGTTACACTAATTTAATTCTCTGTGCTTCTCTTCATAAAATATCTTATGAGAGTTTGTTCTACTTCTCCCCAATCAAAATAAATCTAAAACCTTTTTAGTATGTATAAAACTAAAGTGAGTCAAAACAAGGCAAATTTCTGCAGTATGTACTCACAGTAAGTAAAGCATTATTCAGTTTCACCAGATATGTACAGTTTGAGATTCTCTGAATCCAATAAAGCATTTCTTAAAAAACATGTTGACCTGTGAATGTCAGCCAGTAGCATCATTCAAAAATGAAAACTCAGTTAAATACAGAGGTTGATATTTTAGATGAGTCCAGCAATGATGTGATATTAATTTAAGTAAGTAACAACTTCTTCCAATCTGCTCTTTACATACATGTTCCTCATTTTATTGTTTTTAAAAAATAACACATGATTTTGGTTTAAATATGTATATGTTTAGGACAACTGCATGAGAAAACAAATGTATATATTGAATTTTCTGAGAATAGTCATGAAGTCCTCTTCATGTGTATATATAGTAACAAAACTTTCATTTTTAGTCCAACTTCTTACACTGACTACAAATTAAAAATTGTTTCCTAAAAATCTGCTTTTTGATACTTCTGTAAAAATTCTAATGCATAGTTTCCTATGATGCTGATAGCAGTGGAAGCAGCTAGCATTGCGCATTTCAAATTTCACATTGAAACTGAATCAACTGCTGCGTGCTATATATTCCCAGTTGAAGCTGGCCTTGCTAGGGCTCATTTTCTTATTTTTATACCTGTCAATGACATGGCAAGGAACTTCCTGAAGCAGCAGCATGTACAAGTCACTGCAGGAGTCACAAACTAGCACAGATGCAGTAATTGCATCTTTGATGTTAAAGAACTCACTGACTGCACATGCTGGTGTAACACTCACAACATCAATGCTAAAGAACCCATCGATGGCATACATGTTCATTCATCTGTATGGGTCAAGCTGCTCACACACGTGAAGCACTTACTGTCTCAACATAGTTATAATCTTATTTTAATACCTAATCAAAATGTCTATAAAGTTAAAAAATTGGCTTTCAGTAAAAGATTAGAGAAAGCTATGTGAATACCGCATAAGGTTTTTCCCAAATGGGCTTACTAACAACAAAAGGAGGCAATTTGCTTTTCATAACATGCATTCAGCAAGTCTGTATTTGAACCATTTTTACTTAATGTTTCTGTCAGTGTTAATATGAATAGTACATCTAGAGAAATGTGTGAACTGCTAAGGGTTGAGGTCTTCTCTAGCTAAAGTTTGTTGTTTTGTAAATCAAATACCCTATGGTAATTTTTACTTTCTCTATACGCACTCTGTACATAGTGTATAGAGAAGATATTGCACTCCACCCAAAAATTTGATACCGAGATTTCACCGGAAATATATGTTTTAGGGTCCCCAATATCCAAAAAAAGCATTTTCACAAAAAGGTCTGTGTGTGTGTGTGTGAACATGATAACTGAAAAACAAAAAGTCGCTAAAATATCAAACTTGGTATTTGAGTTTAGTATCTTCCAGGGATGCGACACAAAGATTTTGAAAAAAATCCCCGCACCCCTACCTACCCTTTAAGTGGAACTTTTTTCGAAAATTTTGATTCTCTCAAAAATGGCTCTAACGATTTTTATTAAAATTTCGTATATTACAGATATTTACCTGATAAATAAAATGTATTTCTTGAATTTTCTGGGAATAGCCTCTGAAGAGTAGTTTATTCTGGTTGAATTTTACTGAATTTTGAATAACTGCTAAACCGCAAGAAATGGACAAAAACTTACTACACAAAAAATGTAGAGCACCTTAAAACACACAATTTATGTTATATACATTTTTTTCATGGACTTCATCGTTTTTGAGACATTCCTTATTTTTGGTTTCTGCTATGAAAAGCTTATTCTTTTCTTATACAGGAATTGTCAACTCCTATCCATACAAACAAATGAACTTCAGTCACATAGCAACCAGCTTTTGACTATCACTTTAAAAAATGGTAGACCCTTATTTCGCTTCTACTTACAAGGACGCAAGTAATAAGTCTATTTGTGCTAATTTTTCTGATTAGCCTAAAGTAAATAGATGTATAAGCTTTTTAAGAAAAATGTGTTGCAGGGATATAGAGAAAGTCATGTGAATGGTACACATGAGATTTTTAAGGTTATTTTCAATAAGAACACAATACAATGTACTTTGTAAAATCACTGTAATGTTAATGAAATAATCCGACTGAAAACAATACAATTTCATTCCATTTTTCAAACAATAGGAACAAAGAGGAACCATTAACAACATTATTCCACTAAATATTCTGAAGTAAGCTAATACAAAAATGCTCATAAAGTTTGCATTATTAACAAAATATAACATTGTATATGTCTGAAAGACAGAAGTCAATGCAAAGTAAGCACAAAAGTCCTTTTGGAATATAGAAAGAATGGTGATACACAAAATCAGTAGCACCAAAGCACCTCCCGGACCCACAACTCAAATTTTATGATTATTCCTGTATAATATTTCTTAAATTTTTAGTAAGCAGCATCAGTTTGTAGTTGAGGCATAATTACCCTCATGTGAACAACATATTGAAACTGAATTCTCATCAAGGTTAAAGTTTAGCACAATTACTACATATTCTTCAATACCATTTTCAAAAATTTCTTTGCAACCAGATAGTTGTGGAGGATTTAGTTTGTAAATACTTTCCAGGCAATCAACAGCAGAATTTCCTTCAGAGAATTTCAGTTTCATTAAAACCACGCATTCCCTGTTATACAATGATACATCTAGCTCTTCACACATCCACATTGTACATTTGAGCCCTGTTAGAAATAATGGCAAAAACATAAGATCCAACAAATCATACTGATCTTTAGAAACTTCATCTGACATTCTTTTAGTTTTTTCAGTAAGCAAATTTTGCACACTTCTTTGAATGTTTTGCGCAGCTACTGTAAACATTTCATCATCTTTACTAAAAGAAGTAAAGAGTTGCACAAATGAATTTCTGCAATTGTTTATATTTTCTTCAATGATGCCATATTCCTCTTCATAATGTTGTGTAAATGCTTCAATGAACTTGTTCTGATCTTTTATTCTATGAATGGTACTGCCCTTAATAAGATAACGATGTCTACACAAAATATTGACCAGCTTTTGACCTTCATTACGGCCATAATTAAATAATCTTATTTTAGGATCAAGCTTGACCAGTTCTCTTGAACAGTCCCAGTATGGACAGTAGTAGTAGTCCCCAGTCATAAAGAAATAAATTTGTCGCCTTGCAAATACATTACACAAACAATCATGGAGTAGATAGGGCACCATGTATTCCTGAGAACAAGCAAAAAATTAAAAAACAAAATTAGCCTTTCTCAAACCAAAACCAAATTATTGAAGTACTTAAGCAGACTGGATTTCAAATCTTTGAGATATCTTTAATTAATTCCAATTACCTTCCCTGTACTTATCATGAAATATTACACAAAGCCTTTTTACGTTCAGCTCTCCCTCTTTCATGTTATAATTACGATCTTGTATAGTCCAAAATATTTCTAATACTGAATAAAATCTCCACTGATATTCATGGAAATGGGTATCAAATATGAATTAGTCATCATTTCTTTACACGTCCCTTAACCTGTATATTCAATCTGAGTTCTGTGGACCCTATAACTTGTACTTCCACTGAAATCTCAGTATCAAATATTTTGTGGATTACAATACCTTCTTTATGCATATGGTACAGAATTAATAACCATTTAAAACTGTGTCCAGATGTTATATAAATAAATTATAGTTGGTTAAGAGAAAATCATGTGAATGTAATACATTAGTAATATGTTTTATTTTATATATTTATTTATTTTTAATCACATAAAACTAACTGGCTTTTCTGGCACAGAGCTAAGATAGTCTTAATAATGATCATATACTGCGATATTCACAGAAATATTCTTATGAAATACTATAGGATGTTGTATTGCAATTTCCTTTCAGCATCATTCATTAATGACACCTTCTAAACTATGTGTATAGATCATAAAAATGGCTTAACTATTATTCCTTTACATTTAAGTCCAATATACATCCTCATATATTGAACTACACTTTGCAAATTCTTGTTATAATTTCACCTTTTTATCAATGATGAATAATTTGTTTGTGGAAACTTTACTCAACAAACTGTAAGAATTTGGGACAAATTAAGCATAGCTTTTTTTATTGGGTACCCATTATATTCCATAAACTTTAAATTGCTGAATTAGTACATAATCTCAACCAAATAATTATAAATAATACACCTATGAAATCTTTCTGCTCTGTTATTAAAAATCTGTACATTAGAAGAGCCATCACATACCTAGGGCTACCTATTGTGGGGGTAGCAAAATTGGGTTATTCTGTGTAAAGCTTAACATGTATTTTATATTTGTACAAAATAGCAACTTTTGAACAAAGTAATTTTTCATTATGTACTCAGCAATGTCATAACACATCACTGACTGACTATATTTTATCACAGCTCCAAGTGGAAACCTGAGGTTAAATGTTCAATTACAGACTAAAACTTAGGGTTTTGCTCCCAATCTGGGTAGCCAAAGTTTACTTGCTAAGCAGTATTTTTATAGTGTTTAACACCTGCTTTTATACTTGTGGCACCGCAGGCGATGATTTATGATACATGGAATGAAGATGGAGCACCGGTAGAATGCAATAGCGGGGAACCTGCAGAACTCAAAGCAAAAATGCCACTACTCCATTTGCATACCACAAATCTTTGGTAAATATTTGGATCAAACTAGGGCTGTTTAGGTGAGAGGCGAGCAGTTTAACCACTCGGCCACGGTGCGGCACTAATAGGTTTCTACGGAATCCGGTAAAAACTATAAAGTCTTCGTTCATTTGGGATATAGATTCACATATACCTCGGCTACTCTTTATGACTTATGGCCCACCACTTTTGACAACACCAAGAACAGCAAAAGGAATGCTCCTATGATGCCCTGGGTGTGATATGTGTTGTGTATGAGGAACATGTAGGTGTGAAAAGGTTGTGTGATATAAATGCATTAAATCATGCAATGAGTGTCTCTACTCTGATAGTGTTTAACGTCCGCTTTTACTACCATGGCACCGCAGGCGATGACACTGGTGACACATGGAATGAAGATGGAGCACCGGTGGAATACGATGGCGGGGAAAACCGGAGAACCCGGAGAAAACCCGCCCTTGCACCGCTTTGTCCACTACAAATCTCACATCGGTCGCTTGGGATCGATGCAATGAGTGTGAATGAGTGCTAATGGTATATATTACGCACATTTTAACAACAAAATAATACCTTAGATTATGTATTAGGCATATAGCAATTTCGAATGATGCTTTATATAGGGAGTTTAGTCAAGGTTATAGCGCAATAGATATTATTCTAATGGAAAATATTTCTGTAGATGAACGGTAAACATAAGAACGATAAAGTATTACACATTATATTCTTCAGTTAGGTTGGGTATTGGAATGGAAGAAATATTACTTATGTCCTTACATATTCTGTAGCCCTCACGCAGCAAAAAGGAGTAAACCTCGCCATAGCTCGGTGAATTAGAGCCTATTTAATTGATCGTTACACCAACTTGTAGTATCCAGAAGTCATGGCATTCAACTGGATCTTTGGTTCACAAATTAACACTGTTGTGAACAAAACGATCGATAGAGTTAGCTAATGTGTAAAGCGATCAATAAAAAAAAAATAAGATTAAACTAAGATTTGTATTTGTGTTGATAACTACTCCCGCTTAGTGTAGGATTTAAAACATCACGGTTGGTTAACCATAGAAATGAAACGGGTTTTGTGTCCAGCCGCCATCTTGTGAACTCTACACGGCCAATTACATCACGATCAAAAAAAGTCAAATAATTGGTTGTTTTTTGTTTTTTTTTTTTTTTTTTTTTTCAGTTTTTGAAGTAAAAGAAGGCAATGAAGGGGAGAGGTATTTAACTGAAGGAATATGTAATACAATTACATTATTTGGCTTGTCAGAAGTTATTATTGGTAAACTGATATTATATCAGTAAACATCAATGCAAGGTCATAACTTAATTTTGCTCTAATTTCTTGGTCTAAAACTGAATATATGTATGAGACAGTCATTTATAGGATGCATGTACATAAACTTTGGGAAAGGCTTGGAATCAATTTAACTGCACACAAACAAAGGGTGAAAAGTATGAGAGATTATCCCAAAAATTAGTGACGCACTGTGGATTGCATGTATTGCATTCCGAGTCCGAGGAAGCGCCCCTATTCTCACGTTTCTGGATCATTCGCACATCGTTTGATTCTAATTATAGCTCATGATAGCTGCTAAATGGGTGAATTAGAATGAGGTTTTCTATAAACCGGAGTAGGTTGCCAAGTTTGTCGGCGAATTTCCCTTTCCTTGTTTCTGCTTCTGCTATTCGAGAAACTACAACCAAACACCACACGTGTTTGACCATTATTTAAAACCACAAAAGCATTTAAAAAGTATCCTAACCTATGTATTCAACCATTTCCTATTGTTTTTATATATATATATATGCTATACGAGAAACCATTAGCAAACACCACACACGTATTCACCGTTTTACTTGGTTTAAAATCTACGGTCCAAATGTACTGCTTAATTTACATTTACCACCACAAAATCTTTGGGAGGGGGACATATTTTACCTAAAAAAACGGGAATGCTCTCCAAATTATAGAATCAAAATTGGCGGCTAGACAACAAAATCTTTGGGAGGGGGACATATTTCACCTAAAAAAAAAAAACAAAAAAAAACGGGAATGCTCTCCAAATTATAGAATCAAAATTGGCGGCTGGACAAAAACGAGCTTTACCAACCACAACGCATAAGGTTAGAGTATCTCCTAACTTTTCCCTCTATACATGTGGGTTACACCAAATACCCTTCATTACGAGCACAGGAAAGTCGTTCAAAAGAGTGGCAACAAGAAACACCAGCAATACTAGTGTAGCGGTCTGAAGTATTGCTGGAAACTGTATAAATAGAATAGAATAAGATGTTTTGGTTTACTTTTTCTGATGTTAGGCAATGAAAACCTTCAAGGACGAGAAGTGTATACAGTAGTTTAATACCATAACTATACCTGGCAAAATAATGCTGTATCTTTCTTTCGATTTCCTCGAGATAAAACACTTTTAATGCAGAAGATCAGTGATTTTCCACGAAGTTACTTTGCCTTAAAGGCATAAATAATAAAGACGTATTAAGAAAATGCTCTAAATGGCACAATCACACAAATTATTGTAGTAATTATACATACTTAATGTGCAATAATTGTAGCTAAATGCCTTGGTTGAGACATTTCTCTTATAGACAAGGTTAGGTTAGATAGCTCTGAAGGTGAAATGTCACAGGAGCTCCGAATTTTAAAGAGTTGAAAAGTTCAATATATCCAGATTAGAAATCTGGTATACCTAATGCCTACCTATTCATCATATGACCCTAAAAGTTTGCAATATACCAGTAATTGCAAAGCATTTATAATGGTAGAATAAACAAATCCGAATCGCGTGTGGAAGTAAACGGAGCTTAATTCACTTCAATATACAAATTGGCAACTAAAGGAAATATTTGTTTAAATTAGCTCTCAATTATTTTTAATAGCTTGGAAGGTACACAGTTACGTTCCAAAATGACTATTGCTGAAAATCTAACATTATTTAAAATATTAACTCTTCATGCTGCTGAGGAGCAGAGTAAAACAAATTCTATAGGTTTCGTGATTAGGTACGCTTTGAATGGTTAGGTTCTCTGAGCTGTGACAGTTTCTGTGGGTCGAAATCGGCTTTTCTCCAGAATACCAAAATACACTTGGGAGTCCCTTATTTTCGCAATTTCGTCACAAACAATTATGTTAGAATTATATTTTATTCGCACCACCGAAAATATATAAATGATTTAAAAAATAGTTTTAATGCACATGATTTATGTCTTTACTGTTCATATTCTTCCCGGTAATGTACGCCTAAATTAATGTTAAATAAACAATTTTATTTTGTACCTGTAAAATTTAACTCAACCCACTTTGAAATATATAAAAGCTTGCCTCCTTGCTTGTGACTTACATTGAAGAGAAAATGCATAAATTGGCGTATTTATTCCGATTTAATAGAAATGGCAACGTGTGTAGGAGTATTATTTCCATTTATTTAGATCAGCTGATGTGTGTATTCCCGACCGCAAGACTACATGATAGCATGTCGTCAGCCATTTCCATGTTAAATAAAGGGCGTTTCCTGTATTGCTAATGAAGAGTATTTAGTTACACGCACTGAAGTCAAGTCCTTGCAACCTTCTGAGTAAAATTAAAATAAACTACTGAACCTAGGGAATAGCTACAGGTTGGTATTCCTGTCACATTACATACTATGAAAATATAAAAGTTGGTGAGTATACATTAATAAAACTGTTGCAAATTTTGTTTTAAATTACATTTAAATTGAGCGTTATTTAGGGATGTTTTTAACTGCTGTGGTTACCAGCCCCCCGTTCTAAATTAGGCATAAAGACCGCGTAATTTTGCTTAGAGGCTTCTGTATCGGGCTTCAGGTTATTTTACGTGGCGTAAATGTACGACTCGGGACCATCGGCTTTACTTCCCTTCCAAAGAAAGATATGCTCTGTAGTTTAACGCCCAAAAAGCTCCATCGTTGTATATCGGGTTTGAACCCAGGGCCTTGGAGAACTATAGGCCAGCAAGTTACCCCTAGACCACGGAGGACGTCAACACTTATTCACTTTCGTCAGTTCTACTTCACTTGCCTTCACAAACTTAAGGGACGTCTCACCCTAGGCATCATGGCAACATTACTTCTTCTATCCTTATCTCTTCGCATGTTGTCATCATTAACAATCTGAACATGGTAGAAGAAACCGTTTATCGCTGTGAAAGGTCTGGTTCTAAGCCACATAGCTTAACAGAGGTGTTGATAGCCTTAAGTCGCAAACAGTAGCCGAGGGATTGAAGACCTTAGCTACATAGATAGCAAAGAGATGTTTCTTTATGCAGAACAGTGTATCAGGTGCGGTCAAAGGCGTGATGACAAGGCGTAGCCGAGATATCTGTGAAGCTCCAATGAACCATGGTATAGACTCTAGGATGAATGAGTCCTAAACTCACCGGACTTATACAAATTTGTGGGCTTTCACTTTTATCACATAGGTTGACAACATTGATTACAGATATTTTTTGCGCTCATAGCAATGTAGTTGATAAATATGTTACTTTGCCATATGAAAGTAAGCTCGCAAACAAGGGCGCGCGGTAAGTAGGTAGAGTGGCCTTATCCGAGCAACATCGTCCGCCCAATACGTTCCGCGCTGATTCAGGATTACTGGGTATAAAAATTAGCAGAATTTGTGGTGTTTAGTGATTAACACAATTACCTCTATGATTAGGAGTGAAACCAATCAAAAGTTAATTTACATGTTACTATTGAGGAAGGTTGTTTATGAAATTATCGTGAATCTAAATGTTGTACTTATAAATAATTATGAATTTTTTAGTATCTATTCAGATTGCTTTTGAAATTGAACTTAACTAGTTTTGTAAAATTTAAAGATGCACGTCGTTATTGGCGATACGCAACCACCTATGTGACACAAATTAAATTTTACAGTGAAAAAACTGTTTTGTGAAATAACTGTTACGTGTGTTCTTTAAGGTTTATTGGTTTAACAAGGTTGTATCCTAAGCTATTATCAAACATGTACTTAAATTCAGTTACATAGATAATTTTGAGATTATGTGCAAAAAGTTATAGAAGATTTTCCATTGATTAGTGTACATAGGGGATTTACTATTGATGATATGTTGCACATAGGAGGTTTTGTACTAGAGCAAAATATTTAAAAATCCCAACACGGATGATAGTTTTCACATTTTATTTATTTTATTTGCTTATAAATATGATGAATTGTAAAAAAATATTTATTACAATAATTATACCAAGGAAATCAGATGCCAGCGAAATTCTCTGTTTTGTCTTTTATGATTTGATACACAACATTCCCAAATATTCTGAATTTATCAAGTTTTAGCAACACGCACTTAATGTTCTATCCGTTATACAGGGTGAATATGATGTAAATAATGTACAATGCATTCCCAACTGTAATAATGAAACTGTACAACAAAATTATATCTTCTTTTCCCTTCTCTGATTTGAAGCTGCCGGAAAAAGCACAATGATCTTTTTCAATGACATCTTTAATCTCCTGAAAATGTCTGGATTTTGATTCAGTAATTGAAATGTTAGGAGCTGAAGAAACATATACCTTAATCTTGCGTGTTCTAGTATGAAGTAATTCACTACAATCTTCTAGGCAGTCAGTTTTGAATAGAATTCTTCCATCCAGAAAATACTTCAACGCTCGAAAATTAGTCACAATGTGATCGTCAACTAATTTTCCAGGTCCCAAAGAGAGTATATTGATTGAAATCTGTTCAAATTAAGAAAGATAAAATACTATACAACCTTCAGTTCGAGGTATTATGTAGTTCAGCTATTCTTATTTGAGTACCTATTGCAAGGTGTAGAGTTGCTATGACAATACACTGTGTACCGTTTCTATGATATTACAGAGTGCGCCGTTGCCAAATTACTACAATGTGTGTCGTTGCTATGTTAACACACTTGTTGACGTTGCTATGATATTACATTCTGTCTTTGCTAGGTAACTACAACGTACAAGCTTCCTATGGTGTTATACTCTGTGCCCTTGCTATGATATTACACTGCGTGCCGTACCTTTGGTAACACACTGATTTACATTATGATTTTACACGACAAAGGGCGTATTGCCAAAGCAACAGCAAAAAGGTATTACCATGGCAACGGACTACCGTAACTCACCATAGCAACGATACGTAATGTATTACCAGAAAACTGCACCAAGTGTAGTACTATAACACATATACCACATTACCACATTAAGATGGCGGCAGCTATAACCAACCGATTTGTGAGCTCCAACGATTTTCACGGTAAAATACAGGAATCAATTTGCAAAAAGTGTGGCTAGAATTAGAAAGAAGACTAGAAGAAACAGTTGTGGAATTAAAATCAGCATGGGAAATAATTAATATACTGAAGAATGAGAAGATACGCGAAGCTGAAGGTTACATCAACAATAACAACGGTAATGACGCCACTAACAAAAGCATACAAAATCGAGAATGGCGAGATGTAGTGAAAGGAAAACAACATAGATCACAAATAATTCAAAATCCTATAGAAACATGTAATCACTTTGCGGTATTGGAAGAGGAAGAAACAACAGTAAACGAGGTAAACAAAGTGTTTACTCAAAAGAGAAAGAAGAAACGCAACATTATGGTAATCGGCGATAGTCATGCAAGAGGATCGGCAGCACAAATAGATTCTATGATGGGAAAAGATGTAGAAGTTTGTGGTTATGTGAGGCCGGGAATAGGTATGGAATTAGTGACACAAATCGCGAGTGAGGAAATCCAAAGTTTGGTGAAAACAGACGCCATAACAGTGTGGGGAGGTACAAATGATATATCAAAAAATAATTCTAAAGAAGGGCTAAAGTGCATTACAAATTTTGCCGAACGAAACAAAAATACAAACATCATAGTTATGGAGGCACCAAAAAGGTATGGTCTACATGAATCTTCGTGTGTAAACAAGGAGATGCAGGTGTACAACAGAAAACTCAAAAAATTGCTGAAAAGGTATAGCCATGTGAGTGTGGTGAAAATAAGCTTAGAAAAATGTGATCTCACTAGGCATGGTCTTCATATGAATATCAATGGCAAGGAAAAGATAAATAAACAAATTGTAACGGTTGTGAATAAAACCTTCGGAAAATATGAGAAAAAGAACGGTCCAATAGTCGTAAGCTGGAATAAGATCCAAGAAGTGTCACCAAAGCAGCAGATGCAACAGCAGCAAACACAAGAACTACGTCTGGAACCACAAGAGTACAGAAGAAAAATCAGCGTATTTTTGGAGGCAGAAGAAGAGCAAGATGGTCTATTAGAGGACAACTCAACACTCCAGGAAGCAGATGTTGGCAGTACAATACCTCGGCGATCTACAAGACAGAAGAAGCCCAAGGATATTGGAGAAGAATTTTTATAAACACAAAATGTAGTGCGGGTATTCCTAAGTTTAAAGGTAAACCAATTAAAATATTTCATCAAAATCTTCAGAGTTTAAGGAATAAAAAAGCAATTCTAGAAACATTACTGCATAACCACAAGGATTTAGATATAATCTGCATTTCTGAGCATTGGTTAAATGAGAACGAAATTGAATTCTTCACAATACCTAATTTTTACTTAACAACCGAATACTGTAGGAAAAGTATAAAGCATGGAGGTACGTGTATATATGTAAATTCCAATATAGCAGCTAAACCTTGCACATATTTTTCAGACTTAAATATTGAAGGAAAATTTGAATCTTGCACAATAGAACTAACGCAATCCAATTTATTAATAACTTGTATATATAGACCCCCTAACAATAGCACTGCCCTGCTCATTGACTGCTTGGAAATAATAAATCAGAGAGCATTAAACAAAGGAAATGACCATATAATCATAGGTGATTTAAATGTTAATTTTTTTAGATAAAATGCCATCAGAGCTAATGTGTATGCTAAATTCATTTGGAATGGAGCCAGTGGTATTTGTCCCCACCAGAGTAACTCCAAACAGTCAATCAGCTCTAGAGCAAATTATTATAAATAAAACATTATGGGAGTATAGCTTACAAGTAATTGAAACAGGACTTTCAGATCACTTAGCCCAGATTATATGTATCCAAAACAAAATTAGATGTAAGTTATTAAACAAAAAGTCTAGTTACAAAAACATAAGGGTGATCAATGATAGCAGCCTAGATCAGTTAAATTATTTACTGCAAAATCAGTAATGGGATTTAGTATATCTACACCAGTCTGTAGATGATGCTTATAATGAGTTTTTTAATATTTTCAATTATTGCTTTCAAGTAGCCTTACCAAAAACTAGAGTGCCAATCTGGCAACCAAAAATTAAATGGATAACTCTTGGTATCAAAAATTCAAGTAACAGAATGAAATTTCTGAGCAGAATAATAAAAGCTGGAAATGTTACAGAACAATTTAAAACGTACTATAAAAAATACAAACATATATATAGTAAAGTGTTGACTGAAGCAAAAGAACTACATAATTCAAACCTTATACGCAAATCACAAAATAAATCAAAAGCCATGTGGTCCTTAATTAAACAAGATAATAATATCCCAAAGAATATACAGCTTAGTCATAAGGGAGCTAATATAAGTGAACCAAAACAAGTAGCCAACTTTTTTAATAACTACTACACAAATATAGCCCAAAATAGGTTAAATGATAGCCTACAGAAACAGTTTTTACAGATAAATAGATATTCAAACCAATGCAATAGTATGTATTTAACCCCTGTTACAGAAATGGATTGATAAGCATAATTAAAAGAATGAAATGTAAGACATCTTGTGGTATTGATGAGATTCCTGACAGTGTTATAGAGAACTGCTATCAGTATATAGTAAAACCCCTATGTCACATAATAAACCTTTCATTTTCAACAGGTGAATTTCCAGAAAAATTGAAGGTGGCTAAGGTTAAACCCCTTTTTAAAAAGGGAGTAGAATCTGATGTAGGTAATTATAGACCCGTATCATTACTATTAATTTTTTCAAAAATAATAGAGAAAGTAATGTATACAAGGCTCACATCATTCCTAACTAAACACAATTTAATAACAAGCAAACAACATGGATTTCGGAAAGACAAGTCGATAAATACAGCAATAGCAGATTTTGTTAAACGTGTATATGAATCTATGGATAAAATGGAAGAAAATATTGGTATATTTTTAGACTTGTCAAAGGCATTTGACCTAGTAGAACATAACACTTTATTGGTAAAATTAGCTAATATTGGTATACGTGGAGTGGTGAACAAGTGGTTTAAAAAATACTTAACTTCCCGACAACAGATGGTTGAAATCACCTATGCTCATGCAAACACAAGTGAAACTACAACATATTTATCGTCTAAGGCAGCGGTGCAAAATGGTGTACCGCAAGCTTCAATTCTAGGTCCTATTTTGTTTCTGATATATATAAATGATTTAGAGCATTCCTTAAAAAATAGTTCTCCAACATTATTTGCTGACGATACAAGTGTATACATTTCTGGTTGCAACTTAAAGTCCCTACAGTGTAAGATAGAGCAGACAATATGTGAATTGTTAAACTGGTTTAATACTAATAGATTACTAATAAACTCAGAAAAGACAACAGCAATAGCTTTCCACCATACCCAAAATGCATTTACTAACTATCCCACTATAAAGTTTCAGGATAAATGTATCTCATTCACAGATAGTACAAAATTTCTGGGAGTATGGGTGGACGAGAATTTAAAGTGGACTGTTCACACTCAAAAGTTATCGCAAAAGCTGAGTAAAATAACTTATGCTATCACAGTCATTTAAAAAATTATGGATTTAAAATCAGTTCTTTCACTATATCATGCATACCTTCAATCCGTTCTTTCTTTTGGAATAATATTTTGGAGTAACTCAACAGGAGCAAAATCTATTTTTAAAATACAGAAAAGGGCAATTAGGATAATGTTATGTGTTAATAAAAGAACTAGCTGTAGACCATTATTTAAGAAATTAAATGTATTACCTCTACCCTGTATTTATATATATGAAACGTTATGCTACATAAAAAGCAATCTTAGTACGTACACAACAAACTCACAGGTACATTCTTATGGTACTAGGAAAAAAGATCAACTTCATGTAATAACACATAGCACAAGTTCACTTGAAAAAAGTTTTGTATATACCGGCCTCCAGCTTTATAACAAATTACCTAATTACCTTAAGCAAATACCTGCACTGCACACATTTAAAATTTCTCTTAAAAATTTCTTTTATTGCATTGTTTCTATAATATAAAAGGATATCATGAATGTTTTAAAAATTAATTTTTAAGAAATTTATGAATGTTTTTATATGTTTTTATATGTATGTTTAATAGTTTTATATAATATTCTTATGTAATAGCTTAATCTCTAATTTATATCACATGTATATATTATTTATAAACATTGACAAACTGGAAATACTTGTAAAACTTTTGACGTGTTTAAATAGAATAGATATATGGACTAATTTTATCATAAACATTATTAGTATGTATGGACCAGGATAGCCTACTGTCTATTGTTAGCCCTAATAAGGGATGATATGTTGGAATCTGCTTAACCTTAGGAGAATTAATTTCTTTTGTTTCATTTCTACCACCTAAATCAAATAGCATAACTTTTTTTTTTTTTTTTCCAGCATTTACTTTCAGTTCATTCAACTCAAAATACTCTGTATTAATGAATGAGTACTGGATTTGATGGTACTAGTTCAACTTAGTGCAGTGGTATCATTTGCGTAACTAATTGTACTAAAATTATTGCCTCTAGATATATCATTATAAACATTTTTAGAGTTAAACATATATAAATATTGTATATAGTGAATATTTTTTTCTGTAATTTTCTGTAAATTTTTTTTGTAATATTTTGACGTGTTCTATATCATATCATGTAATTATGATCCACAGAACGAATAAATCTGCTGCCGCTGCTGCTGCTGCTACTGCCGCTGCTGCTGCTGCCGCTGCTGCTGCTACCGCTACTGCCACTACCACTACCGCTACCGCCACTACCACTACCGCTACCGCCACTACCACTCCACTACCACCACTACTACCACCACTACTACCACCACCACTACCACCACCACTACCACCACTACTACTACCACCACTACCACCACTACTACTACCACTACTACTGCCACTACTACTACCACTACTACTACCACTACCACTACTACTACCACTACTACTACTACTACCACTACTACTACCACTACTACTACTACTACTACTACTACCACCACTACCACCACTACTACTACCACCACTACCACCACTACTACTACCACCACTACCACCACTACTACTACCACTACTACTGCCACTACTACTACCACTACTACTACCACTACTACTACCACCACTACCACCACTACTACTACCACTACTACTGCCACTACTACTACCACTACTACTACCACTACTACTACCACCACTACCACCACTACTACTACCACTACTACTGCCACTACTACTACCACTACTACTACCACTACTACTACCACTACCACTACTACTACCACTACTACTACTACTACTACCACTACTACTACCACTACTACTACTACTACTACTACTACTACTACCACTACTACCACTACTACTACCACTACTACTACTACTACTACCACTACTACTACTACCACTACTACTACTACTACTACTACCACTACTACTACTACCACTACTACTACTACTACTACTACTACTACTACCACTACTACTACTACCACTACTACTACTACTACTACCACTACTACTACCACTACTACTACTACTACCACTACCACTACTACTACTACTACTACTACAACGGCGCAGGTGTATTACACTAGCTACGGCACTTAGTTTATTACCATAGCAACGGCACACAAATTACAATACCACCAGAACACAGTGTGTTACCTTAGCAACAGGACACAGGTATTACTTTAGCATCGGCACAGAGTTTGTTTCCACAGCAACGCCACACTGTGTTATACTATAGCAACAACACACAGTGTACTAACATAGCAATAGCACACAGTGTATTACCATAGCAACAGCACACAGTGTACTAGCATAGCAGCGGCGCATAGTGAGTTACCTTAGAACGGCACCCACTGTACCACCTAGTAACTGCACAGAGTGTATTTATTACAATAGCAATGGAACAGCACATAATGTATTGCCATAGCTACGGCTCACCATTTTTACCATAGAAACGGACGCCGTAAGTTACCATAGCAACGGTATTCAGTGTATTAACATAAAAAAGAAAAACTGGGAATTACTATACCAATGGCACACAGTGTTTCACTATACCAAAGGCACTCACTGCATATTAACATAGCACCGATACAGAGTTTATTACCATTGAAACATCCAAATGTATTACTATAGTACCGGCAGACAGTGTTTCACTACAGTACCGGCACAGTCCATAGCAACTGCACACAGTGTCGTTGGTATAGATGGCAACAAAAGTGATATCATAGCAACAGTACAGAGTGTATTGCCTTAACAACGGAAAACAGTGAATTACCTTAGCGCAGTATATTACCATATTAACGGCAGGTAGTCCATTATCTTAACAAGCGCACACCATGAGTTCGCTTAGACGGGCCACTCAGTATATTACCACACGAAAGGTACGCAGTGTATTACTTTAGAAACGGAACACTGCATATTATCATAGCTTCGGTTCACACATTAAAATAGCAACGGCGCAAGTTGTAATACCATAGAAACGTCATAGAGTGCATTACCATAGCAACGGCACACAGTGTAATATCTTATCAACTGCACTCACTGTGTTAACATGTTAACGACAAATGTGTATTGCGTTAGCAACAGCACGGAGTAATTTATCATAAGAATAGCATAAGTGAGTTTCCATAGCGACGGCGTAGAATGTATTAAATTAGACGACACATCGTGTATTGCCATAGCAATGGCACACAGTGTATTACAATAGCAATGGTACAGTGCAAAACCATAGCAATGGCATCAAGTATATTCTCTTTGCAAAGGACCCCATAATCTAATAATAGCAACGGCAGACGGTACACTATCTAAGCATCAGCACAAAGTGTATTAAACTAGCAAGGGCAATGGCACACATTGTATTTAAATAGCAACGGCACACAGTGTATTAACATAGCAACGGCACACAGAAGATTACCATAGCGAAGACACACAGAGTGCTAACGTTGCGACGGCACGCAGTGTATTTCCATAGCAAAGGCGCTCTGTGTATTACCTTAGCAAAGACACGCTGAGTATTGCCACAGAAAAGCCACGCATTGTATCATCATAGAAACGGAACACAGGGTATTGTGATAGGAAGGACATACAAAGTAATAACTTAGCAACTGCACACAGTGTATTACTATATCAACGCACAATACATTACAATTTCAATGGCAGTAGTGTATTGCCTTAGCAAAGACACGTCATGTGCTTCCATAGTAACGGCATCCAGTGTACCACCTTAGCGGCAGCATAGAGTATATTAAATTAGAAACGGCATACAGTGTGTTACCATAGAAACAGCGCACCGTGCATTATCACAGCAATGGCTCACAGCTAGTTACTATAGCCACGGCGTGTACTGAGTTACCGTAGCAACGGTACACTGTTTCGCGAAAGCTATGGCACACAGAGTATTACCTTAGTAAACGCACACGGTGTATTACCATAGCAGAGGCACACAGTTTAATACCATTGCAACGGTACACAGTGTATTTTATCAACGACACGCAGTTTATTACGATAGCAGCGGCACATTATTATTTACAATAGCAATGGCACAAGGCGTGTTGCCGTAGAAACGGCGCATATTGGGTTACCATATCAAGAGTGCACTGTTTCATACCTAGTACACACTCTAGCGGCGCATACCATACCGAAATGTTTTACCCCATAGAGCGGACAGACATAAACGGGATCCCTCTTAAAGGTTTAACTTCTGAAGGCTCTAAAGCGAACTAAGAGAGTCACACATTTAGAAGGAGTCACCCAAATTCGGACGGCGAACATACAGAATGGCTCGATAGATGGCCTATAGTTCAGCAGTAGAAAATGAATGTGCTACTATATAAATCAAAAGTATATGTTTAAGTCGCAGTAACAAACACATCCAACACCGTGAGCGCACTCACTGCCGACGGTGTAGATGCAAATGCGGCCACTTTAATGGGATTAAAACTCTAAACAAAACAAAAAACAAACAAACAAACAAAACGGATACTGGATACATGCATCCCAGGTTTCTCGTAAACCGCCATCCCGACATCTACGTGGGATGAAGCACGTAAATGAGGGGTGGGTGCACTGTCTCTCCATTGGAAAACTAGCGAGGCGGTGCGATCGTTTTTCCAAAGGAGCTCGCGGAAACGGAAACCTACAGGCCTGGGACTGATTGACAAGTTTTCGTATTATTCCTCCAGCATGGAATTGATAAAAAGGGGATGATGTTTGATGCTAAGGCATGCTGCTAAGCCAATAGCCATAATTACCTAACAGGACATCACGCCAAAATCACAGAGACGTTTCCGCCAATGTGACGTAGAGGCTAACAACTGGCCTAGTGGGAAAAGTACCAATAGCCTCACGGATGCCCTGAATATGGACTGAGTCTAATCTTCTCAGCACAGATGGTCGTTCTAAAAATATATAGTGCACCCCAGTCTAACTTGGATCGAATCAGCGCACGATGAAAACGATCACTACTCTCCAATCTGCTCCCCACAATTTGCAACTTACTATCCGTAAAATATATAGAGAACGGTCACACCGTGCTTTAAGCTGTACTATATGTGATGACTAGCTTTGACACTTTAGTTTTATTTTTTCTTTTAACCACCTTAGGTTTGTTATATTTTATTTTCGGAGTGTTACCTCCGACATTTTAATCCTCGTTTTAGCGTCTGTGTGTGCGTGTTTTTATAGCATGAACTTTTAGGCCTAAGTTTTATCTTCTGCTCTTTTTGTTTGTTTTCTTACACCTCCTTGGGCGCTAATAATCTTATAGGTTGGGCACCCTAAGACGTTATTTCTCTCTCTCTCTCTCGCTCTCTCTCTCTCTCTCTCTCTCTCTCTCTCTCGTAACCAGTCTAATACCATAACAATGGTACACATTGTATTATCTAGCAACGGTGCAAGTTGTGTATTATTATGGAAACAGCACACACTGTATTATCTAAGAAAAGACAAACGATTTTGTTAGCTAGCAACGTTGCACAGAGTATACCTTAACAACAGTGCTCGCTGGTTTTACCTGGCAGCGGCACAAACGGCAGAAACGGTTCAAAGAATAGTATGGAAACAGAAAACAGTGTGTCAGCTTAGCCACAGCACACAGCGTATCAACAGTGCACAGCGGATTACCTTAGCTATGCCTTAAATTGTAGGATTCTACAAACTGTGCACAGTATAATACTATAGCAACGGCACACCATGTGTTATCTTAGCAACGGCCCATTGCTATTTACATTTGCAACATGCAGAGGTATTACTTTTGCAACGGTGCACGTTATTGTTACCTAGTAACGGCTCTTACTGTATTACCTTAGTAACATTACACAGAGTAACGCCACACAGTGAATTACTTTAGCAACGGTTCACGAACCTAGCGACGATGCACTTGTTACCTAGCAACGGCACACAGTGCATCTCCTTTGCAATGGCACACAGCGTTTTAATTTACCAACGGAACAGTGTGTTACCATAGCAAGGCACATAGTGTATTACCATAGCAACGGCACACAGTGTCTTACCACAGTAGTGGTGTAGTTTATTACCTTAACAACGGTGCAAGTTTTTATCTAGCAACTGGTCAAAGTCTATTACTATAGGACTGTGTACGATGTTTTTACCTAGCAACGCTGCACGTTATTGTTAACTAACAACAGTGCGCAGCTTAATACCATAGAACTGTGCACTATGTTATTACCTAGAAACGCTACCTATTTTTTACCTAGCAACGGTGCACAGTGTATTACAAAAGCAGCGATTCACAGTGATATTACCTAATAACGGCTCACTTTTCTATTACACAGAAATGGCATACAGTGTATTATATGCACAGTGTTTTACCTTATACACCGTATAAAGTTTATTGCTATAGAAGCGGCACACAGAGTATGACAATAAACTCATCACACAGTGAATAATCGTATACACGGCACACAGTACATTACCATAGAACGGAACTCCGTGGATAACCATAAAATCGGCTTACGGTACATAAACCATAGCAACATTACACGCACTGCTCACTCTATTACCATACTCTACTCTATTTAAACAGCAGCGGCACAGAGTGTATTACCTTAAAAACAGTACACGGTGTGGTACTTCAGAAACGGAACACATTGTCATACCATATCAAGACCCTATACGCCTAGCTGCGCAGAGCAGATAAAGTGTTGTAAAATGAAGAAGTGCAGTGGAGGGCAAAGTTCGCGCGCAATACATTGGTTGTCATTGGAAAACGGTGAAATTAAAACAGCTATAATTACGCCATAAGGTTACCTGAGTAGGAAATAATTGCGACAGTACGATCTTTATGATGATCAGCATCTATGCAAAGGGTTAGACATCGAATGTTCTGTAGGAAATTGAATAAATTCACTTTATCCCACAGCTGAACAAAACAGAAGTAAATATTATCATTGAACCTGAAGATCGCATATATGCGTTTAAAGTGTTTTAGAAACAGGATGTAATCATCACAGAGGGCATAATTCAACTTTAATTCCATTTTCTCAGTTTCTTCTTAGTGATTCCGTGTATAATTTCTCCTTTTTACTTTAATGCACAAATTCGTCAGCAAGAATTATAAAGATGACTTGTTAAGGGTGTCTCTGCAGTAAAGTGGTCAAAATCCTGAATTAAAAATGAAGAATATGCTGGGTTCGGTTCTAGGCTGATGAAGCTAATCTTATTCCCCAGCCTCAAAAGCAGGAAATATGATTGCGATACTGAATTTGTGTTAAGTTAATCGAGAAATACAGTTTTAATGTACACCTCAACTTTAAGCACCCGTTATAGAAGGTGAAAGTGGTATCATGACGATATTACCTAAGGCGGTATGTAAATAAATAAAAACAAACAAATAAATGAAACGATTTAGAAAAAAAAAAGAAGAAAGAAACGTATGCGATACTGGATTTTCAGAGATGGTATATACAGTATAACAATAAAATAAATGTGAAATTAGGTACCTGTATTCCACTTTAGTAAACTATATTCAAGACGTTAAGTAAACATGTTCTATCAGCATTTGTGGTATATTTGAGTTAGATAGATAAGATGGTATATTAGTATATGTACCGCAGGAGAGTATGGTCTGTACTTCCTGGAATAGTTTATACACATATCTAAAATTAGAATTGATTATTTATTGCTTAATATTCTTTGTGTTCTAACACCTTTGCAAAATTCCTTTTTGCACCCTGTGGGGTTGTCTTTCAGTCTGAAATTACAGATTTGAAAAATTAACTTAATCGAGATTTCGGGTAACTTTTTTATACATTATAATATTGATTCTAATATTTTAGCACTGCCTTCTAATGCTAATGAAACATATACAAAATAGTTATAAGAGTGAAGTTAACTTTCTCATTAGCTTTGTCAGATGAGAAAGGAAACTACATACTTAAGAAACTGTGTCATGGTTTAGCATCGTCTTGCCTTTATTCTCATTGAAACAATTTTTCGCAAAATGCACTGAGTATAGCCTGTGATATTTCGATGGCACAAATTTGCCACGTCTCTGAGCAGCTGACGACTTACTCAATACTTCTAGTTTATGTATTAGGAACCTAAAATAAATTATCATTCGCTTAGTGACCGAGGAAACCCACAAGAATAAATGAATGTGGAACAAAAATGTTACAATGTATTTATTCTTACCGTTGGACAGTTATGGCATAGAGGTGTGCCATGTTAATTATTGAAGCCTAATACCCTTAATCCACCTCACCTTTAAACCCTTTTAAACATACTTAAACGTATGGCAAAGCACGTTTACCCTCCACCTACCTATTCGAGAGGTTTCAATTAGGGACAGCACACCAGCACCAGCGGTGAGTCTAGGTAATATAATTTCAAGATATTTGTACCATATCAACCTACACACTATTTTACCATAGGTACGGTGCACAGTATATTACCATAGCATCGACGTAGAGTAGTACCTTAGAAAATGCACGTTAGTGTTACCCAGCTAAGGTACATAGAGTAGTTACTACATGGTGCATTGGTGCACATTGTATTTAACTATCGACAGAACACAGTGTATTATCTTATCATTGGAACAAAATAGATTACATTGTGCATTACCATAGCAACAGAACAGTATATTAGCATACAAACGACTCACATCGCATTTTCGTAGAACGGCATACGGAATATTACGCTAACAACGGTACACAGAAAAATTACCTTAGTAACGGTGCAGAGTGTATTACCTGAGAGAAGGTGCATTCCGTATTACCATAGCAACGGTGCACGATGCTGTTACCAACCAACGGTGCACAGTATATTACCGAAGCAAAGGCGACGATTTTTAAATCTAGTTCGGTGCACAGTGTATTACCGTAACAACGGAGCCTGGTGTACTTCCATGGGACCAGTGACGTCTTTGGTACCCAGTTCCGGCCCAATGCGCAACAGCAGACAGTGTAATATCTTCGCAACGATGCACAGTGTATTACCTTAGCAAAGGCACACAGTGCAATATCAAGACAACGGCACAGAGTGTATTACCTAGGCAATGGCATACCTTAGCAACATCACGTTGTTGGGACCTAGCAACGGCACTCACTGTATTACCACAGTAACTGTGCTCAGTGTATAACCAAGCAATGGTGCGTAGCATTGTATTTACCCAGCAACGGTGCATACTCTATTTACCTTAGAAACAGCACACAAAACCTTAGCAGCGGCACACAACGTATTAAATAAGTATAACGGTCCACCTGCAACGTTGAACCGCACTTAGAGTTAGCAACAGCACAGTGTATTGCCTCTGCAACGCAACACAGTATATTACCATAGTAACGGCACACAGCGTGTTATTTTAACGGTGGTTCACGATGGATTGCTAGAGCAACGACAAACAGTGTGTTACCATAGCAATGCAAAACAGTGTATTACCTTAACAACGGCACGCTCTGTATTATCTTGGCAACGGCTCACTGTGGATTACCTTAGCAACAGCACACAATGTATTGCCACAGATAAGGTCCACAGTGTATTACCTGGAAGCATAAGATCCTTTTCGCGTTCGTGCTAAATTTTAAACAGAAATCTGCCCACGCTTATGCTTAGTTTGGAGTAGCAATCGACCTTTATCTCAGGACGTTTTAATGAGCTTATTGGGTGTCACAGATTCAGTCTTAATTAATAAATCGCTGGGATTTTCTTTGTAAAATTGCACCTTTATTCACAATTATTTGTACAAGTCTTATATTAAATTGCAATCGCTCGATGCAATTATGTACTTTGTTGAATGCGAAAGTAATTTCTGTCGCGACTCTTAACTTCTTTTACAAGTTCCGACGGGAAGATCTGATTCCTCGGAATGAGTTTTCACTTTTTAACACGGGTGGCGGAAATTACTCAGCGATCCCGCTGCAAATATTTGTAAGCATATAATTCTACGAGAGTACATTAATGTACGCGTATTCTCAGTAATGACCTCCAAGTGGCCCTTTTAATGCTTCTGAAAATCCTCTTTTTATAATAACTGGCTTCACAACAAACAAAATCACCACATAACCATGATACTTATTGTTGGAAAAACAAAATCGCTTCGATAAAATCAAAACACTTTTACGCGACGAAAGCACAAGGAATAATAAACATTTGCACCCAGGGATTTCAACGTCGGAATGCAACAGAATAAAAACACTTCAACATCAAATATTACAAAAATGACATGAAATTCACAAAATGTCGACAGGTTTTATGGTTAGGATATAAATATTGGCTCAACCTTAGCAACGGCACACAATGTATTATCCCCCAGGGTCGTACTACGGTAGGTGCGGGTTTGGCGCACACGGGGTCCTGAACCAACCTTAACTCCCTCGTGTGGGCAAACTCCGAGGGAGTCAGTAGGTCAAAATGCTCACCCACATATTGTTCGTGCGTGGAGACCCGTGTCGGTGGAAAGTAACGTCCTGGTTGGTTGAGGGTTGCGTATCTAAGCCTGGGCCTTCTGTCTTTTCAGTGACTAGGGAGGGTGCACAGCTTAATACAGCACTTTGGTTTCTAGACGGGAGGCTAGGGACTAGCCCATCCCTAGTCAATTGGCCAGGACTAGGCAATATATCGAAATCCAAGGTGGGTGGGATGGCGAGCCTGCTATATCCCCTGTGTAGCCCTGTCATCCCAGTGGGGTGACTTCTTGTTGGACTCTGTGGTGGGTGGGGAGAACCGGGGGATGAAAACTAAAAATGATTTCCATGGCATAAACAAGACTTCCATTAAATATGGAAAAGAAGTGGTTGAGTGCTGTGGTCCTCGTTACTTGTTTGTTAATAGAACAGAGGAAAGAAGGAAGTTCTCTAGCGTAAGCCCTTTTGTCATTCAAAAGGGTCTTGATAACATTGCTGATCCTGTAAAATGTTGCATAAGAGCTCGTAATGGCACGCTCCTGTTTTTGTTGACACTGGTGACACTGATGACATATGAATGAAAATGGAGCCCCAGTGGAATGCGATGGCGGGGGAAACCGGAGAACCCGGAGAAAACCCGCCCCAGCGCTGCTTTGTCCACCACAAATCTCACATGTGGTCACTTGGGATCGAACTCGGGCCGTCTAGGTGAGAGGCAAATGGTCTAACCACTCGGCCAGGGCGCGGCCCACCCTCCTGGTAGAAGCACGATCAGCATCCCAGGCTGCGAAAATACTAAAGGCCGAAATGTTCGCCAACTATCCAGTATATGCCGATGTACACAAAAGCTTGATCGGGTAGATCTCCCACAAAGGATAATGGCAGGGTATGAATCCATTGAGGTAAGACCGTATATACCGAACCGGCTTAGATGCTATAAATGTCAGCGCTTTGGCCACATCAGTGAATTCGCAACGGCGAGTCTACCTGTATCAATTGTGGTAAAGTCTCGCATAACGGACAATGATCGTCAGCTCCAACGTGTGTTAACTGCAATACTGAACATACGTCAAGTTTCCGTAATTGTCCCCGTTTGTCTTTCTTGGAAGCCCGGAAACTCTTGCGAAACCACCAACCCACTCTGACCCTAAGTATGGTACCTTTAGCTGTAGCTAAATCGGTACAAAGTCGGGAAATCGCCTGCGGTATAAACGGGGCCACAATCGCAGAAAAGATTCTCATAGTCAGCTCACTTCCTAGACCTACGACGTCAACATCTAAGTCTATATCAACATCTCCTACATCTGAAACTGCAAAGAGCGCTACTGTTAAATCACCACTAAAGCAATCGACCTCGACCAGCAATACTGGCAAACCAATAATATATAAGGAATCTGAAAGAAAGTTCAAGACCAGCTATGAGCGAACCGACTTTCTCAAGCAAAGCGTAAAGCCCACTCCCAAAACAACAATGGGAAACAATAGTCCACGGAGGTCCTCTTCTAAGGATTCGTCTGGGAAGGGCTCAGGTCGGCGACATTCATCTTCGCCGATCTGTATTTCCAATCGGTTCGAGGTACTCGAACCGAAATTTTCAATTGGAAAAAGTGTCCTCCCAAGTGCAGGAGATGGAGGAAGGTGATACTGCCCTCAGTACCAGAAGGATAGTGACACAGAGGCAGGACCATCCCCTGTAGAAGGTGCTAGCCCGACACATAAAAAGAATAAAGTGAACCGACTTCCGCAGCCTTCAAAATAGAAATCATCACAATGTACAACTTATCCCATTATAAAGAACTGGCTTTTCTACAACGGAACATACGAGGAATAAGAACACATCGACTCAGCTTGAACTGTTGCTTAACAAGAACGGTCCTTTGGTCGCATGTTTGCAAGAGACTAAGCTCCGTCCACAAGACAGCTTCAAAATCATATGGTACACGCCTGTAAGTTATGATCTATCACCGGAAAAAGCTGTACCAGCGCGCGGAGGCACAATGATGCTCCTCAGAGATGGTATATTCGCGCAATCAGTATCATTATAGTCAGACATCCGGTCTGTGGCTGTAAGGATTAAACTGTCACCCACCAGATTCACCATTTGTAATACAAGTCTACCACCGATCACCATTTGTAATACATATCTTCCACCGATCACCATTTGTAATACATATCTTCCACCGAGTGGCGACCTCTCGCTCGCTGATTTAGAGGATCTAATCTGTCAACTACCAACACCTTTTCTTTAGGTAAGTGATGTAAATGCCTACCATCCACTTTGGGCTCACCTTAGGTGAAAGGTAAGTTAATTGCCGATTTCTTGAATAATTATAACCTAACTCTTCTAAACACGGAGAGCCTACATTTCTTTCTGATGCTTTCAATAGTTTTTCACACCTGGATTTATCAGTTTGTTCACCACAATTAGCATCTTCCATACAGTGGAATATCATCTTTGATTTACATTCTAGTGACCGCTTTCCATGTCTTATTAGTCTATTGACACAAGATACATGTTCCACATGGCGCATAGATCAAGCCAACTGGAACCTTTATTCCCGGTTGGCTGTTTTTTACTACAACGAACACGACTCTGTAAATGTTTTAGTGGAAAACCTCACAAAAATGTTATTGATTCTGCTGAGCAGTCTATTCCACGGTCGACGACCCAAACCTATCATCGATTTCCGGTACCTGGTGGCCGGAAGAATGCCAGAATGCTATTCGTGCTCGCAGTCGTGCTGTCAGGATTTTCAAACGTCGCCCAAAACTGGATAACCTGATTGAGTATAAAAAGATGCGTGCCAAACATAGGCAGGCTATTAAGGATATCAAAAAGACATCATGGAACAAGTTGGTAGCGTCATTCAATTGACATACACCTTTCTCTATCGTATGTGATAAGTTAAGGCGTGTGGACGGAAAAACGACTCATACGCCAATCGCCGGTCTTGAAACTGCTGTAGGAGATGTCATTGATAAGTTTGACGTAACTAACACTATTGTCAGTGCTTTCGCTCAAGTGCCTAGCTCAGAGAATTATTCGCCTGAGTTTCTTCCTGTTAAGCCTCAGGTGTAATCTCAAAGTTTCAAGGAAGACCTTCCTTCTATAATCGTATTTGGGTTGACGTAACCAGAAAAGTGGCAAGAGGCCACCATCGTACCTATTTTGAAAGCTGGAAAAGGGCCGTTTTCTTCCATCCAGCTACCGACCAATTTCTCTCACCAGTTACGTTTGCAAAGTGATGGAACGCATGATAAATAGACATTTGATATGATGGCTGGAAACTCCAAACCTACTGACCAACAACCAATGCAGTTTTCGACGGCGTCGTTCAGCAGCTGACCACTTTGTCTCCATTCCGACGCAGATAATGAATGGATCCATGAAGAACTGTCAAACCGTTGGGGTATTCTTTGACCTCGAAAAGGCTTATGACACCTGTTGGCGAACAGAGATAATGCGTTCCCTATACATCTGGAACTTACGTGGATACATTCCGTTATTCATTCAGGAGTTTATGAGGGTCAGCTGGATTTTATCAAATATTTTTGTTCAAGAGAACAGAGTGCCACAGGGATGCGTATTAAGCGTTGTGCTATAGCAATTAATTCTATTTCGAAATATACTCTCTCAGGAGTATCGTCCAGCTTATTCGTAGACGACTTTGCCATCTATTGTACTTCTCAGTGCACACTGTTTTTTGGAACGCAGTCTGCAGCGTTATATAGACAACCTCTAAAAACAGTTTTCGCTTCTCCGCTGAGAAGTCACTCTGCATGAACTTCTGGCGCCGCAGGAGGTTAGTTACAGTTTTGCTATCATTACCAGATGAGAGAAAATTCCTTGGGCTGATATTCGATAGAATATTGTGTTGGTCACCACATATAGCACAGCTGAAAGCTCGCTGTAACCGTTCTCTGAATAGTTTACGGATACTAAGTGGCAAATCTTGGAGAACGCATAGGACAGTCTTGCTGCGACTTTATCGTGCACTGATCCGAGCCAAGTTAGATTACGGATGCATACTTTATCCTTCGGCAAGACCATCTCTGCTGAGAATATTTGACACTGTCCATAATCAGGAGCTTTTCCAACCAGTCCAGTAGCCAGCCTTTATGCTGAATCGGCAGAACCCCCTCTGCAGTGTAGGCGTGATATCCTATTAACAAATTAGGCATCCAACGTTCACTCCATTTTTAACATCGAGCTGGACGAACGTTATAGAAATATATCAATTATTCCGCGGCCTCCAGTTGTCCGCTTCCGAGAGCTTCTTCATAAGCATGATATCGTAATGCCTAGAATGTTTCCCAATGGGGAAAGGGTGCACCCACCTTGGTTACGTACAACATCCCACGTAAATCTCGGGATGACGGGTTACCGAAAGTCCGCAATGCCTGTTTCTAGTATCCGTAGATGGTTTTCAGAATTTTTGTCAAATTACAATGACTGAACTTGTGTGACGTTGCTGACAGAAATATGTGTACCGATGGTGCTGGTTGTGCCTTTGTTTATGATACCAAACAATATACATTTGGTTTTCATAATGATACATCCATTTATACTGCGGAGCTGTACGCAATATATCGAACAATTCTCCAAGTTGGCCGTCGAAATTTGAGTGACTGCCTTATATTGAGTGATGTCTTTAGTGCACTTCAGAGCCTTAGTGATCTGTACAACTATCATCTTATTGTGCAGCGTATCCTTCACGTTTTACATGCATCCGGGGTTAATGTGGAGTGTGCATGGATTCCTAATCACATTGACTTGCCGGGGAATGAGCTGGCAGATTTTGCGGCAAAGACAGCAACCATCGAACCCAACACAAAAAATGTCTTGTGTAAAACCAGAAGACTTTAAGCTTGTTCTGCGCAGAGCGATAATTTCGTACTGGCATGAAGAGAGGTCAGCTCTCCGCGGAAATAAGCTTAGAGTAGAGACGGACCTTCCAACAAACTGGGTAATTCCTCTCATCAATCTCGAAGGGAATAAGTAATTTTGGCTTGTTTGCGTATTGGCCACTGCACTTTTACACATAGTTTCCTTCTTAAGAGTGAATCTTAGGAGCTTGGCCGGTTGTTCTGTAGTGGCTATCTCAATTAAGAGTGTGCCATCCTTATATCTTGTTGCATTTGTGACTTTACCGCAAATCCTGTCCCGTTCTTTTTGTATATAAAATGGACTGATGTTTCTCATGGTTTTGGTTTCACACATCAAACGCATGACAAAAGAAAAAAAAAATGGTATGGAAGGGGTTGAGCGCAGAGGAGCCATGATGGTATAGTCCCCCTTCCGGAACCGTCGACGTCAGCCTGTCAACCGGGGGATACACGAAAATACACCTAAATCTTTTTTCACCGATGGAAGGCCCGACTTTAGGCCTTTACCACTGGAATAACTGCCAGAGGCTCCCCACTATAGGCCACGCTACGTCAAAGGAGTCAGCGTGAATTTAGGGGACATCGGGCACCAGAATGCGGTAACACGTGGGTCCCCCCGATCAACCCAGCCACTCGCGGTCGCTGAGCTGTTCGAGGGGACCCGGCCCCTTGGAGCTACGTGGGTGTACATGACATCGGAACGGCTCCGCACCTAGTGTCATATGAAAGGGGTAGTGAGGAGGGTACACTCAACCTTCACATTTGAGACTTCCGAAGAGCAGAAAAGCTGAAAGCTGCGACGAAACCGTGGGACAGCAACCACGGAGATAGGAAAGACCCCTGTTGGCGAGACAGGAGGTCATAAACCTAAAGACCTTAAACCTAAGAATTTTCAAAGCCTAGAAGAGGAAGAGGCTATCATAATGTGGAATGTAATGTGTAATGTGAAGAGTTCAACGTGGTTGTGACAAATGGGAATGAGCGAATGACAATGGGGGTGAGTGGCTTGGGCACGCCAAACCTGTACTAACAAAGTGAGCCTCTGGGGAGTAATAATCCTAAGGTTCTTAAGAACTAATAATCTCCGTAAGCCTAGAAGAGGAAGAGAGTGATATTGTAAAAAAAACGAAACAACTAAAAGCAGAAAGAAAGACGTGGCCACACCGGATGGCGATGGGTACGGTGAAGTGGGGGTGAGTGGCTCGGAAACCATTGGGTACACCAAACCCGTATCTACCGTAGTAGGCCTCTGGGGGAGGGTTAACATATGGTTATGGTAATACATTGTGCGCCGTTGCTAAAGTAATACACTGTACACCGTTACTGTGGTGATATATTATATGCCATTGCTAAGGTAATGTGCTATTAGCTCTTCCTAAAATACTACACTGTGTGCCGTTGCTAAGGTAGTACACTGTGTTGTGTTGCTAGTTAACAGAAACATGTAGCAGTGCTTAAGTAGTACAGTGTGCTCCGCTTCTTGTTAAGAACAATATGCAACGTTGCTAAGGTATTACACTGTGTTGTGTTGCTAGTTAACAGAAACATGTAGCAGTGCTTAAGTAGTACATTGTGCTCCGCTTCTTGTTAAGAACAATATGCAACGTTGCTAAGGTATTACACTGTGTTGTGTTGCTAGTTAACAGAAACATGTAGCAGTGCTTAAGTAGTACATTGTGCTCCGCTTCTTGTTAAGAACAATATGCAACGTTGCTAAGGTATTACACTGTGTTGTGTTGCTAGTTAACAGAAACATGTAGCAGTGCTTAAGTAATATATTGTGCTCCGCTTCTTGTTAAGAACAATATGCAACGTTACTAAGGTATTACACTGTGTAGCGATACTAATGTTATACACTGTGTGCTATTTCTATGGTAAAATGCTGTGCTTCGTTGCTATAGTAATACACTTTGTTCCGTTGCCTAAGTAATAAACTGTTTGTTTTTTTTGTTTTTTGCTAAGGTAATACACTGTTAGGCGTCGCTAGGTAACAACAACGTGCACCGCCTCTACATAACAACGTGCATCATTACTATATAACAACAGTGTACCGTTGCTAAGATAATACACTTGAGCTGTTGCTAGGCTAAACCGCTGTGCACTATAGCAATACACTGCATACCATTACTAGGTAAAAGCTTTAGCTCTGGCTATGGAAATAAACTCTGCACCCTACCCAGGTAAAAAACACGTGGAGTTTTTCTTTTTTGTAATGTTTAACGCCCGTTTTTACTGCTCTGGCACCGCATGCGATGACACTGATGAAACATGAAGATGGAGACCCGGTGGAATGTAATGGCGGGGGAAACCGGAGAAAACCAGCCCCTGCGCCGCTTTGTTCACAACCGAACTCACATGCGGCCGCTTGGGCGGTGGTCTGACCGCGTGGCTTGGTAATACAGTGTGTATAATTTCTATGGTGATACACTGAGAGCCGCTGCTAAGTATCAACAACTTGCGCCGTTGGTTGAGTGATATACCGTGCACAGTTGCTATGCTTTACACACTGTGTTGTGTCTAAGGTAATACACTGCATGCCATTGCTGGGAAGAAAACACGTGCTCATTTGGTGAAGTAGCACTGCACACCGTTGCTTTGATGTTACAGTGTGCCAAGTTGCTAAGGTAATACACTATGCACCGTCCTATGGCAACAAACTCAGTGACATGTCTATAGTAATACATTGTGTGACATTGCTTAAATTGACACACTGTGCACCATTACTAAGCTAACACACTGTGTAACGATATTAAGATAATACACTGCACTGCTGGATGGTAATACACTGAGAACCATTGCTGTGATAATACACTGTGCACTGTTTTTATGGTAATACACTGTATATGACGTTGTTATTTTAATTACCTATGCACTGTTGCTAAGGTAATACTCCATGCATTTGCTATGGTTAGACTCTCTGTGCTGTTGTTAAGGTACTACACTGTGTGCCGGCCCTATGGTTATAGGCTGTGAGCTGGTGCTATGGTATAACACAATGTGCCATTGCTATGATAATTCACTTTGTAACATTCCCATGGTAACACACTGTGCACTGTTACTACGGTAATACACTGTGTGCCGCGGCTAAAGTACTACTCTGTGCACCGTTGATATGCAACAACATCGTTTGCTTTTTCTAAGGTAATACACTGTATGTCGTTACTGAAGTTGCTAGGAAAAGGCAACCCAATGTTGGTAGGCAGCACTGTGCACTGTTGTTACCTAGCAACAACATGTACCATCTAAGGCAAGTTTTGCATCCTGTTGCTATGGTAAAACTCTATGCACCGTTGCTAGTTGCTAGTTAATGCACTGTGTATAGCAATGTCAATATATTATGTTGGGTTTTTATTGTAATACACTATCTGTTATTGCTATAGTATTACACTGTATGATCATGCAATGGTAATATACCTTTCACTGCTAATGTGATGGTGCAAGATATTCATTGCCATGGTAATACACTTTGTGCCATTGGTAAGATAATACACTGTGTGTCATTACTATGGTAATTGATTGTGCTCCGTTGTTACGGCAATACTCTGTATACCGTGACTAAGGTAACACTCCATGTTTTATTTCTATGTTCTGCCATTGCTGAGTGACAACAACTTGCGACATTTCTAAGACAATACAGTGTGTCGGAATGGCAATTCCCTGTGCTCCTTTGCTAGGTAATGTACTGAGTACCGCTGCTATGGTTATCCGCTGTGTGCCGTTGTAATAACAATGCGCTGAGTGCCTTTCAAATTGTAACATACTGTGTGTGGTTGGTGGGTAACATGAGCATGGACCGTTGCTAAGGTAATATACAGTGCACGTTGCTAGGTAATGCAGTGAGTGCGGTTGACATGGAATTGCGCTGTGTGTGGTTGCTTTAGTAAGATATCTGTGTATTTGCTAAGGTAATACATGTGTGCTATTGCTAGGTTACAACAACATGCTCTATTGCTTAAGTAATATACTCTCTGCCATTGCCAATGCAATACTCTGTGTACCATTGCTAACGTAATACATTTTGTGCCCCTGCTATGTAGCAACAATGCACCTGTGCTCTGATAATACACTGTGTGCTCTTGTTAGGAACATCAGCATGCACCGTTGTTAAGGTAATGCACTGTACAGCATTGCTAGGTAACAGCAACATGCGCCATTGCTAACGTAAAACACTGCTGTGTTGCTATTGTAATAGTGTGTTCCCTTGCTAGGTAACAAGAACTCGCACATGTGCTATGTAATGTACTGTGCAACATTCCTAGGTAAAAATAAGCAGCGCTGTTGCTAACGTAATACACTGCACAATGCTATTGTAATACAATGTGTGCCGTTGCTATGAAAATACACCATGGGCCGTTTCTAAGGCAATAACTATGTGCTGTTGCTAACTTACATCAGCATGGATCATTGCTAAGGTAATATACTGTATGCCATTGCTAGGTAATATCAACGTGGACCGATGCCAAGGTAATACACGTGTGCTGTTGCTAGATAACATCATATGGACCATTGCTAAGGAAATACACTGTGTGCCGTCACTAGGTAACATCAGCACGGACCGTTGCCAAGGCAATACACGTGTGCTGTTGCTAGGTAACACCAGTATGGACCATTGCTAAGGTAATACACTGTGTGCTGTCACTAGCTAACATCAGCACGGACCGTTGCCAAGGTAATACACGTGTGCTGTTGCTAGATAACATCATATGGACCATTGCTAAGGTAATACACTGTGTGCCGTCACTAGGTAACATCAGCACGGACCGTTGCCAAGGCAATACCCGTGTGCTGTTGCTAGGTAACACCAGTATGGACCATTGCTAAGGTAATACACTGTGTGCCGTCACTAGGTAACATCAGCACGGACCGTTGCCAAGGTAATACACGTGTTCTGTTGCTAGATAACATCATATGGACCATTGCTAAGGTAATACACTGTGTGCCGTCACTAGGTAACATCAGCACGGAACGTTGCCAAGGCAATACACGTGTGCTGTTGCTAGGTAACACCAGTATGGACCATTGCTAAGGTAATACACTGTGTGCCGTCACTAGGTAACATCAGCACGGAACGTTGCCAAGGCAATACACGTGTGCTGTTGCTAGGTAACACCAGTATGGACCATTGCTAAGGTAATACACTGTGTGCCGTCACTAGGTAACATCAGCACGGACCGTTGCCAAGGCAATACACGTGTGCTGTTGCTAGGTAACACCAGAATGGACCATTGCTAAGGTAATACACTGTGTGCCGTCACTAGGTAACATCAGCACGGACCGTTGCCAAGGTAATACACGTGTGCTGTTGCTAGATAACATCATATGGACCATTGCTAAGGTAATACACTATGTGCCGTCACTAGGTAACATCAGCACGGACCGTTGCCAAGGTAATACACGTGTGCTGTTGCTAGATAACATCATATGGACCATTGCTAAAGTAATACACTGTGTGCCGTCACTAGGTAACATCAGCACGGACCGTTGCCAAGGTAATACACGTGTGCTGTTGCTAGGTAACACCAGTATGGACCATTGCTAAGGTAATACACTGTGTGCCGTCACTAGCTAACATCAGCACGGACCGTTGCCAAGGTAATACACCAGTATGGACCATTGCTAAGGTAATACACTGTGTGCCGTCACTAGGTAACATCAGCACGGACCGTTGCCAAGGTAATACACGTGTGCTGTTGCTAGGTAACATCAATATGGACCATTGCTAAGTAACGTCAGCATGAACCGTTACTAAGGTTACACTCTCTGCACTGTTGTTAGGCAACAACAATGTGCATCTTTGCTATTTAATGCACTGTGTGTCATAGTTATGTTAATACATGTACACCATTTTATGTAACAAAAACGTGCGCTTTCCTGTGTAATGCACTGTGACTCGTTGCCATGGTAATATAGTGTGTTCCATGTTATTGTAAATTACTGTGCATGGTTGCTATGGTAATACACTGTGCACTGCTATTAGGAAAGTACAATGTGTGCTGTTGCTAAGGCAAAACACTGCACCACTGCAACCTTCACTGCCGCTGCTGCCAGCACAATGACTGCTACCACCACTTGTATCAATAAAGCTATTTAAAAGAATTTCATTTTTTTTTTTTATTATTTGTAATGTGTAATGTTTGCTCTTTTAAATATGGCACCTCAGGCGATGACATTGGTGATACATAGAATGAAGATGGAGCACCATTTAATGCAATGGCAGGGGAAACTGGAGATGCAAGAGAAAATCTGTCCCTGCGTCACTTTGTTCACCACAAATTGCACATGCAGTCACCTGGAATTAAATCCAGGCCACGCTGGTGAGAGGCGAGTGGACTAACCATTGGGCCACGGTGTGCCTCAGAATTAAAATTACTTAGTTTTACAACTTATATAATTAATATGTAGTTTGGCAGTGCATGTTCCCTGTAAGTGCAGAGAAAAGCAGTGCGCAGATGGAACAAGATGTCATTAATGTGTTATTTAGATGTGAGTCTGTCAAACCAGATTATCTTTGATGATACTCATAGACAAAATTGTGACTTCGTAACGATATGTCATGCAAAATAAAAAAAATATGATAAAATAAATAAATAAACAAACAACTTTTAAAACATTAAAGTATTCCATAAACAATTCTTCAAGACTACAATTTATAAAGATCTGACATATTGTATCTCCAAATTCGGTAAACTCAACCGAAGTGATGGGTTATTGAGAAACATAATTACTGGTACAGGTGTTGAAAACTGGATAGCCCTGTTACTAAATTGTGATTAGAATTTCAAGATGCTAGGCAAAAAATTAGAATATTACATTCACTGATATTTATGGTTTCCATACCTAACTAATTTCTAAATTGGAAAGTGTGATAGGTAATTTTTTTATACGCACAATGCATAAGTTTATTTCAGTACTTATCATGTCTGAAATGTTAGGATTACCTCATTTAATTTAGAGGTTATATTTGCCAAGAAACCCAAAACTGGACCCAATGTTCTTGACAATATTGCTTGGCCACGATTTTAAAAAAAATTATCTCTTCTAGATGACTGCAGAGGTTTCCCCTACTTAGTTGCCTTACCTCTGCATGAAGAATTATGTCACCATGCTCAGAATCTATTATGTTCAAAAGATTTCTGAAGAATCTGTGATGTGTAGATAGCTGATGTGATTACTATACAAGTTACAATTTCCATGACACAGATGAACTTTAAAATCTTTGCTCATAAAGATTCCTGGTGGATTATGTAGTGATAAGTAGGTCATTTTGTAATTAATCAATTTTAGCACAAAGAACAAGAAACCCATTATTCTTTCCAGTCATTGAAGGTTCCCCATTTATTGTATAGCAATAAATTCAGAGTATGGTATATTTACTACTTTTAGGAAATTTAAGGACTGCATTAAATATGTTTTCTTCCATAGTTATTCATAAAGAGGCAGCACTCACCTAGATGGCCCAGGTTCGATCTCAAGCAACCACATGTGAGATTTTAGGTGGATAAAGCGGTGCAGGGGCAGGTTTTCTCTGGGTTCTCCAGTTTCCCCTACCATCGCATTCCACTGGTGCTCCATATTCATTCCATGTATCACCAGTGTCGTCGCCTGCTGTGCCATGGTAGTAAAGGCAGGCATTAAACGCTAAAAAAAGTGGCAGCACTTTTGTAAATTCCTCTTAACAGTAAAGTCATGAAAGACCTTCTAATAAATAAATACAACTATCCAATATCAGAAATATCAGCGCTTTCATCAAACTGAAGCAAGAAATATTCACATTATTGCAAGTCCTGATATAATTGAGATTCTAAATACATAAAAATCTGTTCAACACATCAAACAACAATTTGGTGACACAATTGAGGTTATTTTATGGAAGATATAAGTGCAGATTTATATTTGTGACCATTGAACAGAAATTCCATGGCACTGTTTATTGCTTCTGTTACTACTTTCACGACACTGAAAGGTTTTTATCCTTTTTGTTATTTTTTATATAGCAGACTTTGTAAGGTGCTATCATGCTACTAGTTTGTTGACCTGACTTCGTAAACAAATTAATCTCTAAATTTGTGCTTTTATAATTCAGAATTAACAGGAAATTCCCCATTAAATATTATGTGATTTGTCAAATAATGTTCTTCAACATTACTTTTCCTGGAAATGTATATGTAAATGGTGTATTACTTATAGACGCTCTTTAACTGCTGTGATTCTCAGCATTCCATTCTAAATTGGGCGTGAAACACTGCTTAAGGTTGCTCAGAGGCCTCTCTATCAGGCTTGAGGTTCTTTTATGCTCCGTAAATCTACAGCACGGGACCAGCAGCTTTTCTTCCCTGCCGAAGGAAGCCATGCTAAGGATTTTTACACTCGAAAAAATCCATCGTCCTCTGCCAGGAGGAATAGACACACTACTATCATGCAATAAACATGCAGGTTTCCCTCTGAATTCCACAAAACACTACTGCTCCTCCAAATCACTATTAAAATTGTAAGTCCTTTGTCTTTGGCCATGTTATATTAAAAACATCCATCCAACACAATTGAACCTACATTCCTAATCTCTCAAGTTAAACTGAATGTTTGTTTAAAAACCTGACTCCTTTGTTTGAATTGTTTGACTAAAAGATACAGAGAGTCGTGTTCGATATAATTAAAAATGGCCAAATGGGAACAAAGATTTCAGTTGGTACGATCTAAGCTGCATTTAGTTGAACGTGTGGAACAGATGTCTTGTGCTAAGAGACAAATAAGAATAGGAAAATGGTAACTAGAATGCTAATCAAAGATGGTAATCCATGGTAAGGAAACTGCCAACTGTGGAAACCAGACCGCAATATGTAGATGGACAAAACTACTGGAGAGCTAACATTTGTTTGTTATATCTCCGGTGTTCAGGAGGGAGGTTATGATTATCCAAGAAAGATGCAAGTAGTTTACCTCTCTCACAAGTCTGAGAAGAACCCAGGAGTTGGTGGTGGGCATTTACCTCCCCTTCCAACAGAAATGGTGATGGTAGCTGGGAAACTAAGTCGTCTAAATCAGTGCGCGAGAGAGTATCAACATGGATGAAGATAAATACTACAAATGGTGAATCTGGTAGAGGGCAGCTTGATCCTTATAGCGACTAACTGGATGTCAGACTCCCGGGTTATGGATACAGAATCAACATCATCTCTGACTGATTGTCGCCCTCTGTGGTGTAGTGGTTACCATGCTGACTTCATATACCAGACTTCGCGGGTTCAAACCCGGCGGAGGACGATGGATTTTTGGGGTGTAAAAATGCTTAACACGGCTTCCTTCGGAAGGGAAGTAAAGCCGTTGGTCCCGTGTCGTAGATTTACGGCACGTAAAAGTACCTCAAGCCTGATAGAGAGGCCTCTGAGCAACATTAAGCGCTCTTGCACGCCCAATTTAGAACGGAACGCTGAGAACCAGAGTAGTTAAAGAGCGTCCATAAATAACACGCCATTTCAATCTTCATCTCTGATTAACACCACAGCGCTTCCATGTGCAGGAACACCCTCTTCCTGTGATAAGTCACACCAGTACCTGAATGTAACGTCTTATGGATGCAGCTTTGTTTCTTGTTAGCAAAATGCCAAAGATTGATTCTGGTGCAGCAAAAGTTCAGGCTCTGTCGATGTGGTCGAATTCCGCTCGTGTTCCATTGTAGGATGGTCGTCTCCTTAGCGCGGTGGTTGTGCAGCTGCTTACCAAGCGGCACACCTGGGTTCGATTCACAGTACCGGCGTGGGGATTTTTCCCCCGCTGGGAGACTTGGGCCGGGTTGCACTCAGCCTCGTAAGGTCCTTGGGGGGGGCCAATTGAGGAGCTACTTGATGGAGAAGCAGCGGCTTCAGGTCGTAAAGCCGCATCAACTGGCCGGGGAAGGGGGGTTCGAAGCGCTGACCACGTCTCACCCCCCAATACTGCACCCCATCCATGATGTCTGTCATGGACCGAGATGGGGACGCAGCGGCCGGGCGGTAGGCAAAGGCTCTTTATGAGCTGTGCCTTGGAGTTGTCCAGGGATACGAAGTATATTGAAACACGTTTCTGCATATTCGGTACGATCCTGATGATTACTGTCCATCTGTCAGTGAGAGCAGAAGCTTCCTGTTCCACCTCCTTCACCGGGGAAGACCCCATTCCAAAAGAGAATTTAGAATTATAGGTACTAATCGGCAAAGATGTTGATTGCCAATGTCTTCCCAGAAGATTCCTCATAAAGTGATCCACGCCGAGCATGTCGGGGATCTTTCCTTCACTTAGATATTTTAGGAGGAGACTGCACATTGTCTTTCAGGCAGTCGGTGTTGAGATAACTAGACTTAAATATTTTAGGTAATGCAGAATACGCGACCGAGGTTGAAGGTTTGAGTCACACTGTTTCTTATAGTTGCGGATTTAGTAGAAGTTGATGTCGATCGCTCTCTCCTCTGCAAAACGGGAAAATCGCGGGAACTAGAAAGGATTCGCCATCACAGTTGACGCACATTGGAATTGATATACATGCTCCATCGCACGTGACATCTCCACAGATGACGCATTTAGACTGACCACTATAGAACACACTGGTGTACCCGAAGAGCTGACACTCATAGCCTCTGAGTGGGTTGGGAATGTAGGGCCTAGCTCAATGACTTCGTACCCTGCATTAATTCTTTGCGGGAGATTTATCCTAACCAAGATTAGGAACAAGTTTAGGGTAGGCACAATTCACCATGTTGGAAACTTTCCGTTGGAGCCTGTAAAGAGTAGCTCTAAGTATTTTGGCTGCCTAGGATGCTGAAACTGCCTCAGTGTACCGTTTCGCGCTCTAACACAAGATTGAACCGGACTAGCGATTTTATCTAATAAGGATAAGAAAGTGGTCACTAAAATGTTAATCAGATATACGGATAGCAAAAAAACTTATGTTAAATTGCTGATCTGGTTCAATCTTGTATTAAAGCGTGAAATTGTACACTTCTTTTTGCAGCAGTTTCACCATCCCAGGCAGCCAAAATAATTAAAACCACTCTTTTAGGCAGCTCCCGATCAAGGTCGAAATGAACAAGACTTTGGATGTTTAAGGGGCTAATTGGTGGACTTTATCCCTTCCTCTGTTCTTGTTGCAACTAAGTAGTGAGGACGTCTAGACTCAACAACTTTTCCTGCATAATTGGAGTTTGCTTTTGTTTTCCCATAAAAAGGGTTTAAATTCATCCTTCTGTACTCCCCACCCACCGGAGCCTAACTAGAGGCCTCCCCACTGGAGTAATAGGGTTTTATAGGGGATATAGTGGGCTCGGTCCCACCCACCCTTGAGTTTGGTATAGTAACTAGTCCTTGACTAGGGTTGTGGTAGTCCTTAGTCTCCTGTTTAGATGAAATAGATACGAGATACTTAAGTGGTATATTAGATTGTGCACCCTCCCCATTAACTGAAAGGTAGAAGCTCAGGTTCAATATGGAACCCTCAACCAATCAGGATAGCCCTTTCCACCGATACTGGTCTCCACGCAGGAGTGCGCAAAACCCATACCTACCAGAATAGTACCCTGGGGGATAAATAAATGTGGTATGTTTTTTTGAAATGTTCTTTTCCATTGTGCAAAAATCGTGATCACTGTATAATGGGCATGACCAGGAGCATAATACCCATTAAGTAATTCTCTCATTACTAAAGGAATACATGATTCTATTCAACATAGTTTCTTTGTTCCTGGATATGCCTATTTACACAGTGAACACAATTTTTGCACAATAGAACTATTATTGCTTTTGTTTTGGTCACTACAAGAAAAAAAAATAAGTGTCTCTTAAAATGAACCTTTAAGAGATCACTGAACATTTTCATAATGCAAAATATAACTTCTGATGAACCTCTTGAGGTAATATTTTCAGGTTATATACAAATAATACCTGAAATGGAGTTGCATATGAAGAACCCAAGGCTTTATACCCACAACTTCCATAGGGAGAACAATGTCTCTGCTTTCATTTTCGGTATTGGCAGTGGCTACCGTTAATCAAAGGTGATTACACAGTAGTTGCAATCATCGCTGGAATAAGCCTTTATGATTTACCTCAACAGAAAGTATATGTTTTCAGCTTCAGGTTGGTGTAGCCTAACATTCAAAGAAATGTATTTCTCGGAGAAGCAGCACGCTCATTACAAGGTTTACACATGACTGTGCAGCAACTTTAGGCTTATATTAAATTAGTTTAGAACACTTTAGCATACATTTCATATTTTACTGGTATAACTCCGGCATTTTGGCATTTAATTTCATACAGATGGTGTATTTCAGCCACAATTTTTACATTTATAATACACAATTTATTTGTATTGTCTTTCCGTGAATTATGACTTCAGCACTTGGGAACTATTTCAATATGGTGCCCAATCCTATCCAAGGAGATGTCGCTGATTTTATGCATTACATTGTCACATTTTCTACATCTATCTACATGTCACATGCCAAGATGCTTTGTAAGCAGTTCGTTGCCACTTTGATCGCTGTGTATCTCTTAAACATTAACACCCTTTCCTGTCCCATCTAACTGTTGAATATCTCTCTCTCTCTACCATTAAACTAGAAAATGTCACAAAAAGCTTTCAAACATACTCTAAGATTTGTACCAGTAGCCGTTGTCACATAGAAGGAAATGAGAGTTTTTCTACTACTCATTCCTACGTCATTACGTTTTTAGCATAGCTCTGACTGCAATCCTACAAACAAGACCATTGAGGTATGATTTTTAAACGTTGTAAAACTCACAAAATAATGTGTTTTTAGAATCTTCATTCAACACCGAATAGCTAACCATTTGACCTCCCAGGGCCTCACTTTATGTGAAAATGAGTTTGGCATACCACGTGTGCTCGAGCCGGTCATCCTCATTGTCATCCGCTAATTCCCATCTATCACAGTCACGTGTTATTCAACTTCCTGTTACCCCGTTACCTTCTCTCTTCTGAGAGCATCTTCCTTTTTTAGGTTTATAAAATCCTTAGGTTTAAGATCTTTAGGGTGTGAACTCACGTCTCACCAACAGGGATATTTCGTGTTTCCGTGGTTCCTGTACCAAATATTAGGCGCAGCTTTCAACATGTGTGCTCTCCGGAGGTTGAGTGGAGCCTCCTCACTACCTCTTTCGTGCGACATTAGCTGCGGAGCTGTTCCGATGTCACGTACACTCACGTAGCTCCCAAGGAGCAGTGTCTCCGTGAGCAGCTTGGAGACCGTGGGTGGTTGGGTTGATCGAGGGATCCGACGTGTTACCGCTGTCTGGAATCCGATGTAATTAACTACGAGTCCCCTGAATCCACGCTGGCTCCGTTGAAACAGCATGACCTAGAGTGGGAAGCCACCGGCTGTTATTCTAGTGGTAGGGGCATAAAGTCGGGTCTGCCTTCAGTGAAACTGTCGCATACTGGTCGGTCAGTAATGGTAGTTGGAGGGTAATTCCTTATAAGTACTCCTTGAGATCAGGTCTTTAGAGGGTGCTCCAGGCCTGCACAGAGCGGGAGATTTAGGTATCTGTTTCTTTTGTCCCTCGGATGGCAGACTGACGGCAAAGGTTTCGAAAGGGGGATTATACTATTTATGGTTTTTTTGCGCTTACCCCCTTAAACACCACGTTTTTTTTTTTTTTTTTTTTTTTTTTTTTTTTTGCGAGACGACTTATGTGCGAGACGAAGACAATGAAGGATGTTCTTAAAAAAGAACTGGACAGAATTTGCGGGAAGGTCACCAATTCCACATGTTGTAAAGACGGCATACTTTTAATTGTGGTAGCCATATCTGACCAACCGGCTAAGCTGATGAGTGCTTCTCTTTTATATTATATATTAGGGTGAAGAAGCATTCACCCTTGAATAGTAGCCGGGGTGTAGGGACGACCGCCAGTTTGGACAGATTATCCAACCATGACATACTGAATTGTGTTTCTGATCAAGCTGTTATCGTTACGTACAGATTACTTGACAAACGCGATGACAATCCGTTCCCGTTCCGTACGGTTCTATTTACATTTGAAATTCCTGCTTTCATCATGTGTGGTAATGAGAGAGCTGTCACCATTGTCAGAAATTCAGACATGTGCAACAACGTTGTACCAGAAATTCAGACATGTGCAACAACGTTGTACCAGAAGTTCAGACATGTGCAACAACGTTGTACCAGAAATTCAGACATATGCAACAACGTTGTACCAGAAATTCAGACATATGCAACAACGTTGCACCAGAAATTCAGACATATGCAACAACGTTGTACCAGAAATTCAGACATATGCAACAACGTTGCACCAGAAATTCAGACATGTGCAACAACGTTGTACCAGAAATTAAGACATATGCAACAACGTTGCACCAGAAATTCAGACATATGCAATAACGTTGCACCAGAAATTCAGACATGTGCAACAACGTTGTACCAGAAATTCAGACATGTGCAACAACGTTGTACCAGAAATTCAGACATATGCAACAACGTTGCACCAGAAATTCAGACATATGCAATAACGTTGCACCAGAAATTCAGACATGTGCAACAACGTTGTACCAGAAATTCAGACATATGCAACAACGTTGTACCAGAAATTCAGACATGTGCAACAACGTTGTACCAGAAATTCAGACATATGCAACAACGTTGTACCAGAAGTTCAGACATGTGCAACAAGGTTGTACCAGAAATTCAGACATATGCAACAACGTTGTACCAGAAATTCAGACATATGCAACAACGTTGTACCAGAAATTCAGACATATGCAACAACGTTGTACCAGAAATTCAGACATATGCAACAACGTTGTACCAGAAATTCAGACATATGCAACAACGTTGCACCAATTCGCCGGTTTGTGCTCAATGTGGGCAAAAAGCACACGATGGATCAGTGTGTGCCCAAGGCTGTCAACTGTAGAGACACGCATACATCCAACTCTAAAGAGTGTTCCCGTTTCCTCGAGGAGAAGATGATCCAGAGGATAAGGGTCACAGAACATTTAACTTTTCACGCGGCACGGAAACGTTATCTTGAACTTCACTCAACCACCACCTTGAATTATTCCGCTGCTGTTCGCCAGCCAGTGCGGAAACAAAGTTATAGTTCAGACAATCCCTGGCCCTCGTTCCCACGTGTCTATGGCTACACAGGTAGATTTCTCCTCCGATATTTTGTCTCCAAGGTCACTCCGTTTTCCTCTACGTCGTCTACATCTTCTACCTCTATAACTCATCACAGGACATGTAAGTCGCTCTTTCGTCGTCACACAAGCTATTTCCGCTCTCCTAACCGCAACCCAACGACTTGTTCGGACACCGCTACCAGCGATGGCAATCCAAATTCATTTCCGTTTGGCTGCCGCACTCGCCTGGGCATAGCCCAACGATAAAGAAGAAATTAAAACCACCAACTCAGGCAACCCATTGGCTCGTTACTTTACCGATGCACGCATACCAAACACCAGCCTTCTTACGTCCTGTTATGGCCCTCCTCCAATGGAATATACATGGCCTGCGTGCACATCGGTTAGATCTAGATATTTTAATGCAATCTTATACACCTCTCATCATTTGCTTACAGGAGACAAAGATTCGCCATCGAAATACCTTTTCTTTACATAGGCATAAGCCGGTTCGCTTTGATCTGGAACCGGATGAGGACCCTTCTGAGCACGGTGATTCCAGGGGCCTGGTCCGAGATGATGTATTTCCAATCTGTGCCCTCACCACTCTCTTACAAGAAGTTGCAGTCTAACTTTCTGTACCTGCTTTCAGTTTTTCAGTCTGTACTTTTTATGTTCTTCCTTCGTCTACTCTTGCCATTTCTGAGCTTGTGAGTTTAGCTTGGCAATTAACTCCACCATACCTTCTAGTGGGAGATTTTAATGGATATGACTGTCTTTGGGGATCCCCCAGGACGTGTGCGAGGGGTTATAATGGCTGTTTTCTGGACCAACTGAACCTCTGTATTTTGAATATTGGTGAAGTTACATTTCTTTCCTGCTCCACTAGCACCCTTTCTCATCTCTCCTGGATTTACACATCTGCTTAGCAAAGCTTACACACCGTATTGAATGGAATTTCGTCTCTGATGCTGCCTCCGGTGATAATTTTCCAATTGTTATATTACCTTTTTTCGTTGTTGTCTCGCCTACAGTGCCTTAAGTTGTTAAAGCGGGCGTTAAACACTAAACAAAAAAAAAAAAAAAAACAAAAAAAAAACAAAAAACAAACAAAAACAAAAAAACTTCGGTGTCGTCCAACCACTGGTATACCAAACATCCAGTTTAGCAAGGCGGATTGGTCACTTTATTCTTGTTTGGCCCATTTCTCCGATATGGAACATTTCACCATTGATAGCATGGCTGAACATTTGACTTCTGTTGTTATGGCCGCTGCCGAGCGCTCTATTCCTTCCGTAGTGTAATGTTTACCATGCTAACTTCATATACCCAAGGTTGCGGGTTCAAACCCGGCGGAGGACAATGGATTTTTTTCCGGGTGTAAAAATCCTTAGCTTGGCTTTCATCGGAAGGGAAGTAAGGCCGTCGGTCCCGTGTCGCAGATTTACGGCACGTAAAAGGATCTCGAGCCCGATAGAGAGGCCTGTGAGCAAAATTAAGTGGTCTTTCACACCCAAAATCAAATGGGACGCTGAGAATCATAGTACTTAAAGAGCGTACATAAATAACACGTCATTTACAATTTTCTATTCCAAGTACGTCTCCCCATCCCTGGTGTACCCTGGTTCCTTGGTGAAACGAGGAATGTGGCAAAGCTATCCATGCGCGGAGAAGTACTCTTCGGATTTCAGCGAAATCCTGGTGAACCTTATTGCCGAAGCCTTAGGCTGGACTTTTAGTCAGTTTCCAGTTCCGCTACCTATGATTCAGCTTTTATTTCCCTCAATGCCACGTGGCAAACCCAGGAATTCTTATTCCTCTTCGACAACAATGAGGACTACAACCGCCCTTTTGGCTTGCACGAGCTAGAACATACCCTCTCCTTTTTCTAGTCATTCACCTCATGTGCCCGAAGCAAAACGTGTGTGGCTACTTCAGCATTTGTCAACGGATGACCTAAAGCTCCGCCGGGGCAGAATGGTTAGAACTTTCACCTTTCACTTAGATGACATGGGTTCGATCCCAAGCGGCGTAGTGGCGGATTTTCTCCGGGTTCTCCAGTTTCCCCCACCAACGCATTTCACCGGTGCGCCATCTTCAGTTCACGTATCATCAGTGTCATCGTCTGCGGTGCCATTTGTTGTAAAAGCGGGCGTTAAGCACTACCAAAAAATTTATCAAACCTCCAGCTCTATAATCGTGGCATAAAGGTGCGTTTCCTGCTACATGGCACGAGGCTACCGTTGTTTCAATTTGTAAACCTGGCAAGGATCGCCGACTACCTTCCAGCTATCGTCAAATTTCCCTAACTATTTACGTCTGCAAGGTTATGTGTTACATGCTAAATGGGCGGTTTACGGTGACTCGAATTTCGGGGCTTTCTATTGAATGTTCAGTGTGGTTTTCGTTGGCATCACTCCACTATCGATCACTGTTATCTCTTACAACTCACGTTATGAACGGATTCCTGAGAAAGAGTCAAACAGTAGCTGTGTTTTTTGTTTTTTGACTTAGAGCAAGCTTACGACACATGTTGGAGGATTGGAATTCTTCGTACCGTTCATCAGAGGGGTTTCCGTGGTCGCTTCCCCATATTCATTTGAGAGTTCAAGAAAGACCAGGATTTTGTGTGGCTGTGGGTTCGATTTTATTTTATTATTTTGTTCAGAAGAACGGAGTACTTCAGGGTTCGGTACTTAGTGTCACCTATTCTTATAGTTATCAACACTCTTGTTGACTGCCTTCCAGCAGGGATTTAATCGACGCTCTTTAGATAGATAGATACTTTATTTCACTGCTTAGGGCGTGGCCCGATGGCAGCGCTTTCAATATAATAATACAATGTACAATACAATTGAGTTAAACAATAATGTGAGTTATACCCTGTTAAAATGCCAATGACATCATAGTGTACTAATATATACATAATTGTAACAACAGTAATAATAACGCAATATTTTTATTTACTATACTGACTATAAATCACTCTTCTTTAGTCTCTTTTTAAAACTATTTACACTTTGAGGCAAAGTCTCCAGTAAATCTGCAGGTATTTTGTTCCATTCGTTTATTGTTTTATTTGTGAAGGAAAATTTACCTATGTCTGTTTTCTGTTCCCCATTTCTTATTTATTCCGAGTGATCATTCCACCCACAGTATAATGGCTTTAATAATCGTTTGGATATGTCTCTCCATGCAGGTTCTCCCTTATAGGCTCTAAAAATTACACATAGCCTTGCTCGTCTCCTACGTTTTTCTAGTGTTTCCCAGGAAGTAGCAGTGCTGGTATGATTTTCGAATCGTTTACTTCTGTCTACAAATTTAGCTCCTCTTTTTTTGAACTCTCTCTAGTGCCAGTTTTTGCCCAACCCGATACGGATCCCAGCATGCAGCACTATATTCTAATATTGGTCGAACTAAAGAAGTGTATGCCAAATTTCGCGACTTTCCATTGCTGCGTTTTAAAATCCTCATTACGAAATGCAACGCTTTCCACACCTTCCCAGTGATCGAGTTTACATGTTCCTCCCACTCCAATCTTTGATTTAGTATTACCGCTAAATATCTGGTGCTATTTACTCTGAGTATTTTCTTACTGTATAATTTATATGTTACGTTTTCTACTATTCTTGCCCTTGAAAATATAATTGTTTTACATTTGTTTGGATTTATCTCCATTTTATTATATTTTGCCCAGAGTTGAATTTTGTTTAAATCTTCTTGTAGATCACATGTGTCACATTTACCACTAACATTTCTATAGATTATACAATCGTCTGCAAATAGGCGAATCTGAGATGTTATCCCTTCCCGTAAATCATTTATATATGCTAAAAAAAACAACGGCCCGATCACGCTTCCCTGGGGCACACCAGAAGTTACATTTGTAGGAGACGATAATTTATTTCCCACCCGCACTCTTTGGGTTCGTTCGCTCAAGAATTCCCGAATCCAAGTTATCACTCTGTTGTCTATTTGCAGATTACAAAGTTTTTCTATCAGTCGTCCATGAGGTACAAGGTCAAACGCTTTAGAAAACTCAATTATTATAGCATGTACTTTTCCACCCGCGTCAAGTGTATCGGCTACATCCTGACAAACAGCTACTAGTTGACTCTCACAAGAATGTCCGTTCCGGAAACCATGTTGGCCTTCGAAGAGCCAATGCGTTTTACCCCATTCGCGTCTTAAATATTGTGCTATAAGATGCTCAACCTGTTTGCTTACTACTGATGTCAAACTAACTGGCCTATAGTTTGCCGCATTTGTTCGATCCCCTGCTTTATAAATAGGCACAACTATAGCCTGCTTCCAATCTTGCGGTATACTTCCGTTATTTACTGTTACTTCGAATAGCTTCAGTATGTATGGCACGATTGCCTCCCCTCCAATCTTAAGAAAGTCACCCGAAATGCCATCTGGCCCGACTGATTTATTTTTTTCTAATTTAGCTAATCGTCTTCTAATGTCCCTTGGTTTCACTGTCATAGGGGACCCTTCCGTTCTTATAATACTGACATTGTTCTTTACTCGAAAAATTGAAGCGAAATATTGATTAAACACTTCAGCTTTTAACAATGAATCGGCCATTACTATATTTCCATTCTTGATTTCTGCGTTTCCCCTGCGCCTTCTCACAAATTTAAAAAATTGCTGCCAATTATTCCTGTCAGACGAGAGAATACTTTTTAAGAAATGCTCTTCCGCGGTAACCTTTATAATAGAAGTTTGTTTGACAAAACTCGGAATTTATGTGCGTGATTACTAATTTTTCGTGAACTATATGCTCTCCTGACTTGTTTCTTTAGCCGTTTTACTGTTTAATTGTAGTGTTCCGGGTCAGGGTTTTTAGTTAGCACTTTACGGATTATAAATTTATATGTTGCTTCCATAATAATTTTGTAAAATGTTGCCATATTTCTTCTACCGAGCTTCCAGATTGGGACCACAGCGAATATTTTTCGTTTAAGAATTTTTGCAGCCTCGGAATGTCTCCTTTGTAATACTGGTAAAAGTGTCTCATTTCATCCGTGTGAAACTTGGCACGTATTCCTTCTACTTTAAATAATACGCAGTTATGGTCACTTATACCTGGGAAAACCTCGCATTTTAGTACAGCTTCTTCTGGCTTTACAAGAAATATGCCCAAAACCGCCCCTTCTCTGGTTGGGGTTTTTACAGTTTGAACAAGGCTACCTTCCCAAACCTGGTCATTAACAATAGCCTGCGATTCACCACCCCTCACGTCACCCGCCCAGTTAACTCGCGGAAGATTTAGGTCTCCCCCTACAATTACCTGCTCACTGGCCATGTTACTCTTAAGAATTCGTGATTTTAGTGACCCTAAGTGATCACCTGGTGGCCTATATATTCCTAATACCTGCCATTAACTTTTACTATAGTTTCCTGAAATTTTTACCTGTAAGATTTCATATTCCTCATCCCTCCATAATTCGACAGCAATGTATATATTCTTGACACAAATAAATATCCCACCTACTCTGCCATTCCTATCTCTTCTTACTGTCGTGAGGTTATTCCCTAATACTTCAGCGTTGGTAATATCTGGATGAAGCCATGATTCGGTACCTATTACTACATCTGGATTATAAGCATCTATTAAGTTTGAGAATTCTAGTTTTTTGTTTAAGATACTTCGACAATTTACCTGCAAAATCACTAGAGACTCACCTTTACTATTAGGTTTTTCGTCGGCGTTCCCACAGTTCCATTGTCAGTTGCCATCGGCCTCATCCCGTCCGTCACCTTCCTCGTCTCGTCCGCAGCCCCCCTCGCCAGATGCGTCACCGTCGTGTTCATCACCGTCCTCGTCTCGTCCAGCGCCGTCCTCCGCCGAACGATGCAGCCACTCTAGTGAAAAGTGACGCCAATGACGCCGCTCCTCTCCTATTTAGGTGCACACCATCACGCCCTAAATCATTATCACCCAACCAGGAGTTTGGGTCAATAAAGAGAAGACCCAGTCACTCTGCCACCCATTGAAATGAATCATTTACTTTACCAACCTTGCGCCAGGTTACGTCTCTGCGTCGTACCACTCCACTTAAAATTATTTTAGAAATTTACTCTTCATTGTTGTAGCCAAATCGTACATGTTCCCCATAATGTGGTCTATGCTTCCCCTCAGGTCATTTGATCCTACATGCACAATTACCGTTTCCGGATTTCTTTGCTCCTGCTGCTCCACAACGTGCCTCATCTGTTCCGTTCTTATTCCAGGGAAGCACTCTACAGTCAACTCTGCACTGTGATGTCTAACATGCTTTATTATTGAGTCTCCCACCAACAAACATTGTTCCCGCTTTGTATGCACCTCCGGAGTTTTTAATATTTTCATTTCTTCTTTCAAGTGTCGTATTTGTTCTTCGGCTTGCTGCAACTTTACTCTCAGCCGCCGAATCTCATCCATCATTTTAATTTCTTTCCTTTCTTTTTCCATTAACATGTGGGTTTTCTCACACTGAATACACCTCCAACTGTCTTCAATTTGTTGTGTTTTCTTTATTTTTTGGCAGCTGAAATGAAACCAGTTCATACAGAGACTGCAGAGAAGGCCCATCCGTACGTTTTTCTTGAATGTCTGGCATTTCACCGCCTCTTGCACTGGTCCTGGGTTTATTTCTACCTCACCTATCACCAATAACACAGATAACAAGAATGCTCTAGACTGTTAATTCCATCTGAAGTATGGAAAATTGCTTTTACTTCTCTGCCAAGAAAACTGTTTGTGTAAATTTCCTCCTACTCTCCGCCTCGGCAATAATTTCAGAATTATATCGAAACGTTGTTTATAAAGATACTTGCTCAGAGGAAGCAACATTTGGTCAGTTGTAGTTACAAATGTTTCATTTAAAGTTATGTTTTCTCTGTGACTGCTTCTCATGTACAATTATTATATCAGAATGTAAATAAATATATTTCCATATATGGTGCTGATGACCCTAGCAGTTTTGGGCCACCCATATGAAAATATTACTACTAGTTAGAGACAAGATCAGTCCTCATTCAAAATGTAGAAACCAACCTTTAAGGAGCTTTGTGGACAGATCAGTCGGTTCCAGATCATGTGCTGCAGTTTCTGATCTTTATCATGTTTATCTAGATTTTGTTTGCCAGCTTCAAATTAATCCTTGTCATTCATATGTTTTAATGTTAGTATTATTGGTATTTACATATACATACTCCTTGTCATTTATAAATGTTTTATTTTTGGTATTGTTGTTGTTTACATATATGTATTTTTCACTGCTATTATTTATATAAGATTTGAAGCTGGAACATTTCTAAAAGCCGATGCCGATCTGTGAGAGATGATTTACATGGTGAAAACACTTTCTCTCACCACTTTATGGAAGAAGAAACTAAATCATGATCATAAACTAATAGGAAAGGCAGAGGACAAGAATTTTGTAGGGTATCGTTAACGACGGTGGGTATTCTGATTATTACATAGATTTAGATTATAAAATTTGCTATAGATACATGCAATAATGTATTATGCATGAGATTTTTAGTTAACAATAATAATACTAATGATAATAATAATAATAATAATAATAATAACAACAATAATAATAATAAATTATGACAATATCCATAACTACAACAATAATAAGAAACAATAACAGTAATAGAAATACTAATAATAGCAATAACAACTATAATGCTAATAATAATACTAACACTAGCACTAGTTACAGTAATAATAACAATAAGGAACGATAACAAAAGGAATAAGAAGATAATAATTCAATTCAATAACAACAATCACAATCATCCTCACATCAATAATAATAATAACAACAACAAAAACTAAAGGAATTAATGGGAGTCCTAAGCTAGCGGTGAGAGAGAAAGTGTATGGTGTGAGATCCTGGAGATAATGAAAGAAAGGAACAAGTAGCAATAGGAGTGAGTATTGAAACATATACAGCAAGAATGGGCATATTTCATAGAATTAAAGGGAATGGGGCTATAATAAAGAACATGAAGAAGTAATAGCAAATATGTTTCTTCTTTTATGTATAATATGCACAATATTACTAAGTGGATGATTTGAAATGAATCTTGGGCCTAATGGGTACAAGGATGTTATAGAATAATTATTAACTAGATTAAAGGATATGGATGAACAATTGGGAAATAAAATAAATGTGATGGAGAAGACTGACTGACATTAAAGAAGATTTGAAGAATGGAGTGTAGGTAACAAGACCAGAAATAAGAGAGGTGAAAGGAGGAATGGAGACTTTGGAAAGTAAGTATCGTAGTTTCAACCTAGTATTGCTGGTGTAAAGGAAAATAATGGAGTGTGGCCCATGTAAGAGGTTAAAGAGACATTTTAAGGAAACCTGAATTGGCACACACTGCAGGGCTGAGAAATTGGTGAAGCTTTCAGAGTAGGAAATACGAGGATCAAGACTGATAATTGTAAAATTTACTTAGGTAGAGTTTGCTTGTGAGGTGCTGAAAATGTCAAAACTGTTTCTTCTTCTTCTTTACTTTACTCCCATATTTTTCTTGAACGTCAGACGTCTGTTTTCCTTAACGGTTTATATCAATTAATTACTAGTAGTATCCCTTTTCCACTCATACGGTGCATGTGCTCTTTCCAATTATGTTTATTTTCTTCAATTTTATCTGATAATTTATAACTATTCAATTCTTCTCTAATTACTTCATCCTTAATTCTTCAAAAAAATCTCATTTCCGCTGACTGAATTTTGCTTTTATCTTTCACTTTCGCTATTCACGATTCACTACCATACATGAGTACAGGGACCGCCATGGGCTGGTAGAACTTAATTTTTCTTTCCTAATTTTATTTTGAAACTTTCTATTTACTGTTCCACGTGTTTATTGACAATCTATATATCTTGTTTTCTATAACTCTATCGAGGTCAAAGCTTAAGACCTAAATAATTAAAAATTTTACTTGTTCCAGGATATTATGTTCTATACATATTTTTATTCTCACTGGGTATTTCCTTGATGAGCCATTATTTTGGTCTTTGTATAGACATGTTTAAGTTATATACATTATCCAGTTGGTAGAATTTATAAATAGAGCGCTGTAGGTTTTCTTCGCTGTTCTGTAATATTTCGATTTCATCTGGTATAACATTATGTTTTCATATGAATCCCTATTCAATCGCATTCCTGGATGCAATAGTTTTTTCTGGGTTTTTATAAGATAATCTATGTGTATATTGTCTTACTCCTTGGTTTGATATTATTAGTTCCGATTTTGGTATGCATAAATTTATAATAACTCTAGTACTTATATATATATTTCATCTTTTTTATTTTCTTTTTTTTAAATTCCTTAAACACTTAATACATTATCGCTACATGAATGTCCCTTCTAAATTCAGCTTGTTCTTTCTCTCCATCTGTAAAGATTTTGAGCGATTATTGAGAAAGGTTATAAGCTGAGTTCAGAAGACTTGTTCCTCTATGATTATTTGGATCATTTCTCCGACGTTTTTAATATATTGGCAACTGTCAAAAATGTTTAGCGGAACAAACATATTTATAAACAGAGACCTATCCATGAAAAAAAAGAGCACGGATAAGAAAATTATTACAACCAATGAAAACGACAAGAACGGAAGGGAAACAGGCTTATATTTGCAATTTACGGTTATGGGTTGACGGGAAGGTGGTGACAGAGAGAGAAAGTGGAATAAGGGACAGTAGAGAGTGGTGTTAGGAAATAAGTCAGCATAATAAATCAGCGACCAGAATATATGAAACACATGGCGGTATTGTTGGCATTTTGCTGAAGTACGTTTTTTAACTAGCCGGTGTCTTGTGGTACTACTCACTACCTATACACCATACACAACATCTGTCGAAGTAGTTGTTTTTTTAAGTAAAAAACAAAGAATATTGGAAGGGGATAGATCTCTGCTTGAAAGAATATTTAATACAATCACCTTTTTTGGCCTGTCAGAAGTTATTATTGATAATTTGCTATTATTGCAATAAACATCACGGTAAGATCATAATTTCATTTTGTTCTAATTTCTTGGTTTAAAAGTAGAATGTGTGATATTAATAAAGACTTTCAATTTAGCAATATTGTGCTAATTACCATTGCATTCCGAGTCCGAGAAACATGCCTCTTATTCTTACGGTTCTGTTGATAATGTATTACATATTTCCGAAAAATCACTAACCTATGTACTGAAACCATTTCCCTTTCCTTGTTTTTACTTATGTTATTCGAGAAACTACAACCAAACCCACACAGGTATTGACCATTATACTGGTTTAAAACTTGCACTCCAAGTTTACTGCTTAATTGAACATTTAAAACCACAACATCACTTAAAGAAGTACGCTAACCTATGTATTGCAACACATTTCCCATTCCTTGTTTCTGCTTCTGCTATTCGAGAAACTATAACCAAATTCTACACAGGTATTGACCATTATACTGATTTAAAACTTACAGTGTAAATTTACTGCTTAATTGTACACTTAACACCACAAAATCTTATTTTTGGTTATGCATTTAACTCACACAAGGCGTTTTCAACTCAAAACTGTAGTCTAAAAATGGCGGTTTAGCAAGAACGTGCTTCACCAACAACAATGCATAGGGAAAGGCCATTTCCAATATAATCTCTCTATATCTGTGGTTTGAAACATCAACGAAGACGGGAAGTCCAAAGGGCAACCAAAGGCAAGCGGGAATGGATACTCAGTGTAACGGTACGTCATCACAGCAAGCAGTTGAAAGGAGTGCAATCAGAGAACAGGCGGAGGTTGACACAATACCATCATGCATGCCACAAAAGAGTGGAAAGAAGGAAGTGACTGGAAAGAAAGTGATGTCGCCAAGGAAGGAGGAGATACAGCAAGTACGTTGTCTAGCAGTAGGGTTTGGATACAAGGTGGAACCAGTTTGAGAAGGTAATAGAGCAGTGTGTTTTTTTTTAACTACTTATGGCACCGCAGATGGTGACACTGATGGTACATGAATGATGATGGAGCACCGGTGGAATGCGATGGCGGGGAAAACCGGAGTACCCGGAGAAAACCTGTCCAGCGCAGCTTTGTCCACTACAAATCTCACATGCGGTCGCTTGGGATCGAATCCCGGCCGTTTGAGTGAGAGTCGAATGATCTAGCCACTCGGCATCGGCGCGGCCCTTGTGTGTGAAGCGAAGTCCATGTTGGAATGAGGGAGCAAAAGGAAAAGTGGTGATCAAGAAAGAGGTATGATAAAAAATAAATGCAAAGTAAAAGTGAACAGAATAGACAAAGGTATACAGAGAAAGGAATTGAATTTAAATAGGTAGTGAAGGAAGCAAAATTAAAGCTGGGAGGAATTCGGAAATAAGAGAGAAACAGAAGCTAAAGACAAAAGTACCGGAGGCTCCTGGAGAAGAGTAAAAGCATGAATAGGAAAATACAACAAAAGAGTAAGATCAATAAAGGAAGATATAAAACATATACAGAAAGGAAAGAATTACTCAAGGCATGCAGAAGATTCTTTGAGCAAATTTTGTAGAGGAGGAAGGTGAGTAGGAAGTATACAGACTATAATCTAAAATAAGAGATCAACTGAGAGAAGGCAATATAGATTCAGTAGATAATGAAATAATATTGGGCAGAATTAAAAATGAGAGGGTAGCAGGAATGCATGACATAGTCCCAAGAGCTAATTAAATAGAGAGGGAAAATAGCAAATAAAATGATAAGAAAACTATGCCAAAGAGTGGGGAATGAAAATAAGATTCCCAACGAATGGAGAATAGGCAAATAATACCCATACATAAGGACAATAACGATTGTGATAGCTATAGAGCAGATAGTTTATCATTTATAATCTATAAAATATATACAAGTGTATTGGAAAGAAGATTAAGAAAGGTAGTAGAATAGTACCTCGAGGAAGAACCATATGTATTACTCTAACAACAACTATTGAGAAAAACAAAGATTTGATTCTTGCTTTCATAGACCTGAAGACAGCATTTAATATGGTACCAAGAAAGTAATATGTCAAGCCTAGAGGCAAAGAAATGCCAATGAGACTTTCAAATGCAACTACATGAAGAGGAATAGTGCGGATGGATGGAGAGTTATCAGGGGAATTTACTGTGAAGAGGTATAAAGCACGTAGATAGCCTTAGTCCAATGTTATTTATAACATTTATGGACAAAATACATAAGATCTATAAGAGAAGAACATAAGGAAGTAACATTGGAAACTGGAGACTGAGACCAGAATATTTACAGGCACTCCTATATGCAGATGATATTTTTGATAACAGACACCAAGGATAGACTTCAGCAAGCAATGGTAGAATGGTGTGACAAATTGGAGAGAATGGGCATGAGAATTAATAAGGACCAGAATAATGTGATGAGGATATCAAAAGAAAAGAGAGAAATAATCAGTTGGAGTAAGTGGATTGATATGAGAACCTGGGAACAATAATAAGCAGACATGAAAAACTAGAGCAAGAGGTTTAAAATCAAGCTAAAAAAGCAATGATGGAATGATATAATACAGCGGTTGGAAAGAAGGAGATTAACAAGAAGACGAAAATGCAAATATTTTAATCAGTAATAGGTATATAATACAATATGGAATGGAAAGTCTACCAATGCAGGAGAGACATATGAGTAAAGTGACAGCAGCCAAAATGAGATACATAGAAGAATGGTGGGTAAGACCAGAAAAGAGAGGATTAGGACTGAAAAAAATAAGGGAAGAGGCAAAACAAAAGAAAGCATTAAATAATAATATACAAGACAGACTATGAAATAGCACGGTCATGTCCATAGAAAGCCTGAAGAAAGGAAAATAAAGCAAGTAATGGAAATGAGTAAGGGATGACTGTGGACGAACTGGGAGAATACAATTGAAAGAATGGGAATGACAATGATGCAAATGAGGAGAATTGTAGAGACTGGAAGGTCTGGACAAAATGAGCTGAGCCTGATGCACAAACTCACTAAGATGTAGCAATGCACAGCTTTGATGTCAAAGAACTTGGAATGGCACATGTGTCCATTAATGCAATTTAACAATGGATGCTGGCAATCAGCTATCACTTATGAAGAAAGCCACTCATGCTGGTGGCAGTAGGGCAAAATCACACATCTCCTTCCTCAGTGCTGATTATACCAACCAGCATCATCATAATGGGCACAACCAGGTTTACCATCAGCCTCTTCCCTCAGGGCAGCCTATGGTTGCAATAGGCATAATTTGCCCTCTTCAACTTATTCAACAGCATCCCTTCCAATTAATGTTTAAATTGAGAAGCTTCTCTAATTTATTAACTGTAGTTTCTTCTACATTTGTAGGTGAAAAAATATCAAAAGCAAACAGTAGGCCATACTGTGGCCGAGAGGTTAGACCACTCACCTCTCGCCTAGATGGCCTGGGTTTATCTCCAAATGACCACATATGAGATTTGTGGTGGACAAAGCAGCGCAGGGATGGGTTTTCTCTGGGTTCTCCTGCCATCGCATTCCTCCGGTGCACCATCTTCATTTTATGTATCACTAGTATCATTGCCTGAGATGCCAGGCATTCAACACTACAAAAAAAAAAAAAAAAAAAAAAAAATGCAAACTATATATCAACTTTCTACTGTTCAAAAGTTCTTTAAAATTAAAAATTAATTCAACATTGCATGGAATAAAGACACTTCCTAATTTTCCTGTACTGTATCTGCAGGGTAATTTTTATTCTACATCTACTTCTCTGCTGGTCTTTGAATATCGATTTTAGAATCAAATAGGACTTTATTGTAATCTAATACAGCTAAAGAATTTTGTGAACTTCTTCAGCACTTTAATTAGTCATTGGAATATGCCAAACCAGAGCTAGGATCATGTTTTGGTCTTCAAAAATAAGTTGAAAGGAGACAGTGAAAGATGGGTCAATATAAAAACGAGAAAGGATGTTTATGGCTACCAGTAGTACTGTTGCAGTCTTTGACTGATTATTTGACTATGGAAATAACCTGAAGCCTTTGGACAGTAAGTTGCAGAAGTTCCACAAACACAATGAAGGAATCATGCCCACAAAGAATATTGTGTTACAAAAGTCAATCATTCTGGATTTCTTACTGGAAGACAACAGTTCATTAACACTATTCTTAAGTTTATTGCAAAAAAAAAACAAATATTACTCAGAGTACCTAAACAATTATACATGTGTGTTGTAATCAGAGCATAGGACAAGGCTAAATTCATCTATGACTAGCACAATGACTAAATAGAGATTTTGGACATAGGTGTTTTACTGTAGGTTGAACGATGTTAAATTTTCTAGTCATAAATGAAGCACCATCATACCCTATTGCACTAGATTGCTCAGATTTAAACCAAAGCTGAGACCTCTTCTATGATTGCCTTAGCAAGTTCTTACCAGTGAGATCATACATACACACGCACAAATGCCAAAAAGTTGTCTCCAAAACATAGGCAAAGCTGACATACTGTAAACAAACAGGTAGCTGCTCAGTTTCTGAAATATTGGAAGCTTCATCAGCATTTATACTAAACAATTTCACTTCATTTACAGTATCCTTAACACTTTGTCTTATTATTTTAGCACATTGTACAGGACATTGTTCTGAATTAAAAAGTTAATATAATTTTTTTTTTAGCACTAACCAAATACTTCTTTAAGATTTTGTCACCAGTTTCGAGGCAAAAACATAAGAGAGCTCTGAATTTTATAATTTTCTTTTCAAGTTTTAACAATATTAATGGGCCACTGTCTGCAATCACCTGCAGTTTTTTTATCCAGAATATGTTATTGTTTTTACTATGGCAAAGAGAACTAACCCATATTTAAATTAATTTCTTTTCAGCTCTGCCTGTTGGTCTGCGATGCTATATCTTCTCAGCCATTCACTATTGCCAAAAATCCTACAA